>CM067090.1:1200000-1800000 GCA_034008185.1 Gorsachius magnificus | reverse complement strand
ACTCCCGTTAAGTTGCACATTGGTGCAACTGTATTGTTTCTACAGTCATCACATTCAACAGGTTTTAGAGGAAGTCCTGGGTAATATGTTAATTACTGCATTCTTATCTTTGTGTAGTTGTCCTGGTTTTGGCAGGGACAGAGTTAATTTTCTCCCCAGCAGCTGGCAGAGCTGTGTTTTGGATTTAGCATGAGAAGAATGTTGGCAACACCCGGATGGTTCTGTTGTTGCTGAACAGTGTTTACATTGAGTCAAGGACTTTCCAGCTCCCCCTGCTCTGCCAGGGGCACAAGAGCTTGGAGGGGGCACAGCCGGGACAGCTGACCCCAACTGGCCACAGGGCTATGGGGGGAGCTGGCTGGGGCCAGCGATTGCTGCTTGGGGGCAGGCTGGGTACCAGTCGGTGGGTGGTGAGCAGATGCACTGTGCATCACTTGCTTTGTATATTCTTTTATCATCATTATGATTATTTCCCCTTCCTTTTCTGTCCTATTAAACTGTCTTTATCTCAATCCACGAATTTAACTTTTTTTCCCCCAATTCTCTCCCCCATCCCACTGATGGGGGGGGGTGTGAGCGAGTGGCTGCATGGTGTTCAGCTGTTTGCCGGGCTAAACCATGACAGCAGCTAATGTCATTCAGCAAAATAAAATCCTGTAAGGGGGGGGGAAAGCCTGAGGGAACAGTGCGTTAAGCATAGGAATTTTATGTATGATACCGCACGTCAGAGGCGAGCGTTCTTATTTTGTAACTCAACGTAATGATGATTATAGCACGGGTTGAACTAATGGGACAGAACCTGCCCCTTTACCCCGGCAGGTTTCCTGCGTGCCGGCCAGCCCTGTTATTTGGAAGGAGTAGCTGAGCTTGTCTGAAGCGTTACCTTACCGCAAATAAAAATGCTGCTGATGAGTTAACGGCAGAGCCTTCCCCGATGGTTCGTATCTGTGGGGATATGTCTTTTGGAACTCAGCAGTAAATCATTATTTGTGCTTTGGGAAATGGGAGAGGTGAGTTCATATACACTTCTTACGCACAGAGGGATCTATCCAGGCCCTCGTATGCTCTTCCATTACTGTAATACATGGTTTATTTCACCAGCCTGTGTATCTCACAGAGAAATGGGCTTATCAATTTATGTAGGCATTTGTGGTCCTCCTTCCATTTCTGTAATAGCTACAGTATTTCAACCATTTATGCACTGCACTAAAACCTTTTTTGTTCAGAAAATATTTTTGGTATAGCCTTAAAACGTAAATTGCAGCTGATACAGTTATAGAAGCATAATCTTTTCTGTAAACTTTCCCAGTCTGGAGTAAAAATGTCTTTTCAGTTTAGCTTAGATTCTTTTGCAAAGCGTCTTATAACAATTAAAAAAAGCAAACCCTGCAGTTACATCAAGTTGTGAATGCCCATAAGTGAGGGTTATATTGCTTTTTTGCTATATCTAGTGTACGTCTGAGCTGTAGGCGTAATCGGCTGAATTTCCTACCTAGGCATGGTCTGATACTGATGGGTCTGTGGCAGTGAACTGCCCAAGGCTGTCGGGGATGTTCAGCCCTAGTGCCGGTTAGATTGGCCATGTTTCTTCAAGTTTTGCATTCCAAATTTTTCTAGTACTGTCCCAGTATAACTTGTCTCGCTCCTGAGATGGGAACAGTTACAGAAAAGCTTCCAGAGGTAGAGCTAAAGATGTACAAAACTAAGGGCAAAGGGATTTTGGTGAAAAAGTAGGAGTTGAAAATATCTGGAGCCTTAAACACAGCCACAAGAGGAGAACGGTCTGCCCAAACTTTGTTTGTTATCTGTCTAGACTTTGCAGCCCTTAGGATGTTGTCTTTTCTGCAGCTCTGAATTATGAATGGCCTTCGCTTTTTCTACGGTGCAATTCAACAAAAGAACAAGAAGAATAAAGCATAAGAAAGAGTAATCCCAATGGGTAGAATTGTGGCATGTGGAAAAAAAAAAAAAAAAATGACAATACAGCAAGGACATTTCTATTGCATTCATTAAGCTATTTTTAATGCGTCCAAGCGCTGGTGCAGTGAGGATACGTAGGCTGGAAGGGTGTTGTACCCCAACACTTAAGGGAAGGGCTCATTGAGTGCCCCTCTATAGCAAACTGTCCCATGCTCACGCGTGCAGGCGCGGGGCACACACAAATCCACTGAAAAACCAGGGTTTGTTGGGCTCTTTGGAGAACCGCGCCGGAGAGGGTTCACCCCAGAAAAATCAGCGTTAGCGGCTTAGCCTTCAAAAAGGAATCCCTCACGATGGGAATGAAATCACTCTTAGCCTCCTGTCTTTAAGCTCTCCTGCTGAATACCTTCAGAATAAAAGATGCGCTAAGATGAAGCAGAGAGCAGCAGTACATAAAAGCATTAAAACTGGTACCCACTCAGCTCAGCAAGAGACAGGGGATCTTTTCTCCCATTCGGAGTGTTTCACTAAGTGAAAAGGTGACAAACTTCGGGTTCCTTGCAGCATCGCCCCTCATGAGCTTGCCAAATGGGCTGGAGCCGTCATGAGCCGATCACTTGGACCAACTTGTGTTTGGCTGCTTCATAAAATGCAGCGACGATAAACTTGCTGTTACAGAACCTTGAACCAGTTCCCCGGGAAGCGATTTCAAGGTTGTAGGCTGGGTTCAGGATGCCCAGCGTTGTACTAAAGGAAGCCTTTTGACTTCCATGGCATGCTTGTACTTCAGTCTGCTGTACTTCTGAAAGGGCACAGGAGTTTCTCTGGCTGTAGAATTGTTTCTGGTGCTTCGTGTTTAGGCAAAACACTGTTTCTTCAGGTCCAGAGGAGGGCTACTAAAATGCTCCGAGGGCTGGAGCCCCTCTGCTTGAGGCCAGGCTGGGAGAATTGGGGGTGCTCAGCCTGGAGCAGAGGAGGCTGCGGGCAGAGCTGAGTGCGGCCGCTCAGGGCTTCAAGGGGGCCCAGGGGAAAGGGGGGGACAAGCTTTTTAGTAGGGCCAGCTGGGACAGGATGGTTTTAAACTAAACCAGGGTAGGTTTGGACTGGGTCTAAGGAAGAAATTCTTTACGCTGAGGGTGGTGAAACCCTGGCAGGGGTTGCCCAGAGAGGGGGTGGAGGCCCCATCCCCGGGAACATTCCAGGCCAGGTTGGACGGGGCTGTGAGCAACCTGATGTGGTTCAAGGTGTCCTTGCTCCTGCAGGGGGGTTGGGCTGGGTGACCTCTAGGGGTCCCTTCCCACCCAAAACATTCCATGATTCTATATTTTTTTTAAAGTACATTAACTTTGGGTACCAGAGCCATATAGAGATGAGGAGAAATAAACTGGGTCATGGGAATGTTTGTCCTTCCTGTGAGAAACCCAGGTCAGGCTACTCTGGACCTGCTTGATTTTGGCAGGGGTGAACAGTTATCTTGTCTGTAATGTGTTGTCACCTTTAAGTCTGTCACAGCCTCCGTAATAGGAATATGATTGTTGAGGTTAAAACTAAAAATCCGGGCAAATGCAATCATTAGTCTTTCCTATAATTTCTTTGGAAGCAGATCTTTTTTTAGGCCTTGTCTGGGTTGATCTTAAGACTGCAGTGAATGATGAAGTGTGCTCGTTGAAAAATTGTGAATGTGGGAGAAACCTGAAGACCTCTGTTTCTCAGTGATTCTCCAGGAAGGCAAACTAAAGGCTGCTTTATCATCTTTGTATCCCCAATTAGGTCTGCAAGAAAGCAATTGTAACTGATATAATGAAGGGATGGTAGGTGGAAGGTAGGGGTTTGGGCAGCAAATAGGTAAAATTATGGATAAAGAAACACCATATCCAATTACTCCATTTTTGCATGCAGTGAAGTTTATAACATTTTGCAACTTTCTGGACTGACATTGTCAGCTACTGCCCGCTGAAAAGACAAAACGAAACGTAGATTTCTAATGCTGCTTGAGTTTGTGTGAAAGCCGTAAGCTCAATGTTAGAATCACAGAGTGGTTTAGGTTGGAAAAGACCTTTGAGATCATCAAGTCCAAGCTGTTAATGTTAGCGCTGGGCCTGGAGACTAAGCCTGGCGTGCTTGCCATCAGCCAGCAGCTGTATCCAAACCCAGGGAGTGTTATACAATAAAACCCTAGAACTGCAGGAAATAGAGGGAGGTTTGAAATGGTCACCGTAGTAATGGAATGTACTCAGGTTTTAATTGAAATAAAAGATGTATTAAACTCAGGGAAATTTATCAGTCTCTTATACTAATATTTAACCAGAGAAATCGATTCCTTCAGAAATGTGTGTAACCCAGAGCCACCTGACAACCTTCTGCTTCCCTTTCAAAGCTAAAGGATCCAAAAGCTTCAAAAAATTGTATTTAAGATAGTGTTTTTTCCTGTAAATCTAACTCTGATTTTTGCATTGAAATTAGAGGACATTCTCAAGGCCATGCAATTTTAAGCACAACAAGTGTTAATTGTTTGCTTGTGAATATTTCATATGAGAATACATGGGGTTAAAAGTGGTAGCATGGCAAGTGGTGCCCTAAAAGCCATTGGGAAGAGTTCCTGCGCGCTGACCATTATGTGGATTTTTGGCTACCGTGCTTAAGAGTCAGCAGAGCTGCTTCACCAGTTCACTCAAAGCTTTAATATGACAATGAAAAAAAAAATTTGAATTATATAATGTTTTATTATGGGGTCTTAATAAAATTTGAAAGTCCATGTTTTTATGCCAGCCAAGTTTTCACAGGTAAAAATTTAATGTCCAACATATGGAATATATATATTTTTAATAATTCACTACAAGTCCGATTGAAAAGAAATCACTGGTGAAATTTCTACTTCCTTTACAGGGGATGGTAAGGAACGTCACGGTGGTTTTCACCAATCTCGATCTTCTTGGCATCAAAGAGCTGGTCCTAGGAAGAGGTGCTCTGTACTGTCTGATTATAATTAGCATAAAATATTAATGATGCAACATCAGTCAGTAATTCTTACGTATTACAACTGTGATATTGTTTCAATATTTACTGTATTATTCTTTAGACTGGATCTAAGGAGGAAATTCTTTCCAGTGAGGGTGGTGAAACCCTGGCAGGGGTTGCCCAGAGAGGGGGTGGAGGCCCCATCCCTGGGAACATCCCAGGCCAGGTTGGACGGGGCTGTGAGCAACCTGATGTGGTTCAAGGTGTCCCTGCTCACTGCAGGGGGGTTGGGCTGGATGACCTTTAGGGGTCCCTTCCAACCCAAAACATTCTATGATTCTGGAAGTGGATATATATGATGCCTTGCAACATCAAATAAGTTTTTTGGCCCTTCCTGAGATGTCAGTATGCCTTCTCCAACTACCGCTTCATCTTCTCCTCACGTGTTTTTAAAATCAAAAGGAGCCATTGTGATAATATAATCAAATCTTGGGCATGATAGAGGGTGCCACCAGGTTTGATCAGCTTGGCTTTGTTCCTGGGGCCGTAGTACATGGCTCCACTTCATGAGTACGCCTCACTTTCCTGAATTTTTGCTTGTGATACGTTATCAAGGCCGCTTCTGTCCCACAGCCGGCTGGGAGGGCTGCTCCGGTGTTTGATATCTGCTGGCATTTTGACACGAAGTGGGCTGATCTTCCAAAGCATTGACCTGGTTGCTTAACTCAGTCCCGTTGACATCTATGGATAAGGTTAACTTTATACTTCAGTGCATGGAGGCAAAGACAGACAATAAAACGGGTCATAAATGGTGAACACTTACTCAAGAAATAATCATGGTCAAATAATACAATCACGGTAAAAAAAATTCTGTTCATAACTGGTAATCTTAACCATAGTCTAAAATAGAAAACAATTCTTTGTTCTATGGCCCATAAAACAAACGTCCATTTTATTTTTCCCCTTTGTATAAAAATAGATGTTGTTCTTCATTGCCTTGACAAGGATGAAATTATAATTCCATTTCTCTTAGACTTTAATATATGCTGTACTATAGGTGTAACACTAGGAGCTATTTGGTTTACATTTATACCTCACACTGTTGGCTTCTGGGATTATTTTACTGGAGTGTGTTATTACAAAAACTGTTCCAATCAGTTCCTGATTTTACTCTCAGTCTTTGAATGGAGTATCTTTGAACTTAAAAAAAAAAAAAAGAGGAGGAGGAGGGGAGAAAGGCAAAAATAGATTCAAAAATAAATTCCTGCAGAGTGTATCATCAGAAGTAATTTTCTTTTTCCAGAAATACAGCAAAACAGAAACTCTGCATGATCCAGTATTTCCCTTGTCTTAGAAGATCACTCTCTAGTAGTAGCTGTCAAATAAAATTTTAAAAGTATAGTGAGCCTACAGCAATTCTACATCTAATTTTGTTTTTTCCTTCTTCATAATTTACTGTTTATTTCCCCTGTATTTTTACTCTCACTTGCAAGACCTGGTGGAGCAATTTTTTCTTAAACAACAGCTGAATTGTCTATGATGTGGTGTGTTTCAAAGGAAAATGAAAGCTGTAGGGAAAGTTTTGATCCTCAGGAGCTGGCTGGCTTTGCTTGCTGGGATTACCTCCTGGCACGTACCTCCTGTGCAGTGGAGATGTGGCTTGGAATATACCGAGAGGCTTTTGGGTAGGGAGCTTTCTGCAGGTGAGCAGAACCAGGGAGCAGCAAGAAGAGGTGCTCTGAGCCTTTGTATTGAACCCATTGCTGTCAGATGCCATTATTAATTCATTATATGAATTATCAATGTGTTCTGCTATTGGAGAATGGGTGGGGGATGCTTGTTATGTGGTTGTGCATCATGAGTCTTCCTGCAGAACTGGCTCTTTGGGTAACCTGGTGTGTTTGCTGCAAAATCTTGGGAGTTAGTGCTTTGTCCTCTTGAACGCAATGCTGATGCAAAAGTGAGATTTCAGCGAGCAGTATCCAGGACACCTTTGGGCTTAGCTAAGGTGACTATTTCTGTGGAGACAGATTAGTCTTTATCCTCATTGTCTGGTCTTGTTATGCCCTCTGAAGTCTTGCCAAGCCGTAACATTTGTTTTGTATAATCAGTGGAGAGCGGTCTGCAAGGTTTTAGTAGCTGGAGAGCGCAAAGTGTATGAGTGGCATCCGTCCAAGAGTGGGACTCTGATGGTCAGGTATCAGTGGCCTTGACTGCGTGGGGTCTCAGCGTGGTGGTGGCGGCGGTCAGAACCAAGCACAGCTGAACACCAGGAGTGTGAATAAGGCTTGACCTACTCTATGTCCTGTTCCCTTGGCTCTATCAGAGAAAGAAACCCTGGAGCCAGATGGACCTTTCTAGGAGTTCACAGCTGTGAGACTGCTGCCACCGCGCAGCTGATACCATCTGCCAAAGCTTCTTGGCTACTCGGGGAATACTGTGTCATCACATTAACAAAGATCTAGTTGTAAATATTCTGTTCCAGCACTCTTCTATGCATGTATAAACAGATGCAGCTACCTATGGTGATGAAGGTAGCTGTAAAATTATACCTTAAAGAAAAAAATATGTTAGGGGTCTAGCCAAATTTTAAACTTACAAACAAGAGCAGTTTACTAGTTTCTCCTGGTAATAGTTGTTTTTTTTTCTATTTCAATTCATATCTATTGCTATGACACTTCAACCAGTGTCTATATAAAGATTGTCTTAGCATCTCTTTGGTTGTTTTACAGTTACTGCTTTACCATCTCTCAGACTTCTTAATGGGCTTCAATAAACAATTTCCAGCACCGGAACTGTCACCTTGGTATGAAATGACAGCTCCAATAAACTGCTGAGAAGCTGGTGACCTCTTTGCTTTCCTCTGGGGACAGGGAACATAGGAAAATGCTGGTGGTGTGACCAGATGCATGGGCATACCGTACAAGTCTGTAAGTTATAGTTACGCAAGTATGTTACTTACAGACTTTCCATAGTAGAAGAGTGAGGAGCTGCTAGCCTGGTGGCAGTGTGACTTCTGTCCTGTACCTCCCTGGGGAAAATTTATGAAGAGGCAATTCACTGCTGAAGCCGCTCTTTCCTTGCCCTGCCCCAGTCCCAGTACTGCACACAGTATTATATATCAATGCCTACTTATCTAACGTGGCTTTTCTGTTTATGTGAAGATACTGGGCATTCCTCTGCTTTTGGACTCTTTTCACAGTCTTGTTAGTCTAGAGGGGAAAAAAAGAAAGGTAAGTTGGGTGGAAAGTCTGTAAACTCAATGTGTTCCCTGGTTTGGTTTTGTTGGGTTTTTCTTTTTCATGTGAGAGGTAAGTAGGGATGAGTGGTGCAGTAGAGGGTTAAAGCTGGCTCTACGTTAAGTAGCCATAGACCATGGGTGCCCCAGGACCCAGCAGTGGTCAGGGGGCAGCAGTCCAAAGACCCACCTTATTTTTCCTCGCTTTTCCTTAATTCCTGCCCACATGGCATCTCTTGGTTAACGTAAAAGAATGGGTGGGTTCTCCATGCGTGCAGTTTGCTCTGTTGTCTGCCAAAATTCATATCAGCATCTGATTTTGCTCTTCTGTCTGTGCATGGATCTGCTTCCCAAAGACCACGTCCTGTTGTTTTATTCACCTGTAGCCTAATAGCAGTTATTTGAGAAAAGAAAGTTAGATTTTGTCTAACTTTGACTGTTTAATAACTTGGCAAATAACAAGCAAGTTTCACCACATTCTCCTTGGCTTGCTCATTAGTAGACTTGCAATCCCCACTCACACGTGTAGGCAGCGAGACTCCTAAATAAGCCGTTTACTGAATCAAGGTCTGAATGTGATGCCTGTTACTTTCTCCACACTGGGACTGGTAGGAAATTTTGGTTTGTCGCAGCATAATACCAATGGAATATTGCTTTTTCTGCCATTAAGCTGTGATATACAGTGATTAATAAACCGTGCCCTCTTTATATGCATTGCTATGGAATATTATCTTCACTATATGTTTAGTCTTTTATTTTCTACGCCTCATAATAACTTTCTTGTAAGAATAATTCTTTGTCTTTATCATGCTGAACATCAGTAATTGTTAAAGACTGTGTTTACAGGAAACCAAGTATAGAAGTTGCATGGCTTTCCAGGTTTTGCTGCAAGCTCATCACTACACATGTGGGTGCTGGTTTGGGTTACCCTCCCTAAATCTGGAGCAATGCTACTGATCTTCAGGGAGTCACTGCAGATGCTCCTGTCTGTAACATAGGACCAGAATTGTTCTGAAGTTCCAATGAAAGGGAAAAGGTAACAAAGTTCTTGCCTACAGGGTGAGATAAAAAAATACCTGCAATACAAAATATCTTGCAGAAAGGATTCAAGGTAAAAAATAGATATTTTTATCTCTCTCTTTGTACCAATACTCATTTAAACCCAGCCAAAACTCCAATGATCTGCAGTGAAATACACGAGGGAAAATAAAAGTAATGTAATTATTAAATATGTTTGCTCTGCCAGGCTGCCTCCTTTCTGAGGATTTAATCGATGTCCTTGACATATGAATTCTGCTTTGTAGGATAATGGGAACCAGTACCAGTCACCACGAGTGAGACGGAGAAGATATCTTTTCCTGACGTGACTCTAAGATGCACAGGTGAAGTTGCTAATTGAAATGTAAAAGGAATCATCAAGAATTCCCAGCACAACTAAAGGCCTGTAGGAAGCTCTAACCACGGTGAAGCCAGGATGCCGACAGGGATAAAGCTGGGAGAGAGAACCTGTTTCCTAAGCACGGAAGGTTTTTTCCGGTATAAATTCCGGACTGAACATAAACTGTAATATTTAAATCAGGATAGCCCTGGTGAGGAGAAATTTATTCTGGGAGGACATTTAGATTTAACTAAAAGCTATTGCATTGATCAAGTTCTCCACATAGCTCCAGCAAACTTAATTTTAAAGATGTGTAGGCACCCAGTATAATTTCCAGAAGTGCTTATTTAATCATATCGATGGGAGGTAAGTGCCTAGGCGCTTTCTGAAATACCACCGGGCGCTTTATGAAACATTTAAAGCGATTAGAGCATGGGTAGCTGTGTTTTATGCTTGCTCATGTTGGATCTTTGTATTACAGGAGCTTTTGGCACTACTAATTTGACTGTAACCACATATGAACAGAGTCGTCTTCTTGTTGTACCCGGAGTGTTTAAGACAGATTTATGCCAGTGTCATTAGGGGCATTTCAGCCTGCAACCTTATTTCATATTCCCTTTGTCCACTGCTCGTCAGTGAAACATATGCTGCTCATATTAAATGATTTAGTCACTTAATCACCCTTGAGCATTGATCTGTCTATAACCTTTTTTTATAATAAAGATTTACTGTCATTCTTGGCAGTTGGAACAGATACCTGTGTTTTGGCCTTGCTTCAGCTTAGTAAAACTGCTAACGCATTTTTATCTTTTGATAGTACTTTTTTAAAAAGAAAGGCAGGCCAAAAAAATTTCTCTTATCTGAGTTGTATTGCCAAGTATTTTACTTGCTGTTGAGTATTTCAGTAAAAAGTTTTTTGTACTGGAGTCAAAGACTATTTGGAAGACGCTGGTCTCCTTTTAAGGCATAAAACGAAGTAAAGCAAGATACCATGATTATGATTGAATGTATATGGGGCAGATTCGGATCCCTTCTAATCAGTGAAAAGATGAAATAACTTCATTGCCATTTCTTCAGATTTGCCCTGGAGTTGGGAGCTACTGCAGATTTGCGGATCTCCCACTGGGATCAGAATCTTGCCCAGCGCTGGAATAAAAAGGTACTGTGCAAGTGAAAGGCTCCCAGGGAATCACTCGGATCTAGGGCACACTTTTCATGGGTGTACAGCCTGGGAGAATCGCCCGAATTCATCTCTGTCTTTGAATAAGATTTGGATGGCAGAATTGCTCTGCTAACCTGAAATTGAGTTAACCTGACAGCCAGCGAGTAGCATTGTTATTGGCTGAATACCATTAATTTTGATGGGGCATATTTCTTACTAATGGGAACATTTATATTACCCCTATTTTCAAAAAGCAGAAGGAAGGGGAAAGGATCTACCACAACAGTATCAATATTTCAAGGGCAGGCGGTGCAGTAGAGAATGCTCTGGCTTCTGTAGCATTGCTTTTATTGATTGCTATAGGTCTAAAAAACCACTTTCACCTTTCTTCACCCCTTTTCCCTTCAGAGACCGCAAATGCACGTGAAAAGGAAAATTAACATAAAGAGGAAAAAACATGAAAAAGCAACTCTAGCTCCAGGAGGAATCCTGAAATATTAGATGTGTTTGGTCAAAGCGAGCACTGTATTATACAAAGACCTCAGCAGGAAAATAGAGTTTAAAGCAGACTGAGGGACAGTAACAACTGATGAACATCCGCACAGGAATGTTTTCCATATGTAATAGGTTGTATTTGAAGTCCTGGTTTGCTCTGGTGGTGCTGGGAAGAACTGGACTGGTTTCTGTGGGGTGACACTGGATGCTGTAAGGATGAATATAACTGGGAATTTCAGCCCTACAGCTACAGAGGAAACGAGGTTTCATTAAAGACCAAAGCAAGACCTTTCCTGATGGTGCCCCTGCAGGGGCTGGGGCTGGTGATGCTGGAGCAGAGGGCTGATGTGGAGCTCCATCGCCCCATCCCAGCAGAGCCTCCCCCAGCTGCACGGTGCGTGAGCCCGCTTGCCTCGGTCGCCTTTCCCCAGAAAACCCGCGGGCATTCTGCACAGAAGGACTCTTTTATTAACTCAGGCAATAGATTTGTTCTCTGCTCTTTCCTCTTGTAAATGGGAGTGGGAGATGACCTGTGAAACACAGGAAAATGCTTGTGAGTCATAGCAAGGAAAATGAGAACAAAATCAGTGTTTTGGGCTGGAAAGTTAAAAAGAGCAGCTGAGTGAGAAGTTGTAAGTCATGCTCTCCATCCTGTGAGACTGTCCTTAAACAGAAGGGAAAGGAAACTTTAATACCGAGAGAAAGCAAATCTACTGAAAAAGGAAAAAAAAAAAATAATGTTGTGCTAGGAAATATTACTGCAAGAGGCATGGCTGTGGTGTTCGCTGCTGGAAGCGGTGAGTCAGTTCTGGGGGCTGGGGAGAGGCTCTCTATGGGACTCGAAAATGTCTTGACAGTTATGTGTCTGATTGATTGCCAAAAAAATTGGTGCACCTGCCCCCAGATCAACAGGATCTGATTTCACAGCTCTGGATTAGCTCCTCTTTAAACCAGGCAATAGTAAAGTAGGAAACTTTAAGGAGAGTAATGAAGTAGTCAATGGTCAAAAGGCAGGAGCAAGGTGCCGCACTTTGTGGAGGTGCGAGAAGGTACAACTCTCAGCTTCCTCCAAAGAAGAGCTGTTGTATTTTGTTGAATGAAGCTTACGGACAAGAAGACGGGTTTAAAAGACACCTATAAAACCTAACAGGCAAGGAGACTGATTTCTTTTTATTTTATCTATTTATAAAATTCCTGGTAACTGATTTCTGGATTGAATAACAGATTTCATAATGCTATTAGAAAAACAGATGAACAGACTTTCTCTACCCAGTACATTTTAATTTTGCAAGTAATGCTAAGCTTCCAAATTTAGGCTGACTTTAGAGGCACAACTTCCTTGAAATATGCCAGGGAAAAATGTTAACATGATACAGCCAATCTCAAATGAAATAAATATTTTTTTTTGTTACGATTTTGAAAAACTGAAGAAGGGAATAATTCAGTCCTACAGGTGAGTTTGGTCAGAGATTTCAGTGATATTTCAGCCTGTTATTTCCACCTCAGGTTTTGAGATTTGCAATTACTTTTTGACAGTAGGAGAAAGACACAGTTATTGCAATTTAACACTGCCTCACCCACACACACCTTCTGTGTCCCTTTGGCGTGACAAGGAACACTGAACTGCAGCTTGCAATCTCCCAAGAACAGCACGGAAGCTTCCGTGCAATGGGAATGAAAAGCATTTTCAGGGCTATGTGAAGGCAAAACACTTCATGTCATGCTGGTTGAGAGGATTGTTATTTTATGAAGGGAAAACCTATTTCTCAGCAGAATTAAAATTAATCTATGACACCAGAAAAGACACGGTGAAGTTCTCCATTGTATTTTGCTTCCAGGCAAACTGATCTTCTTGTAAAAAAACCAGTAGAAGAAAAAGCTGTGCAACAAAAGCCCTTCAGAGGAGCCTCTGCAGATGTCAGGAGAATCAACGTTTTTGGGCAGATCTAGAAAATCTTGATGAAGCCCCCAACCTCTGCAGTGGGTCAGCCCCCAAATGCTGTAGACCTCTGCTCCGGCTGCCTCTGTTCATGTCTCGCCTTAAGCGAAGGGCCTTTAAATGCTTTATCAGATTTCATTCTATGTATAAGACATCACATGTCTTTAAGTTCATTTGTAAGAAAGCAAAAAGGCTGAAGCATGCATTAATGACCTTAAGTAGTTCAGCCAGAGTTTTATTTAAAATGCCCAGACATCAAGGCAGAAGTGCCATCGTTTTCAGACATGAATGCCTGATTATTTTCTGACCTTTGGTGTAGCCTGTGTTCCTGTGGTATGTAAACAGTTTTACATACAAATATTTAGAAAGCTTTTCATAATGTACTGCATCTGTTGACCAGGAGAAAACATTGGGTAGGCTCTCATGGAAGACAAACTACCAGATACGTGCACGACAACCCAGCCTAGGCTTGGTGGGAGAGCGCTTTGGGGAGCTTTTATTGCACTTACAGTGGCAGCTCCCTGGCTCCTGGGGTATCTTGTTTCTCTGATTGGCAAGTCTGATCCTCCATGTTAGCCGCCTCTGTTATTACCAGACGTGTGTGTCTAAAACCGTGCTCCGGTGGAGGGAGGGTTGGTAAGGCCGAGCCCAGGAGCTGGTACTCAACTGGCCGATGCTTTGGGCTCCTCCGCAGTCCTTCCCTCATGATGGATCATGCACGTTAAATGACAGCATTCACGATATCTGCCTTGTCAAAGATTATTTTGTGTTGTGAAAGCCTTCTAAGGATTTTAATTTATGCTTTGAATTTTCTTTTCCCCAGTGACAGCTTATCTAACTTTGTTTTCATTAAATACTATGACTCTGTAAAGTGCCAGGGAATATTGTTTTTAAGAGATGGTAGGTTAATTATGAAAAATTTCAAAAAGGAAATATTAAGCCAATTATTAAATTAGAGTTGATTATTAATCCCAGAGAGATAATTACCAAGGTTTGAGGCAGTTTATCTTCTGTTTGAAATAGATTTTTCACTTGATTAAGTTGTATTTGTCACTCAGATCCCTGGTGGTTGCTGCAAAGAACTTTATTGTCTTGCAAAGTACACAATGCTTCGCTGAAGTTGACAATAAATATATGGGCAGGTCAGCTGAATTCCGCGTAAAGGCATGCGGTCGTTTGGGAATGATCTGTTCTTGCCCCCATCAAAGGCAAAGTTCCTTTGAGTGAGTAGCGTTTCTACAACAGCAATGGCAACACTTTCTATATGTAACAACCAAACGAAAATGTAGCTTTATTTCAGAAAACTATAGGTTATATTGAACATTATATGCATGTATAGAAGCATAATCAAATGCTTATAGTGATACTTAAGAACTACAGTAACAAAAGACAATATAAGTGATGACCGCTCTTAGGCAGCATTAATATTCTGGGTACAAGTAATGTCGTGCTTGCAGACTTAACCCTTCAGTCTATAAACTGAGAATCTCGGTAATGGGTACATCAAATGCATATTAATGTGTAACTCTGGATTTTGTGTTTGTTTTACTGTGGCATGGTAAATACAGAGGGTTTGTGTTTAAAGGTGGTTTCAAATCATCTGTGAAATAGCTTTTTTGGCTATTTGAGTCATAAATTCCAATTTAATTACTCTGGAAATGAAAGCAATAGCGATGCACTGTAACGTTAAGTGATTACAGGAGAGTTGGAGTCCATGAGTACCTGGTGGTGTGCGGCACCTGTGTCTTTTCTGTGTCAGCTCATGGCTTTTTGATGAGGAATATAGAGGACATCGAGGGTATTTTCACACTAATATTTTTCTAGCAAGGTGAAAATATGTCCAAGTTTTCCATAAAGATGAGGTCTTCAGTGCATCCAGTGCAGAGAGGATGAATGCTCCCTGCTTCCTTTCCTGAAAGAATCAGCCTGACAGAAGAATCCTGCTGCTTGTGCTCAGTCACTTTTCATCTTGGAATTCAAAGAGCATTATTTATAATCCTCCTTTTGGAAATCCACAAAAAATGCTTAATTTGCTTTTCAGCTTAATTTTTTTTTGGTGTACCTACAGAAACAGTTAGGATGCTCAATGTCCATCGTGTCATGCCCACCCCTCCCCAAAACCTGAGCATAGAAACGTTTCCTCTAGGAGTTGTAACCGGTGCTGTCCGTTAATTCGTATCGAGCAGATCCACAACAGGCTTCTCTTCATTGGTAGCCTTCATGAGGAAGTGCTGCAGACTCTCTGTGGTCTGGTAGTGGAGATAGGGTGTACCAAGAAGAGTTAGATAGATGGATTAGAGAAAAAATGGAAAAAAATTTTTAACAAAAAGGTAGAATTCTATTCATAAGAATTCTGGTGTAGCTATGTCTCTCTGCGTTGGCAGAGTAGCATTTCTGCCAACAGGTTCAAGAGGGAATTGCTTGTGGGGCCAGACATGGGCTCACTGTGCAATGTGCTGGGCCCTCATGGATTCAAAAAGTGCCGTGGCAGCCGTGTTCTCAATTGCAGGGAGATGGGCTACAGGGAAGCATCTGGTATTTAACTTCTTCATATATTTCTACATTAAAACCAAAAAAATCTCTCTGAAAAATAGAGCTTACCTTATGTTCAAGGGCATACGATGCTCAAGGCAATGTATACTTGAGTTCTTTCTGTGTATGTACTGTAGTAATCTCACCTTTGTTTTCTTTGAGTGATGGGGACACTGAACCCTTTTTGCATGATTAACAGGCACGGATTAAACAACCTTTCAAAGGTCTCTTTACGAGAACAGTCTAACTGCCCCGAATATCAGACGGGGCTTTGCCGCTGCGTTGCCTCCACAGTCACGGGTAACAGCGGTACTTAGCAGTCCCACTAACAGTGAGCAGGCATTAACTTATGAAACCTTCCCTCATCTGTGGGAGAGAGGGTAAATATTTATTGTCTCGTTTCATAGTTAAGGCAACAGGAGATAAGACCAGGTAATGATAAATGATGAACAAAACCTGCTGGGGTACCTGGCCAAAACTAAGGGCAAACAAAGCAACTGGCAAAACTCCCACTGCGTCGGAACGGTGCAGGATCGGATCTCTGTCAAGAGCTTATTCTCCCAATTAGATGTTGTTTAGATGTTTTAAGTCCTTTTTGCATGTCACAAACAAGATTTTTATAACGGAATAACTGTTATTTTTGTAAATTACAGGCTTTGGAAACCCAGTTTTATACCTTACTACTTTTTCTTCTTTCTGCTTTAGAACGACTTCTGAATCCTGGATCTTCACCAGCCGCGAGTAGACGTGATACATTTGGAAGCAATCCTTAGAGGAGTAATTTTTATCCTTCCCCCGCCCCCCCCCCCGCCCAAAAGAGGGGCGCAGGTCTGGCACAACAGGAGGCTCTTTGTGGTTTATGTGCCAACAAACGCGACGTGCCCCCCGAGGGAGCAGCCGTGAGATTGCTTCGAGGGAGCGCCCAGGTTGCAGGTTTTTTCCTCCCCAAGACTGCGATTGTGTTGTTGTTAATAAACCCTCCTTGCAAATCTCCTCTGAAAGAAGGCCAGGGTTTCATTCATCAGCACTTGCTGCTTTAGGCAGCGCTGCTTTCTCTTCGTCTCCCCCCAGACGCTTTCTGCTTTCCTGGGGATAGCACGTTGAGCAGAAATTGCTTCCAATCTTCTGTAGGACGAAACACAGGAATGGGTTTGTGCTTTGGCTGCTTTCACACAGCCAGCTTATGAAAAATAACAAAGCAAACAGCCAAGTTGGGGAAACAAATAGGATATTATATAGTTTATTCATATGTGCTGCCTTCCATCCCATTTGTCACCATTTCATCCCACCTGCTGCTGCAAAAGATTCTGTTGCTGAGATGCCTTCAAGGCGTTGTTGGCATGCTCAAACTACAAGTGAATATCAATACCGGCTTTGAATAGCCTAAATGTATTTTAAACAAGACATTTCCAAATTATTGCAGCGTAGCTGTGTATGGCGCTCTGCAGAACAACAATTAAAAGTCTGTCGGCATTTTCAATATGATCCATTGTGAAAATTTATTCCGAGTAGAAATCTGGCACGTAATGACCAAGACCAGGAATTCTCTTTTCATTCCTCCCCCCCCCCACTTTTCATTTCTCTTGCTCTTTTATCTTGGAAAACAATATCTGATGCTATAACTGCTAAATAATTCAGATAAAAAAATTGCTCTACATGAGAGGACAGAGTGAGGTAAAAGGAATGGCTGTTTCAAGGCTGCATAAAGGCTCTTTAATGGCTCATTGACACAGTCCGGTGAGAATGGAAAGGTGGTGTTCGGGTATAAAAAGTTTCTCATGAAGTAGACACATAGCACTTTGAGGAATGGAAGCGTCTGCAGTGGAGCACCGGAGGTGATCTATAGTTTCCTCTATATTATCAGACTCTCGTGCTTTTCATGGGATGGGCTGTGACGGAAGATGTAACTTGGTGAAACGCAGTTTGAGTTTGAGCATCCATCTTGCCGAGCGCAGTGCTAACCCGCGCGGCAGCCGCCGAGCGCGATGCTGAGCTGCGCAGCAACCATTTCATGGCGAGCTTCCTGCGATGGAACTCATTGCGGTGTTTTTGTTTGAGGCTGACGCTAAGCTTGCCTTTTGATCTATTGTAAAAGGTTGAAGAAAACCCTTTGATATCGCTTTAAATTGAGAATTTTTACTTAAAGGTGCCCATCAAATGCTCTCCTGAGGTTGGCTGGCTGGCGAGCAGGTACTGATACCAACTTTTTTTTTTGGCAGTTAAAGGGACTGTGATTTGGCCCCCAGTTTGCTCTTTTCATTCTATCTAACATTGAGCACTTCACGATACGAAGACTTTGCTGCCTTCTAACCCCTGCTTTGCCAACTTCATTAGCCACCTCCACAGGCAATTTGCAAATTGCCGTCCACCGGTTGTTGCAAGATGCTGCTTCTGGAGTTGTCCAGGTTCTCATCACTAGCGAGTGGTGATAAAACAGCTGCAAACAAGGAGAGGAGCTGGCATGGCATGCGGCAATGGCAGATGACATCTGTAACGCTGGCAGCTGAAGACTGGCACAGAGGAGCTGTGCTGAGCTCCTGGACAGCATCCAGAGGAGGCAAATTTTGAGATCTCATCTCTAAAATATCATCTCCAAAATTCAGTCAGTGTACCACGAGGAAAAAGGAAACCCTGAAGAGCCTGGGCCTGCAGCAAGGTAGGATAAACATAGTTAAAATAAATGAAAGAATTTACTCCAACAGCAGCAAAACGGAAAGGTGTTCGAGTCAGATAGGGCGAGTGCAGGTGCAAGTGGAGCTTGTGCTTTTGGGATATTTTAATGGCCTACAATACATCTGCAGTAAATGTTTTATCTGTGTTGTTATAGTAATGCTGCTAAAGCTTATTATGCACTTCAGAACCAAGTTTGGCTCTGAAATCTGCAGTGCAGAGCCTCTGATTCCATCCATATTCAAAATTAATTCAATTGCATAGTGACGTTTATGCTTTTAGAAGTGGTACATCTTTGTGGCTGTGAGAACAAGTCTGTAACCGAGAATGGAATTTGCATGAAATGAGAAACTTATGTTGAAAAATACAACCCCCCCCTTCCTTTACACACCAAATTCTTTTCTTTGCTTGCAGTCATGTGCGCATTGCAGTCAATAAATAACACGATCCGTAGAGGACTAGGGCTTGTCATGTCTGGTTTTGGCACTTCTCTCATGATTTAAATGATAATTGGCATTCCTTATGGAAATGAGAATGGCTGAGGAGGGGTGTCCTCTTTGTCTGCAGGTGTTGGTTAACATACCTGACATAGCTCCTGCTTTCTGTTATAGCTCCTTACCTACGGTCCCTGTGCGTGTGCTCCTTTGGAGGCTTGTGATATGCAAAGAATGCAGCAGCAGTTTCCGTGCCTGGTTAATTTGGATTTCTGCTGCGGTGACTTATGCTTGTTGACTTCAAATGCTTGCCCCACCAAGCAGCTGCATTATAAAGCCATTCATGTCCGACAGCTCCTCTTCTGTACGGCTGTCCAGCCGCATACAGGAGCGCCGAGCGCTGCAAAAGCAAAACGCCAAAAAGAAATCTCTCCGTGCTTACTGGCGTGACCGAGAACTGTGTGATCCCGTGAAATGGACTTTGCAGAATTGGCTGCTGGTGACCACAAACGTACCCTCCGATCGTCATTAGCCTGGTCTCAGATTTGTAAGGTTGCAAAACAAATCCTTTGTGTTTTTCTTTCTGGCATTCCTTGTACCATGCTTTATCATGTGAGTTTTAATGGATCAAAACTCTCCTGTCTGCGATGGCTGGCAGTCCAGTTTAAGTTTAACTCCCTTGAAGCAATTTCATAGGGTTTTAAAATTGCATTTTAATAAAAGGGAGCTGTTAATCTCTCAGCCATTTTTCTCTGAGATCTGTCATGCTGAGAGCCAGCACGGCACTGTGAGTATTGTACACTTGGGGACAATTTCCATCCCGTGTTCCTGGGAGAACGACAGTAGACGTCTCATTTGAACAGGGCAGGTACTACAAGGATACGACTTATAGCTGAGCTGCTTCAGGGATTGTACTGGTCTCAGGGACACAATTCTTCCTATAGCTTTTTAGGTCTGCGTTTCTACTATTACGAAGCCCAAAATCCTTATATTGTAACTTTTAGTCATTTCTCTGTGGGGGAAAATGTACAACAGCAGGTAGTCCCAGAGAAGTGAGCTAAATGCCATGGATGTTGCAGAGAAGACAATGAGATTTTAATGCTGTTCACGGTTATTATTTTCATGATTTAGGTTTCAGATTGAATAAATGAACGTTGGGGAAGAAAGTAATTTTTTTTTTCATTTAATGTAAGGATACATAAGCTTTCTCCCTCTAAGGATGTGGTAAACATCTGGAAGAATTTATTGTATCTAATGATTTGAAAATTATTTCATGCATCTGAAAGGGCAAGGGAAAAAGAAATTGGAGACAAAGGCAATAAAGCAGATACACTATGCAAAGATTTCTGTAAGTGCCTAAATTGCACAAGTTTCAATGACCTCTCGGTAGAAAAAAGAATTTATAGGTGTCCTTAATCCAATGTAACCTCCTGCCTCTGAGTTTGGCAATATTACAAAGGCCAAAATTTCACATCATTAGAAAACTAGTCTAGTGCACTTGTCACAAACATATTTTTAGCCATGCTTCTTTTGCTTTCCTTTTCTTTCTTCCCCCCACCCCCGGTCACTGAAGGAAAGTTTTGGTCTTCACAGTATTTCTTTAGGGCAACATTAAATGTGCAATATGTAAGAGCAGAGAATGTAATTAGAAGTAATGGAATGGAAGAACAAATCAACTTCAGGCTCTTCTTGCTGTGAGGGCTATGAGAAACAGGTCGCGGCCATTGGGCTCCTCTCTCTTGACTGAACACAGCGCTGGAGCCAGAGGTGCTAAATCGTGTCCTTGTGCCTTGGAAGGCAGGGCTGAGGGAACGGTGTGGCAGAAAGACAGAAAGATGAACCAAATGGTCTCGTAGATCTCTAATTTCTGTCTCCTGGAGGAGTCAGCTATTAGCCTCCCACTGTAAAAATCTTGTCATCATCACTCCTTTGCTGGCAGTCCTGATGTCGGCGCGGAGGTCCTGTGAGGTGGCGTTAGTCTTGCTGAATCCTGCGAGGGGTGAGCAACCCATAAATCTCTGTGGAGATGTACTAAATTTAAAAGCCACTTACCTCCAGCTGGGAAAAAACATGGTGTAATTATGTAGGATCAAATGCAAGACGTCACTGGAAACGACAGCGGGAAAGCAGAATGTCTGACCTCTTGTGACTTGATATTCATCACGGGCTGACTGTGGGTCTACTTTAATTTCTCATCGTTAGTAGGTTTGGCCTTTGTAGGGAAATACTGCTTAGGATCAAATGATGTTTGCTGCGTCTAAGAGTGGTATGGGCTTAACACTGTGCAGAGTTTGTGCTGCAGTAACTTCTAGTTTGAAACTCATCACCCGTTCACCTCTTGTGCAATGAGGGCATATCCCTCCTGCGTGGCATCTGCTTACCAGCTGATTTAATGAACGAAAACTGAGGATTAGACACCCTAATCTATGTACGCATCACCTAGAATGCCCCTAACAATAACCCCCGGGGGGGAAAACCACCTCGTTTCTGCTTTTGAGTCCCTTCTGTCAATCAGTAGAAAACCAAAGTGGGTGGCTTTACCTGCCGTAAATCCGAGAGCATCAGTTCCTGCCCCCCGCACGGTGTCCCTGAGCGGACCTTGGAGCGTGCCTGTGGAGGTGAATCCTGACCCGCGTGTTCCTCTGATCCTCTGCCTCTTCAGACCGGCCAAGAACGCTGTGACCTGTGCTAGGCACCAGGTGATGTGTTTGCACCTCTGCCAGCCCACCCAACCCACCATCCATTGTAAACAAATTACGATAAATCAGTCGGGTGGTTGCAACACGCAGCAGCCAACAGGGACGGGCTCCAACTGGTGACTCTGAGCGTGAGCATGGCTTGGCTTTCCGCTAGGTCAGCTGCCAGCATCTGCATCGCTCTCCTTTCCATCAACTTCTGTTAAATACTCTCTGGTGTAGATAGATTTTTGGGGAGAACCTATTTGTACAGCAGTAAATCTAGAAGCAGACGTTTCCAATTCTTGTGCCTGGAAGATGATGCCAGGAATGCCCCAAAGCAAGTTCATTACATCTCGATGTTACTGATGGGCCCTCGGTGGCTTTTGTTTTATAAGTAGCTGATAGTTCCCAAAATGAGTTGGAAGATTTGGCTAAGTTGGTAGACTTGGCTTCATGGATGTTTAGATCAGGCTGCTGTGCTTTTGTTGCGGTCCAGTGCTTTTGCTTTCTCTTGGATTATTCATTCTTTCCTTTTATTAATTTAAGTTTTAAAATTTGTAGCTAACATCCTTCTGTGCCTCTAGTTTAATGCAAGCTGCATATATTCCCCCTATGCCATTTTCTAGGCACAGTTCACCACAAATAAAACACTTTTTTATTTTTTTTGGTGGTACCAAGTTTCAAAGTATAATCTAAAGCAGAAAGCGTTTCATTTGCATGTTGGATACTTGTGAAAGTTCTTGCTTTCCTGCAGTGCAGTGTCACACCAGAAGCAGGACGCGTGTCTTGGAGATGAACGGGGAAAACCTCCGAGCTGGCTCCTGTGAGGAGGAAAGGTTTGCACAAGCAGCTCTTTGGCTTTGCAGCCTTGCGCTGTGCACACAGTTTAACTGCAGTTAGCCCAAGGAGAAGAGGAAACTCTTGCTTCAACATAATTCCATTACTCAGTGTGCTGAATGCTTCGTTATGAGAGGGTGCCCAGCATCCCCGGGAAAGTAATGTTGTTATCAGCTTAAAGGAACTGTAAGAATAATAGCTTACCTTACATTTATGTAATTCTTTTCATTTGGAAATGCCTTGGAGACATCGATTACTCTTCACATGACATCTGGAATGTAGATTATTGTTATTGGCTCTATTAAAGCAGCAGAGGACAAAAAAGGGAAATACTGAGCTTTACTTAATACTAAATATTATATTCACATTCTCAAACCTGCTGTCTGATGTGGATGCGTGTGAGGCACAGCCTGAGGTAGTGAATTTGTGGGGCACTCCATTGGGGCCACACTTCTCATACCAGTAATCTGGGGGGAAGAAGCTACAGAGCTGTTGCCAGCTGTGATGAAGCCATCAAGGGGGTGATGGAGGTGGGGCAGGGACCTGCTCCGCTGACCAGAGAGGCGTGGGAAGTTTTGAAACACAAAGCAACAGGAGGGGAAAGGAAAGAGGGATAGGGCAAAGGTTTCCTGAATGATGATAGCAATCCAAGTGGGCAGGGATGTGCCTAGACCATGAAAAGGGATGCCAGCAAAGGCACTGGCCTGGCGGAGGCGAAGGTTGGTGGGAGGAGATGGGTAACTGCACCCAGCACCCCCGAGCCCCTGCCTGGGCCAGCAGCCGGTCAGCCAGCCTCAAGCTGTGGAAAACCATAATTCAAAACTTTGGGTTTTTAGTACTGGTCAGTGTCACTAAAGAGGAAAACCACTTGGATTTGTGCAGTGCTAATGCAAGTTCTCTTTTTTAGAAGTGTTCCCATGAAGGATGTGAAGTCTCTGTCATTTTTGTACCATCCCAGTACCTCTCAGGTCAGTGCTGATAATTAGCTCCTCTAATTGTATCAAACTGTCAAAAGTGAGGAAGATCAAGCTCATGCTTAGGTTAAACTATTTACTTGGATGCCAACATCAAGGATGTGCTACTGGTGACTTCCTAAATTGTTTTGCTGAAGTTTGGTGTTGCAAGGTAGATCCCACATTATGTGCTAAAAGAAATGACCAAGCGCAGTGATTATGGTCTGAGGCAGGCAGCAAAAGATATAGTGGCTACTCAGCAACCCTGAATATAGATGTGCAAGAAATTTCCATCCTTATCATCCATAAGTTCTCATAATGGCCAATGCTCTGGCAGAAAAGGCTGAAGGAAAAGGGAAGTAGATGTACTGCATAGGAATGTAGATGTACTGTATACTGCCGTGAAGTAGAGCCGATGGTCAACCGAAGAGGCATTTCTGTATTTATAACTTGTTGTTTACCATTAATCAATTATAATTTCCTTGCAAGGAAATAACTCTTAAAAAAAAAAAAATAAATGAAAGAGCCTGTTGTTGCTTGCATGGAGGGAGGTGTGCAGTGGGAGGTGTACATCCATACTGTATGCTCTTGTGACACGAATTTTTTTGGAAGCCAGAAGCTTATCCTATTCCTGTCTTGCGGGCAGAGCAGCCAGTGTTTCCAGAAATCTGTCTAGCTTGTTATCCGATTTTTCTGAGTCAAACCATGTACAGAAGATACGACAGTGCATATGAGAATTGGACTGGGGCAGGGCAGGGGGAGCGAGCTGGCTCCAGCTGGAGCTGCCAGCACGAGATGCTGCTCACAGGAGATTGCAGAGATACGGCCGGATGGGGTTTCTAGGTCTCCGCTTGTTGTCCCTTTGCAGCCCCTCCAGGGCTTTGCTGGGTTTGTGGAGATGGATCCCGCTTTGGTTTCAGGAGTGGAGAGGGTCTAATGCAACCATACCATGAGCCCACTCACCCGAAACTCTACATATTTGCAGACTTCTCTTTCAATGTTTACATGACTGTTAACGATGAGGCCACAGTAGTGATCATTTATGAGGTATCACTGCTTGGCATATGAATTAACTATCCTCGGGCAAAGAAATTCAGACTGCTAAAAGCTTTCTTCTTGCATTTTTTTATTTCATTTTGTGTTATTTTCTTTGGAACCATATTAGAATTAGTCTGAAAAAAAAGTACTTTCAGTTGGAACCCATCATAGCAAAGAAACGTATTAGTTGATAATCCCTGATTATATAATGGCAGCTCCTTTTAAATAATATCTTATGTTTGTTCAAGGAATTATTTGGCGTGTTATACCACTAGTTATAAAGCTTGATGCCTTTGCCCTGAGGAACTCATAATTGAAAACAGGTAATTTTTAATACGCGCAGTTTAGGTAACGTCAATGCCTTGCAGGGATGTCTGCCTTACCAGCAGATCTGTGCTGTGCAGCTCTGCAGCATCTCATGGGGACCTGAAAACTCCAGCCCAGAAGAATTTCCTGAGCCGTGAGCGCAGGGGCAGTGCCTTCAGCCTCGGGCGCTGCTCCGAGGAAAGCGGCTCTTTTGCTTCTCATCCTTAGCTTGGCCATGGGGAAGCAGCCCACATCTCTCCCCTGGAGTGTCCTCTGTGGACCTGTTCCACCATTACCGTGTGGAGCATCGCTGGTGTTCACGTTACCCTGCCCTCTTATCCATTCCCTGGCCTCCTCTTTGCCAGGTGCTGGTGCTGGGCAGGTGATGGCTGCTTGAGCTTCCCGAGTTGGAGTGCAAACTCTACATCAAAAGGACAGCCAACAATGTGATGCTCCTCCCCCCCCCCCCCCCTTTCCTCTCTTCCCTCTTAGAAAAGTTAATTTGGGCATAGTGGGATGTGCAGAGCAAATCAGAGCTCTGAAATGCTCCTGCATAGTTAGTGTTCATTCAAATGGAGCATCTTCTAGAGGTAATGTGCAAAACTGAGGTCCCGCTTGCTTTTCATGAGATCCCTACCTATAGTTACATGGATGGCTTGGAGCATGTGGATAGGGTTTTTGCTTAGGCTAGTGACAGATACATGAATTTTAGGCCAGATTGCCTTGCCTCTAAAAGCCGTAGAGCACAGTGCAACGTACTCTTGTTTTTCTCCAAGAAGGAACTGCATCACGTTTACCTTTTCATCTTGCTTTTGAAAGCCTAGCGTGATTTTATTTCCATCTGCAGAGGGCTTTGATGTAGCCTGACTCTGTGCATGGAAAGGAAAGGACTTCCTGTGTGGTATGAGGTCTTTACGTCATCGACTAGAAAGACAGTTCGTGTCCTTAAGACGCTATGTTTGCAATAGCTGTGTTTAAAAACCATTAGGAGTTTTTTAAGGTTAGTCCATGGGGACTACTCACACAACTTCCCTTAGCTGTTCCCTGAGTGGGGGGTGCAGCTCTGTTGCCCCCGCACCCGGGTGGAAGTTGGTAGGTTTGCTCCTGCAGTCTGGATCAGCCTCCTGCTGTTGGGAGGGATTGACTTGGGCTGTTTCTACCTGTGCACCAATCTAAGTAAGAATAGAAAAAAAGTAATACTCCTTTTCATAGGATCAAAGAAACAAATAATTGGGTTTGGTTTATTTTTGTTTGCTTGGGTTATGTCTATTAGAAAATTATTCCTCAGAGCTCTTCCTGTCCAAGACCAGGTTTTGTGATGGAGCAGAAGACTGAAGAATAATGATGCAATAGCGTCATTTCAGAAGTACCCAAATGTCTGCGAAATCAGATGGAACTTTCTCTCACCCACGCCCAAATCATTTTGAGAAGGGGGATGTAACTATTGCAGCAGTTCTTAAAATGTTAAGGATAGTCTTCACATTAGGCACATTTCCTTTAGAATTCAAAAGGCAAACTCTGTTTCCACTCGCCAGTGTCGTGCTTGTGCGTGTAGCTATACATTCAGTTTGACCCAGTGTATGAGTTTCAAAATGGTCGGACCTCTCTTTAAAATACGCTGACTGCTTTCCACAGATCACGGGGAAGCTTCTGCTCTGATGCTGGGTCACAGCATGTTTTCGAGGAACAAATCAAAAAATCCTCAGCAATGCATTGCATGAAATGGTAATTTGAAGGGCTAAAGCCTTACACCGTGATGTCCTATAAGCCTGTCTCGATGCATTTCCCTGAGTAAATACTCCTCTGGAAGGCTTGTCACTGCTCTGGTTTATAGTGCTCTGTGACTGCGAAAGCGTAATCAATAAAGTGTCCCAAGCAGTTCCTCAGCAGAGAAGAGGATTCTTGTGTGAGGTGTCTGCTGCACAGACAAGTTTTCACAGAATCCCAGAATGGCAAGGGTTGGAAGGGGCCTTAGGAGCTCACCCAGTCCAAACCCCCCTGCTCAAGCAGGGTCTCCTAGAGCATGTTACACAGGACTTCATCCAGGCGGGGGTTGAAGATCTCCAGAGAAGGAGACTCCACAGCCCCCCTGGGCAGCCTGGGCCAGGGCTTGGGCACCCTCAAAGTCAAGAAGTTTTTCCTCATGTTCAACTGAAACCTCTTATGTTTCAGTTTGTGTCCATGGCCCCTTGTCCTGGCGCTGGGCACCACTGTAAAGAGACTGGTTCCATCCTCATGTCTTCTGCCCTTGAGATATTTGTACGTGTTGATGAGGTCCCCTCTCAGTCTTCTCTTCTCCAGGCTGAACAAGCCCAGCTCCCTCAGCCTTTCCTCATAGGGGAGATGCTCCAGTCCCCCTTAATGCACCCCAGGATACCATTGGCCTTCTTGGCAACAAGGGTTTTAAGCTATTTCCATAGTGAAGAGGAGGAACGTTTCAATGAAGTTAAATTCGAAGGTGGTCCTGATGTATAACTTGTCTGTGTGACTGGCTGGCTTCCAGTTAGGCACGTGGGAATTTCCATAGTAAGAGAAAGACGCTCGTTATATAGCTACATATCCGTAGAGAAGCTCAGATTTCGATACGTGGCTCCCTGCATGGCTGTCCCTCTGCGTGGCAGTATGGGAAGGGACCGATGCGCTCCACGTGCATGTGCCGAGCGGTGCAGCGTATTCCTACCCCTGCATGTGCTCTCGCTGTGTGTTTTGGGATTAGAAAGCAAGAATGACTTGGCGAGGAGCTCGTTCTGATGAAGCTGCAAATTGCTATGGTTATTTCTGTCTCCTCGAGACCCAGCTTGAGGATTCCTGTGGCTTCCATTGGCTGTGGCTGGACAGGGTCCCTGGTAGGCACAGACAGCCCAGAGGATGTACCTCAAATTGTTGGTGTTGCTTGTAATCAGTAAATCCTCATTGGGTATCCGATGGTAGGTATTGCTCTAGGAATCCTACAGTAAACTTTTGGTAACGTTAGAATGATCTACTTCTAAGATAAGGGTTTTCTTTCACTGGTAACGGCCCTTACTTTACGCTACTTTCCTCATAACTCTTGCAAAATGCTTATTGATTTTAGTGGGAGTTTTGCTGAAATATGGGCTAAGCTGGGAATGCTGCGCGAAGCCCTTTGCTGGCTTTGGGGTGGAGTTCAGGCATAACACAGAGCACCTGGGGGTGTTGTGATGCCTCCCACCCCACGAAAAGGATGATCGGGGTGGGATTTGTCCATCCAAGGGAACACATTGCAAGTATTTCAATAAATAGCCCATGACACCAGAAGGCATGTTAAAGAAGAGTTGATGATTTTTTTTTTCCTTGTGTAAGCGTGAAAGAGGAGTTGACGGTTTGTGTCTGTCTTTAGGTTTATGATTTACATGCACGAAATCATTAGCTTTGGTAAAAACCAGGGATATTTCTGAGCTAGCAGCGTGTGTGTCTTCTAGGGAAGTCGCTGTATTTTGAAAGTCTCGTTATCCCTGACGATAATACTGCAATTAGCAGCCATTAATAAATATTGCGTATTACTTACATAATATAGTCCTTCTATAGTGACAGAAATAAGTTTTCAAAAAAGCTGTTTGTTACTGATGTTCAGCGTCATTAAGTAAAATTTGCTCAGCCACCCACTGGGTGTAATTAGGGGCTCCTCGGTACACGCTGGGTTGCCAACCCATGTCTCAAACAGACTCTGTGTGCTATTTACCCTTCAGCACCGGTGGAATTTAGAAGTCCCTTCGGAGGATGGTGTGCATGGCTTTTAAGGCTGCTGTTCTGCCTTTAGCCAAGGTCGGTTTGAAGGCCATGAGGCTCGTTCAGATCTCGGCAAGTTACAGGGGAAAAGGGTTCCTGGAGCAAGTGCGAGCCTCCGGGTTTCTGAAGAACAGCCCAGGACGGTCAGACATCAGCTTTTCTTAAATGCTTGTGAACCTTTGTATCTCGCACAACGTTTATGCAGCTTTGCAAGTCTATGCTGTACATTTTAACCCATTTTGAGTGCCTGACTCTGTCTTTCCTTCAGCTGATAGCTGGAGTTTCCAGGAATGCTGCCCTTTGCCGAAGCCCTGATAATCTGAATGCAAATCAGCGTTTGCTTTCAAAGCCAATATTTAGATACAGAGCTTTTCATTTGTATAATTCCCTCCTTCCTCCCCGAGGCCTCTAATGGCTTTGTTTATACCAGGGCTCAGCCCAACCCCTTCGTCCTTGTCCCTCGCTGCTGCTGCTAATCCTTCCCCCGAAAGCCCTGCAGCATGCTGCAAGGTGTAGGCGTTGGGAATAAACAAACTCAGCAAGAGGAAGTGGCGTCTTTGCAAGACGTTGCCTTGTTTGTTTAACTTCTGCAGGACATGAAAATAAATCTGCAGTTCTTCGCTGTCAGGCGTCTGTCACGTATCTGTATGATTTAAAAACGCGCGTCTGGCCTTCCACTGAGAGTTACACGGGTTGGAATTGTGAAGTGACTCTTTCAAATGATGAGAAGCTCTCACGGGTAACAGATCAGGAGCTGTCGTTATTCTAAAAAAAAAAAATTAAAAAAATACAATCCAAGTTATGAATTTTGTTCATTTTTCTGCATAGCATCCTGACTTCTTGTAACAGCATCTGCAGCCGTGTGGTGAATTCTCAGGCAGTCAAACAAACCGCCGCGTTTCCCTTGGCTGCCATTCATCAGAGGACACGGCACCTCCAAATTTTGGAGGGCTGCACCTCCTCCATGTGCCCGAGTTGCACCCCAGGTGTGTTTTAGGCCCTGCACAAGGTGGCAAGGCAGAGCAGGGCTCGCCGTGCCCGCTGCCACCCGGCGCCTCTGGGTGCTCGCTGCTCCAAAGAAACAGTCAAGTGCAATTCATTAACCATGTCAAGGCCTTGCTTGTGCCAACAGAGCGATGTCCCCACCTGCTGATCTTTGTGTGGGATCTTGTCCAGACGAGATTTTCCCTGGGAAAGGCTCCTGGAAAGCATGTGTGGCTGGAGGAAGGTGAGGGCGTGCAGGGGGCCGGAGGGCTGGGGCGTGGGACCCTGAGTAGAGCTCTGCCTTCAGGATTTCTCATCCTCAGGATAAAGGACCCCCATGGAAAAGAAATTTGGGCATTGGCCTTTGAGGCTATGAAGGTAGTTTGATGTGATGCTATTTTAGAATTGCTTTTATGCTTGTCTCTAAAAATAAATAAATCAAATCTGTGATCCGAGCCTCTAACAGTGTGGCGAAATAAATCGCTTTCCGGCTCTGCTTTATCTGGAACTGACTTCTGCGCTAATAGCGTTCCACCTCCTCTGCTTCCCCGCTCTCCAGCTGCACAGTTCAAGGCAGCTCTGGGCTAGAACTCCATTTATGAGACCGCACGTGCGAAAAAAATGTGCATTTCCAGCACACAGCACCGTGCATTGCTGATTGGGACGTAGGAAAGGCAATGGCAGGCAGGTACCATCGCTTACCCAGAAAAGCTGTTGGCTCCAAGAGAGCTGCTCTTCGTTTCTTATGACTTAAGATTTGAGTTTGTTGTCAAGATTAATTAGTTAACACAGTTCTTACGACCTTTCCCTGATGTTTTCTCTGCATGGGCGACAGTTCCACGGTGCTGTTACCGCCTGTAACGAAGGGTGAGCTGCAGAAGGAGGCGGCTCCCGCGACCGCGCAGCGTGAACGGGCGGGGCGAGGGGCGTTCAAGGTGCTCTTAAACTTGGTTCGGTTTAGGTGGTTTTCCATACCCTATGTCTGATATTAAGGCTGAACTCATGCTTAAGTTACATTTTATTAAGTTACAAGTCTTTAATGGATTTTATCTAAAGTTTTAAATTTTAATTCAATTTCTTTTTTGAACCTCATTAAGTAGATAAGCTTTTCGTGGTGTATTAATTATGTAATGCTTTTCTAAGCGTCTAAATACCAAATTTCAGCACTTTTAAAAAAATCCTGTTTGAAAATACATTTAATGTGTCCTGTTTGATAAATAATCTCATGTATCCAAGGCTTCATTTCTCCCAGCAGTGTGAGTAGTCCCTTTGTAAAGTAAACTTTAAATATTTTCTTTAGTTTCCTATTTTTTGAGTTGCCTGGTAGGAGGATGCAAACACGGCACATATAAGAGATCTTTCATTTTATTTCAATTGCTAAACATTTTCGTTGCGCTATAGTTATTAGCTGGTTGGCTTTTATTGCCATCTCTAACAAGCAGCTTCTACCAATGAGTCAGAGAATATATAATAACAGGGGAAATTACATCAGCGCCTCTCTCCTGGGTGTGCTCCCAGAGCCATGCAAGACACTTTCGTTGGGCTGATGGAAAGACTTTAAAGACCATAAAAGGAGATGTCAGGAAAAGCATTTTTGGATATTTTAATAAATAAATAAATAAATATATATATATATATACACAAAACTTTTTCCACATCTTCTGAAAGTGAGAGCTGATGAGTTTGCTGCCTCTTTACAGAACAAAAATGCTTCCAGCTTCACTTGACGCTCCCTGGCTGGTGGAAGCGGGACTTAAACACGCTCTGCACCCAGCCTGACAATACAGGGGCTCTGGGTCCTTGCTATAGGTCCCTGGACATCAAACATCAGTGATTAGGTCTCCGTTAAATCTTTGTTGGAAAATAAATAGACGGTGTGCTCAAAAGTAATGAAAAGCTGTTTCCTTCTTTGAAGCAATGTTTGGGCTTTGTCCTGCTGCTTTTTTCCCCATTGAAGCCTGAGCTTCATTTCAGCCACTGTCTAACAGCAAGAGACGATTGTGCTTAAACATCGCAGTCTGCTGAGACTGTTTTTCACAACTCAGTACACAGATCCCTGCACTTCCTATATTAATAAACGAAGAGACATGTTTATTCTTTTGAAGTTACAGAGTAGTACAGTTTGCATGGAGAAGTCTGCTCTCTGTTGGCTTTGAGTTGACTCTGTTAGTCTTCATTTTTCAAGAGGGGAAAAAGAAAAGCATGGATTTCAAGCCTTTCTAAAGCATTTCTTTATATGATGATTTCACAGCTGAGAATATGCCTACTGGACCATCCTTCTCCAAAGATGTGGTAGCAGGAAGGAAGAATTGCTGATCTACAGCAAATTCGAGTAAGTACCCGGTGATAAATAGCCGATTACTGGGCCATAGAGAGTCGTTTCACCGCCTCCTTGGCAAAAGTGTGTTGCAGTTTGGGGGAGCAAGTGATGCTTGGGGGTTAGCTGGGGTTCCTTTTCTGGTAATATTTAATACCTTTCCGGTTTGCTCTTCTCACCTTGCCTTCTTAAGGTAGAACAATAAATGATATTTATTGTTATAGAAAATAAATGATTGCTGGAATTAACTGTGTGGCATTTGTGAGGTGTCATGGGTAATAAATGAATGCACAGTGAATCCGTGATTATAGCAACGTGTGGGTTTTTTGGTCAATTGTCCAAGATAAAATACGTATTCTTTGATTCCATAAGAAAGCCTCTGAGGAACAGAATGTTCTTTTGGTTTTGTTCCACATGGTGCTGGAATTTATAAAGTTTGATTTCAAACAGTTCAGAAGGGGTTATTCCAAAGGTTGCTGAGTTCATCCAGAGTTTTTCATTGGTTTCAACAGGTTATAGCTCCTCTTAAATCAAACCACAAGGACATGCACAACCTTGAAAGGTTTCTGTAAGTTATAGCATCATAGGGAGGAAACACTCTTACTGTGGGGTTTTATATCTGATTTATTTACCCTCCCAGGAGAGTCAGATGAGTAGAATGACTTTCATATGCTGACTCAAACAAGATATATCCCAAACTTTGAAATGTTTTGCTCTTTGGCTACCTCTGATAATCACAACATCTATTTTTGAACCTGTTTAGGTCTCATACCTCTTATCTGATAAACATTATCTGTTGTGAAATAATTATCTTGGACACCTTTCATTCCATTGAAGATTTTGGGCTGACTCCACTTGTGAGCCGTGGCTCTACATAACACGTTTACAGTCGTGCTTTTGATTTGCCTTATAATGCTGAAGTTGACTACAGTGATGCTGTCCTCTCCTGGCTTCAGCCGTAGTGATGGAGCGGGCGTCACTCCTCTTGCCCCTGGCAGTTTCCTCTGACCTTCTCTGGGGGTCTTGCACCCGGCCACCCCTGGACACTGCAGCCCAGCAGCTATCGGCGTTTTGAAGTCAGGGCTGACTCTTTGTGGGCTGCAGAATTGGCTTTTATCATGCTGCTCCAGGTCTTTTAAACAGCGCTGGTTAATGTCTTTAATGGCCTGTCAGGGGCCTTTTTGTGTAGAGACACAGTCTGGAATAATTAGCCTATCACCGGCGGGGAAACTCTTCTGAAAGGAGCATCATAATTTTAGGTATCCAGGAAGCAGCTTTCCAAAGCTGTGAACGCTGCTAAAGATGCTGCCTCCGGCTCCTTTCCACATTGGCTTGGCTTAGGCACTTGACCTCTGGCTTGGCTTTCCTGTTTGTAAAAGCAAAGGAGTAACATCTGCCTTACTTGACTTTTGCGCGACGATCTGCTCTTTGTTAGTTTGTAGGCGAACAGAGCACGCTGTCAGTCTGATGAATTTTGCAACACGTTGCAAGAAATGAGCCTCCTTTGGCTGAATTTTTTGGCATTTTTATTGAAATCCGATGAGAAATAACGTCTGTGCCTCTTGTTGGACTATTCTGGATGTAGATAAAATTCTTAATTTTCATATGAAGTCCATCAGCTTCCAAACGATAATAGAGAAGAGTCTATGTCTCGGCTCTTGGTAGAAGCTGGTGAAAGCTTTGACTGGGAAGGAGGAAACACTTTTCTCCACCTAGTTAACCCCCCCATGCTACAAAATCAGCAAAATGGGATTTGCCCTCTCCAGAGGAGGCCATGTGGCCCTTGCCCATTCCTTAGCAACCTTTCCTATGTGCATGCAACTGCAGCTCTTTGCCTTCTATATGGGAAACTTCATCCAAAACACCTTGCTTTTAATTTCAGTGGTTCTCTGTCCCTTTTGCATTATATGAGCCTTTAGGAAAAAGGGATCAAAATTGCGGTGATTAACTTAGTTCCAAATATTTTATGGAATATAAAATATGTTTGTATAATGAAGAGCTATTTTAGAAAGCTTATTAACATTTTATATAGTGTACAATGTATGAAAGTAATGGTCCAGTTATTTATGTGGCAAGACGTCCCTGAAAATTTTCATATCCATGCTGACTATTTTAATAAGGTAGTAAAAATTACTGTAATCCTCTGACGCTAATGCTTTTCTTCGTAACAGTCCTCAATTATATCCATACTCCAGTTTACTTTAACATCTTCATTAAATCTTTTTTTTTAAGGTTTTAAGCAAGTAATCTCATTGCAATTAAATGGCAACATTAAATCATATGTGGTTTTTTTAACACCCGCTCTCTCACAATGAGGACTGTAGTAACAACAGCAAATGACGGGGATGTGCTGTAGGTGCTACCCCATATGACGGTACCGCCGAGAAGTGTATTTATCCAATGAGAGGAGTAAATTCAGGATCGGGCCCGTTTTGAGCATGTGTTGTGTTCAGGGCGCTTGCAGCAGAGGCAGCGTCAGGCAATGTAAAACGCAGCCTTTCCACCAGCCTGGCCTGTTGGTCAGATTACACTACAAAAACATCGCATGACTTTTTTAAAAAACTGTCTTCATACATTTTCAGCCATCTGGTCGTCGCATTACGAGGCACCTCTTATGCAACGGCATTTTTGGTTATTTTATTCACAGCTGGGTAATACCTCCTGTCCATCCGGAGCAGACAAATGCAGATACTTTGTTTGAAAGTCTGAACGTTTTAGCCATGAGAAAAGCCACATGGTAGACCGAGGAAATACTTTCACGGTTGCACTTAGAAATGCAGAAGGCCAGCTTTTGTGGAGGTGCGCTTGTTTGACAGTAAACAAATGACTAAATAAATGAAACAAAACCAGTATAACCCTTCCCGAGTGGTAATAGGGACCAACAGATGACAATGAAATGATTTTGAAGTGTTCTGGGAAGGATTCCTTGAAGTTTTAGCTTTAGACAGTACAGTGGGGTAAACATTTTTTTTATTATTGTGGGGAAAAAAAAGAAAAAGCTATTAAGTAGCGCTGTCAAATTAAATAGACGCTAGGCAAGTTTTCAGTAATCAATCTGTAACTCTAAGACCAGAGATGAGCTATGATGTTCTTCTCATTAATGAATATCAATGAAAACTGAAGCAGTTTTATATTACTGATAGAGGGAAAGTAAATGAAACACCTACAGCTAAATTAGCTGTGAAAGGGGTCTCCTTTTGCCCTGTCAGAATGAGCTGTCGATGAATAAAGCAATTGCAAAGGTATTGATTGGCCTTTTCCATTTTGCCTTTGGTGTTAACCTACTGGTAAGTGTGATTTGCTAGGATTTATATTGAGTTTAGGAAGGACATAGACTTAAAGTGAGGAAAAAAGGAAAGGAGTAAGAGAGAACTGCTGCTGTCCGTCCACCTGACTGCGGTGGAGCGTCTGGAGGAGATGTGGCGTTTCTCTGATCTGCGAGAAGAGGAGTAAGGATGCTGCCATGAGGCTGGTGTCACGAGTGACTGCCTGGGAGGGAATGGCAAGGGCTGACTATCGACGGGAGTAAGGGACGAGAGAATCCCAAACCGTATGGCCGGTGTAGTGCTGGGTACTGGGTCTCGAGTTCTCCTCCCCTGGTCGTCCACACGAGCAGCGAGCCGACGTGGGGTACAAGGGAGCCGTAATTCCAGCGGAAAACGGCTTTCCCACATGAGCACGGTCAGTGCCATAGGTTTTCTCCATCTCTATCAGGAAATCTGATGCTGGGACTGACAAATGAGTACGGGAGGTGGAAACAGTTTTCTGCGCTTCTCTTATGACCCCCACGTGGTTTTAAAAATGTGGCTCAGAAACAGGGCGGCAGCACAAATCATCCACGTGTCTGAAAGGGGCTCACTGCCAGGCCTAAGGTCGTTTAATCTCTGAGGCAGGAAGGCTTTCTTTGGTCGGAGCTAGGATGCTGCGCGGCACGAGGGGATGCTGGTCCCTGCCTGGAGCCCTGGAGCTGACGCAGAGGTAAGACTAACAACCTGGCTCCCCTTTTGTAGCACTCAGCTGTAGCTTTTTGCATGTTTGCTTTTGCCTAGATGCGTTACATGAAATGCTGATGGCTGCCATGCACCAATTAGAAAGCAAAGACCACAAGTCTTGTCCCTACAAAAACTAATTTTGCGCATGGCTAATTACCATCATACTGGATTTACTCTCCTTAGCACAATTAGTCAGCCTGCATAGAAAAAATAAAAATCAAAGACCGTCTCGCAATTTCTGTGCCCGTATATAAGCAAGGCGAATTAACTGCAGACAGGAGTTCTAGTGTCTGATTCAAATAACTTCTAAAATTAAATGAGCTTACATCTGTGCCACCCGTGTGCTTAAGCACTTGTCCCTTATACAGATTATTTTTGTCTTCAAAGCCCAATCAGACAACGCATCGTCAGGCAGGAGTGGTTTTTCTGCACAAGCTGAATTTTAAGCAATCTTTGTTTAACCGATGATCTTAGGGAGGCTTACCCAGGCGTCTGAAGTTGATGCTGTTTAATATTAAATTAGTTAATTTAGGGTTTCAGAGTGAATCTTTTTTTCCTTGTTAGGTTATTGTGTTGTATGTAGCTATATCATAGTTTATACTGGGGCTTTTTGGGTGAAAGTCTGATCCTGAAGTAACGTAAGAGTGTGTCTATTGTAAACGAATGCATAACTTCACTTCTGGTGGTAAGAGCGCGTAACCGAGGTACGTCCACGATACCAGCCATTATGAAAAAGAAGCGCCACTGCTAGAATTATTCAAATGAGAAGGGGAAATATTAAATTTAATCTGGTTTAAAAAAAGTTAAAGGCAGGAAAGGGAGATAGTATGAAATATTGGTTGGGCTAAATACAACAGGTCTTACTCTTGGGATAAACGGCTGACCCTCCGACTGTGGGGCATGAAACCAGCCGTGGCATCTCGGTATGAACTGTAGGAGCTGTACAACACCTCCATAAGAGCCCACTTCCATGTTTATGAATTTAGTAAATTTTGCAAGGTTTTGCTTTGTGAGGAAATGCATGAACGTCTCGGTGTGACTTCCCCACGCAGGCAATAAATGAACCGTAGCGTGCGTGGCAGCGAAGGGGGGTTTCTGCAGGACACGTGGTTTTCAACGTTCTTAAAGATGGATCTTTCTGAGCGATTCAAGGTACTACTGGTGTTGGAATAATAAAGCTACAGTCCGGTGAGTTGTCAATTACGTTAAATCTTCCTATGGGGAAAAATTAGAAGTTATAACATTACGGGAAGTGACTTTTTCCTCTTGCTTTTCCTGTGCAGTAACGTTCAAATGGAGTCTGAAACTCCACAGATTACACACAACATCTTAGCAGATGCCCATGCAATTTTTGGCAGCTGTAAGTGTAGAAATGTTGGGTAGCTTGTAAAATCTACGTGCGAGTTTAATACAGTTTTAGCAAAGTGTCACGCTGCTATGATCTTGTGAACTTCACCTAAGGGCTTTCCCTCTGTTTCAAACAAAATGTTCTGATTTCTGCCTCTTTACAACAAGTTAGCACAAATTCAGTCAGATTAAGACCACAGCCATTTAGAGATCTTGGTAATTTTTTCAGTGGTTTTATATAACACTTTTACATGGGGATCTGGCTGTATTAGCATCCCGTTGGCTGCTTTAATTACTTGTATATGTTGTTATTGCTGGATTATTGATGATATTTTTCCCTTTATTTCAACCGTGACGTTGACTATAAAGAAAAGCCCAAATCAAGGATTTGAAACGACTCCGACGTGCTCAGTGTGTATTTGGTGCATTGGTTCCGGATGTTTCTGGGACCCCTTTTTGTGGGCTTTAATTAGAGAAACATGAATAAGTGTTTTGCCAGAAGAATTCACATAAACACCGGCAGCAGAAGACTAGCGTGGTGTGGCCATATATGATCTCCTCCAGGGAAACACTGGAAAGCTTTAAATGTTTGAAAGTGTACATCATTTTAAACTTCATATTTACAAGTTAATTGGATAACATTTCCCTTGCCTCACTTAAGGTCCAGAAGAAGCGCTAAATAGCAAACTGTAGGTTTTGAACAAATGCGGGCGCACATCTCCAGCAGGCAACGTCCAACCCTGGTACGTGTTCTCTGGCTTCATAGAAATGCCATATTTTTCATCTGTATTCCGTATTTATTGGAACTCTTACAGTTTCAGCTTGCTAGCTCCATAAGGGGGCTTGATTGATTTTTATGCTAATCTGAAATGAAAGACAGCTGTTGTACCCACTGGCTTCAATAAAGCTAATCCAACTCATGAAAGTCTTGTAAACAGCCAGATAATTATGTTACGATTTAGAAGGGATTGCATCTTGTAAGGTGCTTATAACCCTGAAATGCTCATGATTGGTTTTGGGTTTTTTTTTTAGGTTAATGAACACCTTCAGACAGATGTTAGTGGGGATTTGCCACTGCCAGCATGGCTGCAATGAGGGGTGGGAGGGGGGCCCTGCCCAATTTCGTGCTGATGAAGGAAGGGGTTACGCGCTGTGTGTGCGATGGGAGGGCTTTTCTACCCCAGCCTCCTCCAAAGGAGGAGCTTCCCGGTGGGGTGGGAGGCAAGCACCCCACCGCTTCGGGTTCACAGCTGCTGGCTAACATTGCCAATGAATTAATGTGTTTCTGCACAAACTGGGGCGTTATCCCTCTGCCCAGCTTTCCCCCCCTTTGCCTTACGGCTGAGATGGGTGTCAGCCCGGGGGGCTGCTGCTGCCGAGCGAGCGAGCCCGTGATGGAGGGGGGTATTGATAGCCGCCCTCTAAATTTGATTTGTTCGCATGAATGTTGTATAAAACGGTGGTTGTTCTTTTATTAAATACTCGTAGCCTTAGGGGACAGCTTATACAATATTATTACACCTTATAGTAACAAGTCAGTCATCATAACTTTCAAATGATGAATGGCAGGGGTTTTGGCATATCCAGAAAAAAGCATTGTGTTGTTCAGCCACCAACTAATTATCGTTATTTGTATCTTCACAAGACCTGTGGGCCTATCTCCGCACACGGTCCTTTCGCTCCACCTAAACGAGCTTGCATTCCTGTGAGCACATATCAACTGCCAAACACAACACGGCACGCAGAATTAGCTTCTTCATTTAATACATGCAACAGAATTGAATGAAACCTCAACATAAGCAGGGCAGACTCTGGTTATTAATCCTCCTGTGAGCAACTATAATTATTTTTGCCAGCACTAATTTCATTTGCATATGTATTGTTAAATTGCAAATCACAGTGAACCACGAAGAGGTTTTGTATGTTTAGCGGAATTAAGCAGTGCCGCTTAAGCACATTGGCTATGGTAGTTAAAGTGCTAATTCAAAGGGGGGAAAAAAGCAGCAACACACTTGCATAAAAAGGCAAATTAACAGCTTTGGGTGTTTTCTCATCTCTCTGGGTTTGCCAGAAGTTTCCTGAGAGAGATTGCTGTCCTACACATCGTGAACTCTGATTTTGGTGGTCAAGATCAAAGGTGGTCTGGCTGAACGGACACAGCTCGGTGTGTGTGTTCAAAACCAGGAAAATTAATCACAAAACCTTTGTGCTCCCCCCTCTGAAGTTCAGCAAGAACAGTGAAAAATCCATATAATTTCCCGGAGAGGACCGAGTGGTTAAGTTAACATTAGTCTGCATGAGCACAGATTTGGGGATTCTTCCTGCAGAAATAACCTCACTAATAACCCCACTTACTTTACAAATGCGAGTAGCTGGAATCAATACAGGAGATATTGAATTTGAAAATCTGCAAAGTAATCGGAACTGTTCAGCTTTGCTCATTCGCTGTGCTCGTGCTCTGTGAGTGCCTGTGGCTCAGCACGCCAAGGGAGGCTCCTTTGCTGCCGTCAGGACTCGGGATTTAAATATCGCTCCAGAGCCACCCTGGCAATAACCCCTCCTGGACGTGGCTCGTTAGCATTGCTTGTCAGGGTGTTATTGTACCTGCCTTTTACATGGGCTTCACAAAGGCTCTGATGAACTGATGGCTCTCTGAGTTGGTTTTGTATTATTACAACTAAAAATAATAGTAAAAATTGTTAATCGAAGCGTGATCTGTTCTTTTGCAAACTCCAGATCCTTTGTAAGAGGTTGAAATGAACAGCAGGCGCCTTCATTCAGCTGAGCAGCGTTTTGCCTCTTCTGTGTATTTGCCAGGTTCCTTCTAGGGAGGAAAAAAAGGTGGAAGAAGCTTCAGCGCAGTACGTCGGGCAAATATTCCTGATTAGTCCTCAGCAACGCGGGAATTCCTTCTGTGGTAGTTCTCTCATTAGCCGAAGGCCAGGCGTTGGCTGAGGTGGTGATGCTGGGTGCACTTCTGCACCAGGTGAACAGCGTTGCTGAAGCCAGGTGATGTATTTATATCTAGATTTAACTTGTAGGCACCAGTGTTGGAAAGTCATTGCAAGTCGTTCTGGATACCTCAGTGGCCCTTGGATTTCACTGGGAAAAGACAAGGGATAAAGTTACAAGTATGCAGGGCAGTTAGTGGGCTAGCTTGAAACCAGGACTGAAAATTATTTGTCATTCCATGGAATTTTATTAAAAGAGGAAGCGGCTGAAGGAAGGGTGTCCTGGCTGCGGCGGGGATAGCGTTAATTGTCGTCCTAGTACTGGGCACCGGTCAGCGGGTGGTGGTTTGTATGTTCTATTATTATTGTTACTATTAATTATTATTTTATTTGATTTCAGTTATTAGACTCTTCTTATCTCAACCCAATCTCGCCTTTTCTCTCCCGTTTCTCTCCCCCCATCTCACCAGGGCAGGGGCAGCGAGCGAGCAGCTGCCTGGGGCTTAGTTGCTTCCTGGGGTTGAACCACTACAAAGGGGTTTCCAATTTTAATGGAAATTAATAGTGTATTTTTTTAATGTGAAGACATAATTAAGTTTTTGATTTATCAAAGTACCGACCTGACTTTTCATGTTTCTTTCCTGAGAGCTTTATATTTAAAGCGTTGAAGAATTTAACAGACTTTCAATCACTGTTCTTCAGAATATGCACTTTGGAAGGTTCAGAGCTGGAATTAATGATACCCATTCGATCCTGGGAGGTTTTGATCATAAAATAAAATAAATTTGTCTTAAAAATTTAGATGTGCCTTGGGCTTCACATGACTTGAGGTTTTATTTTTCATTTGCTCTTCAGTTGCCGATGGAAAATAAGTTTTTTTAGAGGACTTTGCCTCACACTGTGTGGGCAGGGTGTGCTGCGCCGATACCAAACACAGGGCTGCCGGGCACCAGACAGGAGCAAAACTTTTGTTTGGACCAATTTTTGTTGGCTTCCAGTACGACTCTTTAGAAAACTTCCTTCTGTGTTTCTTTCCTTTGTATTGCAAATTGCTATGGCCTTGGTAGACGTAGAGTGTCTTTAATTTGTTGGCAATAATCATTGTGGTAAACCAAAAAATAAAGCACTCGTGTAAGTAAATTCAGATGTTTCTTCCTTGTGCGCTTTCTTCGCAGCAGTTCTGGATGTTAATGTTGCTGCTCCCAGTTTCCTGTTTAGAGGCTGTTGGAAGGGACAACGCAGACTTTGAATTCTCCTTACGTTGCAGTAGGAGGAACAATTTTCATAATCTTTGTTGGGATTTGCCAAGGTATTACCATGTGGTAGATGATGAAGAAGCAGCTGAAGAAGGAGGTGGGTTGACCAGTCCCTGTTTTACCTTTGCCTGGCAGCAGCGTGGGGCGGACTGTACAACAAATAATTGGGTGTTGGTTTGTTTCCCCTGCTCTGCATGGAAGAAACCATCAGAAATAACGAGAACTTGCCATTCTGTGACTCCCACTTTCTCCCTTGCTCCCACCGCACCCTGCTCTGTCCACACACGCACCGGTACGAGCACACCCTCCGGGCACGGAGATGTTTGCACCAAGAGCTGGCTGGCATCGCTAGAGGAGGACCTGCCAGCAAGACGTGTGAGAATTAGAAGGGTTTTTTCCACCCTTTTGATGGACCCCTTGGACTCAGACGGATGCCTCTTTGATTTTCCTGATGGTCTTTATTTTTGACAATCAATTTCAGCACTTGGCTCGGTTTGCTTGGCTCTATGGGTGCCTTGAGTAGTTCTGAGGATAAAAAATTGCCGTGTGCTGAAAAGAAGATATGACAGGGTTTACTATCGCAACGCTGCTCACAAAACTTCGGCAAAGTGCCCGTTTAGCACTGTGACACTGAGACACTTTGGCCTTAAAAAATTATGAAAATATGCATGTTAATAAGGGAGAAGTTGCCAAGAAACAGGGAGGAGAAGTGGGAAGCAGCAATATCTCAAAGCCACAGCTGGGAGTTTCACAAAGCTTTTCTTGCTCAAGAAGCAGAGTGAAATAAATTGGGCTTATTAATGGAAACCTGTTTTTTCAATAAGCGAGCTCAGAAGGCAAAGGACAAGAAAAGGGAATGGCCAACAATTTCTTAATGCGCAGCATTTTAAACTCATTCCTTTTTACAAATAACAAAATGAAGTAACGTTTAGTGCTGCTGAAACCGAGTCAGAAATAAGTTTCATTTTCAGTTGGCTCATGTACTCATAAATTGATCTCCCTGTTTTGCGTTTAAATCTGAGCTCTTCTTCAGCACTGTACAGCTTTCTACACTTAATACTGAGCTCTTGATTTTCCAGGTTATTTCTCAGCAAGCTCAACGGGCTTCTTTCAGTTTCTTTAGTTGGCTTTCCTTAAGTTACTGAAAACATTTAACTTATATGTGGTGGTTCTTTCTCCCTCAAAAAAAAAACTGTTGCAAGTGAGAAAAGAACACAATTTAATTTTTAATGCAAAGGGTATAAAGGAAAAAACCCCCGTGCTCCCTTTGCACTTTCTATAAAGTGCTATATATCAGATTGACCCTGGGCTAGAATCGGAAATGCAGAGCAATTATTAACAACGTGGGCATCAATGTAATCTTTCATCAAGAAATAAAAAAGAAGGAAAATAAAGAACTTGGCCTAGTAGAGTTTTATAAATAGGTATTTCAGAATGATGCTCTGTAGCTGTAAAAATGCAAACCAGTTAGAAAGGACATCTCGTGAATGATTTTGCTATAAAGCATGGAAAATGTAGCGTGAAGTGGCTTCTGTCTCGTGTAACCTGCTCGCATGTGTATGGGTGCCCTCTGTCTTAGGGGGCGAGATCTGGAATTTGCCCCTTTAATAGCATCTGGGAACATCTGAAAGGCCTCGATGGATTTTTCACCCTCATACATGTGCAGGGACTACAAACACATGAAAAAGGGGGTCACAAACAGAGTGCGTTTAAACTCGAATATGCGATGGACTTCCAGTTTGTTTTGTCGTGTGCCAAGCAGTGCAATGTAAAAACGGGTGTAGAGATGATGCAAGGAAGCTTCCAAAATTTTGTTTTCTCTTTAAGAAGTGTCAAAGTGGAGATAATCTGCACAGGGGTGGGAAAGGGCCCCTCCTCCTGGGCAGGAACATTTTGAGGAAGGAGCAGGAAACACTTGCTGGAGGTGCTGGTATTGGGACCATAGGAACAGATTTCACGGGTGAGACCAAAGCCAAGCCCCTCCTTGGCCCAGTGGCCAGCAGCAGTTGCCCTGGCGAGTGGGGAAGCATCCAGCAGCGCTTTCAGGTTTACTCTCCCAGCCTCCAGCCATTTGGTTCTGAATTTGTGTGGACAGAGGATTTCGGGCTTCTTTTTAGTTTCTAATAGTGATTTCCTCCAGCTCTGTCAGCAGCTCAGCTGCTGCCTGCTCCGGAGGAGAAGGGAGAAGGAGAAGTATTGCCCTTAAAAATATATTGGATTGTGAGAAGGCATGAAAGTTGTCATGGGGACACGGAGGCTTATGAGAAACTGCAGCTGTGAGCAGAATCTCCTTATACCCCATCGTTCCCGAGGCACTGGGCTGATGATGGTATCTATCAGACCTTTAAGGGATTAAGGAGCAGGAATGGGCAATAGCTGTCCTTGCTCTGCTTCCTCACGTCTCAAATTAGCTGGGCTGTGCACATCACGACATTTCTGGTTTTTTTTTCTTTATGGATGAGTACACCAGTGTGCTCACCTCCTCTAGCATTAACTCTGTGAGAAAGGAAACAAATGGGCCAGGAACTGGGTCAGGTACAACAAGGCAACTTTGATTTTTCTGACTTTATTTGCGCCCCCCCCCCGCCCCATTCTGTGCCAAGAAGAAAGACTACAAATGAAAACTAAGGCTTGCAGGTGCCTGGGAGATGGGTTTGACCTAGATATTGCAGAGTTGCCATACTGGGATATTTCACATGTAAGTTAACAAAAAAAAAAGGCAATACAGAAATATGCCCTAATTGGCAACGTAGTTAGTGGTACGGGAAGCTGGTAGACAGAATCAGGTTTAGGTGGCACAAAATGAACCCCCCACTACAAATATGGTGGGGCAGAGAGATTTGTGAAATTCAACATAGCTGAATTTTCTGCCTTAAAAAAAAAAAAAAAAAAAAAAAAAAAAAAAAAAAATCTATTTTTTGCCCATCTCCATAGTGGGAGAACTACAAGAGGAGGAGTAACCCTTGGGAAAGTCCCTGTCCAATGCTAGCGATTACCTGTGTCCCTGCCTTGAAGTGAACAGAAAAAACCTGGTGGACCTCCTGGACCAGAGATATGCAGAGATCCCTGGACATTGGGGTCGATCTGCCTGAAAATTCCTCTCCCACAGGACCTCCAGCCCAACTCCTTCCTCTCCCAGTACATCCTGGACGCTCTCCAATGGCTCATTTCCTCTAGTCATTGTTCCCACCTTGATTTATCTTCAACTCTGGGCACTAGTTCAGTACAAATATCCAATAATTCTTCCTTTTACCTGCAGAATCAGCAGATGGGAACAGCTCAGCCCTGGCTCAAGGAGAGCAGTGACTGGAGTCATCCTCTGGGTAGATGGGGAATGGAAGTATGATCCCAACAAGGATGGGAAACCATTGCTAAATAACCCAATCTACTGCTTCATGGGAAACGTATTAAGCACATCTTTAAGGGTATCCTTTCAACTGGGGCCTTGAAAATTAGCACTTTTAAAGGGAAAAAAATACTGATACTTGTTCTAGGAGGGAAGCATTAAGAACAGGAGCGCAGATTGGGTATCAGAGGGTTGTGCTGTTGAAAACCACAACGTTGCGTACTTGTACTGCTCTGTGGACAGTGGAAAGCCCAAATGCTCTATTTGAAGAGGTTTCAGTCGTAGCTTTATCCAGTTAATTTGCTCAAAGAAAAAGGTTTAAAGTTTAGAGAAGCTTTGTTGTTTAGTTAAATACTTCCCTTCTATATTTCTGCCCATAAAGTGAACTTAAAGTTAAAATAAACCTCACCCTCTTCTTGCCCCAGAGCTCTAAACTGTTTCTCGAGCTTCTGTCTTTGAAGTATGGGGACACTGGGGAACCAATTACAGCACGATTAACCGATCTGTTTGAATGGTTTAAGCCCAGAGTTAGCGTGGGACCCGAATAAGCTTGGCTGAGAGCAGCTGGTGACTTTAAGGGAAAAGGGGAGAGGAGGGATGGGCAAGTGAAAATAAATGAAAATAATATTGTGCGTTAAGGTCTTATTTCACTTCAGGTGCCTAAATGTTTATAATTATTGGTTGTTGGCACTGGGGTAGGTTTGCTCCGTGTGTTCAGCTGCTCCCTATCGCAGGCTGCTTGCAAGCAAACGCCCGATAATCCTGCTCGCCTTGTCTGTGGAAACGTCTGGCTGTAAAACTGATGCACAGTTGCACATTTAATACCCTAAGGCTGTTTGCCGAGTGGAGACTTGGTCTCAGGCTGCTCTGGGGAAGTCTCAGAGCTCTCCTCTTTTTTTTTTTTTTTTTTTTTTTTTTTTAAATTATTCTTATGTGCAAAAATAGTTTCACAGATAAGTCAATGTGTATGTCCCGAACTGCCCGTGGGTAGCTCCGTGATAAGCACTGCTGGTAAGCAGCCATGCTAAGAGGCTCCCCATTGCCCACAGTGAAATTTATGGCAGACTTTCACTGAGAGAAGAGCCAGGCGTTCATCCCAAAGCAACCGGTTCAAGAAAATACCAATTAAAGCATTTTGCTTCTGCGTTTATTTTGTTAAGGCATTTATTTGTGAAGTTTTCTGTTTGTTTAAAATCTCAGTCCTGTACACGGTTGCACACGTATTTACATATGAAAATGAAATGCAACCACGGACAGGAATAAAGATTATCACAAAGAAAAAGAATTGTTCTCAAAAATTTATCCAGATGGCCGATGAAGGAAAACAAAAAAACCCAAACCCACTTTGTTGTGTATGAGCTGATTTTTAGGTCTTGGGACCTTTGGCAGAGCAAGGAAGAAGATGCACTGACGTTAACTCTCTTGTGTTGAGTTTTCTCATGTTCCTAAGGTGCAGGAGGAGCCTGCGGCGCCAAGCCCCTTCGCCAAGAGCCCGCGCGCGTCGCGGCAGGAGCGTGAAGCCCCAGCCTCACTGGCTGAAGAGGGGAGAAGACGACTCTCACCATTAATAAACCATCCTTTTGAAACCTCTCTACAGCAGCTACAGTGCAAAGATGACCTTGAAGTGCTCCTGACCTCCAGAGCCATAGCTTGGCTGAAACCAGTGGCGATCAAGAGCCCGTTTCCTTGCCAATACGCCGCGGCTGCTCTGTTGCACCGCTTTTAATTACCTCACCGCGAAAGGAAAGCTATTTTGAAAGAGGAAAAAACCTTTCCTCTAGCTCAAAACTTTCTTCCAAGGTCCAATTCATGATCTGAACAGATAGTGCCCTTATACCAGAGCTCCCGTGTACGTCCCTGCTGAACTGGAACTCGCCGGAGCTTTGATACCGACTCTCCGCGCTCTCTTGCCTGCAGTTTAAATTCAGCACGCGCTGCTGTATAATGGCCAGATTTGGAAGATCACTGGAAGTAGAAAAATACATCTAAACCTAACAAACACGAAAGGGAATATCGTGTGAGAGAGACTTGTGGAGCAGGACGCGGCGCAGTACGCGCAGAGGGGCCGGCTGGCCAGGAGGAGGAGATCCCTGATCCGGGCCCGGGTTACTTCTGGAGAGGTTGCAAATGAAACAACTAAGGCGAGTCAAATGTTTTCAGTTTTTATTCTTCAACGACAGATGTATTTGTCTATATTGAATTTTGGACTTTATGTAAAAATTATATAAGCTCTTCTAATTTTTGCAGGAGTCGGCTTCCGAAGCAAAAATAGCTCCAGTACTTTTATGCTGGTTTAATTAACATTGTTTATTCCTTGAAAAAAGTGCAAAAGCCTATGAAGTGTCTGTCACCAGCATTAATCTACCTTTCTTATTTTCTTAAACAGAGGTGTAAATGACAGAGAGAACCTGCCTTTTGCTGGTAGAACCATGTAACCCAGCAAGAGTTTTAATTTAACCGATGTATAGATCACACCTACAGCCAGCTCTTACCTTATGCAGCAATTTTTTCTCCATCTGCTCCTGAGGAAGGGAAAGGCAGAGTGGGTGCTGGTTTGGTTTGGTTTTGTTGCCGTTTAGCTCAAGCGAAAGCAGGCTCTGGTTCCTCCAGATTAAATATTCATCTATCGAAGCAGACAAAATTAATTTTCTTTTTTAACATTTAGAACTTAATATAGGGTTAGAACCTGGTGCCGTAGACACGGGAGCATATCTCGGATGGGGGTTCCAGCATCTCTGGGGAAGCCCTTTGCTGGATGTCCGTGCTCAGCTGCATACACGTGGTGTCTTGGCTGCGGATGACCCCGCCGGCTTCCACCGGCTGGGCTGGCCTGGACCCTTTCTGGTTTTAGCCCCCACTAGGGGGATTTCTAAGGGCTGGGGGGGGGGCATGGCTGCATGCCCGTGCCCGCTGCCCTGTGCAGAACTGGGGGGACAGGGACAGGGCTGGATTGTGGCACCACCTCAGCATGAGGCTGGGGAGAGCAAATCTGCGGCGGGGTTTGTACGTATTTCACTGGAATGCTTCACCAATTGCTGAATTTCCATTTTGGCTATGCTGCACGGGGAAAGTACATGGGCTTTTTGTGGTAGCAGCGAAGCAAATAAGCAAAACTTTATGTTTCTAAACTGAGGAAATAAGATCTGGGAAGGCTACGTACACTCAAAAAACCCCAGGGTACCATTTTGATATTTTTCTGATTATTGCTGCGGTTTCGGATGCTATCATTTCACAGGTCTGAACTGACGCTGAGTAGATTAAGGGATTTCCCAGCACCTGTTGAGCTATGAGGACCAGCAGATGTCAGGGAATTCTGGAAATACAGTTCTAGACTGGAATTTAAAATTCTTCATTTGTTTGCACATTTCTGAGAGATGAACTAAATGTGATTCCTAATGATCTAAGTCATTACAGTGCTTTAAAAAAAATCTGGTGCCCCGAGACTATACCTTCTTAATTGTAAATATAAAATAATTTCTCTGATGACAACGGAATACTGTACAGTGGCCCAAGAGAGTATATTACTGCAAAGTCCCAAGCTATAAAAGAGCCCCAACATTTTTTTTTGTACCACAGAAACTCTTAAGACTTCATTCAAGAACAGAAAAGCCAATGCCCCAAGGTAGGCTAAGTTCATATCCCAGAAAACAGAAATGTTTTTTTTTTCCCCATGTATGCAAATTGCATTTTTATTGCAGCAAGGAGAAATGTTTTTTTTTTTCTTTTAGCTCATTGGAAAAGCAGTTGGTGTAATTGGACAATTGATGTAATTGCATGTGCAATTGGAGTAATTGCACATGCAAATAAGTGATTATTCTCGCAATTATAGAACTTCTGTGAGCAGTTACAATGTATTTTTAGGTTGCTTAGGCATGTAATTGTATGTGTATTTTGCACCTAGGTTTTTTATGCAGCATCCTACCTACTTATTTATTTTGTAACACCACTCTTACCTAAATATGAAATATTCTTTACACAGCAAGCAATAAAAATAATGGGTTCACCGTAATACTCAGGGCTGTGAATACATTCTGCCTAAACTGTGGTGTATTGTACTTTATGGGAAGTGAAATAAGCACTTACTGAAGATAAAACCTCATTTAAGCTCCAGTTGCTTTGCAGCGATCGGCAACGTGCAGAAGGTTTTGCCCGTTCCTGAGGCTGTGTAAGGGGAACATGACAAGCAATTATTTACTGCATTTTTTTTAAAAACCTATAGTTGCTAATGATAACATTCTAGGTGTGATAACTTTTTTTTTCTCTCTCTTTATCTTTTCAGTTTTCTCGTTGTCAAGAGTTAGGGTCTATGGCCCGGTAAAATTCTCCTTCGTGTGTATGAGGCAACATACGCCACAGTATTTTGCAGCCAAAATATTTTGCGGTTCTGTTTTCAAGCTGCTGGACTTTCAGGATGGAGCTGCACACACCTCGGCCATTCCTTGTGGTTAGGTAATACCTCTTTTACGTGTTTTCTCCTCCTTTTTTTACCCCGCTGACTACAGCGGAGGGCGTTAGCAGTGCGCTTCAGTGGTGTCAGGGTTGCAAGGGAACCGGTAGAGCCAGACCAAGCAAAAATGGGATGAGTACTTTGAATTTATTACTTTTATTGACTTGTGCTCTTCTAGAGTAGGAGTCCTCACAAGCTCCGCATCAGTTAATAAATGAGACACTCTGAATTTACGAGGCAAATAAAATCTCAGGTGGGAATATTATTGTTAGGAAAATCTAGTGGCACTATTGAAATAAAATCAAAACGCTAGCCCCCGAGCTGTGCGGTGACGCCCCTGCCTAATGTCTGGGAGGGCCACGTAGGTTGCCGGTTCATGTCCTGTTATGGACAGAAACGTCCAGGTTTATGTGAAGGAATTACAGGAAGGCAGAAAGTGCCCGAGGTGAAGGGGAGGGAAGGAAGCCTCATGAATACAGCCTACCTGGCCAAATTGTTGTGATGTCTCGACTCATAATTTAATTACATCTCATGTGTAGTAAGAAATCAACATTTCTGGTTTGAATTGTAATTATTTTGCTCTGAAATTTGTGAGGGGTTTTTTCCTCTTTGACTGTATTAGTTCATCCGTTTTCTGTGCAAGGATGTCACTGAGATTTACTCCATCCTTCAAATACTATCTTGTCATTCTAGCTGTGAATCCAGTAGTGGGGTCACTTTCCACCCTGGGGGCTAAATCTGGCTGTTCATACCATGATTGCAGTCCTAGGGCTTTCTGTTCAAGTTCTTCATTATTAATGCAAAAAGTGGGGGTTTTTTTGGGTTTTTTTTTAAGAAAAAGACAGACACCTACACCCCTCCACCCCAAGTGTGGAAATACCATTTTTCTTTTATATGAAGAAAGAGCTGCTGGGTATAGAAGTCAAACCCTTCTAAAAGGCTTATTAGGATAAAAGAATTTAAAGCACTCCCTGGGCTAAGGGAAGACTAACTTGAAATCTATAGGCCAGATTCTTGGCAGTGTGGATCAATACGGATCCATTGAAGTGCACGGGATATGTTTATTTCTATAGAAGATAAACAGCTGGTCCTACATGTATTTAAAATATTTAGGATAGAGGGATTCCTTGTAAGATCAAAAATATCTTATTTCCAAAACATTCTGGGGAAAAAATAAAAAAAAAAGAGCCAGGAAAAAAACCTTTCCCATTCATATATTTATAGGACAAGAAATTAATCTTTCAGACTAAGCCATCATTTTTATTCCGGTGATGCTGTGCTCGCTCTGTATCCTGAGTAGCTCTGTGATTGATCCAGGGAAGATGCGAGCCTACTTTTTTTCTCTCACCTGTGAAGCCAATTCCTATGGCTCTACATGTTCCTGGTTCAAACTCCATCTTCCTAATCATTACCTGAAAATTGTACTGACTCTTCTGGGACAACAGTAAAGAAGAGGAAATTTGATTCTCAAAGGCCGTGCTTCCTCATAAATTCCTCATATATAGGGTGGTATGTGTATTGAAAAACTTTATGGGTTCTTGCTTGGAAAACGTATTAGTGCCTAGACGCTGCCAGAGACCGGTTTATTTGGACTTTTGGCTTGATGCAATCTGGCAATTCTTGTTTCAGAGCAACACTGTGCAAAGAGCAGAGAGGCACAGAGCCCCAGACACTGATATTTGCTCTGCACAGACAGAGATGTGTGCTCGGGAGGGAAAATCAGCCTGGAAATGACCCGTTTCGGGTGAATGTCTCTAGTTTTGGGCTTCAGCAATGGTCTGTAGATATCTGGATGAAGGAAGTGGAACTTCCATATCCCATTTGGAAGTGGCAAGCTGGTTTTTGCTGGAGATCGGGGAGCGTGCTGACCCCGAGTGCTCAGCCTTGCTCTCAACGCAGCGTAATTCCAGCGTCACTTTGTGTACGCGAGCTCTTCAGATTCATACTAGGCAATACCAGCCACAGCATCCAGTGCCAAAAGCATCGCAGCCTCTTGACTTCAGCCAGCAAGGGGGGGTGGACCGCCAGGTGGTCAGGAGGCCGCGGCTCCAGCTGGAGAGAGCATCATCGCTGGAGAGAGCATCATCGCTGGAGAGAGCATCATCGCTGCCCGGTGCAGAGCCAGCCTGCTCACGTGCTGCCCACCTCCCCTCTCCGCAGCACATCCAGCTGAGGATCCAGCTCAGCGTGCCTGTGGCAAAAATTTCCTCCTCTGAGCTCTGTTTTCACATCACGCCTCTATTGCCCTTCCTGCATTTCCGATTCATGCGAATGCAGTAGCTGGTATCTTTGAGCCATGCAAACAGTAAAAGAAATGCTTGGGTAAATCGGAATTTTTCAGCTGAAGTGGAATCTACAGGGTTGCACATTCTTCAGCGAGTCAGTGCTGAACTATTTACATCTCTGGCGGGCAAAGGGAACATGAGCATTAGAGGGTGAGCTGGCAGAGGGGTCAGGACTTTGCTTTGATATTCCACTCAAAGCACGTAATCTGTCTCCATTTGTCCTTTGGAAATGGGTCCACAAGAAGAATGAAGTTTAAGAAGAGTATTATTTGGAAGTTCTCATTCTGTTTAACCTTTGTGTGAGGGTAGCACAGCATTTTGTTGAACAAACTCTCGGATTAGATTGGAACTTGCTCTTTAGATACCGTTTGTGACTTGATAGGAAGAGCCTCTGTCTTGATCGGTTCCACCGAGAGATAAAGAATTACCTTTATTTATCAAGTTCACGTACAAATTTCAGGTTAGTTCTTCAGCTGGTGTAATCCAATGTGACCACAGGATTATCAGCAGAGCTGCTCCTGTGTACAATAGCGTTGTGTCTTGTGGAGAAATTCTGGTGCAAGGAAAGGCTTCTCACTTCCCTCATTTCATCTTTTCTCATTTTCTTTCCAACAGAAACCCAGAAAAAAATAGCATCTTTTTTTTGGTTTATGTTTATTTCCAAAGGGCTGCAGGGGAAGAGCTTTCACCGCTCACCCATTGCTCGAACCCTTACTGCAAATGCTGCGCCGCTCGTGCAGACCCTCGCCCTCCGCCCATACCCCCCGGGCAGGTGAGCACATACGTTCTCTTTCGTGGCCACAGCCGCATGAGTCGAGTAGGTGCAGTGTGACATTTGCGTAGTAAACCATGTTATTTTCTTCATTACCGCTACTTGCATCTTCCTGGCTTCTGGAAAACATTTCCTACAGTGCTTGGCGAGAGCTGCAGCGGTGAGTTAATGGTGCGCAGGGCGTTCGTCAGCAGCAAGCCAATGCCACTCGTGCAATACATTCTTGCCGTTATGACCCCTCGTAGCGTGTCCCACCTCGTACTGAGGTTACAGCTGATTTTCTCTGTGTAACTCATGGTAAAACGCTGTTCGAAGGGGTCGTGGCTCCTACAGGCGGGGACGGGGTCGCACCCAGCGGTGCTGGCGGTGTTCCGCAGCCGCGATCTGCTCGGAGCCTGGGCGGTGCTGGTAGCCGTCCCGACAAACTGCTCCCTGCTCCCCTCTGCAGTAACAGCAAAGAAATATTTATGCAGCCATGAAAGAGCTTTCTTTCTGTAGCTGTAGATGGCTTTAACCCACCGTTTTATTTAGGCCATGCTGCCGCTCTATATACGTTTCTTACAACTTTGTCAGCGTAAAGATGACGGCTTGCTGTCTTGTTTCCTATCTCCTTGTACTGGCCTGACACTTTTTCTGGTAATTTATGTTTAAGCCCTACCACGGCATAGGGAAGGGACAATAGGATATCATTTTGCTGAAATCCAACTTTTAACTTGTGTGTCCTCACAACTAGAAGCCAAACTTTTGTATGTACGCCATTTGTATATAGACCTTTTAAAGAAAAGCAGAAGAGTGGGAAAGATTTTTGACCATTTTTCTCTGAAAAACTGACTCAGTTACAAGTACCTGCACTGTTCAGAACGTGGCCCAGGAGCTTATGCAAACCTTATTCAAAATGCTCTTCTGATATTCAGTGGAATGAAACCTCTGTAGAGGAGGTTTTCTTAAAAAATATTCTGTTCAAAATATGCCTTCAGATTTGAAGCAGGTAAAAAATACCGTGGTATGGAAACTGCTCAGTGTTTCCCTTTGTACTTTTGTTATTCTGGTTGCTGCTAAAGCCAGGAAGGGAATTAGAACACAGAGCAAATTTTTTTTAATGATTTCACATTTCTGAAAAGTCCATTTCACGTTTCTGCTCTGGTCTGGGCTCATCTTCATCAGACTCTGCCATTTGGAAGTGAGAGATCTACGCCACTAGTCAGAGAAAGGCTTCTTTCTGTCTGCAGCGTTAAGCTGAGTGTTCTAATTCCTCGTGTTCAAGATGTCGGTGAGCCGTTCGGTCAGGTTCTAGGCTTGCTGAAGGAGTGTGGCAGAACAGACCTTGTCAGGAACTCCTCCAGGTACCTGGCAGCATCCCGACAGGGATCCAACAGGGAAGAGCCCATCCCCTTCTAGCAGTGCCTTGAGCCTGGGGCTGGACCTGCTCTTCCTCACACCATGAACGCTGCTGGCTTCTGTAAGGATGCCCACAAAATAATTCATGCTAACTGCAGCATCACCGCTAAAAAATGTATGAGGCAAAAGGTCTTCACCATGAAAAGATGTAGATAAACGTTACAGAAGTTTAAGTTTTTAAGGTGGCAAGATGAGCAAATGCAAGTCAGTGACACCAGTCCTTTGAAGTATGTAGAGGGAAAGTTGCTGGTTATGGCCACAGTGCAGCAGAATTTAAATTACACAGTTCAGAATACTCAGAACTGTTTATAACGCAAATGGGTAAAATACACGTTCTACAGTAAGTACAGATTTTTCAAGAGGAAGGTAATTACAGCCCTGAGCCCTTCACGGTACGGAGGTATTTCTGAGTCCTCGTGGGGTCCCACAGCTCCTTGGCTGACCTGGAGTGCTGGCTCCTTTCAGAGACGGAGCTGATGCTCCAGGAAGATCTATTTGCAAAAACCCAAACCGAGCCTTGTATTAAAACAAATCCCCCATATGGTGGCAGCCTTTTGAAAGATATGGGAAAAACCACCTTCCATTTAATGTTTGTTTTAGTATGGTCAGAATGAAACATCCATAACGCAGAATGGCTCCTCTTACTTTGATGGGGAGGAATGGTCATCCGTAATGCTCTTCCATGGGAACCTGTAAGAGAGCGCAATAATTCCTCATGCTAGCAAGATTATTTCAGTTCTAGACCTTATTTCAGAAGATGACTATTTTTTTTAGTCATTTCATCACTTCTCAAGTGCTTAAAATAGTCATGCGCTGAAATTAATAAATACAGGTCCCACTTCAATCACCAGTCTTGTTGTTAATGCCCCAGTGACTACACGGTGACTGTTGGAAGAGTTTGTTCCTCTTCTACGAGACATTTCCGCTTATATTCAGCAAATTCTAAAATTAGGTGTTCAGCAGCATCCTCCTTGTTCCCAGCAGCTTTCGATGAGCGCTGTGTTGGCAGCTCCTCTCCTTTCTGCCGGTACTGGGAGGGCAGCCTGGGAAAGGGCGAGTCGGTGCCATGAGCGGAACAGGAAAAAACTATTTGCCAAAGATTTAAGTTCTGTAAATCTGGGCTGTGAACTGTGAAGCACACCAGGGAAATTTGGGCTAATTCCTTTAAATTCCCATTAGACTTACTTTGCTCGTTCCTACTTAAAGTATCCGATTCCTGAAGAAAAGCTGTTTTCTGGGGAAGCTCTGGCATCACTAAAAGTTTTGGCTGTTTCTAGATTGCCAATCAGGCGACACCACTGAGGCTGAGAAAAGGTTTCCATTTGCTTTGAAGTGACTCAAAAAGACTTTTCTTCCCCCCCCCCCCCCCCCACTTTGTTTAATGGGTGATGCCCACCAGATGCCGCTCAGAGGAGCAGAGAGGTTGGAAGGCGGGAGGAGACCCGGCGCCCCAGCCTGACACCGTTTGCCTTTGAGCTGTGGCAGGGAAGAGTGGCCTTTCTGTATCGTGGCATCCAAGCAAAAAAGTAGGGTTTTTTGAAAGCCGATTTCAAAGTGCGATGGTTAGGCAGTCTTTTGTCCGTCTTACTGCTCAGAGTAGGACTACTGCGCTGCCCTGAGATGACCTGTTTCTGCGACATTTTGTCCCCAAGTTATAATAAAAAAGGAGAGAGAGAGAAATGTAGCCAGTGATAAACACGTTTGAGAAGTACTGATGGTGTCTGTGGTATCAGCTCCTGCGGTCAAGTCCTCTTGTCCTGTGGCTTATCTACCAGCCTGGCACCCTCTTTTCTGCAGGAGGTAGGAGCTGTTTTCCCGGCGGGAGCTGTGAAGGCAGGGGAAGAGAGCGATGCTTCTCTTAGGGACTCCCCACCCATTCAGCGGTTCCTGTATCAGACCCCCCCCGCCCCTCGAGCACGAGGTACCCCCCGTGGCCGTGGTACGGGGCGTGCGTTCTTGGCGAGCTCTCCGCACTGTGCTCATGCAAATGAAACCGCTCTGTTCTGACTAACGGCTCTGTGGGTTACAGCCTGCTTATTGTTTTAGAAATAAAGATATTAGTATGCAAATGACTCTGGAAGGTGTTTCTTCTCATTAGAGAATGGAGATCGTTTGATAAAAGATGCAATGTGCTTCATCTGTAAAAAAGCTTAGCAAATTTGTCTTGTCTCAACAGCACTCGAACAGCAAGACCGATTGGATAACGCAGCAAAGAAAGCACAGGAGACAAATGGTTTATGACACTCAGGTTACCTTTACCGTGCAAGGTGGGCGTGAAATTTTTTATGGTGAGACAAAAAAGATGATGGGCAATTAACTACAAACTCATGCAGCAGGTTTATCATATGCTCAGCTCATCCATCTATGTCTCAGTCTCCAGTGGACTCACGAGTTTCATCAAGAAAACCATTTTCAAACCAGCAGACCAAAACAGATCATTTTTGTCTCCAAGCTCCATCGAGGTTTTGCAGTAGTTTTACCTTATGTTTACGATTTATAGATGCAACGTATACACGTAGCAGAAAAGAGCAGTCCAAGCGTTTTTCCGCTTGCAGGATACGCGATTTAAAATATTTCTAATTCAGGGGCCAGTTCTCCAAATACTCGTGTGCACGCAGATAACTTTATTCGGATGAATTCCATGAGATCCTTTGAGGGGAGATGGTAAACATGGCACGTAATGGCATTTAAATCCCAGCTTCTGCCCTGTGATGACTCTGATGGAATAGGTCCAGGGCTTTGGGAGAGGAAGGATGAAGTTGGCGGTTAAAGCGCTGAATCGGTATGCAAAATATTGGTGCCCAGGCTGTGCTCGTGCTGCAGACTGTGTGACCTTGGGTGCATCACTTGGTCTAGCGGCAACTTGGTTTTGACCCGGAGAGTCAGGGTAGCTGTCGTTATGTTTGTGCAAAACCAGTTGATATTTAACTATTGCCCTTCACAATATTATGCTGATGAATATCTTATTAAAGGCATTTAAGAACTAATCTTATATAAATAATATTTTTCCTTAACTAATTAGTGTGATATAGTCTTGCCAGACGGGGTAAAAAAAAAAAAAAAAAAAATTCAGAATTGAAGGTAAATATTTTTATCCTATGAATTTTCAAGTCCTCCTTCTCTTTTTGATCTCTAAATCTGCTTCACAAAATGCATGCGCTTCTTCCCGAGAGATCACGCTGGGGAGGGAATCGATAAAGTCAGAGCTATGGGACCACTCAGTGAAGCTGTCACAAAGCCCAGAGATGATCTCTCTTTTTTTTCACCCTGAAAAAAGGAGAGGGTGCTAAACCTAGGTCATATAGCACTAATTACTAGTAAGTTTTATAGAAAGTGAAGCACTCCAGGGAGGGCAGTGCTGTCCTCAGGTCAGCCATGGGGTGCACTGGTGCTGGTGGACACCCACCGATGGCCTCACTAAGACGATTATGGACTTCCAACTGTTCTCTTCTGTGCTGCTCTCTCGTTAGTTATAGGAAGATGAATATCACTTGAAGGAAACAGAGTCCTTATTTTTCATTAATTTGTCAAATACATGTAATTTTTTTTATCGCTTCAGAATAATACTAACCATTGACGAAACACCAAGCAACTCGACCAGGCTTAAGCGAGTGAAATGCTTCCTTTAAACTCACTCCCTCGCCGCTCAGCACCGCTGAAGGTGAGCTACTGAAGAAAGATATAGGCCTCGTGGTCTTTCCTGACAGTCAGTAAATCAGAGTTTTGTCAGACCAAAGAGATGCCATAAAAAGAGCAGATTAAAAGAGATTAGTTCTGCCAAGTGGCCTGAAGAGAGAATTTATGGCTCCCCTCCACCCGCCCGGCAGAGCCGGCGGATGCACAGGCTCCAGAGGTCAGTGAAAATCCTTCTGCTCCTTCCACAGGGCTTTATATCACAGCCAAAATGAAATCTGCTGTGCTGGAGGGGAGGGGGTAAGAAGGGATCGAGCGATGCTTAGTTTTATTTTTCCACCTGTGCATTACTTTGCAAGAAGCGCACTTTATATTCCCTTTGCTGTGGTTGGTGGTTGTTATTGCAATCAAAGTCATACAGTTGAATTGAGAGGCATAATAGTCACTTAAAAAAAATTTGTAATATCAACACAGGAATTGTGCTATTGCACCATGGTGCATGTGCCAGTATTCATGTTGGTGGGTCTTCAAAAAGATGTGAAACGTGGACAAGTGATGGTGACACACGTGGGACACCCAGGAGACCAAGGGCTGGGATGTCAAGGGAGAGAAGGGGGAGAGCTGACCATAGGCAAGCACCAGAAGTTCCGATGTCAGTCATGAACTGAGTTTAGTTTAAAGCTTCCAAAACGTGGAGCTGCTGTTGACTGTCGTGGTATCTTTGAATATTTGGATACCTTAAAAAAAAAAAAAAAAAAAAAAAAAAAAAACCAAAAAAAAAAAAAAACAACAAACAAAAACAAACAAACAAAAAAACCCCACCACACTTGGAAAATTCAAATTCACTTTCAGATGGGTCTGAAAATGTGGCAAGTGCAGCCATCATCACTGGATTTATGTTGGCTGATAAAATCTTCATCAGCCTGGTCTTCGTGGCTCAAAGCTTCCCTTGACTTCAAACAGGAGCGGAGCCCAAGAATACCAGGAATCGTTAGGCAGCCTCTGCCGAAGAAGTCCTGGCTGGGAAACAAGATAAAACAGGGTCACGTATTCTGAAGTAATGAGGGAAAGGGAGAGCTTTTACCGGGGAAGCTAAGAGGGAGCCAAGGGTGTTACAAACACACTGTAGTGAAAATGCACTTAGACCTAAGAGAGCAGAGTTGTTTTAACCCCTTTGCTCAGACCAGAGAGTGAAGAGCCATTAACGTATAGAGCCCTGTCACAGCTCGTATGAAGACAAAATGTGTCTTCATGCCCTACACTGCCCCACAGCAAGGCAGCAAAGCATCAAAATTTGATGGCCAAGTTTTAAGAGTGCCTTATGTTTTGCACAGAAAACCCGGGACGTGTGTCTGCATTTATAACTAGAGGAGTAAATGTTTCTGGGTTATGCTTTAACCTTGTCGTTGCACAGGTAAAATTACTTCCAGCCTATTTTTTCTCCCTCATTTTCAAGAACAATTTTCTAATTTCCAACATGCGTGCAGATATATTTTCTAAGTCTTTATAACGTGATACTGCAAATATGTTGGAGTAATGAGTTCTCTTTGCAATCTGGAGGATGTCACTGTGGTTACTGTATTTTGATCATTGTGAGCTATGGAGAGAAACCTTAGTGTGCAAAGGCAACATGTGCATGGGGCAGACTGTTGTTCCCGTTTTCCTCTTTCCCCCTCAAATCCTTTTTTTAAACTCTTTGGAAAATCCTTTTTTATGTTATTTAACAAGGTGATACAAGGTGAGGGCATGGAAGTTTAAATGCTTGGAGTTAATAAAATAGACGTAAAAGAATCTAAATACAAACTTCAGTATCTAACTTGTAATTTTAAAAATCCACTGTTTATTTCTAAAGTTATTTTGAAGTAGTTTGAGATAGAATAGAAACATAAAATACGAAAGGAAGACTATCATGAGAGAATGAGTTTGTCTAAAACTGTCAAAAGGACATTTGCTTACTCTCAGAGACTGAGTATTCTGGCCCATTTGATTCACTGAAGAAAATTAAACGCGAAATAAGTAGGGAGAGGAGAGCTGGAAGAGCAAGATGCCACATCTGGTTTGTGTACATCGCGCACGCTTCTCGGAGCTCTCAAATGGCCCGCTAAAATTTCTCTTAATGTTGAAATCAATGCCTTTTCATTCATAAACGACAATAACATGTGCAAAACCACTGATACAAAGTAAGATGTAAAAGGTTAATTCCGTCTGTGAGAGTCTGTCTACAGGCACAAATCCTGCAATTTCCATTGGAGAATCGATGATGCAAAGGTTATTTTTTATTTGCACATCACGCTGCACATGGTGACTGCTGTCTAAGAGTGATGTTGGTGAGCATCCCTGCGATAGAATTGGTAAGACTGATTTTTACCATGAGAAAAGGAAAGAGCCACCTGCCCATTAACACCAGTATGGAGGAGCTGGGCCTAGTGTGGCGGGAGCTATTTGAAAGGGTTTGCTGAAGCTGCCTTGCACTACTTCAAAGCAATGTTTAACATTCAAACTAAGTAGTCAAGTGATCACGTGAATATATTTTAAAGTAATTAATTGCTGGTTAATTGCCATGCAGGTTGCTGTCCTGGATAATAAAATTCCTGGAAATTTTCATTGCTGTAATAAGCTAATGAATTTTTGTAAGTATTTGTGTTAAGACTGAATAATCCTAAGGTGGCTGCACAGCTTATGCCTAGTGTACAAATCTCAAAGAGGTGCTCATAAATGTTTTAAAAGCATGAGCTGGCATTGTTTCAGTGAAAGAACTGAATCAAATGAAAATCCTGAAATGAGTTTTTGGGAAGCCTAATTAAAAGAAGTGTTGATACAAAGGGATAAGGGATAAGACCTGTACATAATAAAAAAATTAGAAGTCCGTAACCCAAACTTTTCCTTTGAAGCAGTCGCCTCTGCAAGACGTGGCTTGCCCATCAGATTTCTGATAGAACTTTAAACCATTTCTCTGTGAATGGCACTGTATATATTTTGGCTAGGGAAACTATTTTATTGTGATCCTAAGTTCTTTGTTGGCTTCTGTGTGCCACGCATGGAATGCCAAAACGATATACCTGCCGTAAAACAAATTGTGGGATGGACTAGGTCTCCAGGAGCAAGATTGCTTTCAGTAAATGAGTGATCAAGCAAGTCTCTCGGAGCCTGTTTGAGATGCCATCGGTTGGAAACAGCCCCACCGCTTGTAGCTTCCCCGTGCCTGGTGGGGCTGTTCACACCCTGCCTGAACTCCCACAGAGCGTATCGGGTGCTCGGAGGTGCATTTAATGATGCTCAAGGTGTGTATTCCTATTCTAGCCCTAAGGCAAATTATCGTCAGTAGTCAATATGAAGCCGTTCCTACCATGCTGTAGGAATTGCGGGGCTGTTTTGCTCTGACCGCTAACTACAGCTGTTAGGACTGACTCTCGCTGCAGGAGGCAGCGTTGCCAAACCAGCACAGCACAATTAGTTGAAGCTGGCAGACGTAGGTGATCATACCGACTGCATTGCTTCGACGTGCCAGTCGTTGGCTTCTCCACTGGGTAACTCCAACTCTGAAGATATGCCGCTGAATATTTTGGCTATGTTAGTCATCCTGTAAAAACTCAAAACAACCTGCTCCATGACGTGACAAAAACCCCCAATTTGCCAAACTTCTCCCGAAGCCAGGTACTGCGTCCCAGGGAGACTCCGCTAGGGTCTGAACAGCTTCTGGATCAAGGACACCGCGCTCTGCGCCGCCAGCTGTGCAAGAGTGCACAACTGAGTGCGAGTCCTGGCACCAGCCCTGGTCAAATGGAAGGGTCCCTCTGGTGGGGGAGCGGTGGCCACACGAAGGACCTGTGATCTGCCTGGTGGAGGTCTAGAAAAGAGAGCGCAGACATTTTAAAGCCAATTCTGGTTGTTTTTCAAGTCTGAGCTGTGCTTTTGTATATACTTGGATATTTTAAAAGCCTAAATTAGTGTTCAAAGAACTGTTGGCAGTTCTGGGGCCAGATTTTGCTCTTATTTGCCTTTGTGCAAAATGGGAATGTGTGAGTAGAAGCTGGCACTGTGCACAGGACAGATTTTAGCTTGGTTAAACTGAGTTTCTAGAATTGCTTTGCTCTTCTTCAGGCTGTGTGAGTTTCCAAATTGGTGCTTCGTTTGGGGGAGTAATGCATCCTCTGGGCACTGCACTTTGAAGAACATCACCGGCTCAGCTCTAGGCAATTTCCATGGTGAAATCACGACTCCGCTCTCAAGTCCAGTCCTGCATTACTTTCATCAATCTAGGGGTTTGTACCAGCTACCTTCATTTGTGCGAATTCGGGAGAGATTCAAGGTATTTGCCTGTGTCCTGCCAGCTTTTCAAGCGATTGCTGGCCGTACAGCAGCATCCCTTTGATGAACGGCTACAAAGCAGCTTGTGGCGCTGGCAGCCAGATGGACACGCTGCAGTTCCTGTGCTGATAGTCTGATGGGGTTTCGCTCGTTCTGTATTTGGTCTTGGAAGCAACAGAGAGCCTTTAGAAGCTAATTGCTGAAGTAGAAGAGCAGTGGTGGAAGTTTACAGCACGTAAAATCAAAAGTTGCAGGTTTCTGAGTTTTCTGCAATCTCCGCTGTGTCTTTACCTTTCATTTTTTACTGCCGGTGTAAAAGGGATGGAGCAGAGATTTGCAGGCTTTTCCTTCCTGAGGGGCTGGCTTTGGAAAAGATGGGTACGTGCTTGATTGGCTTCAGGGAGGTTATAACTTGCAGGTAGTTGCACAGATTTTGAATTGTTTTGGAAAATGTTTATGCTCTGGAACTCAAACCCGACAGACTAAAAGCCTGTGGGACACAGAATGAATTTAGAGAGACCCAAAGCTGTACGCGCTCAGCTGCCAGGGGCAGTGTCACCGCTCTCCGTGCTGCTCGGTGGCAACTACAAGAAATGGTTTGCTTCTTGGTTTCCTGCCCATAAAAGAAATATCTTTCCTTTAAAAGCTGATTTCCACTGTTCACAAGAAAGGTGTTAAAATTTAAGGTCATTATCATTATTATTAATCCAAAGTGCCTTTAAAAATACACGTGCTTTTACAATTCACATATACCTTTAAAAATACATATATAGAACTAAATTGTGGCTAAGAAATCTTGTGTTCAGGTCTGACTGCTTTTTATCAATGCTCAGTCAGACATTTAAATGTAAGACTTTAAGTTTTCTCTTAGTCAAAACCAGCCTTCAGCTTTCCTTAAGTTAGTATAGAACAGCAGCAATTTCACCCTTTTAGGCCGCTTGCGTGCACAGGACGGTCTAGTAAAGAGCAAAGCCCTCTGATGAAATGGATGGGCTTTCCTCGTTAAACTGTGTGATAATTAACGTGGGTGTTGGGCCCCTTTTGTAACAAAGACATTGCTCATGGGAAAGTGCTGTTCGGTTCTTTTTAACGGCGCACCCGACCCCTTCCCTCCCGCACCCAGAGCAGTGGAAGGGCTATGGGAGGAATGGAACGGCCTATGGCCAGCCTCCGTATGCTGTATTCCTAGTGTTTGCTGTGGCTCTCGTGTCCGTCTGAACAGGTTTATATTCATATAAAATATGAAATAAATAGAAAGGAAAGCTGGAGGGGAAAAAAAAAAAAAAGATTGGGGGCCCATGCGGTGAAAAGATTTCAAAATTAATTTTCTTTTGGACATTTTCCCTTCATGAAATACCTCTTGGAATAAAATATTGCTTGACTTGGTTTTTTTTTTTTTTTTTTCTGATGAATTTAATAAATATTTAACAGATTGAAGTAACTTTCCATACGGTCATATATTATGAATACTCCTATATTAACTCTTGCAACTCTCCGATAGAGTTGACTGTGTATAACGGTATTTACAAATTCAGGACACAAGGTTCTGGGGTAAATTTTCATTTTGATTTTTCCTTCTTCCTCTTCAGCTTTTAGAAGATGACAGCAATTTGGCAAGACTACAGTTAACGGGAGCAAAAAGGACACTCGTTCTGTTTGATGTTCGTGACTAAAAACCTGGGAAGGAGGACAGAAATATCAAAAATCGATACTTCAAAATCTCTGTCTTTCACAAAAGATTTAAAAGCAACCTCCTCCTTGCCTCTTCCCTGGAGTTTTTGCTGAAAGGCTTTGTTTTAAGAGAAGCCATTTTCAAAGAGAGGGGGCAGGAGGAGGCTGGGAGAACCCTTCCCCCCCTGTTTTCCCAGTTCGGTCATTCTCCAGAGGAGGAATACGTGGGAAGCCTGGCTCTGAAGGCCAAGGGGGAAGGCAGTAGAAATAAAAGCATTTGTTTCCCCCTGTAAAGGCTCCTGGTGGAGGAGACATTGTCGTATTTTGTCTGAATTGATGTATTTCTTTGGAACTTTGGGATTGTGGACAAAGGTTTAACTCCCCGACTTGGTCCATGAGGTGCAGTAGCTAGAGCTTTGCCCCTAATTTGTGTGACATTTAATTAACAGGAATGAAGAGAGGAATTTTTTTGCCCCCTTAAGTCAGTTTGTCTTGCATTTGCAGCTCCTTTTCCCAGTGACTGGCCATCTTGCAAAAAAATAGACAGACAGACATGTCATTACAATGGGAATAATAGCAGAAGATGGCATTAAAAGGTAACCTTCCATTAGCTACTTACGGCATGAACCAGACCTGAGACTTTTTATTTCAGTGGGTTAAAAATAATGACTCGGAACAGAAAATAAAAACAGAAAAATGTCTGAAAGAATAAAATGTAATTGCTGTGATGTAGCTGAGCAGAGACACATTCTACAAGAGAGAAATGTGGGTTTGAACATGGAGGAAAAGCCAGGAATTAGTCTCAGGGAAGTTTTAATCCTTTTGTGGCTGTGTTTTCTCCCTAGCTTCCTGCAAAAACTAGGTTAGTACACCTGCACGTTGTCAGAATGTAATTGCTTCCAACAGAACAGAAGATGGAAAGCGCACATGCGATGTTGCGTACTGTTGGTTTACTATTTGCTCACTCTTTTGCAGGGAACCTTTACTGATTGTACCTTAACTACTGACCTTGCCATGCAACCCTCCCTAAGTTGCTTCATCTGTCCCAGCTTAAGTCCACCCTTCCCAAGGGAAGGAGGGTGCAGGGCTGGCCACCTTTCCAATGCAAGCGGAGCTTCGTGGTGGAAAGTTGTTCAGAAGCGCTAAGCGTTTTTGAAAGAAAGCAAACAGCGTAGACTGACCTATGGTGTTTTGAAGCTACACTTTCTCCTCCCAATGCTTACCCATGTGCCAATTTTCAGTATAAAGCAAACATTGCAAGTGACAGGGGAGGTCACCCTTCTATGGTCCTTCCCTATAACTACCAGGTGGTGGGCAATTTTTCTGGGAACGCTTGGTAGAAAGATCTTCAGGATCTGGATGCCTACAGAGGGAACATATTTTTTTTTTTTTCAGCATTTCTTATAAGCTACTGAGCAACTCCATGCCACCAAGGAAATCAACCCCTGACATTGACACTGTTGCCAAAGCAATTAATTCTTCCATCAGGTCCTAAATTACTGGAAAAGCAGAACCTTATCCTGATCTGCTGGCACCAACTCTGCTTCTTTATTGTGCTGAGCATTGGTGTGGATGAAAGCCCTGAGGTTCTCCAGGCACTCAGAGTTCATTGCACAAACACCACAAACAATGTGCTTCCCCCTTTTGTCTGAATCTGGGTTCATTGAGGAATAAACACACTGCAGATGTTTGTTAACAAGGTGCTAATTGGGTAACTGGAGGTGCAACATAAGAGACCGCAGAGGCTAATCAAAAGGCCTTGGGTGAATCTGGGATGCTCTTTTGTGCTTGGGGAGGAGGAAGGAAAAAGCTACTCCTGTAGTCTTGCATTTTATGGAAAAGCTGGAGTTAAGGCACTGCAGAACAGGCAGAGTGTTACATCTTGTGTGTAAAACTAATATGATAAAATCAGGTCAGAAATTCATTTGAAGGTTGCGACTATCTTTTCCTCAGTTTAAGTGCTTTTACTTTGGGCAAGGTACCTTGTGCTTGAATCATTCTGATCTGATTCTACTGTACCTCCTATTGGGCTCATTCAAACTGAGTCAGCTTGTGCCTGTTTGGCTAAACCATTATCTAAACTTGCTGCCTTGCATGAAGAAGGCTTTAAGGATCCCTAGAAAGTATTTGCTTTCCTATTCCCTTGGAGAATGCAGCTGGGTTCTTCAAGCTCAGGTCTGCAGACCTACAGGTAGGTGGGCAGGTAAGCAGCTTATATGTTCCAGGTTGAACGTTGATAGCGGTGAAATCTCTGGGGGCAGTTTCTCCCATGAAATGTTTTTTCTGCTCAGCCTGATGCATAATGAACATCACAATCTGGGATGAAACTGGTTTATGCCCACCCTGCGCGAGATAAGGAAGTAAAGGTGTAGTTGGGGAGACTGCTTTTGGGTTTTGGGTTGCAGTTTTGTCGCACCCTCCATCGCCAAGCTCTTGAAAGTGGATTTGCAGCAAGGATCGAACTCTGGTTTTTATTTTGTGCATATCCACTATGAGGTGACTCTGCCCCACCAGCTTGAAGGGCTTTATGCTCTTGCAGGGACCCTCCCAGCTTCTCTTGTCTCTGCCCCCTTGCCTGCGCTCCCCCGTTTCGCTCAGCCCTCCTGTTCCTTGCACGTGTTACTGTAATAGGATGCTCTGGCTTAGGGTCACTTCAGAGCGGTTGGGATTATGGTGGACAGTCAGTGGTTTGCTGTAGTGTTCTTTCTGGGTCACACAGATGACACAGAGCACTCTTCGCCTCCAGCTGCAGTCTTTGGCTTTTATCAACGAGGTTCATTTTGGAATGGATGATCAAATTGAGGGCAATTTACTGCTTGCACTGAAGAGGTCTTGCATGCTGTGAAAGCTCCCTGAGTAAAGCTCTTACCTTGCTCTACAAAAGCCACCATGCTGCCTTATGCCCAATAGCAAAGACCTCATCATAGCCCGTTGCTATCCTGGCTTCATAGACTGTTCCTCGGCACCGCATCCCTCGCCCAAGATAGATGCTCAAAGGCGTGAGTCATGCCTGCCATGCTCGTTTGTCACACAGTCGCGGTGGTTTATGGTGTCAGTCATAACCTGAGTGCCTGGGTATTTACAGTGCTGTAGACAAAGTCAATATACTAGGAATGAGTCATATTTAAATGCAGTTTGTTCTTGCTATGTAGAACACACAGATTCTCTCTCATCAAATGAACTCCGGCTCAATGACAAACAGCTGTTACTGCCATGTTTTAATTAAAATGGAAGGCTGGCCTGAAAAGTTCCCCAATTTTAACATGCAAAAGTAACAATACTGAAGCGAAAAAACATGGGTAAGCTGGGAGGAGAAAGGAGAAATAAATGTTGTCTGTACTACAGAAAATTTGCCTCTACATTAATTCTTGGGGACAAATTCAATTTTACTACCTTCAGAATGATGGCAGGTTACTTTGGAGAATGTCCAACCTTAACAATCCTTTCGGGTACGGATACAGTGGGAGTGCTCTCATAACCATGGTTATGTTGTCACCTCTGTGCTTGAGCATGGAGCTGTGTTCACATCGTCATCCATCATGCTGTAAATTCACCATTGTCCTCATGTTAATGAAAGACTATTTTTAGTTATCCCAAGTTTTTTGCAGCTATATCTATGATAAAATAGGTGTGAATCAAAATAAAGCCCTTCCTATGCTTTAAGCCTTCTTTTCATCTTTAGAAATGGAAATCTCTTCCTGGCTTTGGCTCTAGTAGTGATGTTGTTGGAGATAGATTTTTACAGGGCTCCAATACTGCAATTCCTCGTACACTGTAAATAGCCTGAAGATATTTCACATGTTCTAGTATCTGTGTTCTGTTCCATTTTTCCATGTCCAGTGTCAGTGTCACCACCCGGTTCTTATCCTGCCACGCTTTCCAGCTAGAGATGCACTCTTTAAGCTAATGTTCTTGCTGATGGGGGCTTGCTCCCCAGGTAAAAGCCTGCATGATGAGTTTGTAGTCTATACGAGCGGCTGTAGCAGAGCTGGATAGTAAGAATTCAGCCCCGCTGGACGTGAAGGGAAGTGGATTTCCCTTGTACCGTGTATCCTTTTAGGAAAAATAGTCTCTTCTTGCAGACTCACTTTCATGTGAAGGCTGTTTCTTTAGCAGGAATTCTAAGTATTTATTTGATGTGGCTACGGGAGCTATTTCCATAAACTGTCGATGACTTCGTATACCTCAGAAAGTATTAGAGCAAACCAGCACCACCAGAGACTTACAAAAAGGTCAGCGATAATGATTTAAGATAATGTATTGACAATTGATCCACTAGGTCCTGTACTTATGCAATAAGATTTTAGGGGAGAATTCTTTTAATTATCGCCTTTGATGGCCACTCTATTTTCTCAGGAATCTTCCTCTGCCAGCTGTGTTTGGAGAATGAAGCTGACGTGGCAAAATGAAGAAAATTTCTCCCATGCAACTGGAAATCCAGAAGTCTCATCCACAGCCTGTTTGGAGATGCAACCAGACACGCAACAAAGGCAGAGGTGGGTACTTATTTGCTGTGTCCCCATCTCCTCTTCCAACCTTCTGAGCTGAAAGGTCTACTGAGAAAAGTACCCGTCTTCCAGGGAACGACAAGCGCAGGAGCAGGGACAGGTCTCCTCTAGAGACTTTGCACCCAGGTTGGCTTTGCTTCCTTCGGTGGCTTCGTTGCGTCATAGAGCATAGACTTTTGGGGGCTATAACTCTGTATTTTTGGTTGTATTTCTCTGACAACTACTGTGTGGAGAGCTAATCCTGGCTGAAACGTCCTTGATAATGGATGTTGTATGAATAATAAAAGACTCTGTTGTAAATGCACTGGATAAAATATAAATCTGCAATAATTTGAAGGGGTTTTTGGTCAAAAGAGCTTATCCCTAACCTACTGAAGAAGGATTTTCAATGATTTATTGGGTAATACATAACATTTTTGTAAATGTTGTTGTATATAATTTGATTAGAAGCCAAAGATCTCTCCAAAATACATTGCAAAACAGAAGATGTCCTCAGCTGTGGGCACTGGCAATTTAACATCCAGAAAATCTATGATTTCCTAAAGTGAGAAATTAGCAGTAAACCCCCATAAATAAAAAAGTCTTCCTTTCATATTAAAATAATAGTAATGGATTTCTAACAAAATGGCCACAGAAATCAGCATGATCTATCAAACATTTCTAAATTAATTTTTTTAAGGGCCTTACCAGTCGGTATTTTTACATACAAGTAGAAAAATCAAATTACACTTAAGAAATATAATTTCCTCCAATTCCTCAGAAGTTCCCTGGGTTTTAAAGGAAATGGTAACAGTCTCTTGTCAATCATCAATCACGTTGCTTTACCTGCATTAGCTGCAGGCTGCATCTGGATTCACCAGCTGCCCGCTGACAACGAGCCAAAAAGCGAGGAGCGGTGCAAACCCTGGTGTGAGAAAGGCAGGGAAATACAAAATGCCTACCCAAACTGCATCTATTTATTCTCCATAATCTTTGCGCCATGATCCAGAAGACCGATGAGAATCCAGGAATAAATGTGTACCTTTTACACAACATTAACTTACTTTCTTTTAGCTTGTCAAACAGATTTGGGGTATATTAGGTGTTTATTGTATGCCTCACCAGTTTCTTTCCAACTAGGGGACTGCGTATTTATTTTTACCTTCCACCTTTGAGCATTGAATTTGGCTTAGGGAAGCATATTTGGTAATGGATTTTAGCACTACAAGGCTGCAAATTTTGCACGTTATTTGGAACGTGGGGGAGCCAGGGGTGGAAATGCAAGGTACCGAAAAACTGCCACTCCAAGAAAGAGAAAGTTTTCTGCTCTAACAAGGATTAATATATTTTCACAGCAGACTGTGCATCAGGGCTGGAAAATTGAAGTTCCAGGTGTCTGGAAGGCTGCTTATTCCCCAGAGTTCTCAATTTCAAATCTTTAGGCAATTTTTGGCTATGTACTTGTAGCGAACTCTTTTTCTCCTGTTCTCAATAGTTTACTGAGTTATTAGAGTGGCTGCTGAAACGATCACAGAAGTTAAACTAGATCAGATTAATCAGTGGTTATAGAATAATTGATTTTTGATGAACTGTGAATGTACCAGGTGCTTGGATCGTTCCTCAACACTTGCTATTTTCCCGGTTAGTGCTGTCCTTGGAACACGGTATGCCTGGAAATGAAACCGAGCCAGTTCCCATCTCAGCTCTGTAGTGCTGTTAATGGCTCTTTAAGTAAAATTTGTACAATTTTTATTTAAAATGGTTCCTGAATGGACACAGCTGGCTTCTCCCTCACTGCATTGATACTCCTCTTCTGCAGCTGATTAATCCCGTGATTAGAGACAGACTTCATAAATACGTACCTGTTGGGCTTTGCGAGTGCAACCTCCACAGTGAGTTGCGGCTAAGAGTTATTCTGTGCATTTTTGGATGGATAAAACCGTACGTAGAGAAGTCCTGACTGCTCCAAAGGTCATCCTGGGAACTCCTGACAGGCATTCTCCTTGTCGTTCAGAGCTGCATTTTGATTAGTGTCGTGATGGGTTGGGCAAAAATAAGCTGAGAAGGCATTTATGCTTGTAGCGATTTGTTCTGGTTTAACTGGGCGAATCCGGTTGAATAACCGATCAAACAAACTGATCTCTTTCGTGGCTACTTTTCTGCCTGGAACAAAATTTTGCCATGTCTGTTTAAGTTTGTTTTTTGTTTTTTGTTTTTGTTTTTTTTTTTAACCAGCCATTTCCAAAGAAATTAGAAATATGGTAACAGCTGAAAGAAGTGCTTTTATGGCCACCTCATGGGTTACTGAGAGGTGTCAGCCTCCCGTGAAGTCAATGGGCTTTGAAGGTTCTCAGCCCTTCCTGGGTATATTTAGCATGCAACTTTAAACTCAATGGAAAATGAGTAACTGATGCAAAGCCACTTTTATGGACTCTGTTCTGGTTTTTATAGCTCTCTTGTAAAGCAAGCGGATTAACCCAGTTGCCCTGTGGTTGTTCCCTTTCCCTGCAAATAAAGCCAAAGCAAAATCTCGTTATACTTTTAAGTAGAGGATTTTTAGTTGCAGGTTCAAATATATGTAACTAATATTTACAGGCTTTGTTTGGTTTAGGTAGGTTAGTCAGTATGTTTATTTTTGGACTACTTAGTCCTTAGGACTTTGTGAAGCCTGCTTTGGTCCCCTCGCGTTTTGTGGGATAGCGACACACAAAATGCCTCGATATCTGTTGTGATGAATGCTCTGGAGGAACCTGTTAATGGTTATGGAATTACTGCATGTTTGAAGGTTCTGACACAGCAGATAATTTTCCCCTACTTCCCGTGGCCTGGCAAGATTTACGCTTGCTGGCACTCGGCAAGAAAAGCTCTCCGTGTGCGGAGCCCCAGAGCTGGCCTGCAGAGCCGAGGTGCTGTGATGGTGGGGATAAGCTTAAATAACCTCTCTGGCCGTGGTCAGCTTATCTAAATGAAAACCCAAGTTACAAATCCTTTGGAGTCTTTCCCATCGCCACGGCAAAAACTCGTATTTAAAAAAGAAAATGAAATGTTTCGGTTTTCGATTTAAAGGAGGCGCGGATATTTCGGTTCCAAAAAATTAGATGGTAGATTATTAAAAAATGCTTCAGCGTCCAAAGATGACACATTGCCACATTTTATTCAAAGTAAACAAAAATATTGGACCACTTTCTGCTAGAAAATGGTGGAAATATCAATAAAGACGTTAATTCTCGGATCCCCAGTTTTTCTGGAGATGCTCACCGTTTTACTTTTTCACTGCAAACCTGTAGCAGCAGCGCAGGGGAGCGCTGAATGGCTGGGTCAAGGCTGTTTTGGGAGACGACTGACTTTGGCTATTTTGCACGATGCCGCTCGACTTAGCAATGTGCAACGCTTGATCCGATGCCCAGGGGAGCGGTGTGAGCTCTGAAGGGCCTGGTGTGAGCTCTGAAGGACATCAGCACGCCCTGCAGCCTCGCCGGGGGCCACTGGCCAGGCAATTTGCCACAAACCTCCCCGTTCCCGTGCAAAACAGGAGGCAGTGCCGCTGCGGCACCCGGGGGAGGTACCGGCAGTGGCACGGGAGCCGCCCTCGGAATGCACACATCATACTGGGAAAATAACTGCAAGGGTTGTTTTGAAAGGGAATCAAAGTTATGTTCTTTTCAGACTTGTCTCGGGCAAAAATTGGACATCAAACACCCAACACGTTTGTTAATGTCCCTGCTGAAGTTCTCCAGGCTTAATTTAATCAACATTCTGAATTAATTTTCCTATTAAATGGCAGCTTTCTTAAAATGTGGGGGGAAAATTTTTTCCCTGATAAGATTGTTCTGTGAACCGTTCCTAACGAGCTGCTGTGTCATTCCCTTTAGATCGCTGCTGTTTTAAGTATTCCAGTCTTTTGCTGCCTATTAAGAGTTTGGTTTATTTAACTGGGAGCTTCAAATAAATTGTAAAAGCTGTTAGAAAGCAACATATTTATTTATTTAAATTAGCTTTTATTCAGGTGAATGGATATTCAAATTACTTCAAGCTCTTATATCTGTTTCAGTAAGATTTATAATCCAAACTTTGGTTTCGATACATGACCTTCGTTGATTCCCCAAAGCCTTTTTTTTTTTTTTTTTTTTTTTTTTTGTGTGCCTCTGAGAATGTACCTCACATCCGTAGGGGTTTTGGAGGCCTGGCTGCTCTAGGACCACTGGTGGGTCTGGCTGGAAGACCAGACTTCAGACTTTAAAGCTGCAGAGCCGTGTTCTTCCCTGGACACAATAACCTGTTTCATTAGGGGGTCCCCTTGGTTTTGAGCATACGCTTCGCTAGGGCTTCTGCCAGTGTCACCATGACCTAAAATAATAATTTTCCCAATCAGTTTTATTATCTTGATGATGTATAGGTTCTTATTTCCTATTTAAAGCTGTCCATGGGAAAAATAAAGTCCCAATTCTGTTAAAAACTTGTTTCTTTGGTTACGCTGACGTGGCTAAAGCACTGGAATCTCCATGCTCTGTCTGAACCGGGTCGGCATTAACGTGCCTTTCTGGGTAACGCTTGCTGCTCAGAAAATGGAATAGCGCTCTGATTGCCCTTGCAGGAGCTGCTGCGCATAAAGGGCTGTCAGTGGTGGTGTAAATGTGTCAGGATTTTGTTGGTTGGTTTGTTTAGTTTCACGTGGGTATATCGGTTTAGTTTTCAGTTTTAGCTCAGGCCTTACAGAACTTGTCTGGCAGAAGCAAGGGATTTACAGGTAGCAGGGGCAGATCTTTATGCCCTGTCCCGCTGCAGGTACCACGCGGCGAAGAGTCCCGCGGCATCGGCGAAGCTCTGCGCAGCAGCCTGGCAGCGGGCTGCGGCATCTCTGCCTCGGCTGGCAGCGCGAGATTCCTTTCACCCCAGTAAAACGCTCGTGTGGATGGGAAAAATATTTATAACTTCTTGGTAACCACTTTTTGAGGTGCCTGTAAAAGAGGAGGGGTGAACACTGAAGAGAAAGAAAAAAAAATCTCAAGACAAAATAGAGCCATTTTAAAATGCTTCAGACCAAAACAAGGCTTTTATTTTCTGACTGGCTAATTCAAGGTGACTTCCAAGGCCCTGAACATCTTAAAACATTGCTGTGATTATGATATTTTTTTTTTTTTTTTTTGGACAAGGTTATTTTGTGAGCATGTTGTAGGATCCACGTAGCCAGCTTACGCCTTAGGTGCTATATTGTCAGCCCTGTTTGTGCAGCCCGGGGCATCTTTTTTCCCATTTTGTGAGACAAGGTCAGATTCTTGCCCAGCGGTGGTGTCCACTTTCAGCACTGGGTGCCATAGCATCTCCCGTCTCTTTTTGGAACCTTTGAAACCAAGATTCTAGAAAAGCCAACTGTTCCCCCGTTCCCATGCGTGGCTGTGGGTGCAGGTGGGGGCTCAGTGCCCCCCCTGGGGCCGGTGGGGTGGCCTTGGGGGCGATGCCCAGGCTGGCTGGGGGACCACTGGCAGCAAATTTCATCTCACGGAGACTCTCCTCTGCCTCTATAAATTTCAGTTAGAGGTTTTCAGCTTCCCAGTATATTCTAAGGAATTGAGTAAATTAGAAAAACTATTGAAGCAAGAGCTTTTTTCTCCCCTTGATCAGGTAATGCCATACTCCGTATTTATCTGAGGAAAGAAGAACTTTCACAACCCAGCGATTCCACTTTTTATTCTTTTTACACCATGAAGTATCATAATATTGTTTAATAGTGTCATACTTATATTTCACGCTCTAATCCACTTTTCTTCTCCATTCCCATTGTACTTTATATAGTTTGAAGTCTTCTTGAGTAGAGTACGTGCTCAGCCCTCTCCCCGCGCCTTCGCACTAAAGCTGCGGTCAGCCATTCATCAGGATTGTTCTTTTTCTTTTTTTTTTTTTTTTCCTGAAACAGTGCAAACTTTGCGCTGTAAAGAATTATAATGTCCTGTGCATAACATACATTTTTTTTTTTTTACCTTTTCCATTATGTACTTCACAGCATAGCACATTTGTCACTGGTTTTTTTTTTCTTTCTTTCTGGCTTAATGAGAATCTCAGGTTTTAGAATGTGCTGTTTCTGTCCTTTGTGTCTAATCTGTGCCCTCTATTTCTCTCCCCCAATTGGAGATAAAACTGCATTTTGCTGCTGTTGCAGTTCCGGACAAATTTGATCAAGATAGAGGAACTGACTCATCACCTTTTCTCGAATCTTTAGGAACGGTACTGGCAGACGTGTCCTGGAGGAGCTGGGATCAGCGCCGGGCCGTGTCTGTTGGCTTGCTAAGAGAGAACAAGGGGGGTTATTGTTTCCACCCACGCTCTGCTGAGGTTCTTTTGGATCCCGATTCTGTTGATTTTTATCTTCTGTAAATGGAGAAGGAAGGAAAAAGCTAAGCTGATGACTCTGGGAAATATTAGAAAGAGTGCTCGAGAAGGTGAATGTCATAAATGCGATGCTTATCCCAGCGTGTGCCAGGCATAACACACCAGTGCTGCGTTCTCGAGGGATTTTTCTTGGGACCTGTGTTTAATCTTCTGTCCCGTGTAATGTCAGACCCCTTTCCGTGAGTTGCTATACGTATGGCTTTTGTTCTGGCATAATAATAGGGCTCATAACTGCGGCTTAATACTTTGCCTGGTATTTCAACTGAGATCAATGATAAATCTCTAAAGGCCATTCAGTCACACTAGGGCGGTATGAAGTGGAGTTTAAATGGAGATGTTAACCCGCAGGAAGTGCTGCTTTAACAAGCAGGACCACTTATTTAATCCAAATGCCATGGTTGTATGCAAGATGTGGTGGCAAAGGTCGGCCTGGATCGCAAGGGAATTGAGAGCGGAATTTCGGCAGCGATTGTTTCTGCAGCAAACCCTGGGTTCCTTTTTACGTTGTTGTAAACAACATTCTCTTCTTATTTTCAGCGTCAGCTTACCGGCTTGTATTTCCTTGGGGTCTCGTTGGCACTTCCCCGTGTGGTCATTACAGAAGTTTGGGAAGGGAAGAGCTTTCTACAAAGGAGCACAGAATATTTTGTGTGCTGCTTTGGTCCAGCGCCTCTTATGAATATGGAAAATTGAATCTTATGGTGGACTTGCAGTGATAGTTTACTGTAGCGAAGAGGCGTGTTTGCTCTGGGGCGCACTCAGATATTCCTCCTCGTACTGCACACAAGAGGGCTCTTGACTTGAATTTTGCAGCATTTTCCCGCCATGCATTAGCCATCCAATTGCTTTCGCCAAGCACCACCCGGGCTGCCAGGGGACGGGTGGCCCATGGGGGACGGGGCAGGGGGGACGGGCACCGCGCTCGCTTCAGGCGTAGGCAGCTGATGCTTCTGCGGCAAAACGCAGCGACGAGGGGGGTTTCGCTGGGTCTGAACTGCTTGTCCTGGGGCTGGGAGGGGGGGCTGAGCGGCACAGGAGGCGAGAATGCTGCAGGAGGTGACCATGGCCTGACCCACTCCCTACGCAGCAGTTGCACAGAAATAGGGGGAAGTCTTTCGCCGGCGTATCCAGAATTGCGCTCCCAATTCAGAACTGGGATCTGGATTTTAATTCTTCCCCTTTCTTGTGCCAAACAAATTTTTAACTTGTTTGGATAGTGATCTTCCCAGCCTAACTGGTACATTTCAATCCAAAGAACTAGAAATCCTTCCTTAGTAGGTGGTCCATGATTTGTTTTTTATCCTGTGTACAGTTGGCTTTACTGCTCCTCACAACAGTTATTGCGCCCATGCTGCCATGACACCAGGTTTATGTCTTTTTCCTCTATTCCCTTAAGCCTCGTCTCCCTTCTTCTATTTTTATAAATTACTGAAATGATAGTTTTTCTACCCAGCGCTGCACTTTGGCGAGGTGGGCTGGAGGAGCTTTTTTGAGCATGATGATATTTTTCTGTGGGGATGCAGCCTCTGATGTTCTAATTAATGCTCAGGCCAGGAAAGTTGTTTTTTTTTTCTGGAAAACAGCGTTGTTCTGGCAGTGCTGACCTGTGCATTGCTGTTGCTACGTAGTGACCTCGACTTCAGATTTTTTCAGATTTTGTTTGGAGCAAACTGCCCCAAATGCAAGGATTTTTTCTTCTGTTTGTTTTGCTGGACTGCGTCAATATTTTACTGCTGCAATCTATGCTCGTGCAAGGAAATTTTAAAAATGGTGCCCCCCACCCACTGCAAAGAATGCAGCAAAATAAAGCATCTGCGCCGAGGGGAACTTTGAAGGGGAAAGGCAAAGCTGTTGTGGGATGCAAAAGAATTTTCATGTTTCTTTTAACTGTGTCTCCTGAGATTATAATTCTTTGAGTTCATGTTTATCATTCAGACTAGTGGAAGATACGATTCCTTCACTTCAGTCTGTCGAATAGGTAAATACCAGTGTGATATTTTTTTTTTTTTTTTTCTTACAGCAAAATGAGGATGCATGGTAAACGCAGCTGTCCTCGGAGAGTAAACCAGCGAGCTTCAAAACATGTGCGCAGTTTTCTTTCACTCATAATATTGTTATTAACATTGGTTTTGAATTTCTGAATGCCCTTTTTTTTATTTAATGGTAACTTTTTTTGCTTGAACAGATGGAGTTGTATAAGGTAGAGGCAATCAATCCTCATCCAAAAAATTATAAATGAAGAACAGGCAGAAACTTGAAGCGTTTTGTGTCTATAAGGAGCTTTAACACAGACGTTTGTGTCACGATACGGTTTCTCCTAGTGAGTAATTGCAAACTTATAGCAGGGTTTGACAGAACTGAGCTGTTTTCCTTCTTTTCTTCTCTGACAGGTAGAGAAACATTGCCTTTTAGTTTTGATCTGTCCTTTTATAAGCCACCCGATCACACTTTTGATTTGTGCTTTTAATGTTATAGAGAGGGAGTAAGCGACACGGTGGAGTTATAGATGCTGTGCATCACATCATACTGTCGCAAATGGTATAAAAACCCTCAAGGATGCGAATTTACATTTATATGGAGTTGGAGAGTTGAGTTTCAGGGTTTAAAGATGATGAAAGGGGACGGAAGGAGGCAGAGAGAAAGAAGAGAATCAGAAGATTATTGAGATTGCAATTTTAGTTGTTACCTACTTAAACCTGCAGCCAGATTTTCCTGAAGGCAAGAAAGAGCAGGGAGCTCTGGCTGAGCCTGTTCGGAAACCTCTCTCCTCCTCATGCCCTTTCTCTCCTCCTGGGAACGTGTTCTCCAGCAATTCCACAATATTTATTGCCAGCATCAGGGAATTATTACAGGTCTTGCTGGGACACGTTCTCTTAAGCAGGTTCTTGAAGGAGAAGGACAATTTCCCTAGCCTGAAGAGAGCACGGTCCGATTTTAATCGTGATGGGATAAGATGAGAGGTGGCAACTGGGTTTTGGGGAGTGGGTGCAGTGAAGAGCTTTGGGTCTTGGTCTGAGCCGTGATATTTCTTTCTAAAATCAGGAAGAAAAAACATTTGCTTTACTCAAGCAATCAACAGGGCAAACATAATTAACTTTGCCTGAATATTAATGTTAGTGAAGCTTTATTCTGCTTGTAGGGGTAAATAGTATTTGAAGAAAATTTCCTTCTGAGGTGAGAACATCTGTGAGCTCTGCATGTGTTTGTGTGTGGCGTGGGTTAACCCTGGCCGGCAGCTCAGCCCCCCCAGCCACTCACTCACTGCCCCCGGTGAAGGGAAAAAGGGAAGGGTAAAAGCTGGAAACCTTGTGGGCACAATGCAAACCAAAATCCACAGCCTGGAGCCTATACTCTAAATGAGGTTATGCTGGTGGTACAATCTGAAGCTAGGAAATACATTACGTTAACCCTGGCATGGATTGCCCAGAGAGGGGGTGGAGGCCCCATCCCTGGGAACATTCCAGGCCAGGTTGGACGGGGCTGTGAGCAACCTGATGTGGTTCAAGGTGTCCCTGCTCCTGCAGGGGGGTTGGGCTGGGTGACCTCTAGGGGTCCCTTCCCACCCAAACCATTCTCTGATTCTATCATTCACAACAAAGGTCTGCACCTGGTAAGCCCAAGCTGATCTGAAGTTCTCCTATTAACTTTTGTCTCAACTTTGCAAAAATCTTATCGGCGTACAGTTGACCTTGTTTTGTCCCTGATAGCTGAAGTTCAGAGTTCATTCCTGGCGTTAGTGCAGAACAACGTGAACAGGTTGAAGATTTCAGTGGCCTTACACGGACTGTCTTGTGCAAAAAGTGTGGAGCCTGCAACATGTGGCAATTGGAGTCAAAAGCAACGTCCCGGTGCCTTATTAATAAAACAGTTTCAGCTCCCAAGTATTGCCATTGAGTTTGCTTAGTGGCTGAGAAGTCAGAATTGGAAATCGCACCTAATTTTCCCCATTTTGTTAAACAACTAAGGCATTCTTTTATATATGAGTCTTAGTGCCACGTTTGTGGGCTCAGCTCGACCTCCGCAGGGTTCGGAGCCTCTGATGTCGCTACACATCGCGCGTCTCGCAGAGCTTTTGTCTTGGAGGAGAATTCCTGGCTGGCAGACACGCACACACACACTCTCGCATAGCCGTGCTGTCAAAATATTATGTGCCATCCTAAATTATTTGGTAGCAATGGGAAAAACACCTGCTTCCCGAGAACATCTCTTCCTTTCAGTTATCTGCAAGAGGTTTTTTTGAGATGTATTATTTAAAATGATAATGACAGCCTGGTCTTAAAAATAGGTAATTTTTGATTCTTCTTGTTTCAGTGCTTTACATTAGGGTACGTTGTTCTGGTTCCCATTTAGCCCTGTGCAAATGGCTTTCACAAGGTGAAGTAAATATATCCCGTTCTTCCTCCATTACATCCGTGTACTATATGATCTGCAAAACCTTTCAGGACTTACTGTGCAGCAAACGCTGCTTTTTAATTATAAATACATATAAAATATGCAAAAAGATAAAGTTGACATGAGCAAAGAGGGAGCAGGAACATGAGATATGTGCCTTGAAACCACTGTGCTTTTAAGTGAAGTGATAATTTTGGAAAATGGATTAGCAGGAGAATATTCAGAGGTGCATTTTAAAAAGCTTGAAAACTCTGGGAGTTTAGAGTTAGGCAGCACTATTCTTAAAAGATACTTTTTTCTGTGGCTGTCTAAATAGTACGTAATATTTAAATTTGTCATGCGTATCTGTCCCATTAGATACGTAACTTCTTTAGATACAAAACTATCATATGCAAAGCATTTTAAGATTCTTGCTTGTAGGCTTCAATAATTGTTGCTTAACAGTTTTTTTGAGATAAGAACACTGATCTCTTTTACAACATCACGATCTACGTAGACTGAAATACATAAATAGGGGCACCCTCTTACTCATCTTTGCAAATATAACCCAAGGAGGGCAAGGATCGTGAATTAGCTATGAGGCTTGTTTTCTGCTGTCTGCGGTGGGGCTTGTCAGCCGGAGTGCTTCTGCCAAAATAATAACCGTTAGTTGGTGTGAAGGGTGGGAGCAGGGTGGAGATGCTGAGGAGCCAGCTCCGTTGCGGCAGACGGAGGAGGAGCCATCGTCCATCAGGCTGAGGGCGAGCAGCGGCAAAGAGGAGGTGTTGGGGATGGCGAGTGGAGCTTTCCAGGGTGGTTTTGGTGGCTGGGATCACGCAGACAGGCGGCCTTATCCCAAGGGTAGTGGTGGACTGGGGGAGGTCAACGGGAGAAAAACTGGCACTGAACTCTGCCAGGCAAATCAATGTCAGAGAAGGATCAGTCTTCTGGCTTCTGCTGTCACCCTCAGCTCAGTTGTGTCAGGCCAGGGTTTTGCAGGGACATCTGGACTGTGGAAAGCTTCAGATGGTTTAAGACATTTCCATTTACTTGTTTCTTTACCAGACACCTCACCAGACTGAATGACATTCAATTAACTCCAGTGTTTTCCTTGTCCAGAAATCAAGCAGTTGCAAAGCAGAGCTTGCATGAAGAAGAGGGGATGGGAACAGCTCCTGCTTGCTAGCGGGAATGGAGATGTTTTTATGACATCTGGTGGTCATAAAATCACAACTACTTTAAGTGAAAATGGTGGTTCAAAACCTTCTGGAGAAAATTCTTTGTAAGACATACATAAATGCACCTTTCACATATACATAAACATACACACGTACATAGTTATTGTATTGGACTCTTACGTTCCCTGCCATCTGTTGCTTTAGGTCTTGTGCATATTTATTATATGAGTTAAAGACAATCATATAATTCAGAAAAAAAGTTATGAAATATTAAAGATGGGGAAAAAAGGAATCTTTATTTAGCCAGGAGATTTAATTGAAGTTAGTGTAAAATATGTTGGCATAATGATTACATAATTTGGCCCATGCTCAACACCACTTGAGATTCCACCGCATATTTTCACTTACAGCATTCGCCGCATTCAGCCCAATAGCCCCAATCGTCTTGCTCCTGTGCCTTTGTGTTCATTATTCCAAGAGTTTTAAAGCAAAAGGGAGTTTCACTGTACACCGCAGGCACTGGCAGGAGGGTAGGGCAGGGTTTATTTGGTTTATTACTGGCTCTAGAAAGTTCACGCTTGCTACCGCACAGTACGATGTCGACCAACGATGGCATTGGATATGGGGCAAATTACTGAGCTGGCTGTTGTAATTAAAAAGATCACTTGTCAGGCTTGGTCCAGGCTTAAACAAATGGAAATACTGCTACTGACTTTAATTGGCTTGGATTGGGCCCGTTGTAGATCATGCTTTTTGACAAAATACCTACCACAAATCTAAAGACTTTGTAATACTCATCACCGGTTTTTTTTAGACAAATTACATTGTTGGCTCTTGCCTGACCTAAATTATTATCATAGTAAGAAATGCAAAAAACCAAGTTAAATTAGTCTTTAGCAGAAATTTCAGGCAATGGACACTTTTCCATGAATATTTCATATCAGGCTATAAATAATTCTGTTGGATTTTGAAAATCAGAAAGTGACTACTTGGATGATGTAGGGCGTTTATGTAAGCCTTATCGCTTCGTGCATGCTGCAAGAGACACATTCATTGATGGAATTCAAGTCATGTGTGGGGAAATTTGACATTTTTCCTTAAAATTCTTTTAAACATCTATTTGTTTTGATTGCTTAGGACTGGAATAGACAAATATAGCAGCGTCATTCACCGCCGCCGATACCTGAGAGCTGCGCACGCTGAAATGTTTTTTACAAAGCTTTTGCATTTTAAGAATGTTTTATTCATTATCCTAATACTAGTGCTGAATACACCGTGCTCACAAAGTACACGTTGGTTAGATGACTGAAGTGTAGGTCTCTCTGAACCTTCATTCAAATACAAAAATCAACTCCGCTTGATTGAATTTGCCTCCTTCTGAACAGACCTGGATGCTTTTTTCTGTAAATGGTGGTAACCTTTTCTTATTAACCAGGGGAAAAGAAACAGAATTGCAATTGGTTTTTTTGTTTCTTTTTTTTTTTTTTTTTTTGTGTGTGTGTCACAGTTCCTGCAATTTAGGCAGAGCATCTTGTTGTCCATCTAATAAAAAAGTAGCTTTCTGTATTATGGAGAAAAACCTTGAAAAGGTGCTTAGTTTCGCCATAAAACACTAACCAAGAAGACAACCCAAATACCTGAAATTTGTTGGTTGAAGAAGGAAAGAATTTCTGATTCTTAGGATGCTACTTAGCGTAAGCGTAACTGTTAGTTACAGCCCTATCTGCATAGCCAGTTCCTAACCTGAATTCTTCTCCAAAAATCGCATTACTGCCAGCATCCTCGGCACTCAGATATGTGCTGGGATTTGGGGCCAGCTGTCCTGCAAGGATGCCCAGGACGGGGCTTTCCCTTGGCTTCTCATGTCTCTTTCTCCTCTCCACAGTTTGAAGGATGGAGCTTCTGGCAACCAAACAAATGAAATTATAAAACCAGTAGCTGAACGACTGTCACTGTGAGGTGGGGGTGTTGCATGTGATGTGGCTGTGATTTGTATTTTCTGGAAATGCTTTGTGTCCACAATGTGAGTTTTCCTCGTTTTCTGTTACCTGCCTCGGTGCTTAGCTCCTTGTTTTCCCTTTCGTTTCCCCTTCCCAGTGTGCTATTTGGCATTTTACTGAATGTCATTTTTATCCCATTCATTCTTTCGACTTTGGACAGCTGAGTTTTGCTCGTGCTTTTTCAGCGTGAGGCTGCCTTGGGTTTTACAGTTGTACTGAATAATCGATCGGATTTGTTTGGTTTATTTTTTTTTTTTTTAAGGGATATTTTAAATCTTCAATCGTTTTTTCAAAGTATCAAAATTTGTCTACAGCTTTCCCTGGTCTTCTGACCGCTCCTCCTCAGCCTTCTGGGTTCTCACCCATCCCACAAGATTTTGAAGACCGTTGCTAATGGCTCGTGAGCTCACCAGGATAAATTGTACCATGCCCTGGTGAGCTGAACGCTTTTCATGTCCCTAAGTGTTCTTTGGCGTGCGTTTTCTTCCCTATGCCTTCTCCTACTGCTGCTAAAGCAGTGGGTACCTGGTCCAGGTAGCCTGACGCTGGGCACCGGCAGCTTCTTTCCTCTTGGTGTTTTCTTTGCGTTATTTGCTCTCCTTTCTTGTTAAGGATCTAACGATCCCTCCACCTTCCACGTGTAATGGGCTGACCGAGCCTTTGCTTGCCCACCCTCCTTTGGCACTTTAGCCTTTTTGATTTTCCTTTCTACATACCAGGAGAAAACTGTCAACTTTCAGAAGCCTTTTTAACGCCTTTTTGAAGCAACCCCCTTAAAAAAGAAAAGTTAATCGCTCCCAGCTGCCTCTACACTGCACTTTAATAGCTGCCAGAGGAGTTCTTCTCGTGACCTGGAGGAACTGTTCTTTCCGTGTCAGTATTTTTTTCCATAAAATTGGCCTATTATGAAGACAATCATATATGATACAGTTTGTGTGGCTCTTCAGTGACACAATATTTCAGAGCTGCTCTTGCTGGGAAGCACACATTAAGCTTTCAGAAAGAAAAGAGTAAAGAGTATTTTCTTCCTTCCTTAAAAAAAGGAAACAAGAAGAAGAAATGGGTCAAAATTTGGAGCCAAGTGATTCTTGTAATTAAAAACCAAACAAAAACAAATGTCTTTTTCAGGCTCTGAGTTCTACACCAGAGAAAAAATATCTGGGGTTTAAAGTAATCTTAAACCACTAGAATTTGAGAAATCATCATAATTTCTTGTCCAGTGAGGGTGCACATTGCAACCTAATGTCTGGTTCTGTTTGTGCTTGTTTGGAAGCGTCCCGAGGGCTGTGAGCTTCTGCTGAGGAAGATGGAACCCATGTGCTCATCATTTAACGCTGCCGAGCTGCGTCTTTCATTTGCCCTGTCGTATGGTATCGGGTATGTACTACATGCATCTACTAAACTCCGTACCACTAAAACTCTGTAATTTTGAAGCTACGAATTGCCATAGATATTGCCATAGTGATAACCCTTGCCTTTCTGGAGGGATGCACGGAGGTGGTAAAGCAGCGAGGCCAGCCGAGCTGCCTGTGGATTTTGTCAGTTTGTTATATTTTAACACAAGAACTCAGAGCCACAAAGCACAAACGTTCCCCAAACTGTGTAAATATTCAGGAAAATGCTAATCTAGATATTTACAGGCTGCCGTTTTGATTGTTTTCTGTTTCTTTCTAACACGCGGAGCTCCATCAAGAGGTTGACAAACTCTTTAAACAGCTCAAAGAAATTACCAGTTTTCCCTGCTCTCGATCATCTGTTAATTCTTTTCCTTTTGAAAAGTGCAAAGTCTTCTCCTCTACCTGTCAGGCTCTGTGTAATTAATGCTGTCTTCCTCTTTTCCCAGCTCCCACGTCCATGCCTTCCCAGCTCTCCATGACATCGTTTCCTTTGCAAGTTTGAAGAAACCGATTATTCTGCTAAAAAGGCAAAAAAGTTCAAACTGTTTTTCATGTGACAGCAGCACAGAACATCAGCTGCAATTTCGCTTGAAAACTGGTGCATGATTTTCTAAGAACGAATACAAACTTGCCTGTTCCAGGTCTCTCTGGGAGCTACACCATGCCCCAAACCCTCTGGGGTCAGTGAAGGGGAACGTGGCACCAGCCCCAGCCCTGGAGGTGTGGACGGTGCCCACCTCCCCGCTGCTCTCCCGGAGGACACAGCTCATGTTCTTCTCTGCCCGTGAAGCTGCACAACCTGGAAAAGGAGCATGGAGGAGGAAAGCATTCCTGACCTTGCTGATGTGGAATGGGAGGGTGCAGGGGAGTGGAAGGGTCACTTCATGACCTTATTGCTCTCTACAGCTACCTAAAAGGAAGGTGTAGCAAAGTGGGGGTCAGTCTCTTTTCCCAGGGAACGGGCGATGGGACGAGGGGAACCGGCCTCAAGTTGTGCCAGGGCAGGTTTGGGTTGGACATTGGGAACAATTCCTTCCCCCAAAGGGCTGTCAGGCACTGGAAGGGGCTGCCCAGGGAAGGGGTCGAGTCCCCAGCCCTGGGGGGATTTAACAGCCGGGCAGCCGAGGTGCTAGGGACGGGGTTTGGGGGTGGGATGGCAGGGGTAGGGGAACGGCTGGGCTTGATGAGCTTAAAGGTCTGTTCCAACCCAAATGATTCCGTGATTCTATGATTTTGAGTTTGACTGTTGTGGAAGAGGAGAGCATCTCCCCGCTGCCGTGCAATCAGCAAGGGACCCATAACTTTTTTCCAGAAAATTTATGGAACACCATAACTGATACCTGTATGCAGACAGACACACATCCACACGGTCAAAAACCTGCCTTAAGTCAGTAATGAAACAAGCCTGACATTTGAAATCTAAAATGAAAGGGCACATCTGTGTTATAATAGAATTCTTTCTGCCACCGCTCAAGCAAAATTTCTTGCAGGATTTGGTGAAAAAATTTGCATTAAAGAACCAGATTTCAGCATCTGAGTTTCTCTACAAATCATTACAAGGCATTTTTTCTTTTCTTTCCCCTCAAAGACAAACCAAAGTGTTAAAAAGGCTAATCTGTAGGTAGGTAATACAACATTCCTTACGCTTAGACACCATGTGTGTACAGAATAATTAACTGCACCCTCTTTTAATAACAGGATGAGTGCATTTCAGGGAAAGGTAATGGCGGTGGCGGTCGAAGCATATCGATCGGTTAGCTAAAAACCACGTCTGTTGGCTAAGAGCTACCGTCTGTCTGATGGGAGGTTCCTGGTTTCATTGGTTTGGATATTTCAGAAATTAATTCTGGTCTGGGGTTCAAATATGGTTGAGATGTACCCTAACTTTTAAAACCGGGTGAACATAAGTCGGTATTGAAAATATAACAGCTTACAGAGAGGGGAGCTAGTTTGCTGTATTCCTCAGTTTGTTACCCTTGCAGGTTTATAGATGTAAACCAACCATCCACTGTTTCAGATTTTGCCATGGTTGTGCCTCTTTGGCATTTTTGCTGTAGGATTGTGCTGGGGAAAGTGGCCGCTGTAGAAGCAGGGTGATCAGTCACAGTTTTGGGGGCTGCGCTGTCTCGTGGCCCCAGCGATGCCTCCCTTCTGCGAGCCTGCTCATTCTGACCTTCCTGACACAGCTTTCTGTTATCACGTAGCAAGAGGATTTCTAAATTAGCTTTTGCATCTTTTTTTTTTTTTTATAATCACAGCCTGTTTCTGCTGTGTAGGATTTCACTTGGCTATAAAATAATGTGAGTTGATGTCAAAATCCCTTATAGACCTGAGCTGCATAATACAGCAAAAAAAAGGGTGCAGGGAGTAGTTCAAATGCTCGTCTTGGAATTAGCAAATAGCGGTGCCTTGAGCCTCGGTTCAGCAACAGAGGAAAAAGTAAATCCCTGCCTCAGATGTCCTTACTAAAGATATTGCTCATCTCCCTCCAAGCCAGTGCCCCAGCTAAGGAAGCACTTTATCAGGGGGCAGGAGGCATCAACGCGCCACAGCGCTAGCGTGGGAAGAACAATTGCTAATGGATATTGCAATTTGGAATAAAACTTGCAGAAGCTGAGTGATGAGGGGTAAGAGCCATTCTTCTTTTACAATCCTTAGATTAAATTACTGTAGTCCAAGGGGGCAGGGAGCTGAAGTTTGGAGTTGGTTTCTGCTTCATGCTTCATGTTTAGTCTGGAGAAGAGGAGGCTGAGGGGAGACCTGATCGCCCCCTACAACTGCCTGAGAGGAGGGGGGAGTGAGGTGGGGGTCGGCCCCTGGGAACAGACGATAGGACGAGGGGGGAATGGCTTGAAGCTGCGCCAGGGCAGGTTGAGGCTGGACATTAGGAAAAACTTCTTCACCGAGAGGGTTGTCAGGCTCTGGAATGGGCTGCCCAGGGAGGTGGTGGAGTCCTCATCCCTGGAGGTATTGAAAAGAAGAAGAGATGAGGTGCTGAGGGACAGGGTTTAGTGGTGGGATGGCAGGGTTAGGTTGAAGATTGGACTCGATTATCTTAAAGGGCTTTTCCAACCAAGGTGATTCTATGATTCTATGAAAGAGATTTTTTTATTATTATTATTTTTAAGAAATCCATAAAAAAAAAAGAGTAATTGTTTTTTATTTTCAATATGGATGTTAAAGATTCAGAGCAGAGAGCCTGTTTCTTTATGCAGATCACAGCAAAGAGCTGCTTTGGCCCTCTGTCTTATACAAAACCCACAGGACATTCACTCATCTCTTGCATCGATGCCGGAGGCAGGGGGTGTCCGCAGCCAGTTATAGCCGTTGCTCTCCAGTGGGATGGAACAGGGAAATCTGTTGGCAAGAGCAGACTTTTCCTTATGTTTTCTGGTTTTCCAATATGTTCTCTGACTACGTCCAAGTAAAACACTTCCAGGTGCGTCTGCCAGCAAGCAACAGAAGTGAAGTATGATTTCGTTTTTACATGACGATCTTACAGCAACCCCCAAACCCAAAGTGAGAATCGGTAATTCCAGCAATATATTTTCACTGACAGTGAAGACGTGTTGCTGTTGAAGGCTGTTTGCATAACTTGCATCACTCCCGTGTGTAATTTGACTCACTTGGCTGGCGATACCTGGGTTTGGGGATGCCAAGCCCTACGTGCTGTGCCTGGAGTAAGTGCCCCGTACCCGCAGTGTCGGGGCCGTTTCTCCTTTCCTGTGGCTGGAAGAAGGGTGTGATTGGGGCGTAGCAGGGTACAGCCATTTGGCCAACCTGCGTGGTTCTTCATAGCCTTAGTGGAGGTCACAGATTTGATGGACGTTTTATAGCGCGTAAGGAACAAGGAAGCAGTTTGTTCCATATTTGTAGATAATTAAAACTCTTTTTAAAGTCCCTCCCTATTCTAAGCTATATTAATTACTCCTCAGCTAATCCTATGCAATCTGTGGGCCCTTACAAAACAGAACCCAAGCTCTGTTGCTTGGAGGAGGATACCTCTGTTGCTCTGAGGAGCAATGCGAGGTATCCACGTGCCAGCAGACTCTGGTTAACAACTCCTGCTCTTAGACCTCTACCCCTGAATGAATCATTATGCCACCATACTTTGTAAAGAAGGGTTACTGATTCCCTTGCTGGAGAAGAGGAGAGGAAGGGAATCTGCCAGATTTTTTTTTTTTTTTTTTTAATTGTTTTCTATTGGTTCTGCTTTCCTGGAGAGCATTATTAATAATCCGTTGTCAGGATGCCAGGGACCTGTCATTCTAAATGCCGCCTAATTAAGTGGGCAGTATCTGCAGAGGTGTACAGACATTAAAACTGCTTAAACGAAAGAAAGCTATAGAGCAAAATTTTGGAAGGGCACTGGGGAATTTTATTTTTTGAGTGGATAAAAGGACAAAGGCCTCGGACAGCAAATACTGGCTACAAGATCTCAGACGACAGGACGTGCTCCTTAAGTACTTCTGCTTTCTATTGCATCCGCTGAATAGTGTTGGTAACCCATCCCCTTAAGGTTTCGTTCAGCCCCCATTTAATGCCAACTAGAAATAAGAAAAAGGGAAACAAACAGATTGGAGTTTGAGGAGGAGGAAAAATGTAATTATATGGACAGCTTTGATTGATAAATGCAACATCAAGGTAGCAGAAGTTCTGCTTCTCATTAATACAACATTTAGTATCACCCGTTAAGCTATAAACTGATTATTGAACCGCCTTTGCCAGTGCATCCCATTATTTTCATTTGGTTTGCACTAGTTGTGTTTGAATTTAACATACATATATAGGTACAGATTACCTGGGGTTTTTAGTTTCGTATCCCATTGAAAAGGAAAAAAGAACAAAGGACACAGGCAAGTGAAAAGAGTAAGGCTTTAGTAAGAGTACAGCAAGGCAGTCTGTTCTCAAAAAGCCTGGTAGCTGATTAGTATCGATTAGGTCAAGGTGACCTATTCTAATACAACCCAGTTCTTACCATCTCAAATTCAAAATAGCTGTAGTAAATAAGATTAATAGAACCAATTTGCTGCTCCCAAGTAACATTGTAATATAGCTTCATACGACTGGGTTCACATCGGAAAATAAATGAATGGCCAGTAAAGCACAATGCAAGTACAGTTATGAATTTCCAGGGCAGTATACAGCCATTAAATCCTTTATTAATACGGAGCCTATGAGCCAGATTATCCGCTGATACAAACTGACATGGTTCTACAATATTTAAAGAGCTGTCAGAGACTTTTTTTTTTTTCCCCCCAGAGTTCAGTGTGCTTCAAAGTGCTCTTTTCCTTTGGCTTTCTGAATTTCTGGTTCAGTTTGCCTTTGGTCAGCTTTGCTTACCTGGGGTGGGGCACCTAAACATGCTTAAAGATGCCAGAGAGAGAATGAAAATCTTTCTGTTAATCCTTTGGCGAGAAGACAAAATAGGAGGCTATGGTACGTTGTGATACATTTCCAGCATCTGATAGATAAACATAACAGGGTAGAGTTTCATTCACATACCTTATGGTGCTCTTATGCTTTAGTTGTTAACATAGCCCTGTTTGGCAAAAAAAGGACACTATCTCCTTTAAAGGACACTGGCCTTTAATCTCGGGAAACTTGCTCTTGTTTTCCCTCTGTTTTACACCTATTCCCTTCGTTCTACCAGATTTCAACACCTCTCTGGATGTTTAGTACTTCTAGAATGATGTACACAGCTCGCCAAGCAACAAATTGCGTTCTCTAGGAAAAAAAAATAAAATAATGCTACTTATGTCTAATTAACTTGACTACAGCGTGTTCAGCATTACGGGAAGGCAACCTGCTGAGTCCAGGGCAGAGCTGTGCCAGATTGAAACTCTCCCAAATGACGGCTACTGATGAGTGAGCAAGGAGGCCGGCGCGGTGACGGTAAGCAGTGTATCTTAATGCACGCAGTGCTTGTACAAATGGCATACTGGCTGTGGAATGTTCATTCCGCTTATCTGCAGACCATTAAAATCACCCTGCTCTTTAAAACCACACCTTAGAAAAAGGCCTATTCATTTTTTTTTTTTTCCTCCCTGAGAAACCCAGCTAATATTGAATCAATATTTAATTTTAGAGGACAGCCTCGAGACACTGAGAAATTGTGTCTGAGAAACTCTCTGTCTCCTGAAGGGAGAATTCAAGGGGTCTGCTGGTGGTAAGCTCAGCCTTGTCAGCCACGATGCAATTTGCTCTCAGTCACCTCCCTCTGTCTTACGCGATGAAATTGTAAGCGCAGGGGCCGTGTTTTCCGCTCTGTATTTGTACGTGCCTTAACACGAGGGGCTTAACCTGTGTAAGGAAATGTAAATGATAAATAACGAGGCAAGTTGCTGCGCCAACTATCACGCTTAGGCAAGCGAGACTTCTAGGCTCAGTTTTTAAGCCCTGGAAGTGGGGGAAGGATCCCCTGGTCGTGGCAAAGCAGCTCACACCACGATTTCCTCTGATTTACGTCTGCTACAGAAGCAGCCCTGGAAAGAGACAGCCAAATTGCACCAGCTCTAACGCTTTTGACAATGTTTATTGCTTCACTTTAAAATTACAACTTTCCTTTTCCTTTTAGGTCTTTTGCTTCTGTCTTTTCATATCAATTTTGAAGAGAAGTAGACTCCAAGCAAGTGATGTACACGCACCCCGGCACAAACAAGAGTTACTTTCATGGGCAATCACGCGTCAGATATTTTTCCTAACAGATCCTGCTGTTGGGTCTTTTGTTCCCCAGCACGTTAATGTTTTATTTGTTCGTTTGGGAAAGGTGCCAGACAATAAAATGAAACATCTCGGGAAACTGAGACACAGAAATTTAAATAAATGCAGGTTATCTAGGAGATATTATTTCACATCACTTCAGGCACATCAAGATGTTCCACAGCTGAAAAGAATAAAAAAAAATGACGTGAATGTTAGGAGCATTGAGAAATTAATTACATACAGAACTAAACGAAGTTCCTAAGCAGACTTTACGCTGTAACTCATGTCCTACAATCGCAGGAAGAGATAATGTTCAGTCGTGAGAGCTGCGGTCTGAGCCTGAAACGGCAATGAATTCTTCTGTAATAGCGAGGCTGTTAATGTACGGCACATCCCCCGTGCAGACGTAATCTGTTATGTTGGATTTTGCCCCAAAGTAGCTGTGAGCAAAGGATGATGCTGAACACCTCGCAATGAAAAGGCTGCTGAGGCCCAAATAACAACGCTGTGATTTAGGGCGCTGTGATGGTGCTCGCAGTGTACGGCGCATAAATGAAGTTAAAGTGCTTTGGGCACAGTAATTACCTCTTTCGTCTTTGCTGTGCCAGTACTATAGAGAAGATTTTATATTGCTGGAGTTAATAAATCATTCACTAGGAGTACAGCGTAGTGGCCCTTGCACAACATAATTAACAAGCTAAACTGTGACTACAGCATGCCCAGCCGCAGAGGAAGGTGTTTAATTAAAAGTGGGATGCTTCCAATGACTCAAAACTCTTTCAGGTTACGATTTCAAGCTTCTACATACTGGAATGTTAATTTGGACTTTATAAACTGAAAACCGTCATGAGGCTCATAAAGTCCTGGATGCCGAGGCAGTAATGAGATCTTTGCCTGAACTTTTCCTGCCTGTTACATTTATTAGCGTAATGCCAAATCCAGACTCTGCCTGTCTGGGGGGGAGAAAAGTTCCTCTGCAAAAAATATTGATGGAGCTCCATGTCGAGGCCCCAACGTCATTTAGGCCGGTCAGCCTTTGCTTACGCAACGTAGATCTGTCTGCACGTTAGGTCCCATAGCTGCATTTCACTTGCATAAAATTCTGTGTGAAAAATCAATACTTATATTTACGATAGGGACAAACAAGGCCCGATGGATTTAGGAGCTTTCGGCGCAGGACAGGTCCTCTGTCTTACGTACTCTCTGTGCTGAACTTGGCTGGGTCACCTGGACCCAGACCTTTGAGAGTGTTTTGATTCCTATTAATTGCAGATTTAAAAAATAAGTACCCCAGCAGCTTTTAAGGACTTGAGCCTTTGATCCTCCTTGTATGATGCAGAGCGCGCATCGGAGCGCACGGGCCAAGCCAAACTGTCTTTGAAGCATTTTCTGTGCTCCCTCCGGAGCAGCGTTCTGCACTGCATTGCTACACGCTGGGAGCGGGCACGTGTTCGGCCACCTCAGCTCATCTGGGGGGTCTACAGCTTTTTTTTAGCTTTTAACCTAATTTAGATTTTTTTTAAAAAATCTCACCGGTACGTGGGTGCAATGGAAAGGGAAATGAATATAAATACATTTTAAAGATTAACGAGTTGTATAATCCTAATATAGTGGGGTAGACACTAAACTAAACTAAAACACGTGCAGGTTCACCCCCTTTGCTGCAGAAACGCCTCCCCTGGGCACTGCTAAGGGCCCTGGGGTGCCCAGCCTGGCGGGTCAACCCGCCCGCGTGCTGCCGGCTGCACCAGCTGGGCTCCTCGCCAAAATATTTCCAGTGCTAAAAATTATTTTTTTCTTTTTCCGCAGCTAAATATTGCAGAAGCATTACGGGGTAAATGTCTGTCCCTTTTTTCATTTATAAAGCTTCACTTTAAAATCTGAGAGCGGAAAAGAGCAGCGAGCGGTTTGCAAACCTCAGCATCAGGCAGTGAGGCCGCGGGATCATAGAGTCAGAGAATCATAGAATATTTTGGGTTGGAAGGGACCAACCCAGTCCAGCCCCAGTTGGCTGGACCCAGTCCAGCGCCCTGCAGGGAGCAGGGACACCTTTAACCAGATCAGGCTGCTCAGAGCCCCATCCAACCTGGTCTTGAATGTTTCCAGGGAAGGGGCCTCCACACCTTTTTGGGCAACCCAGGGCCACCGCAGGGCATCTCAGGGATGCCCGGGCCACCACAGCGCCGAGCAGCTCGCCCCAGCCAAGCTGCTCAGCAGTGATTGCGGACGAGGCCTTCGTTCCCCCTTGTTGAGAACAGCCCCAATTAAGGATCGCAGCCTAACCGTTTTAGTTAAAACTGAATTAAAAAACTAATCCCTTTGAAGGTTCTGAACAGCACAGGGGAAGGATAGGGCTTGCTTGTCTTTAATTGTTATTAAAGGGTTGTATGAAGACAAGTCAAACTGCTCGTCACCACAGGGAATCGTGGTCTTCAGTCAGTAGCTCTCACACTTTCAGATAAATATTGAAAATGTTAATTGTGGCCGTTACATGGCTTTAATTTACAAAATGTAGGCTATTTCTTTGAAAGAGGCTTTTAATTCATTCCAGGCATCTGGAAAACTCAGATTAGTAAGAAAAATATGCTGTTGTTTGTAGTAGGTGCCGAAATGCAGTCTCAAGGACACAAGAAAACAACAAGACACTGGCTCCCTACCTCAGAAGTCTTCCAAAAGAAGGGGTTTGGTGGCGTGAGCCACCACGTCCTGTCAGCTCCCTGAACTCAGCGGTACTCTGTTTTAGCTTGAAGTAAAGGAGCTAGATAGTCTTGTCAGAATTCACGGAAAAATGATTGGAATATGTGCCTGAACCCGTAAGCAGCCACCTAATTTTGCACAGATTAACCTGGCAAAATAGAAAATGCCAGGCCAAATTCTGCTCTCCGCCAACATCATTGGAGATGAATTTACTACAGTAAATTCTAAAGCATATTACTAGGATAAAATGTCTTTGCATTCATTTTGTTATGCCAATATATAAACATACTATATTATGAAATATATTAATTTAAAAATGTGAGCTGTATTGCTTGCCCAATTAAATAATGTTATTACCAGCGAGTAGGAGATAATAAGGGCTTATAGATAATGGGAAGACTAAGTCAGATGATGAACACAGGGAAGAAAGAGTGCGTGCCCGTTCAGATTCTTAGAGTTAGCAGCTCTGGATTACACCGAATGGGACTGAACTATCTGTTGCATGCAAAAATCTATCGCTTTATTTCTTAATCCTCCGCTCCAAAGCTGGCTCATGAGGAACACTAACTGGGCACAAAGAGAGCCTCCACCGTGAGCTTCAAATGCATTGAAGTCTCCCTCTGTGTTTCAATTATTTTGGCCGGGCACCGAGGGTTCGTGGAAGGTAAAATTGAGTTTATTGTGGGCGGCAGTGCACCCAGGCTGTGCTCACCGGGGAGAGCTCGGTGCAGCGGCACTCGGCCGGTGCGGGCAGCGGTGGCTCCTCCAGCGAAGGACGGGGCTCTGCACACCCCACCGCCCTGGCAACATCGGAAAAGATAGGAAGTTTATTATTATTATTTGCTAATTTATCTGAAATAAGCTTTCTAGGAGACATAATATCATAGAATCATAGAATGTTTTGGGTTGGAAGGGACCTAAACTATTACGCTATTTAAAATACAAAGCTATTTATGAATTTGTCTGTGAGATCTTATGAGGGATAATGGCACCGTGACTTCTAATTTCCTTTGAAATAAATCTTATTTATATCAAATTAAAGAAGAAAAGATGAGAAGCTTAATCTCCATAGTAATATTTTTACTTGCTAGTTATAAAAATTATTTTTGAAAAATGTGCCTTTCCTCTCGCTTGACAACAAGTGTCTTCCATCGAAGGAGCACAGGCGTAGCCGGGTGACGCGGTCACATCACAGCCCCGGGTCGTGAGGCTGTTGCTAGCACAAGTTACAATAAAGTCCCCGTTTACAGATAAAGATGTCCCTAACCAGGCCTGGGTCCCGGACCAGAAGTAGGTGGAAATATCTCCAAAAAGACAGCAGAAATGTCCCTTCTCTCTTTTATAGCCAATTTATATTTAAATTCTTGTTTATTAGAAAGAGCAAAAATGGGGTTTGCATCTTAAATTTTATCCAGAGTTCTCACCTATGGGTGACTGATTTAATTTTAATAAAAATTGTTCTCTTGTGTTTTCCTACATTCTCCCTCGGTGTCCCTGCTTTCACTACTATAATGATTCGGATAACTGATTCTGCACATCAGGTGTGGTAATGCGGGGGAGGAGAGAGGATGAACAGTTCAATTAATTAAGCCAGGTTGTAGCAGATCATCATCATTTTTCAAGGTGTCGACTGAGGAGATCTCTGGGAGCGATGCAGATTAGCCGGGACCACCTGGGAATTCCATCTCATTTACCATCACAGCATTTCAGAACACTTGGAAATGAGACTTGTCAAAGTTTAATGTTAAACCCATAATAGCTATAAAGCGTACGCGCAGGAGCGTCCTAAACCACTGCTAATTTCCACCCCTGTAATACAGAAATAACCCAGTGAACCCCAAAATGTTCTGATGTTGCACAGAGAGGGGTTTTGTTGGTGGGCTTTCATCAAGTAAGTCAAAGCAAACTAGAGACGTGATATGAAGCACAGAGAGAAACATGAATTCTGTGGGTTTTCCTCACGTGCCCGGTTAAGAAATCTGAGTTTCTGCCCAGCTTGATTCAATATGAAGCCATATGGATTTCCAATTTGCATCTGTTTACTTTACCTAGCATGAAACTGGGCAGTCTTGAGACCAGTCGATACCTTTGCTTGCTCTTCAAAAGTGGCGGTGTAGCTGTTTCAATGCATACGATGACGGAACTGAAAAGCTTTTAGCTTGTGAGTTATGCTGAGCGTTCCCAGCTTGGAGAGGCACACAGGGGTGCTCGGAGCTGAAGGACGGACGTCTCATGTCCTGCGTGTTCACAGCACTTGGGGAAACTTCCCTGGCTTTCTTGTGTTATGGACTAGAAAGATCCAGCAATATTTCATCCTGGAGCCATATTTGTATATCTATAGCCTGCAAACTTCAGCATGGCTCCCTTTGTGAAATTACTCAGCTCAGATGTATATTTCTGAATATTTATTTATATTTTTGGATGCCAGGAGTATATGCAACCCACCTGATGTGACCCCAATTCTCTGTACATTGTGAGCCATGCCCTTGGTCTCTAAGACTGATCATCCCCCTGTGACACCGTGCTTACTGGTTTTATTGCTTTATCGCTATTTATTCTGCAGCTGTTTGCCTATTTGGGTAGCGAATCAGGGGGCTGAGGGCCTGGAGCCTGCTCACCTGGGAGGAGGGTGTGGGGCAGCTCTGTGGTGCTTGGGGTGTCTGTGCAGCAAGGAGGGCTCTGGTCAACACCCCGAGGTCATGAGAAGAGACTTTCCTGGGGCTCTGGAGGCCGTTGGAAAAGGCTGGAAATAAGAGCGGGATGAAGATCTGCAAAAGGTAGACTTATTTCCACATCTTAAAAAATATTTTCTCCCAGTAGATCTGTGGTTTCAGTCTTTAAAGGGTTGTGTTGTTCTGGTTTTCTGTCCTAGTACAAGAGATTGGAAGCTCTTTAATGTCTTGGCAGAAAGTTTTGGCTGTATGTCCAGCTGACTCTGATACCTTCACGTTGTCTCTTGTTTTGTTTTGTTTTTTCGACTAACCCAGTGTAGAAAGGTTGGTTTCCACGTTCTGCGGGGTGCACCACCCGCTGCTGAGGGGCTGGCACAGCAGGCAATAAAAGCAAACTGCCGAAGAGCAACTTGGTGTGTACAGGGTACGACCATGGTTAGTGAGCTGCAAACTTCTCATCTTGATTTGATTCAGCTTGGTAGGGGCAGTCCCCTTGTTCGGTGGTTGAACTCCTCGCCCTTGCTTCCAGACTGGGTTTCTTCAGCCAAAAAAGGTGCCGGTGCTTCTGAGTGAGCGTGCGGTGGTTTGCAGTGGAACAGAAGCGTGTGGGTATTGGAGCATGGCTTGTTTGCTTTGAGAAAACAGCCGGGTTTAGGTGTATAGGTGTGTGTCTGGTGTAGAATGGTACATTCAGTGTGATTAAGGGAAAGAGTTGGTGAGAACCTTTATCTCTCAGGCCTGAAGTGGCTCCTAGGACAATAAACTTTCTCTAAAGGAACAAGAGAGGCAATATTTACTGGTTTAGCATCAAGAAACTCCGGTGTTGTGCTTGGTGCATAATTCTAGCGTTATTTTTTTCCCCTGCTGTATATGGTCGTGCTATGAATATTTTCTGCTCTTCTCTTGTAAATAAGTGCTTTTTTAGAAAGATCTTTTTGTGAATTCATATTTCATGTACAATAAAGACTTGCATCTGAAAAAAATGGGAAGAAATGAAAGACTCCAGAACCTGGATGTGTTTTCCACTATTTATTAATCAGTGAGGGCAGTAATTGCCTGTATGATCAGTGTGGGATTCTTGCCTCTCTGCAGCCACAGAAGGCTTCTGCTCAAGTTAGTGGAGGCGCAGTTAATTATATCAACATGTTGGCAGGTGCCTGGCTTCAAGTTTCTCTTTCCTGTAGTTTGGCTTTAGTGAAGGCCAAAAGGGACAATAAATTTCATAGAATCATAGAATGTTTTGGGTTGGAAGAGACCCCTAGAGGTCATCTAGTCCAACCCCCAGCATATTTATTTTGCAGCGTAAAAGTTTGGCTCCACACTGAGCTTGTTCTCATCGCTACTTACAGGTGCTTAGCATCAATTCCTGGGGTACCTCCTTCAGAAAGTTGGGTTTCAGTCCCATTTCTTCAATATTCTTACGAGATCCACTGCTACGCACAGGCGAGTGCTGGGGGTGGGACCTGGGTCTCAGCCCGGCCCATCCAGTGCCATGGGACTGGTTGGGTGTATAGGATTGAACGCAGGGAATAACATTGCACAGTGCCTCAAAATTTGTTTTGCAACATGATTGAATCAGCTGAGTTAGAAACAAAATTGCTTTTCAGTGGGTATTTTGTAATATAATTTCTAAGAGTCAATACTCCAAATACCTGAAAACTAGAAATCACTGTTGGGCAGCTTGGAGAAGCTGGTGTCTCCAGTGTGGCTATGGTGCAATACTCAGCTGCGTACCATTCTGGATCACTGTTACCTGACATGTGGTAACAAGAAGGTTTTGCCTTTTTTAGGGGCTATGGTGTTTCTCAGGTGACGTGCATTTTATCAAAGCCTTGTTAGTAGGTCGCTTGCTTTTGTGGCATTTCCCCAGTTGCCTGTGATGTGTCTGCATCAAACTCCGTGAGCAAACAAGGAGTTTAAGATGTGCTCTCTTGGGTAATCGAGGGGGTTTTGCAGGCATCGTCATTGCGCCTCCTTTCGTAAAGTGATAGAGCTTAACCACATAACTGGTTCAGCTCCTTCCTCCTCTGGAGAGCTGGGAGGCTATTCCAGAGCTTAATTTTCCTGATTGTTAGAATCCTTGCGTTTTCAACCCTGGTTTTCAGCCAGCTTACTTTTTTTCTAAATTTATCTTGCAGCATAACTGTTCCTTCGCTCTTACTTATTTATTTACTGGCACAAAATCTAGCTGATCTTCTAGGCTAAATAAGCAATTTTGTTTTAATCTCATCCTCTCTTCCCACTTCTTGATCATCTGCATGGCTCTTTGCAACCCTCGTATACACTGCTATTCATCTTTCTTGAGCAAAGGTGTACAAAACTGGACATGGTATTGAAAATTGAGTTCTTTGTGTTTCTGTCTACAGGGGGGAAAAAGGATGCATAATAGGATTTAACTTTTTTTTAATCACAAACTCCCATTCTCCATCAAGTATACTTGGTTTCCTCTTCTTTTACTTCTAACTGATGAGCCCCGGATACTTAACAGAAATTCTTGTTGCTTGCAAAGAGCATCATCCGTCACTTGACGACAGCCAGCTTTCTGTGTCTCTACACGTAGGGGTAATATTGAGTCGTTCTGCGGCTCGGCATCACGGAGCTCCTTCCTGTGCTTTCTGATAGGTCCCAGTAAATGAACCCACCTGACTTCTGTTAGCTAATTTAATTAGCATATTCAGGTTGATACCGAACAAAAATCAGTGAGGACTTAAACCCAGTCTGTTATAAGGCTGATACTTCAAGAACTGAGTTACTCACCTTTGTGCAGCTTGCGGGCTACCTTACCCTTTTTCCTTACCCCCACCTACAGCTCTTTTTGTCATGCCTGTCTCTTCCTCTTGAATTCAGTTTCCATATTGAATATTTTATTGAAATCCAGGTGTAATAGATCATTGGCACTAATCGTAAGTATAACACTGCAGAGGTAGGATGTGGAAAACTTCTATTTTTGTTTCCTATTGTACAATGACCACCTCGGTTACGGTTCTTCAAGGAACTGCCTGTTTCAGACTCCATTACAAGAAGGCTCCCAGGTAGGTAGGTAGGTACCTATGCAAATGTAACCAAGGCAAGTTAAACTTCTCAGATGGAGAATTTTGAATTGGATTGTTCTGGTTTGGAGAATGATCTTCTAAGTGGCTTTGAGGAAAACATAACTTTTGAGGAAAATATAACTTCTGCTGATTCCTGGTACTAACCTGTTGATTCCTGGGCTTGCGCCATGGGGGGAAAGACTTGTTGCATTTGGTATGGTCCTCTTCAGTTAAATATATATATATGGAAGTCTGAGCTACTTATAGGATAGGGTCTGGTAAATATTCTGATGTGAGATGAGTAGTTATGATTTAGACTATGGACAGTTACGAGAGAAAGTAGTGTGAAATTTTTCCTTTTTGATTTCCAAATTTGTCAGAAGACAGATGTGCTGGATTTGGACAGACCCTTGCGAACAAGTAAATAAGGGATATTTCACAAACTGGGAACAGCCTTTGAGTAGCTCTTAAATCTGAGCAGCACAGCTCTACCGCTGGCTTTATTTGTAGTGCAGACTGAAGCCATCGATGTGGCTCACTGACTTTACATTAGACCTGCTGACTGTGAGGATCTGTTTCAGAAAACATCTTCTAATATTTGTCAAACTGGAAAAAAAAAAACCAAACCAACCCATACCACTCCAACAACCTTTCTGTCCTCTTGGCAAAATCAAGCTGGCAAGCTATGCAAAGCTCAGAAGTTCCCTGCCCTTTTGTGGGCCAGCCTGCTGGATGCTGGGGGGCTGAGTGTTTTGGTGGCAACTGCTGCTTGAAAGGAGGAAACAAGCCCCCACCAAATGACGTTGTCAGCTCTGCGGTGGCAAAGCATTCTGCTGTCCATCCCACTCCTCCAAGGGGGATTTTGGACCTCATCAGGAGTTATTAAAAAAAAAAAAAAAAAATGCAGTCAGAAGCCAGGCAAGCATCACCTCTTCCTGCACTTGTGCCTGGGTGCAGGGTGCCTCAGTTCCCTCAGCTTCTGCCCATCGGTGGCTTTGAGACAATCTGGGCTGGGAAAGAGGAGGGGAAAAAACATGGACTCGTTTGCTGTTACCGGCAACACTGGAAAACAGTCCCGGAGCCTAAGCCAGATCTGGCTGGTCCTTGGGCTGGAGGAGTGAAGGGAGGGAGAGGAGGAGCTGGGTACGGCACTGGAGTGAACAGAAGACCTCACGGGAAGAAATAAACTTCTTTAATAAATAGTGTTGATTTACTCATTTTCCAGAAGCAAAGAAGTCAAAGCTGTTTGGGATACTGGAAGGCTCTTATGTTTTGTAAACATCTTGCATCTCTCTCTTTATTGGCGAGCTAAGCTTGCTACCCAGTCGTTCCATGAGCTTTCAGTGCTATAAACTCGCTCCTCGGGGAAGTAGGTATCTGTGGATCTTGCATTTGCGTGTGGTTGTGGTCATGTTACATCAACCCTGAAAATGATTTTACTCGGATTGTTCTCCTGCATTACATACGCTTTCATCGGCGTGAAGAAGTGTTTTGGCCTGTGACTTGGGCTGACCAGCTCTGCTTTGCTTCATCTGCAAGGAACTGCAGCGTCCCTGTATTTATTTACTGACATACTGCTTGGTAATTTTTCTCCTTTAATATTCTGTTGTCTAATTGCAGTTAATTGTGGTTCTTAATCTTGCTAATTACTGTAAATCATGCTCTGCCATCCATCCTTTCTTTCAGTGGCAATAAGGCTTTTTTTTTTTCCTCCTTGGAAGGTGCATGTAGTTTAATATAATAAAAGAGCCTCAATAATGAGGATTTATTGGCGAAGGCTGGAGGCCCGTGTGGCTGTATGTGAAAGCAACACACTGGGTTACAAAAAAGTCAGACCCTGGAAAATACTTTATTGATGTGAATGGCAATCACTGTAACTTTAATTTTGTGTCTAAACTAAGGTGGCTAAACACAAGACCTTTAATTAAAGCCATTAGAAGCCTGTGATGTTGCTGGCAGACTGTTTGACAGGTGGAACCCTACCTCCACGCAATTAGCATTTCAAGCACAGCCTTGCTGTGGTCCTCCCGTGGGTGTCTAATCTTCTAAGACTGTTCATACTGAACGCTTCTGATTTCATGGCTAATCGGTTGGTCGGATCACCGCATTCTATAAATGTGTATAAATCTGGTCAAATTAGGTTCAAAATTTTATGTTAAACATCAGTCTGTGTAAGGGTCTCCAGACTAATCAAGGTTTTGATCCACTACGGATTTCTTATGGGGTTTAGAATTTGAACTCTATCTGTATGAATATTTTTGTGCTTGCATATAAGTGTTGGTGGTAGAACTGGCTTTGAGGTTTCAGATAATTCCCATGAAGCAGAAAACATTTGTGTTTAGAGGAAATGCTTAACTGGCGCACTCTGCAGAATGCAGATTTACGGTTTAGCCTTAGGAAGAAGAACAGAAAGAATTGAAAAGTCACCCAAAATAGACTCTGAGACTGTGATCAGAAAAGTCAACAAGTAATGGGACTTGTAAGGACACGACTAAAACTTATTTTGTGATGATTAAGAACGGGTGCCTAAAATGCTGGGGTTGCAATCCCTATCGCTGATATTCCAGATCATCAGCTGAGAATCTCGGGTCAGGCGCCGCCAGCTCCTGGCGATGGGGTTTTGTTCCACCCTGTCCCTGTGCTCTCCTCCTGGGGGCTGTAAATGGCTGCTAACAACCACCCGCTTCCACTCCGCTCCTCTCCTGCTTTTATTTAACAACTGCATGGTGGAGCCAACCAAGTCGTGGTGGAAAAACTGTATTAGGCTCTCCATCTGATGTGTCACCTGGGAAGGAAATTCTTAATAATGAATTAACACCTAATATTCAGTCTTCTGCAATGCTATTTACATATAGAGTTGTGTTATTAATTATGTAGCAGAGCTGTAAAGGATACGTATTGGCACAGTTTACCGGTTGCTTTCTGAGCGCGCAGCGTCGTTTAAAAGTCCATAACGGTGTTGCTTGTAAGACGCGGTGTTATCCTTGGCAGCACAGCTCCGGTGCTTAGAGGTAGCCCCCGTGCAATCCTCCAGTGCTATCTGTGTCCCCCAGCACCCGTGGTTCTCGGCTGGCATCTGGGGCTTTCCCTATGGGACGCTGTGGAGTCAAACAGTGACAGAAAGTCCCAGTTAATCCGAGTCAGTGGGCAGGGGTATTTTTACTCTCCCTCTGATGAAAAGGGGAATTATAGCAGCCCTTTTGAACGTGGTGAATGTACCTGAGGCAAAATTTCTGACCTGCGCAGCCGTGTTCATGGATTGTTCTTGAAAACCCCACAAGAACACGCTTGCTTCTCTATCCTGAGGAGACCCAAGAGTTGTCCACCAGGCTGTTAAAGCCATTGCAGAATCCCTAAGGCTATGTGCAGATTTTTCTGGAGAAGCCCCTACCTGGCACACTTCAGGTTCCCCGTAAGGTTGTATGGCACGATCAGTCTCGGTGTGTTTAATATTTCTCATTCCTAACGGACCTCTGCAGAGCCCCCCCCGGCATGCTGGTACTCACTGAGCATCTTAGCCCCAAGTGATCTGCGTGTCGACATGTGGGGACATGGGTTTGATGTGTCCTTAGTGGAACCGTTCTTGACAGTATCTGTAAAAGCAATGCAGAAGTACTTCAGCAAGCGTATGGTTCCCATATCTTATCCCATCCCAAAGACAGTCTGTACATTCTGCGGTCTGACCCTCTCCAAGGAGCAAGGAATTAAATGCAAGTTGCTGGAGCCCTCAACAAACTCATTCACTCATGAGGGGATTTAATCAAACGAAGGGGAGAACAGGATACTTTGAGTTGGAATGCTAGTTGTGATCAATCCAAAATCTAATAAAATCCAAAAGATATTCCTGAAGCTTGCATAAAATGTAATCAACTGGCAAAAATCATGGTTGTCTTCTGCATATCTGAGAAATAGAAAGAGGTTACATTTTGAGAGCTATTTTCCTTCCTGTGTTATGGTGATTCTGTTCCTTCAGAAAAGAGCAACGTCCAACCTGAACCTTTGCTTTCCAGTCAGTGAATTTATTTTGCTCTCTTCTTCCTTCTGGATTTGCTTGTTCCTGCATTTCCCTGTTTGTGCACCCAAATTTGTTCTTTTGCTCAAAGCAAACCAGGCTAATATTTTTTTTTTTTTTTTTTTTCCCCACTGCATCAGTAACCAGAGATAGGGAAACTTAACTCTGATTCCTGTGCTGGAGATGTGATTGCCCTGCCTCGGGGAGGTGATAAAGATTGACAGGGGCACTGACATTTTGCTTAATTTGTCTTCAGGAGCTTTGGTCGTTATGAGCTCAACCTGTGTTAAATGTGATCTTTTGACTCGTGAAGAGGTTGGGAGAGGGAGACGTTGATACAGGGAAGTTGCTGGTTGGCAGCTTGACAGTCTTTTCCCTTCAACATTGACTTACTGGAACTACTGAGGACGATGATTTCCCCCTGCCCCCAATTTCTTTACTTTTTCCACACCTCCAAGTATAGAGAAGGTAAAATATACTTTGAGGTGAGTTGTCTCAGTGTTCATTATCATCCAAGTAGAAAGATGCTAGAAATAAATTTATCAATCCTTGGAAATTAAAAAGAAAAGCCTTGAGGGATTTTCAGAACAGTCATTTTTGCTTGTTTTCAGCTACCTACGGAGCCTCTGAAATAAATGGCTTGTTAAAGAAAACACCTATGTATTTCAAAGGCTGCAACTGAATAGTGCCTTAGAAGATGTAAATTTCGAAAGCTTTTGGAGGAAAGGGGCATCCATTCCCATCGTGTTTAAATTCTTAAATGGCAGCATGAGTGATCAAATGTATCTGGAGATTGACTGCTCCCCAAGAGAAGCTGGAAGATTCCTGTGTATTTGGTAAAGCTCTGTTCCTCTGAGATGAGCTCTTCTGTTAAGCTAATGCTTTTCCTCAGTTCCAAAAGTCCTCTTAAGATTCACTGAATATATTGTGCTCAGCAGTAGTTTACTCCATCATGTTCTTGACTTAAGGAATTGCAAATCTTTCTGCTCGTTTGTGAGAACCATGCAGAGGGCTCCGTCTCTCAAGAACACTTTTTACTTCGGAGCTGTCGACATTTTCATCCAATTTTGACTCCATTAGCTAGCTACTTAGACAACCCAAATGTGTTTTGTTAAATGTCCTTCTTTTGAGCACTGCTTCCCATGACAACCCAGTCAGTAAGTCAGAGCAGACAACGCGTTGTCGCATACCATCAGTCTAACGGTGCCTGGAGTATTCCCAAACCTGGAAGAGAGGGAGAGCAGACTCCAACCGTAATTGCAATGAGAAGAGACACAACGTGGATGCACAATCCTTTGATAGGTGGTCTTAGACTTCAGTTAGTCAAGTACTTTAATTTTTTTTTCTTTCTCCATTTAAAAAATCAGATGTTCAGGAATTCTGAAGCCTGGGGTTTCATCAATACTTGAAAATCAAATAACAAATTATTGTGCTATGTGCCTGTTCCAAGCAACAAGAACAGGTATAGCATAAATGAGATGAAAACATGACAAATTTTTGTTATTTGCATCTATTTTTACAGGACTTGCACATACCCAAGAGGAAGTGCAGCTTCTGATATTGATTTCCTAATTTTTACAAAGGATCTCTATTCACCTTCTAAATTTTAATCATCACTTTAATAAAAGTTATTTCATATTGGTTATTTCCCTTGTGGGAAGAATCTTAAGAATTTAAGTTTAAATTTTACTGTTCATCTGGGAGTGGCTTTTTTTCTCCTAGGAAGTGTTGAAAGCATTCCATTGGCAAAAACTTAATGTTTTTCCCAAAATTATTTCATTTGTAATTCATTATACTACTGATCCTTTGAAATAATTAATAAATGAAAACAAAATCAAAGGTGTAATTGCTAGCATTCTGGTCTATGGCAAAGCCCCCATCGACTGGAAGGGGGTTGGATGGCCAAGACGTTAACACCGTTAGCAGACTAATTGTGCAACAAATCGAGACTATTTAGATGCCGGTTCTCTAGAAAATAGTCACCAATGCTTGAATATTCATTTGATGCTTAGATTGGCTAAATCCAGTGGGAAAAGGCTGAAAGTAGCCTAAATCTTGTCTCCAGATCAGCAGAAGCATTTGAGATTCACAAAATTGAGCGCTGATTTGACTCAGTTGTGATTACAGCCAGAAATAACAACTCTGTGCTTTAGAGACGTTACTGTACAGCAGTTATTGTTAATATTGCATCTTTCAAATTTCCCAGAAGAAATTGGGGATCAAAGTTGAGTTTTATTGGGGGGGTGGAGGGGTGCATGTAACCAGCTTTTATACTCTAAAACCAAACTGAATCTGTCGTGATTATTCAGATCCTGTTATTCATATGATACAAATCCTATCTTTTGCTGTGATGTGATGACTGGACTCTCCAGATTCGTAGTTGTCGTTAGCTTCCTGCGAGGTCTTTGTACTTTCCAGATGAAGGGATGGTTAGAAATGAGTTAACTAACTCTTGGATATAATTTCCTTGTCTGTACCAGATATAGATTTCATGTCTGCATCAGCCGATTTAATTTGCTGTCAGTGGTAGTTATTTCTTTATTATCTCCTTGGAGAATTTCTCCGTTAATGAGCAAATTAAGACTTCTGGCTTCATACTGTTAAGAGTCTTTGACTTTCTCTACATGAACTGTCTCCGAGCATGTTGAGCCACATTGCCCGCTTAGCTGGATGTGGCTTCTACTTAGGTACCTGCTCCGGAAAAACCCGTAAGCAGCGTACTTAAAGAATTTAATTTTGACAGCTATTCAAGCAGGTTAGCAAGTGAAACATCCACTCGTATACAGCTTATAGGTACATATGGTCCATATTTTGGCATGCTTAAGCAGAGAGGTTTTGCTTGCTTGTCGTATACCATAACTCGGGAAGTTAGGGAGATGTATTGAGATCTGTAGAAGAAATATGAGGCAACATATGCTTAGGCTGATTTGGTGACAGCAAGGGAGGGAGGGTTAGAAAAATAGGGGTGAATCTACAAAGGCAAGCTGAATAGCTTCTGTTTCTATATTTAATCTGCCAGTAATGGCCACCTCCTATATTTTTTCCCCCTCCTTCCCCGTGTGGTTCTTGCGATGCTTACTGTCAGTCATCGAGTTAATCCTATCAAGTCCAACCCATGAAACCACTTCACACCGTGTTGCATCAGCCAGCCTTGCAGTGTTATTTTATTTAGTTTGATCTCTAATATAACCCGATTTGACTTGCTGGAGTGTAACATATGTCAATTGGAGAACAAAAAGGGAAATCTATTTGTTAAGCACAGCTAAGACAAGCCTCTGCTTCTAAAACTGAGAAAAATGACTTCAGCCTATAGCAAATGTGGATGCATAAAGGAAGTTAAGTTGGGAGGCTCCCAGGAAGAACGATGTGCTTTTATTTTTGGAAGTATCTTAAGTTCTTATTGAAGATGGTGCTAAATCACTTGGGATTAAATATAATTCGTATTAGTCCTAAACTAAACTACAGATTTGAGTAAGGGGTTTAGGGTTATTGGCACGGAATATTCCTTTGTCGACTCTGCCAGGAACAGAAGGGGGCAGTTGGAAACCTGCCCTCTAGTCCATCTTGATATTTGGATCTTCAAGACTCTCTACATTTATTCATCTTGTGATTCTGCTTTATTAGGACTTTGTCAATAACTCTTCTGACGCTCAGTTACAGAGCTCTGTTGGAGGGGTTTCAATTGCGCGTTACACAGAAGCCACCAGCTCTGTCATCTGTTCCTCTGCATGTTCGGATGCTCGGCTATCCCGAAGGAGGAATGATGTCCTGGGGTTACTCAAAAGGGAAATAGTATAGGTCTGTCTTTAGCCATTGTGTCATGAAAAGAGTGTAAACCTGAGCAGTCTGAAAAATCCACATCGATTTATTGTGCTTTATGAAAATTCTTCTTGCAGATCACTGTAGTTTCCAAGTACCATCCTTTGAACACAGAGCTGTTACTTGTAAAGAGATTTTCCTAAATCGCTTAAAAGCATGACTATAGAAAACTGAAGGTGGCAAAGGATATATTTTTTTTTTTTCTTTCTCCTAGCTTTGGATCGGATATCTTGGATTTTAAGAAAAGGAGGCAAAGGAGAAATGTGTTCCTAGTGGTGATATCCATAAATTCTTGACAAGTTTTGTGATACTTTAATAAAATAATTGCTTTGTTTTACCCCCAAAATAATAGCTAGCTCAGTACACGGTGCATTACATGGACACAGCTCTGTGACAGATTCTATCCTGTAGAAAATGTCATTTGTGCCTCTTCAGTATCGACTGTGATAAATACAACATGGTGAAGACCCTTGGTAATTCCAAGTGTGGTTGTGTTGGCTTCATTCCTGAGGGGTTCTTGCTGGGTAAGACGGAGCAGTCGGATCCTCCTGCTTCTCTTCCCTTGTCTCCGTGTTGCTTCACCCTTCAGTGCTGGCTGAACGAGCCGGGTGCTGTGGGGGTTTTACCTAAAGGTAGACTATTTGGGCAAGGTGGGCTGATAAAGGAACTTTATGTACAGTTATGAGTGTTTGCGGTATTTATGGGGTACGGAAAATCGCTTTCTCCTGTCTTTTTTGTATTTCCTCTCCCATGTCTTTACAGCTGCTGTTTTTCTGTGTACTTTTCCGAGAAAGCCGGCTGTATAGTGGCAGCTGAGCTGAGGGACAAGGGCAAATGAACTGCTCTGCCATCCTCGGGAGGCCAGCCTGGAGAAGTCAAACCCATGGGCTGGTTGGAAGCATCTGTAACAACAGCTCCGCCAGGCTTCGTAAAGCGGTGCTGTGAGGGGAGCTGAAAAGAACAGAAATGGTCATGATTTTCCAGATCTTAACCTCCACATGAACAAAATTACCCTGGAAATAGCAAAGTGCTTGAGCTGCTCCAATGACAGAAGTTTGTAGCTTGATCATAAGCACTTACTCTCCTGCTATAGGTGCCAGCACCTACTGGGTTTCTTTTTCTACCACGTTGAAGTTCTAGTCCAGCAAACTCGGGTGCAGCAGGAGACTCACGGCACCAAAACCTGACGTTACGCTTTACCCGGGGTAAAGATGCTGTGTCAGATTTAATACAGGAACTGCAAAAGAAGCAGAGAGATGTATGCTCTTTGTATTTTTTTTTTTCAACAATAAAACCGTAGCTTTATTTTATTTTTTATGGATGGAAAACTGGCAATAATTTATTGTATTGTCATTACAACACTGATGTTCTTGCAGTCCTGTTAAGCCAGCTGACTAACCTGTTCGGCGATAGTTAGGGCTGATTAGCAAAATTATACATAATTTTCAATCCTTTTTATGCAGCTTCTTTTTACAAATTGACACCAAGTCAGATGTAGTTTAAAATTATATAGCAAGTTATAAAAGTGGGTATAGCCTGGTGTTTGTGCTGTAGAGCACGTCCTCTGCCTCCAGGCCTGTTTGGGCTGGCTGCAGAGTTATAGTTTCAGGCATGATGGAAGCTTTAAAGATGATCTCCTGTATATTAAGCCTTGACCCCGCTGCAGGCAATGCTGACAAGTTTCCCCCTGTACATTGGCCAGGGCATGAAGTTAAGGGCTCCCCACCGCTGCAGGTGCTGCAACCTATCACCAGGAAAGTAACAACGCTTGAAGTTTGCTGCTTCTCTGATGAGAGTGAAGTAGATCAAAAAATGCATTGGAAAGAATATTTTAAATGGAAAAATACGGTGCTTATGTGAGTTGTTCCTACCCAAAGTACTGATTTCATAAAGTTCTGCTTTCCAGGGAAAATCCTTTACAAATGAGATTTGGGAATGCCAGGTGTGGGGGTTTCTTTATTGCTCACTGGGAAACCAAAAATTTTGATGAACAGTCAAATTTCATTCTCTGGTTCCTATCTCGGAAACAAAACAAACCCAAGAATACAGGGGTCACTTCTGGTCAGATGGGTACCCGTCTCGCAGTTCCATCTTTTTACTTTAAATCTAATATTTCTGTGTTTTCTTCTGTGGTAACCTGTACACTGGAAAAAATGGGATAGGGTGAGAAGTTTCGAAGGTGCTGCTCTTCTGTGAACTCCTGAGTGCTTTTTTTTTTTTTGAAGGCTGTAAAAATGGGTTCATTCTAAGAGTTGCTTAGTTTGACAAAGTTTTAACTTCCGAACTGTTTTGAATACAAGATTTGGGCTCTTCCATTACTCTGTTATTAGAAATAATTTTATAAGGTAGCTAGATTACATCTTGAATATTTTGGACTATTCATAATTCAGTTTTCAAGACTTGCAAATGAAATTTGAATTAAGCGATGAACAAGGATAATTTCAAGGAAGGGGGAGAAGAAAACGCCCAAACCCATCAAATAAGTTATTAATTGCAAATTATTCATTCAGATTTAATGGAAAATGATTTTTTTATATAGTAAGTAGAAAGTATATTAATCTAGCTTTTAAAACTGTCTTATGGAAATTAATATAGAAATATGTTCTCAATGGAAAATGGCTATGTTTCAAGAATAAGAGATAATGAATCCATTATGAAAATGTAATTGCATATTTTAAAGCAATTATCCAACAAATCATAAAATTCTTGTTGCAAATTGTAATTAGGAAAATATTTAGATTTATTTAAATATAGAAGTTGTAAAATGACAGGGAAGGTCAGAATCCCCTGTAATAAAGAATAACGGACTGGCGGGTGACCCTTAGGATTCTATAAATAATTTTTAAGAATTCTTTAAAAATAAGATAGCTCATGGAAGCTGGACACTGTGTTTTGCTGGTGTTTAACACAGCCTGTGAGCTAAACTTCAGCGGTGAGAGGGGGACAAACTGGAACTTGACTTGAGAAAATGTCAGAGAACTGCCCCGACCGCAGCCTGCCCAACAGTAACACGGTTTCCCTATTTAGATTTTAAGATCGTGTTTCATGTTCACTGACCTCCTGTAAGAGGGAGATAATTTTAAGCCACTGATGGTGATGAAGGGCCTGGCACAGATTTAATGTTCTCCTGGCACCGACCCAGTGCTCGCGTGGAGGTTTCAGTCTGCAGATGCTCCAAAGCCTTCCATGATTCTGCATTTGAATTAGGGGAAGTGATCTATGATTTTCTGCCTTACTCATTTAATTCCCTATTGGTGGCGGTGTGGTGGGCAGGTAGATAACCTCTAATTTTGGTATAAATAGCTATTTTTTTTTTTTAGCAGATTCTGTATGAATCGGTTAATGTGTTTCACTCGCTTGTGTAGGTTTATATACACGTACTTCCTAAAGCTGTTTTCTGCTTGTGGATGGCGTCTTAGGACAGTTAAAAGGAAAAGCAAAAGCAGCGAGAGCTCTGAAATGTAACGGAGGCACCGCAACACCGTCCCTCCCTCACCCCCATGCCTCGGGAGTGGAAACGAGGTGTTTGACTCGGCGAGGTTCGGACCATTTGAAAGGAGAGGGGGGGAAAAAAAAAAAAAGATGCTTTTGAAAGCTACGGGGCAATTATGAGCAGATCACTTTTGGTGCCTCTGAGGGTGCTGGTGGCAGGGAGGGGTGGGGAGAATGGCTCTGGTACCCACACTGGGCAAGGAGTTAACTGACCCTCTGAAGCTGGAGATGCACAGGGGCACTTGTTGCAGATGTGCAACGTCCTGGGAAGCTGTAGCCTTGCTAGCTGCAGATCCTCTGCCTCACTCTTCCAAAGAACAAATTTACCTCGGGTACTTGTTGCTTGAGATGACATCCCTCTGCCCTTGCAGCAACTCATCCCTCGTGTCGTTGATAGCCCTTTTCATGACTTCTGATTGTACTGCGGGAGGTATTAGCTATTATGTTAGTGGCTTCTGGTATGCGAAGACTTTTCACACTTTTAAAAAGCACCTAAATTTTTATTTTGGCTCATGAATTCAAAGGATTTCTTTAAGTTTTTCCTCCTTAACGCATGTTTGCTGGCCAGGTGGGCTTACAAGCTCCCACAGCGGCTGTGTCATCTCAGGGGGGCTGAAAGGATGTCTCTGAGCTGCCCCCTTCGTGTGCTTTATGTCGGCTGCTGTTCCCAAATGACACTTGGCGTAACTCCACGTGGGTCTCCCTGCGACAGCCGGCCCTGCGGGGGGGGGTGAATCGTGGTGGAGCACTCTGTCAAGGACGATTGCATGTCTGCCGGCTGTAACACCCGCCCGTACCGGGTACCGCGCTCCGGCAAGGCGGAGTCCTCCAGGTTAGGAATGCAATAACCGCCGGTATTTGTGCACCCTCGCGTGAAGGGGGTCAGGATGCTTTTGGCACTTGCCGTCTCAGTGAAGCTGTGGCATGCAGATGGCTCCTCTGCCCAGGGCCAAGCGCCCCCCGGCAGCCTGAGGGCACCCGCTCCCCTGTGCGTTCCTCTGCCTCGAGGCTGATGTACCCCAGAGCAGGTCTCGCAAAGACACAGAGGAGCCAGGACTCAAGGAGCCCCGGACTTCTCACCGGCAACTTCTGCTGCCCTGGGATGCTTTGACTATTGATATTTTTTATTTTTTTTCCTGTTTAATGAACTTTGGCTACCTCTCCATGAGCGGGTCCCTCGACACAGGAGAGCATCAGTAGATTAAATTCAGGAGTATGTATCTACACTGCATGCAGAGTAGAGCTTTTCTGCATGTTACGTACAGTTTGGCCCCAGGACCAAGCTACAGATGTGTTTCAAAGCTGTCAGAAGGACCAAGAATTGGTTGGGATCATATAAACTCGGAGCTTATCTGTACGCTTTAATATGGTCCAAACTAATCTATTTCTTAGCACTTCTAATTTAATTTCCCCTAAAAGAAGTCTAGTTGGTGTTCACCAAAACTGCTCTGTGAATTGCATTAATATCTGGTAATTGGGATTGATTAGAGGATTTGTTTCTAATCCACACTGTCTAATCACAGCACTCATGTATATTCAGTCTCCACAGCTGACATGGAGATGCTGCTATTGAAAGACAAGGCAAAACACTGCAATGGTTGCTGGTAATAGGTTGGCATTTCCTATGGGCAAATTAAAACGCTAGTTTTTGATAAGACCTCTCACTGTATTAAAAAGATTTAACGGAGGAATTGCACCTATGTGGTTACGTTCATAGTGATATCAAAAGCATTTTTCCGCACGTGGCTGATGCGACGATGCCAATTTACACACTGCGTTGGCTTTTGCGAACCTTCCCCTCGGTGGGCACGTGAAGAATTTCTGTGGTCTGTTCTCAGGTGGCATTTCCAGGCATGTGTAAATGCGGGCTCATAAACAAGATCGTGTAAGGGAAACTCGTCTTCAGCTGGCTCTCTGCCAGCGCGTGTGCGCTGCTCTCCCACGTGGGCAGGGTCTTTCCTTTTCATTCTTTCTCCTTGCAACCCCTGGGTCTGCTGGAGAGTTGCTACCGTGTCTGCTGTCATCCTTCATGTGCGCCGCGAGGTTTGGTGGTGCGATGGCCATGAGGCCGTAGGCACGGTGAGTCTCGGGGCGATCATCCCCAGCGTGGTTATCGCATGTGACAGCCAAGGCCATGCTCCTTTTGAGTCTTCATATGTCCCTACCGTGATGAGAACGTTCACTTCCTTTAGCACCTCTTCTCCCTTAGGGTCTGCTGATGTAAGGACTGATGCTTTGAACTTTAGGACTGATCTGGGCCTATTTACGCTGGGCCTTGCTGGTTGCTGGGATTAAATACTGCTGTAGGACTGAGTTTGCCCATGTAGCATCACTTCATATTAATTCTAGACTAGAGTTAGATGTAGATCTTCCTAAACTAAATTATTCAGCATTGCATTTCGTGAATCTCAGCCATGTGCGCGCTGTTGTGCGTGCTCTGTGCTCTCATCTGAGAAATGCCTTCGCATTGTGTAACAGGCAATCGAGGGAAAATATCCTTTGATCGGAGAGCTTTGTTGCTGAGAAGAGTGGTGTGAACGCAGGGGAAAATACTCCCCCCTCCCCCCAATATCCTTCAAGATCAATTTAAATAATTCATGGAAATTTACTACAGATTTTTAATTAAAGCTAATTAGAAGCACTGCTTTATCACATGTGAACAGTTTCAAATTCTTTATAAGATGGTTTTATATGTGATTTACCTCTGAACAGTTTCAAATTCTTTATAAGATGGTTTTATATGTATATTTTTGGCTTATAATTAATGTAGACTTAAAAAATATTCACTTACGCTTTCTCTGGGTAAAGCTTAAAAAAAAAAAAGAAAGGTAGTCACTCTTCTCCACACTGATTTAAGGGCTCTGAATCAAAAAAGGCCTTCAACTCTGTTAAAGGGTAGTGTCCTTAAAGCTGTTGGCATGAATCACTGGGACACCTCTGTAGTCCTCAAAGCATCTGATTCTGTATTCGCCTCGTGTGACATTATTTTGTTAAAACTCGGTTGAGTCAATAACCTCCTGAAAGCAAGCTGCTCTGCTGAGCAATACGTCTTGACACGCTTTATCAGTAAAAGCAGCGCTTCAGGTTGGTTGGTTTGCATATTTTTGTCCTGTTTCAAATACCAGCTTGCATGCTGGGCTGTCACTCCAGCGACCAGGTTCTCTTCTGCGTCTCTCTGAATATCTGCGTCTCGGTAACCGCAGCGCCGAGGCTGTGGTTGGAGCTGGTGAAGATGCACAGGCGGTGGCTGCCTTGTCCTACCCTCCTTGCGCAAAGCTCTGCAGGCAGAGGAAGATGCTGGGATGTGGGGTTGCGGGCTTCGGTCCTGCAGTGGGGTCCCTGCATGAGGGGACCATGGCAGGGTGGCCTTGTCTCTCTAGGGGCAGTGGCCAGCACCGTGAACTGGCTTCTTCCCAGGTCAGCGTCCTGGTTTCAGCTGGGATAGAGCTGATTTTCTTCCTAGTAATTGGCATAGTGCTGTGTTTTGGATTTAGTATGAGAAGAGTGTTGATAACACATAAATGGTTCAGTTGTTGCTGGGTAGTGCTTACACCAGGCAAGGACTTCTCAGCTCTGCCAAGGGCACGAGAAGCTGGGAGGGGGCACAGCCAGGACAGCTGACCCCAACTGACCAAAGGGGTATTCCATGCCATAGGGTGTCATGCTCAGTATAGAAACTGGGGGAAGAAAAAGGAAGGGGATGATGTTTGGAGTGGTGGTGTTTGTCTGCTTAAGTCACAGTTATGGGTGAAGGAGCCCGGCTGCCCTGGGGGTGGCTGAGCACCCCCCTGCCGTGGGAAGCAGGGAATGAATCCCTTGGTTTGCTCTGCTTGCACCTGGGGCTTTTGCTTTCCCTATTAAACTGCCTTTAGCTCAGCCACCAGCTTTCTCACTTTTACCTTTCCAATTCTCTCCCCCATCCCACTGCAGGGGCAGTGAGCGAGCGGCTGGGGGGGCTGAGCTGCCGGCCGGGGTTAACCCACGCCAGCCGGTGCTGCTGGGGAGGGGCGTACGTGGCCCCCAGGAGCAGACGCCTTGAGCTGGTGTCTCTGGCCCTCGTGCTGTGTTTGCAGGGCGTTACTGCCCCGTACCGCACAACCGGGGGCCGCTGGCGGAACATCCTCCCTTCCCTGCAGCCTTCCCGAGCCCTGGTGCCAACCTGGGAAATGTTTGTAACCGAAAATCAGGAGAACAATGAATAAACAGGATGGAAATGAAAAAAATGTGTTTGCTCTGCCTCGAAGAATGCTGGAGATGCAGTTTGGTGAAACTGAACTCCCTGCAGAGTTTAACTCTGGTGCTGGCCCCTTTGGATCCTGCTTTCCCAAATCTTTCCCTGCAGTTACCAGGGGAAGCTATGGATCCCCCTCTCCCCACGTTAGGCTGCAGCGTGGCCGGTCACGCTGACGTAGGGGCGGCTCCGTTGGGACTTGCGGCTCCCGAAATGCTATCGTGAGATGGCAACTGCTCCCTGCGTGAGGTCTGGAAGTTGGCAAACGCGACTTTAATTCGGCAGCACAAACCACCCATGAGGGTGCTGCTTTGCTCCTCTACCGTCGCTGCAGCGTTAGCAGAGCAGAGTGCTTTTCTAAAGATGCAGCTTTTGTTTTCTCTATTCCTAGAGCCTAACACTTGCGAATATTTTCTTCATAAATATTTCGCAAGCATTATGAATGTCCCCAAGTAATTCGTCCATAATTGTACATGTTTTCAATAATTATTTATAAGTTTGGTACCAACACAGTGTTCTTCCATCCAGCCTTCTACAAGTACTACAGAAATAATCGTGAACGACTGAAGAGTAAGGGTTTCTCCTGTATATACAGCACTGGGACTAGGAAGCCTAGGTCTTGTTCTGTCTATTAAGCAAAAAAAAAAAATCATTTAACTGTTCAATTAAAGGATGTTCAAATTGCTTTTTTTCTTTAATGAAGGTATGCGACTACTGCATCCCTTAAATTGTATACAATAAATGCGTATTTCTCCATAGTGTGCATAACCCTGGTTTAAATAAGTATTCAAATACATTTAAGTTACTCAACAACCTTGGTGGTATAGTGAGATATTAGAGAAACTATTTTGACCGGGTGCTTCAATGCCATGTGAGGAGGGCGGTTGCCTGCATAAGACTGTGTTGTATGCAATGGCAAAGGCACCCAGCATGCGGTGGTGTCCCCGCTGGTGGAGGTGTCCCCTGCCAGAGGAGTGGCCTTGGGCCAGCAGCAGCTCCTCAGGGCAGGGGACAAAAATGGGCAACCAAGCCACCGGAGTGAGGAGCGGGCAACTAACTCCTGGGGCACTAACGTCTGCAGCTGAACTACTCCAAGGCACCGGTCAATGCCTACATTTTTGGAGAAGACTGGTTTGGGTTTGCTGTTGCTGGTTTTATTGCTAGATACTCTTCAGGACTGTAGTAGTAGCTTAAATTCTTCAGTTTGTGTAACTTCTGCTAAGCTCTGATAAACCCATTTAATGCATGTATTTATAGCTTAGTCTTCTTGGTAGCATAGGATGAGCTCCAGTAAATTATTTAGGTCTTTTTTTATGCTTATAAAAATAATGTTCACTCAGACAATAAAAAGAATCATGCTGGATGGGATTTGCATCTCGAATCAAAGAGGGAATGATAAATGCTCCTCCTGAACCTGGTCGACCAGGGAGAGGTGCTCCCGTGGCTGCTAACGTCCGTAGGCAAACCTCTGTGGTCACAGGCTCCCACTGACCATGGGATGGGCTGGAAGAGAAAACTTAAAATATAACAGTGTGGCTGCTTGTTACTTTAATTGGAGAATATTTTATCTGCGAGAGCCTAATGGTTGCAAATGAAGATCCTTGGAAGACTTTTCTAGGATGTTTTACATACAAGGACATGCTTTATACTTGCCAATTTTTCTCTGATTTTGCATATTTTAACTGTGAAAATACACTATTAATAACTGCTGTGACAGATAAATTTCACCACTTGCAAATATTGGTTTCATTCTTTTGCTTGTTTCTTTTTTTTTTTTTAATTCCCAAAGGTTAAGAAAACCAAGCATAGAAGAGCTTAAAATAGAAGCTCCAGATGTATAGCTTGGGGCTGTAGGACTAAATTTTGCCAGGGTTCCACCACCTGCGCTGTAATTCTGAGGGGCTGGGTGTTGTGGTTTTTTTATTACTTATATCAGTCAATTGTTTAGATATCAGCATTTTCTTTTATTTCAGCAAGCAGACACAAGTGCAAAAGGGCAGAATTTCATTTAGAAGCTAATTTTTAAATTACTCATCAAACCCCCCCATTATTCTGTTGTTCTTGATTTGGATTTTTGTGAGTTTATTTTGAAATATCATAAAACCGAGAGGAGAGGACGTTCCCTGGGAAATCGCTGGTAGTGTACACCTTCAGGCTGAACTTTCCTCTTGTCCTCAGCTGGTATCTTCAGTTAATTTTTAGGGACACCGGTGTTCTCAAGATCTTTTGAAAGATGAGTTGACGTTAGCATTGGGCTTTTTGTACTCTGTGTTGCTTGTACCGCTCCAGGGCACGGGGATCTGCGGCAGAATTGGGAGAAATAGCAAGCTAATGTTCAGAGAATCATAGAATGTTTTGGGTTGGAAAGGACCCCTTAGAGGTCATCTAGTCCAACCCCCTAATGTTGAGCAAAGGCACCTCGCCTCTCGCAGGGGGCTGGGGTGGAAGAATCCTGCCTGCACGTCAAGTGGGTAAAAGGAGCAAAATGCAGCCATGTTAAATGCAGGATGGTGCTGTACGTGACGCAGGAGCCTATGGTTTCATGGACAAGGGTAGAATTTCATCAACAAGCATTTCCCCAGCACAAGACTAATGCCACTGAACAACAATAATCTAGTTTCATGGCTAGCAATAGGGCAGTGAGACTGTTCTATTAAGATTATCATGTGTAATAACTCCTGCTAATAAATTAGAAAAGGAAAAATAAGACTTGTATAGTATGTCTAACAGAACAAACGCCAGCCATGCCATGAGTTTCTTACAGTCTGTAAACTATTTTTTTTTTTTCCCAGGATAAACTTTTTACTTATACTGTTGAACAGTGGAGCTAAAAATGAAAAAGCCTAGATTCAGAACAACATCGTGTAATTTTATTAAGAACAGATGGGTGGAAAACTCCCTTGAGCTCTATATTAGCTGCCTGCCATTCACGGGATGGCAGCCGATAATGTACTTGATGGACCTTTATGTCCATCTGTTAGCCAATCTATCCAATATTCCCTGGCTAAGGAAACACTTCAAACTCGAAACTTCAAACAGCATAGTTAAATGCCAGAGATGTTTTGTAGTATTTATAGATTTTGCTGGTTCACATTTGAGAACACTTTCAGTGATTCATCAAGTGTTACCCTGATTTGTATCATTTATTAGGGTTATATCTTAATGACTGACTTAAGGTATGTTATGTAGCTGTACCCTTTGGTATTCAGTGTTCTGATAAGACAATCTGAAATAACACCTACTTTGATTTATTTCCTTACTGGCTGATTATCATATACTAATTCGTGTACTTCTTAAAGTATAGATTTTGCTTCAGGATGCTACAGAGTTTTAGGAGGAAATGATCTTGGTATTTTTAGAAAAGCAAAAGGGCAGGGGAAGCTCCAGGAGTTACCCTGCCTCTCCCTCACTTTGGATTGGCGTTGGGTGACTGGGGATGCTGTATGCTCCGTGGAAAAGCTATTAATCTGGCTGTCAAATAAACCAACCATCTCTAAAGAGAGAACACTTAATGGATTTGGGGGGTTTGATCTTTATTTTTTTTCTTATTTCCTGTTGCCTTATCTATACTTGATTGGGAAAAGTGCCTTAAAAAAAAATAGAGCTTCATAACGTAGATTGGATCGCTCGTCCTCTAGCAACGAATGTGCTCTGCAGCTCCCCTGTGTATTAAACAAATAAATATAAAAGGTTTAACACCGGCTTGTGTGGTTACCAAGAAGTTAAAGCATTACTTAAAGCAGTAAAAAGGATGTGAAGATTTAGTGCTGCTGTGCAGTACACTAAATAACACCAAATTAACTCATAAAACACGTCAAGACTTGGTACTTCAGCCATTCCATCTGCGTGCAGCTGGCCCTGTAACCAGGCTGCCCGCTGTGCTGGTGATGAGGCTTGGGAGGCACCTTCGGAGAAAATGCTCAGTGGTGCAACGTATTTGTGAAGAGACTTGGCTAAGCCAGAGATGGGCTAACTTGAAAGCACGTATTTCTTTCTTTCTTTTTTTTTTTTTTATGACCTTACTATAAATGCAAGTGCCCATTCTTCATGGAAAAAGGTTCTTAAATCAGGACTGGGGGAAGGAAAGAGCAGAAAACCACCGGGTTGCTAGTGTCCACTTGAGACTTGCTGCATAAATCTAACTTATCAGGAGGCTGTTAGACACTGAAGTGATGCTTACTATGGCTAGTCCAAAGACAACTGTTCAAGGTGTTTGGGAATTCTCACTGTAGTGTGGTCTTTCTAAAATATTTTCAGAATTTGGACATCATGGCAAACTGACAGCTCACGCCCTGTCCTCCCTGACCGAGTCATGTCTGATGGCTGTAGGAACCACCACAGCAAACATTTTATGCAGGTATTTTCACAGTAATTTTTAGCTACTTTTAGCAAGAGAATAGCAGAAGGGACGCCGTATTTTTCTCTTACTCTGCTCTCATTACCTGCAATGATCCATCTCCTTTTCCTCCATTGCTCTCCTGCCTTTGCTCATGCTGCGTGTGCTTCGTTGTGCTGTGGCTTCTGACTCCTGATTTATGACCCTCTGCTGCATGGGTTCCTCCCACCCTTTGCCTCCAGTGTGTTCTTTCCTTCCCCCTGGGACATGGGCTAGAATATAGACCAGGCTCACATCTGGTCTGAGAAAAGTTTTTACTTCTGTTTTGCTGAGTAACTTTAGCCATCGGTAGAAGTGGTTGTGCAGGCTCCTCTGCTTTTCCAGCTGCACCTACAAGTATCTTGACTTGTCCTTGGCAACGAAAAATTTGAAGAATGGCTCATGTATTGGAAATGCCCACGTTGGATAACAGCCTGGCCTCTGCAAGCAAATGCAAAGTACTCAACGTTCATCTTTCACAGTTATTTATGAAACTCTACTCTAGGTGGGGGGGGGGAAAAAATGCCTGAATTATTTGGATGTAATTTCAAAATTCTAGGTGAATGCACTTGATCTCCATTTGAATGTGCCATCCAAACAGTGTGGCCCGCTCTGCAGAAAAAAATTATGGTGAAGGGTGTTTGTGCTTTGGATAAGAGAAACTGATTCATCAGAGTAATAAGAGTATTTAATTGCATACCTAACTGGAGGTGATTTTGTTCAGTTGACGATGAACTTGTTCAGTCAAGTATGAACTCAGTCTTGTATATAAATGTAAATACTCTCCTGTTGTCAAATAATCCTAAAATATTATTTGTGGTGATAAATTTTATTTAGGGCCCAAGGAAAACTTCACAGAAGTTTTGAGTTTGTGGCTTTCAATGTGTTGAGTGAATTTGTAGTTGAGTAGAGGAGCTGTGAAATATCTTTTGCTGCTGAATTTCAAGACTGATTGTTTCTTGTTGGGGTTCAGGGGAGGTGGTCTGGATGACCTCCTGGTAGACCTTTCAGCTCCTGTATGGGAACAGTATGCAAATTTCTCGCACGAGATCACAACTTGGGAGTCTTAAAGAGCAGGGTAGTCAAGCTTTCATGGGAGTCTTGAGTTTGCTCAAGGCTTCATGGCTTCCTTTTTAAAATTCTGGAGCATCACTGTTTTTCTCCATGGGATGTCAGATCTTATTAATGTTGTATCTGAGCATCTTATTAAGAAAGTAATTCACTAATGGGTCTGTGGTATCATAGCTATCCTCGCAGTACCCTTGCAAGGCACTGGAAAAGTTAACCTCGTCCTGCAGCTGGGAAAACTGGGGGATGGAATATAAAGGATAGATGAGAAAAGGACTTGTGGTGGCACTTGGGCATCTGTGCCCGAAGTCGTGATTATGAAAATCCCACTCAGCTACTCCCTGAATTCCTGAAGTAGCTTCTCCTTCAGCCTCGGAGGTCTCCTTGTGTGTCTCAAGCTCTGCTTCTCCATGCCCTCAGGAAGGGATTGGTCAGTCTGATTTGGACACTGGGACTTGAGCTTTGGGGCAGAGATATTCCAGTGGCTGGGGAAGGCTGTGGGGTTTAGGCACAAAGCAGTGGAGGCTTTCTCTGTTCCTCAGCCAGTGCAGCCAGCTGTCACACAGGTCTGAGCGTGCTCTTGGTGAAGATGCTGAGACAAGTCCTTCCTCTTGCTTGCATTGCCCACCTCCCTGGAGAGGACCAGACTTGAAGGCTGCAGGGTCTCTGGTGCTGTTTGGAATCTCAGGACAGTTTCTGTCATTACATGAGTGTCTTGGTGTCCAGCACAAGACTGACTCCTGTTTTGGGTATCTAAAGACTAAACCCATGTGAGAAGTCTGTTGACCCTGCTTGTGGCTGGGTGACCTTTGTGCCCTGCTTGTTTCAAGAAAAATGGGGTTTCATAGACAGGAATGATATTGCATTTGCATAGTGTGGCATTGCAGTGTGGAAAAACAGTAAAAAAACATCAACTAATGTATGAAGTTATTTCATAATCACAGCATCAAAGAAGATAGGATTGTCAAGGTCCTTTAAAAGTTATCTAGTTGATTTAGCTTCATATTCTATGGACTTCTGGTAGTTCTCAGACATCAAAGTGTTGAGAAAGATGAAGAAAGGACTCATGTGTAGATTTGGTAATTCTGTATGTCAGTTTTTGGGGGGGCTGCAGGTAGGAGATGGCGCCAGGCAGTTACTGCAGCCTAATTAAAATGTTTAGCTGTAGCAGGAAAAGCGCAGTTAAGTGATTTCTTATTTCACAAATGTGCTTCATTATGCTGACTTCATCATTATGATCTCTGGATTTTCTTTTTCTTCAAAAAAAAATAGTTGGCTGGTCACTTTGTTAGAAGCTTGCTCTAATTCACCCTTTTGCTCTAATTACACTAAAACTGTTCCTCACTGATATTTGTGTGGCTGCTGCTTCAACCAACAAAACCCCACCAGTGGTGGGTTGTAACCCTTGCTGTTCCAGAGCCTGCCTACCCTTACAGTTGGAGTACTCAGCACGGTGCATGATCTGGTTTTTGTGCTCCTTCCTCTGTGGACATGGAGAGCTGTTTACTCCCTTTGGGTTTTTTTGGCAGCCTTTTAATACACACCATCTGTGATCCTCTTCCGCTAACTACAAAAAGAGATGCCTGGCTGGAGAACCAGGGGAAGGTGGAGAAGATGCATTTCCTTCCTTGCAAATGGGCTGCCCACCGGGGAGGACAGAAAAACAGACGGGGGGGCGTTTAGGCACCTTCTGACCACGTCATCAGTGGTGGTCATGGTTTTAAATTAGAAGTTTGAACTTTTGGATCTGGGTATGAAGTGGTGGATTTGGCCTCTGGATGCGAAGTTTAGAGTTTTAACTTCTGCCAGTATCATGGGCATTTATATCCATTTGTACAGCTTTTGGATATCACCTATATATACCACCTATTACACCAAGACATTCCTTAGTCAGATTAAGTCTTTGTCTTCCAGTCTAAGCATCTGGTTTATTATTCAGTGTAGAGGAGAGCGTCCATTTAAAATAAGGCTGTAATTTCCATCACTCCAGAATTTGGTGAGAGCCTTTGGATGTCATGCACAAGTGGGCTACCGAGGGCTTGGATTTGCACTTCTTCACATATGTATTCTTAAGGAAAGAATTTAGTAGATCAGAAAAAAAAAACCCCAACGAAGCCACAGAAGACTTGAGTGCTTGAAGGCTTACCTCTACCCAGCTGCACCGACTGGTCTAACAAAACACACTGCCTCTTCCCGCAAACTCCCCCTCGCTCGATCTTTGGCTGTTGCAGCTACAAAAGCCCAAATACTACACACATTGTTGCATTCCTGTACGGTATTAAGTCACTAATAAGGTCCTAAAGAAGCTGATGCTGTTATGAAATTATATTTTTTTCATTTTAAATAATGTACTCCTGCATTCTCTTCACTTCCAAAGGAGACGTTGTATCAAATTATGGGATCAGCATATGCAATCTAATGGCTGAGTCACCGGTGGAAAGAGCACAGGCAGAATAATTGTAGTTTTCCATGACTTGCAGAAGATAAAATATGTTTGTTTTTCCTTCATACTACGTAGGCATAACTGCTCAATTCCTCTAATACTTGGCATTTTGAGTTAGTGGCTTTAGTGACGATTCTTTCCTGAATCTTCTGAGGGAAGCTGGGCCACCAAGCTGCCGGTTTGGTTTTTAGATGATGGTAGCTATGAATGTTTAAACTCTTTTCCTACCTCTGTTTTTAATTCCTGTAGCGCATCCTAATTTTATGTGACATCCATTCTGGCAGTGTAGGTGCCCGCTCACCCGCGGCTGGTCCAGCATCGCTGCCTGGCCCCAATATGCTTGCTCACATACTACGTTTTTGAAAAGGCAGAGGGGAACATAGATCTTTCCAGTTGGTTTCCTGACCAGTTGATGTTTAATGTAGACTTCATTCTGAAGTTTAGAAGTATTATATTTGGTTATAAGTTAATTTACTTTGAAAAGCACCTAGAGGTAGTATTTATTGTAGTACACAAGAGTTGGAATTGGTGAAGTGTAACGGAAAAAATTGTGCAGAAGTTGAAGATTGAGTGTCAAACAAAATCTTGTATGGATTCATTGAAAAGGAGACCAGAACTGATATCCCCAATCTTTGCAGGTTTGGACAGTTATTGAAAAATGAATCCTGTATTTAAGGAAAACCAAGATTTGAAATTAAATGGACCAAAATGCCTTAGTTGCTTACAGTTGTGGTGGTGGTCAGATTTTTTTTCCCCTGCCTGCTTCTGTATTAAGTTGTAACAGGACAACTGGCTGTAATTGAAAGCGAAACCAAAAAAAATAACAAACCAACCCAAGTCGCTTGTAACATTGAGGGGCTCAGAGGGTTGCATTGACTGGGCAGCAAAAACAAAGCAAAAATAAAACCCCTTTGCATGACCACAAGGATTAGCTTATTCTGTGCAAATTCTGAGCCTGCCCTGCCGTTGGTTAGCTTGATGAACGCATTTCAAATTCATTCTATTTTCAGTAATTATTTGAGGTAAATAATGATGGGCTGTGCATTTACAGCCAGTGGAATGCAAAATTATTGTCACAGCATACATTTTCCTGCTGGCTCTTCCCAGTGCGTAGCCCCAGGTTGTCTTTGGGTAGGAGCATGGACATGGATACGGATGTAAGGCTGAAGGGGGTGTTGCTGCTCAGAAGTGATATCTGGTGGTTTCTCCTACTCCAATAAGCAATTGTATACTAAATATTCATGGGCTTCTAGTCTCAATCAGTTCAGTTTCCCTGGTTTGGAATTGAATGGTAGGAAGGATAAACGTCTTCAATTTCCAAATAATTTATCTATTGCATTTAATGAGTGTAGAGGGATTTCTCCTGATCCATGGAATTCCTGGTGCAGCATAAATGTATCTAACCCTCATCAATGATAAGGCCATCCATCAGCTCATATACTCTTTTCTATTAGCAGAAGTTTATCCTCAGATCTAGTGAAGGCCACTCATAAATCCATTTTAAAGGCATGTTGTTTGGAGAGGATATTAAACAGTATAATTCCAAGCTCAAAATCAAGCTGTGATAACCGCACTCTATCTGACAGACCAAGCTTTCAATCACACTTTATCACAGTTACAGATGTCTGTAAACGAACAGGTTTTTCCCAGAAACAATATAGATAAGCAAAGGTGGCTGAGAAAGTGTGAAGAGTAATTCAGAGAGGAAAGCCGGTCTGGCAGAGGTTTTCATTTTCAGTATCCTTTAAAAGGAAAAGCACATAAAACCCCTCCAAACTTATATTTAAAAATGACTTTGAATAATTCAATAAGATGATTCTCTAACCCTTATTTGTCTGCTCCGAAGGAGAAATAAAGGAATTAATGCCTTGTCAGTCAGTCACATAGGACCTTGTATCAAAGAGCAGCTGCAAGCCGCTCCGAAAGCTGCTATGGGGAAAGCGAAAGCTCCCTTCACTTTGCATTAAGGCGAAGGGGATGCTCGCTCGTCTGCGCTGAAGCATGGGTCTCAAAGGAAAAGCAAGGAAGGATTTTATTAAGCAGGACTGACCCCTGTAATCACACAGGCTGTACTCACCGATGGCTAACCTGGGCTGACCCTCCTCGGCACTGCGGCTGAACTGGGGAAGTTCCCATTGCTGCATTCCACTTTCCTGAGTCTACAGAAACAGTTTGTGGGTGCTGATGTTTGGAAAGGGAGAAGAAAATGTGTTCTCCCTTATTTTTGTTTTGTTAGAAATACAGCTTTGAACCACATTAAATCTTTTATCTAAATAGACTAAACCCAGTTTCTTTGGATTTTTTTTTTTTAAATCTTGAATTCGAGTTTGAAATAATTTAAAACAACAAAAAAAAATGTAGTGAAAAACCACTAAGACGGTGATTTGGCTTCTCAAATATTGTCCAGGTTCACTCTAGAGCCCTGCCGCCATATTTTTTTTTTTCTTGGGATGCTTTCAAATTTGTCTGCTTGATTATTGGGAACTTGTAATGGCGAAAAGACACATGTTTCTGAAATGATGCTTCTTGTGAAGAATGTTCAAGATCAGTCTCGATGAATTTGGCGGGCTTCCTGTGTTTGCACAGCACGAGAGCGCTGTCGGTGGTTTCTTTACGTTAAAGAGTTGGGGAGGTGGCACTGCTGGGGTGCTGGTGGACGGGGGGCTGCCTGCCCCCGCATGTAGCAGGGCTGCCAATGCTGTTTCCCCTCTCCTGCAGGGAAAATGGTACCTCCAAAACGCGGTGTATCATTAAGCAAACTCGCTGACGTTGGTGAAGTTTTTTGTCAGTCTGATCTGCTTTCTTACCGAAACACCTCTGTGCCTTCCAGACGCGGTTATTCAGCGATGCAGTCGGTGTTTCTTAATGGCAGGCAGTGTTACTCATGTACTTCAGCTTTCATTATGTGATTGATTGTTCTGTGGGAAGAATAAACTTTATTGGGCTCGTATCTGTTGATGCTATATTTAAAATCAGTCTTGTGAGACATTTCTTCAGAAATTGTGTTGCACCTGGATTAAAAACAACTACTCTTAACGTAGTCTAGATTATTGAAAAGAGAATGCAAACACTTCTGGTTGGGGTTTTGGGGGTTTGTTTGGTTTTGGTGTGGTGTTTTTTTTTTTTTTTTTTGTTGGAGTCTGAGGACTAGCTAGTTCTAACTCCAACATCTTAGAATTACAGTGGGGTAAGGTTTTGTCATCTTACAGACATAGGAAAAAAATACAACTTTTGGAAATGCATGAATTCATTGGTAAAAGAAGCCCTGAATTTTTTTCTAGTAGTCCACAGAAATTCCTATATACGTGACAAAAAATGAGGCAAAAGGACATCACCATCCAGGACTTAATGGTGGTGGCTGTCACGGCTCAATCTGTATTCAGACCTGGCTTTCAACTAAAAGGGGGAAAAAAACAACCCCGACCTCCACAACCAAATGTATATTGCTCAATACTCCAGTGTTCCTGGTCCACTAAAACTTCTCTAATGAGAAATTAAGAAAGAAGCAGACCATGGAGGTGAGAAAAGTTTGATTTATGCTTTGGGAGGAGTGGGTCAATAGTCCTAGGCTGAATGCAAGGTTGAAATATGGAACCATCACATTAGCGTCTACCGCTGCGGCCCTGTGGTCCTTCTTGAGAAAGGAGCCTGCCAATACCCTCCTGTTCCTTGGAGTTTATTAATAAGAAAAGGAAAAATTATAAATTGCATCTTGCAGAAAAATAAAAGCAGAATTGGTTTCGTAGCCTGAATCAATGAGCAGCATTACTAGGCTACCTGCTTCAAAACCGAGATTGGTTTGTGGCTACCGTGTATTTGCACAGAATCACATCAGAGTGCGTTTCAAGAGAAATGGGACTTCTGTCTAATTTAAACAGGCAGCTTTCCTTGGACTTAAATGGAATTGAGTAATGCTATAGGCACTCATACATACATGACTGAAGAATTATTGCGATAGATTACCACCCTTACAAGCCCTCGTAACAGAGGGATAGAGGCACCCACGTCACAAGAGTAACCTTGTGTTGCACACAAAGCTCTCTAATTGATTTCTAATTGTCGACCGTAGCAGAATTCCTTTTATACTGTAGCAACAAACGGTGGGGGATAATTTTTATTCACAGATAATTATTACCAAAACCAGGTGCTATAATCTGTTTAAAAGTCTTTGTGCTTTACAGAATGTAGAATATTCTGTAAGTGCTTGAATGTGGTCTTCTCTTGGTCGCGTGGAGGTCAGAACCAGCAGCTATTGCTTTAACATTATTTCAGAAGGATAAGGGAAAAGTCCCAGCAAAAGACAACTGAGCTTTTGTAGGACTTCAACACCTCGGGGCCAATGGTCTAGACCAGTCGCCCGTTCTGCACGGTACTTTACAGGCAGTACCTCCCGGTGCTTTGGAATGGTTGAGCCATAATTCTCAAATTGCACTGCTTTTCATAGTGGATTAATGGTTTGGGGTAGATGTTGTGTATTCACCTGACCTGATGGCTGAAAAGTTAATCCACGATAATGGTATTTTGGTTTAGGTTTTTTTTTTATTAAGCTCGCATAGTGCAGGACTTTAAGCCACAGTAGCGCAGGATTTCTCATCAGGCTGTACCCTAGGCTGTGCTGTCTTTCTGGGCAACAACTGCAGGACAGCCAGCAGCGTGGGCAAGTTCAGTCTTCTCTTTCCTCCTCTCTTTCTTCCATTGTAAGTGGGAGTTTATCGAGCAGAACCATGATCCTGGAGCTTTTTTTCTGTCCTCCCAGTTTTCTGCTCGCTATATGGAAAAAAATCCTATTGTCTCGCTGTAGAAAATCTTGTGATTCTGAGAACTTGCAGAAATGTTTAAACCATTCCATGAAGGATGGAAAGGTGGATGGAAGGGGAAGAGGGAAAGGGGCGATGCCCACTGCCCGCACCGAGGGCAGAGCAGGAACTCAACCGGGCTGATGGAGGCAGGGAGAGAAGGGAAAGCGGAGTGGATCTTGGAGCTGCTTTCATTTAGAAGTGAGATCAGAGAGGGTCAGTCCGGAGCCATTAAAGTCGAAGGAGGCTCATGTGAAATGGAATGGTGGCGGCGGTGCCAGAGGCATCCCCACAGGGGCTCTCGCCACCTCCCCGCTTTTCTCTGTGGGTTTCTTTTTAAACTGGACATGGGGGAGGAATTTTCCTGTAACGTACCTTCCAGCTGGGAGTGGGAGGTGTTTAGCTTCATCGCCATCTGCTAAGGAGGTGTTAGAGAACAGAGAGGGCTTTTTCCCTGTTCTATTTCAAGAAAGGAGGAAAAAAGAAAAAAACAATTTGTGTGTGTTTCTGTGTTGGAGTTTGCAGCTTACAGTAATAATAGCAAACCCCCATATAACAGCTGAAGAAGTTCTCATGTATGCTTGTATAGAAATGTGAAATAATTATTATAGTCTATTTTCAATGTTAGTGTAATAGCATTTTTCTTCTCCCAGAGCAATACTCTATGACAGCCAACATGGATAAAGAGTTAAGTCAAATCTGTGCTATACTAATATACTATTAATTTATTAACATACTATTAATTTATATACTATACTAATAATTTATTATTATTATTGCTTTAAACTGGCTCTATTGGGCCACCACACGAAGGAAATTGGAAGCAGTCAGTGACTCCGGTGTAGACTCCTCACGCGCTCCAGCACCCTACTGACGGCAGGAGATAACTCAGGGCTGGGCAGCCCTCCTGATACAGTTCAACTGATTGGCATTGCTCTGATCCTCCCCCTTCTGATGCCTGCTGAAATAAAGGCGTGACTGCCTCTTTGAATGGCGCTCCTTGTGGAAGCCCTTTCACGCGTGGCACAGCGTTAGAATGAAGTGGTTCATCCTTTCCTTGGGCGCTCGTGGCCGCGCACGCCAACCCCGTCGTGCCTCTGGTCGCCCTCCTCCGCTGAAACCAGCGGGGTGCCATGCACCAATCTCGGTGGAAAATTGGTGGTGGGCTGGGGAGCAATCCCTCCTTTGAAGTGTGGGCACAACAAAGTTATACCTGGATTTCTGAGTATACTTACAGAGGACTGGCGTTTCCTTCCACAGCTAACGGAGCCTGTCGGCTCACCAAATGGCTAAGAGGATACTCTATGAAAACCCAAGTAATATACTTTGTGTTTATTTGTCTCTACCTGTTCTCCGAAAACCAGGTCATTAATTCTCATCAAAACTTCTTTCTGAACCATTTTTCTTTGTCTGTGTCGGCTTTTGTGTAAATCTGCATTTCTTTACATAGTGCAGTATGGTGAAAATTAGTTCCAACTCAGTAAATCAGTATTATTTGAAATTTTTTTGTGTTTTTACTAAGACTTGATTCAGCAAAACCTGTCCATAATTGCTGGAGTATAGACTGAGGTCAAAGGATGTTTTGCTCAGGTACATACTGATGATAATACAGTCAATGTATTTCACTATTATTTATTTGGAGTCCATACATAATGGAAGAATATGCTTTTCCTGAAAGAACACATAAAACTGCTGTGTTCTCATTTCAAGGCAAAGATTTCCCTGAAATGCATCACTTTGTGGTGCTAAGCTCCCCTGGCTCAGCCCCGCTTGCAGCGGGCTCCCATCTCCGATGCAGCCTGGAGGCTGGGGATCAGCGTGCTCGGAAGCAGCAGTGTGACGCGATCCAAGGGGCCTAAATGAGAGCAGTATTCCCAGCCTCTGCACCTTTGGATGACTGCAGCAGCTGAACCACCCTATTTCCTCAGGCTTCCCAGCCTACTATGTGAACTGGGACTTGCAAATACTTATGGATGGGAGTAATTTTGTCTGTGACTTAATGCATTTACGTGCATCTTCTTTGCAAACTTAGTGAAAACTCTGCTGTTTAAGTTGTTGGAATACTGCAGCTGTTTTAATCCCTTTGGGAGGATGCACGGTCCCATCCTGACCGCTAATGCTGCTGAGGGAAAAGCTGAATCATGTGCATGATGTGCATCAATCAGGCTTCTGCAGTGCTCCTGGAGTCTGAGGGGTTTGTGTGTCAGTAGGTGTCAGCATTCAGTTACTGTGTAATTGAGCAGCCTGATTGAATGCTCATGGCAACCTGCCTACAGAATTAATGCCAAGTGCTCCACAAACTGCGCTTTAGGACAGGATTATTCAGCCAGAAGTTTCTCGATTACACAAAGGGGGAAAAAAAAAAAAAAATACTTAAAGCTCTAGCCACTCTCCAAACCCCTAATTTCATCACTGAAAATAACGCTCTGCTACTTCGTGGTCGTTTGATAACACACAGAGCAAACGTAAACACCTATTTGTGTCTGGACCCGGGCTTGTGTCAGTACGGGTGCTGCCCTGCCGTGCAGGGTGCTGGTTACGGTGCATGGGGCTCCAGTTAGCAGGGACTATTGCTCCTTTCCCTTGAAAAGCTGAGATAGCTCTCAGCTGAGCTTCTGAGATAAACCTTTGCTGATAGCTTCAAAACGCCTGTGGTTGCACCTCCCTTCTTAACCATGTTACACCCTTAGTTTGCTCTCCAGGCTTGTAAATCTGGTTAGCGTTTGGTTGATGGGTGTCCTGGTTTCGGCTGGGATAGAGTTAATTTTCTTCACAGAAGCTAGCACAGTGCTGTGCTTTGGATTTAGTACCAGAAGAATGTTGATAACACGCTGATGTTTTTAGTTGTTGCCAAGTAGTGCTCAGACTGCTCAAGGACTTTTTGAGCTTCTCCTGCTCGGCCAGGGGCGTAACAAGCTGGGAGTACAGCACAGCCAGGACCCAAACTGTCCAAAGAGCTATTCCAGACCATAGAACGTCATGCCCGGGGGGGTTGGTCAGTCGGGTCGGTCGGGTCGGTCGGTCGGTCGCGGGCAGAGTGGTCGCAGCTCGGGCTGTGTGATCACAGCTCGGGGGGAGTGATGCTGCTCGGGACGGGCTGGGCATTGGTCAGCGGGTGGTGAGCAATTGCATTGTGCATCACTTGTTTTATATAGTCTGTATATTTTCTTACCATTATTATTATTATTATTGTTATTCTTCTCTCTTATTAAACTGTCTCTATCTCAACCCACGGGTCTTACTTTTTTTTTTTTCCCCCTTTTCTCCGATTCTCTCCCCCATCCCACTGAGGGAGGGGGGGGCAGCGAGCGAGCGGCTGCGTGGTGCTGAGTTGCCAGCCGGGTTAAACCACGACAATGGGTTAGGATTAACTACCATGTGTGCCATAAGGGCCAGCTTGCCTGGGGATGCTGCAATCTTATTAGGGTAATGAGGATACTTCTAGAAGGGGGTTTGGAGGCGTTTCTGAGCAGACATTAGCTGGGGAAGCGGTGTGGTAGGACTATCGCTCCCCTTGCTGCTCCCTACTCATTTGCAGGAAAGATGCTTTGAGGAAGAAGAGCTCTACGGCTTTTCCGTAATGCAGAGCTTCAGTTTTGGCCCATTTGTGCAAGGAAACCATATGGCAACATAATGAATCTGGAAATGACACAGATTACAGTCGAAGCACCACTGGAAAGTAATGCTTAGAAGCTCTTCTGTATAAATGCATACAATGTGAGTTGGGCTCTTAAAGGTGCTATGGTTGCTAATGCTCTTAACTTACCACCCCATGCATGTAACGCCGCACATGGCCAGTCGATGGTTGATGCTCCAGCCTTGAATCAAGGCTTGCCTCTTCACATAGAACACAGTTCGTTAGAACTGGTTAACTTGCTCTGTGTAATTGGCTTTCTGAGGAGCAGAGCGCCCCTCCAGACTAAGATCCAGAGCAGCTACTTTCATCCCAACCCTAATACTGCTTCCTCCAGTAGAAGGAGAGGTTTAGGTTGGATCAGAAAGGCTCAGATATGCTCATACTTTGTCTTCAATCTTTTCTCTCTTCCCATCTGCTGTAACTGCTGACATCAGTTGAAACAGCAAGAAGCAATACTTTTTTCACAGACCCTAGTGTGCAAATGATACTGGATTTATAAACCTGAAGGGGGCTTGCTTGCCTTCCCAGACTTGCAATCTCAGAAAAATTTCACATCAGCTGCAAAATGCATCTGTAAGAGAAATGTGTTATGTTCTCCTGCGAGCACAGAGGACAGTGAAGCGATCAGATGGCTCTCGATGGTGTCAGAGTCCTCTGCCTGGTGTTAGGAGCAGATTAGATCTCATGTCAGGCAGCAGCAGTGCCCAAGGCAACGTCTCTCCAGCTTTCTGATTTATGGTCCAATTCAGCCAATTAAGGATCTTTTTGTATCTTGTCTTAGTGAAGGGTCCGGGACTGGGAATCACTTTATGCCCCATTTTATTTCGTGCAAAAAGGTGGCCTTGCAGGTCATGAAATTCCAGCCGTGAGGGATTATCCAGAGTCCATCACTTGCCCTTGCCATCACAGCCCCTTCCCTACTGAGTCAGGGAAGCAGCTGTGGACTCATCTCTGCTTCCTCGGTGCCCATGGATCGCTGCTCCCATGCTGCTCCATGAAACATGACTGTCGGGATGTCGCACGGTATGTGACCGTGCCTTTGACCTTGGGGACACAACACATCCTAGTCAGCGCCGTGCCGCGCTGGTGTGGGAAGGTAGGGCATCATCTGCCGGTTCCCATGTGTGACCCTGCCTGCGTGTCCCCCTCGCTTCAACCTGAGCCTCCCACATGGTTCTCTTGTAATGTAGTTAAAATCTAAGGGCAAAAAGTATTGTTAATCATGCAGCAGTGGAGATGGCAGCACAGAGGTTTTTATTATTACTACTGATTTACAATATTGGTGAAGGAAAAGTAATTACCAACAATTCATCAAGCATTCCTTTTAACCATCGTGCTGCAAGAATATAGCTAGTGCTGGCAACTAATCTCCTTGTAGGCTTTTGTGAAAAATGCAGGATTATCCCCTTCATTTCCCCCATTCAGCTTGTTTCTAGCTCATTTTGCTTTGCTATTTCTCTAAAGAATGCCAATTCTGCTTCATGACTCCATCCCTTCCTGGCTGACACATTGATCCTTCCTCAGGAGGCTCCGTACTGTGTTCCTCGGTAGTTCAGTATTATATTCTAACCTCAGTATAATGATTTCATTTAAAACACTAAGACTTTCTCATCCTACAAGCTTAAAATATGCTCCGTTTTGCTGTGGTGCTGTCTGCATTTAGCAGCCCAACGCAAGCAGAAGTGAATGGGGAACATTTGCAGTCTGAAGCGGCGTGTTTTAATGGGATCATTATTTTGGGGAGGGAACATAATAGTGGCGTATCTTGCAGCACCCAGGCTTTTCGTTTGAATTCTCTTTCTTAAATGCTCTCAGGGGAAGAGGAGAGAAGCTTTGTGTGAGCACAGAAATGGAAGTGGGACAGGGTAGGGGTGTTTGTCAGGTTCAAGAGGCTTTGTGTCCCAGGTTAGGTACGTGGCACTATGAATCGTGCTAGAATGAGCGTGATGGACATAACTGGTGATCCCTGACCAAGGACCAGCTGTTTGTGCCACGTCTGTTGTCATCTCCAGCCCTATCATCTCTTGAACTGCTCATGGGTGGGCATGCTTAGGCAAAGCAGATGAAGCTGGGACGCGGTAAGGGCCACTAGCGTGTAGTCGGGGTTCAAAGTACAACCCCGTAACCTAGAAGCTTGGGAAGAGAGGAAGCGATTAAAAAAAAGTGTTGGGACCCACCAGTAGTTGGGACCCACCAGTAGTTGGGACCCACCAGTAGCTGGAAGAAAGTCTGCTGTGTGGGTGTTGATCTTTCTACAGCTCCTAAGGTGATGTGAAAGCTTTTCCTGGAAGGCTCTTCAGCCGTGTCTTCTGATAAAGATGGGAATGCTTTTAGTTACCGTTCATTTTAGGTAAAAATCTATGTACCAGCAGGTTTGGCAAACACTTTGTGAGTAGATTGCCTACCATACAACAAGTAAAACCAAAATCATATGTAACTAAACATGAAAAAATAGAATCTTTGAAAGCAAATGTGGTTTAGGATTAGATTGTAAAATATTTTCAGTCCAGAATTAAGCTGTTTATGCATTGGCTTTGGAATTGCAACTGAACCAAACAAGTGGTTTGCTTTTCTTTTTTTTTTTTTTTCTCCCTTATCATCACACAGCGAGGACTAGGAAGCCTGCCAGGCTCATTGAGGTTTGTCCGCTCTTGCTGGGTGGTGCCTATATGCCCTGACCCACCCTAGAGTGGTGGATTCCACCTCTTGAGAATGACGACTACCGACCTTCAGACCAGTAGCAAATGGAAATATGCATTAGTTAAATAATGTGCGTTAGTTATAACCATCTGCACAGAACTAGTGAGAGAAGCCGCTGGTGCGTTTTCCCCCTGGTAAGCCCAGAAGCGTGATGGCCATCTCGGAGCCGTGGTACTTCAGCAGCACTGCAGCTCTTCTCCTCCTCCTCCTTCAAGCACATTGTTTCTGTGAGGAGCTGGCAGAATCAAAAGGAAAATAAACAGGGAACCTGCCTTGGGCCCAGAGGTGACGTGAGCTCTCCCACACCTTGACTCTGCTATTTGCTCTTCTCTTCCTTCCTTTTGTGCTTGGTTGTTGATATTAATTTCCGTGCCTGTACTAACTTTGCATAAATTCTGATGATGCCTGGGGACAATACTTCTGCATTGTTATTTAATCTTATTTTCCTTCTCTCCGTAAGCAGTTTGCCAGCACGTGATGATCTGATTTTCCTGGCACCCCACTTACTTTTCACTTTTCTTTATCAGTTGATTTACTGCCTCTAGACAGAAGATGAATAGTTTGCACTTTGTACTCTTAAATCAAAATGGAATGGAAAAGACTGGTTTAATCATATTTTATTCCAACCTCACTTATCTGTATCACCTATTGCTTAGCCCTGTCAAGAGTGATATGTCTGCAATATCCTATCTGTGCTGTTTGCTCACCACAGTACCATAGGTTTTGCTTATTCATGATTTCAGCGTTGTTTTATAATAAAGATGTGTGAAAAGCTCTGAGCAGCTCATCACCGATTCCGATGGTTTAAACAACGAGGCCAAGTTTAGTGGGGAATAACAATTCAATAATGGTTTATATTTCCATTTAAACCTCGCCATATTTTGAATATGAGCCATAAGCTAGGTCTTAGTTCAGAATGACATTTACACATATTCTTAATATTAAACTTATACGTAGCTCTCAGCGACTGACGGGGCTGTGAGCAACCTGATGTGGTTCAAGGTGTCCCTGCTCCTGCTGGGGGGTTGGGCTGGGTGACCTCTAGGGGTCCCTTCCAACCCAAAACATTCTATGATTCTATGGAGCTGGAAAGCTTGAAACATATTTTACCTGAAGTAGTGATGTCCAACGAACCTGAAGAAGTAAAGTCCAGTAACCATTGGACTGACAATTATTTTAGCATGGGCTCATACACCTTGTCGAATCTGGGCCTGAGAGCAAAAAGTGGTTTTGCGTTTCTGATGTGTTTGATTCACGTTGGATTCTAAAGCAGAAATAAAAGCAACTTAATTAAATTATTATACGTATATATACATATATATTTAAAGCACCTTTTTTAGGTGATGTAGGGGTTTTATCTTAGGTGAAAACAAATGTTTGGACCAGTTTTTCAGTGGCCTTTGGATGTCATGGTTCAAGCTTCATCGATAGGCCTCCCTGATGTTTTGAATAATGCATCTGGAAACAAGCAATCCATTCATTAAATGGTCAAAAATAGACCATTAGAACTGTTTCAGTGTAGCTTGACAATGCAAAATGTTTTAAATCTCAAAATACTACAGGGTGAAAATTAAATAATCAAATGAGTATGGTTCTCACCGTCCACACTGATATAAATATATACAGAGCATTCAGATTGCTTTTCATCACAAGAAAATCCCTGACAGAGCAGACAGTGACAAGATGGTTTTTCGTTGCTTTTTTCTTGGACTGTATCTGCACTGCCATGATGTGGGTAGAGGCACTGACCTTTAAACGGAGTTGGGTTTTCAACCTGAAACACACCGAGGCTTTCTGCTCTGCTGTACTGATCTCTGCTTTTAGCCATAACGCAATTAAAGTTATCCTTTACCTCATCACCTGGAGAGCACCACTGATGCAATTTTTGGTTTACTTCTTGCCTGTTGACAGAATACAAAATGATTTATAATGGCTGGAGCAAGACTGCAACTGGCTGTGAAGAGTTTATTCAGAATTTTCCATTCCTTACACTGGAGTGCAGCCACAAAAACACTACCATGTGTTTTTAACTTGTTTGCTGTTTTACTGGCTGTGAATCAAGCAATAGAATAGCTTTTGTGTTCAACTTCAAAGGCTTAGACTCAAGAGCAGGTTCTGTATCACCCCATAACACTGTGGCCTCTTTGAGGGGACTAAGCTAAATTGAATTATCTTTTACAAGGCTAAAGCAAAAACCACAGTCCTGGCTGAGCAAGGCTTTTCCAAGTTATGTAATTTACTGTTTTCTTTCTTTATAGATCTATAATTTCACAATATTTTTTCAGCTTTCTCCACAGTCTACTTAAAAATCACTTTTCTATTTTGACCACTCACTCATCCTGTTATTACCTACAAGTTCCTTTTCGGCAGCCAAAAGAAATTATTATACTCCAAAAATACTGCATTATCGAGATCAAACCCAACTTTCCGTTCAGTCGGGCTAACGGAATCATTGGCCGCCTCTGCCCGTGAGCTCTTGCGGGACGCGGGACGCCGGAAGGGCGGGCTGAAGGACGCGTGTGCTCTGAGCAGCTACCGCCGGCTTTAACCAGTAAGCACAAAAGGGTGCTGGTTTGAAAGGTCTTGGCTTGCCCAATCGATAACACCCCTTCCCCTTATTTTGTTTTTCATTCTTGAGCTTTATTCAGTCTGAACTTGTTTTTAAAGCTGCGGGGATCGCTGAAGCTGTGCTCTGCCACCCCGGTTACCCATGGCAGTACTTTGCTGTGTTTCACTGCTCAAAGCCAGTTGGTGAAACCCAAGGTTTCTCCCTCCACACAAATAAGTGAAAGGCCATGGTAAGTACCTAGCAATCTCTGGGAAAGGTGCCATGGGATATTTAGAGACCAGAGCTCAGGAGCCCAGTTTGCAGGGGGTCGTTTGAAGTGACGGGAGGTGCGGAGGTGAGACCGTCCAAAGCTCAAGCTTCTTTGCTCAGGGGAAAGAAGCAACCGAGACTGAATGGATATGGAGTGCACAAGCTACCCGTTCCACCAAGGAGCCTCGGCTCCTCCTGACCAAAAGCATCCATGCAGTGCATGAGAGCAGCCTGGCTCCCTTTGAAAGCACCAGGACCTCGGGAGCTGTGACTGCTGACTGCCTCCTGGGTTATGCTGAACCGAGACCTTCTCTAAACCTCAGGAAATCAATAGGCTTTTCCTGATGTCCTTAACTCTCACTATGTTATTAAATTGCTATTCTTCTCTTGCTGGTTTTCTTACTATATTTGTTATTTTTAAGATTGATGCAACTGCAGAGTCATGTCTGTCTTGGCTATCGTTGAGGTCTCAGTGTTTAAAGATGGTATTCATCCCTTTGAGCCTAACTTTGCCTTGGCTTTCTTGGTTGATGAATGAAGGAAACGTCCTCTAGCAATGCCTGTATTCCATAACTCCATCAGTTATGGAACATCAGCCAGACAGTGCTTCAGCAGCTATCATTGAGGTGAAAAATGCCCTCCCTGTCTAAAAGGACACAGCTGTAAAGAAGTAACGGTGGAGACTGTAGGTGGCCCTACAAGTTTTTCTGCCCTGTGAAGAAATCTTTCTGCCTTGCATCTATTGCAGGCATTCTCGCTTTCTTCATTGTCAAAAAAGCACCTTTAGCTGGAGGATCCATTGCTGGTTTGTGCTTGCTGTCTTGGGAAATGATAGAGGAATTACGGAAATTTCAGTTAGGAAATGGTAGTTCTGAACAGAATCCCTTTGGTTCAGTTTCTTCCAGAACACACATACAGAATGCACAGAAATAATTTCCAGTGCTAAAGCTTGAATTGTCTTGTTAGATTGTCACTTTTGAGTGAAGAAATGGTTTGACATTGATTTCTTTTTTCTTCTTTTACACTGATATCCGAGTTTTTTGTGTCAGTCTGATTTGACAGAAACTGAGATCTGTCTGTATTTTTAGGCTGCTGACAGCTCAGTGTCTTTTACACAGAAGGGAAAGGTTTTTTTATGCACTTCTGATAGGGATTACCCTGTTTAACATTTCCTTTTCCCTGCATTTCTCTTGAATGCAATACAAAGTTGACTCCAAAGTGAACGGACCCTGGTTAAGGCGTACAGAGCGTTAATACAGGCAATAACTAAATTATCCAGCTGTGACTCCCGGAGTTCAGGCGCTGCCTCCCTGACCTTCCCCAGCTCGTGCCTTTCCCACAGGAGGTCAGGTCACTGTTAAAGGCTGTTCTGAAAATCTCTGCTGAGACTATTGCTCCTGTGTGCTCTCAGGAACCGTTAAAAAACACAACACCAAACACTCTTGATGTGTAGTAGTGCCCTGGAGCTGTATCTTTTCCTTTTTTTTTTTTTTTTTTTTTTCCCAAAAAAATGAAGAGACAGATTTTTTTTTTTTTAATTATTCTGTAGGAGGATTATCGAGAGTAATTTGTTCCTGTCCATCAGATTGACTCAGCCAGTCTCTGTTGTGTAGTTATACCTACGTTCTCTAATGCAGCTGAGGTTACAAACATGACAGTTTTGCCATTGCCTTTGCCGGGTTGGGATTTTGCCTTTCATGCATCTGAAAGGGAAGCGGTGCAGCCCTGTAGATGTCAAGTGGATGGAGAAATAATGTGGGAACGATTTCTTTCCATTGCTTATAAAAGTGACTTGTAAGTAGCCTTGATGAACGTGGCTAGGAAGTGTTTTGCGGTCTGAAAACAGCCTGATTATTCCCAGCTCTTTCTACTCTCTGAGAATGAATGGCTGGTTGTTGTTAAATGCAGCTAGCAATATGAAGATGTACACTTAGCCCATTGTTGTCCAGTGATGCTCAGGTCAAGTCCCCTGAAATTTAAATATGTTCTGTCAGACTGGCCGTTGCTGCATCTCCAGTGAAGTTATTCTGTAAAAAATGTGATTTACTGAAATGAATTTTACTGTCTCTATTACTCCTCTTATCGCCATTATTAAGGCTCTGGTACCTGTAATATTTGAGTTTGTCATTGCCGATCTTCCTCTCTTTAATGTGCAATTACTACACGCTATTTCAAACCACTTGGAGTGAATTTGGCAGTACACATACAGTCTAAGCGTATTTCAAAGTGTGTTCCTGTGCATGAAGAAAACCTCTCGCAATGGCCCAAGTCGAAAAATACATATTGGGAAGCCAAGGGGCACGTGCTCGTGTGTTGGGTGTGTGGGCCAGAAGGCATGGGCAAGCAGGCGAGGTGCGTTTCGAGCCAAGCTCGTCAGGTGCAGCCCCTACCGTTGGCAGGAGCCGCCTGTATTGCACCGCATCGCTGCCGGACCCGGGGAGTAATTCCACTGGCTAGCGTGAGTAAATCGGGCTGGATGTCTGCAGTGAGTAGAAAAAACCAGAAATAAAGCCTGTTACTTTATTTCTTTACTAAGTTTCTTTACTAATTTAATAACTTTACTGAGGATCCAACAGTGAATAATTTGGAGACTGATGGGTGAAGCCAGCCCATGCAAGTGGCAGTAAAGGAGTGCGGTGCCTTGGCGAATGCCCCATTTTTCACTCCCCGGCTATTTTTCCTCCCGAAGTATCCTCCAGTTTCTCTGCCTCATTGATTCACTGTCTATTTGCAAATCACATTTGAAAACATATTTCTTCTTCAGTGGTTATAGGTTCTAATTTCTTTTTTACTCTGCCATTATTTAAACTCTGTAACTGCATTATATAACTCTGTAAATCACTGTGGGAAATAATTTCTGTGAATTATATTATGTGGAACACAGGTATATTGTACTGAACTGCTTAAGTAATTTATCTGTAAATTCTTGGTACAACCCTCTTCAAGTGAATCGGATACTGGGCAAGAGAAAGTGTGGTATAAAGCCGTTCATCAGTGGAAAACTGGCTCGAAACGAGTCGCCGTTCGGCATACCTAATACTTGATGGATTATTCTGGCTGCCTTTTACTGGCGGATGCGAGTAAAGATTTTGCTTTCAGAATGACAAACAAATGTACGTTGGTACCAGGTCCTTGAACTGAGGACTGACGGTGTTAAACAGAAGTGATAAACAAGGGTGGAAGCATCTTTAATAGCACGTAGTGGCTACAGTACGTTGTAGAGGTAGGTTTCGGATGTTATTTGTTGCCAGGTGTAAAGGAATCCTGATTTGAGCTTGTTCATAGGCCTCTTCCAGTGCATGATCTGTAAATGTTTCAGAAACTGGGCTCCACTGGTATGCAGTGCTCACGGAAACCTGCACGCTGCAACAAGCAGCAGCTAACTCCAAGTCATGTTGCGTTTCAGTTGCTTCCCAGCAAGTGATTTATTGATCACTGGTCCGTATATACCCGCAAATACTGCGGATTTATATGCAGCTACCGTTCTTCAGTAGGGGAAGGAAGGCTGGTGTAAACTAATTAATTTGGAAAGTTAAAGCTGATGTGCATCTACTTAACCAAATAGGTCAATTATATGTTCAGTCTGATTGTTGATGCCTGTGACTACAGTAAGGAGAGGTTATTGACTGAAAAAGTTCATAGCAAAGCTTTTCTAGTCTTTTCCATGGGTATTCGGGGGGACTTATCCTTAGTTCTACCCTTATGCTACTTTCTGAAATTAATCATTAATATCATCCTTAATCATGCAACAAAGTAATATTAATTTACATGATCAGAGTATGTATTTTAGAAACGGCCTATCTTTGACTTAACGTGACCAAATATTCTTTAATCTCTGTCATTCACTGTATTTCTAACACTGGTGGGTGGAAAATGCTGGTTAGGGCCTGATCCTGGAAGTACCGTAACGGAGGATTGACTTTAAACACAAACGCTTAACGTGAGCCTTGACTTTACCAGCACACTCTTGTTGCTTTATGCCTTTACTCCTCCTTTTCCTTGGCATTACTGCTAAGCTTACCAGTTACAAATTGTTATACACACTGAGAAATACTAACATCTTTGCGTTTCACTTGTACCATAAAAGAGTTAAATGCAATTTCCAGTATATTTTTCCCCTCACAATTTGTCTATTCTTCAAAAATATATATTGGCATTTAAATACTTTATATGGGCCCATTGCTCATTGTATAATTAGTTTGCATTTCTGAGTAATATGTTCTAAACATGACATTAGCTGAAGCATTGAGGGACTTTGAGCTGTTCCCTACCTGAGTCATTTCTCCATTTCATTTCCCAGTTCCTGTTTTTAGCTGGGCGGTTTAGCTGTGGATTCCTCTGTGGGCGGGGGAAGATGCTCCTCCTGCTGCAGCTCCTGGTTCCCCTTGCAGGGCACAGAGATGCTCAGCAAGAACAGGGAATCCGTGCGTGCTCTGTGCACGCTTGGTGCAACCCCCTGGCAGAGAAAGCCATGGTTCTGCAAGGAAAACTCTTTGCATTGGAAAGCTGAATTCAAGTGATTTACTTCTGTGGTCTTCATTGGAATCTGGAATGTAAATCTTTCACCCAGTCTGAAATAAGCAAGCAAAAACTTCCCGCTGAAACCTATTCTTGTGCTTGATCCCAAGACATCGTGGTTTCAGCTCTCATTTTGTTTGTTTTTGATGGGAAATGGAAGTGTTCCATTGAAAACCCTGAACTTCCTGAGCACTTCCTCCACCCTGGGTGTATGGGTACACGCATGCTGATACTTAGTTAGGGTTGTCTCTTTGGAAAAGACACAACAGCTTTGAGTGTATTTTGTAGGGTGTTGGTGAAAATGTTACCCCCCTCTACGTGGGAAGGGCAAGGGTAAAGAACCTGGTGATGCCCCTGGAGGCTGCTTTAGGTAGGAACCATTTAATGCAGCCAGCACTCGTGACTATCCCGTCACCCGCCTTTGCAACAGCAAATATGCAATGCATGTTGGCTCCTCAACTACATTTTTTTTAAAATAATTTTGCTTGGCTCTTATGGAAAGACTTAACAGCCCTCTGAGCAGGCAGAAGGAGATTAGTCTATTTGCAAGAAGATACAGATGAGGGCTTCGGGGTATTAATAAAAAAAAAAAAAAAGCCTGTCACTACCGAGTCATGGGCTTTCCCAGCCTTCAGCGATTTGCAGCTCTGGGATTTCCCAGTCCTTCAGCCTTCCTTTTAATGCTCCACTTCACTACAGAACAGCCAGGTTTTATTTCCTCTACTTGTGCACCTCGATCTTGACCCAGAAAGACAATTATTTAAATTTCCAAGGACCGGTTAATCTTTGACATCCTCACGGCAGGCAGAGAAAAGCAGATGCCTGTATAACGCAGAAATCTATCTTGTTGGAAATGTTCTGAGATCAAAAGGTTACAGGTGAATGAGGAGCCAATAAAGATTTATGGAGCTATTTCTGCAGTTGAGATCTCTCTCCAACGGGGGCTGATCCCTCGTGAAACGTACCTGGAGATGTCATCTGTGTTGTGGTTTTCATCCCAGTCTGGATCAAGGACTATCTTAGAAATTCAAGACAGCCTTGTGGGGGAAAGTGATTTTACATCTGGAATTCCTGTTAATCCATGTCATGAAATGTTGCACGTACAGGGAGCTTTTTCCTTGTCTGGTGGCCCAGCTCTGTGTCAGTCTGATCACAGCACCCAATTACAAAGAAAAGTTTTCAGTATTAGCTCTTCCATCGATGAGCACACTTTTTTTTTTCTTCCCCTTTACAGACCAGCCTGAAGGATGTATTTGATCACCAGAAATTAATTGTTAAAGAGGGAAAGGAAGATTTATTTTTTTTTTTTTTCCAAAAGCAGATGGCTCTTAACATCCCTGGCAAACTGGCAGCAAGTCAGTTTTCCTCAGCCGTTGTGGACCTTTATCAATGTGCAGCTGAGTAACAAAGGCAAATAAATAACGGGAAGAAAATTACATTAACTGGTGGGGGGGGGGGGTTGGTTGGTTGTTTTCCTGAGGGAATAATATGGTCTTTTCTTACCAGCCAGCGAAGGAAAGGAGGCAAAGAGGGTGAAGTTCTGGGATGTGTTTCTGGGTCGGCACGGTTCACTGATTTACGTGCCATGTTGCCTCTGCTTATCACGTTAAAGGCATTTCTATAGGGAATAACGCAAGCTGGTACACTAAAGAGCAAAATTGTTTTGTGCAAGGTGACAACGTATTTAGGTGAACAAAACATACGTGAAATATGCCTTTAAAGGATGTAGTGATCTGATAGTTCTTTAGTTATGGAAACCACATTCAGTGGGGGTGGAAATAGCCAGGCATTTAATAGGAATGCTACTCGTTGTCTGCTGTAAGGGCTTGTGCTGATACACTTTGATAGGCATTGGATAAAACCCCAAATTTGCTGCACTCCATATGAGTTTTGTGTCTTTCAGGGCTTTCACTTAAAAATTCATTAAGAAATAACCATTCTAGGCAGAGCTCCAGCCAGCTGGCATGTTGGCTACCAACCCTTTCAGAAATAGGATTTAAGGGCTTTCACATGTTTGCAAACCAACCGCTCTTGATATGTGTGAACTTTCCTTCCCTCCTCCTCCCGTCCCACCTCGTGCATAAAAATACCAGGCAGTTAATTCTAAAAAATACTGATGTATTTTGAACAGTTGCTTCAAAACCACTTTTAGTGTGAAAGTAGCCTAAGGAATTAATGCACCTGACTTCTAATGCAGTACAGGGGGAGTCTCTATAGAAAGCTCCTTGGAAGATGATCGGAAGTAAAAAAATCAAGTTTTGGGGTTTGTTACAGCTGTGTAAGATGATGGGCAGTTCTTCTGAGAACAACCCAATAACCTGAAGATGTTGGAATACTAATAAATTCACTTTGGAATACAGTAGTCTGTTGCATACCCTTTGAAAGGTTGATTTCTCCTCCAGGGCAGTATTGCACTTAAGTGGATATTTAAGTTATTTTGAACCATAGCAGCGGTACAGTCTGGTATTATTGCATGCTTCATCATGAACCCTTACGGTATGTACACCATGGCAAGTGGGATGATGCCATCTGGCACGTTAAACTGGAATGTCCTATGAAGCTTGTTATTAACTACGCTAAGACAAGTTCCAAATGAATTAATTTTTGTCAGTATCCCAGTACAGTGGCTTATCTGAAATTCTATATTACTACTTTATTAATATAAAAGGTTTAATTTCACTTTGTTTTGATTTTAATCTGCCCAAATGTGTTTATAGACAAGGTTGGCTGTGCAACTTCTTTGGCCCTCAGTTTACAGCAAAATTTTTAAAATACATTTGTCTCTCTACCTATGAAAACAAAAAGCGACAGTTGGTATTAATGGCCTCAGAATCAGGTCTTTACATTTTCCATACCCGCAGTGCCCCTTCGCTGTGGAAACTGAATCTCTGCATCTCCACTGGCCGCCGGTCAAACCCACGCCTGTCCCCTTCCACATCCATGCGCTGCGCTTCTGGCTGCGGCTCGCATCTCCTGGTTTCTGCGCGCAGCCGTTTCATCTCGGAGCACTTGCAGTAGGCTGGAGGGTAGGTTCGGGGTTAGGATGCAGTTCTTTCTAACTGGTAAAACATCTGCTTCTGTGGAAATCGCTCCAAATCTGCCTGCAGATACAATAGAGATAAAAGTCCGATCTGGGCTGAATGCCAGCTAGGCACTATGCTTAAGTAATAAGCACAATTATCTTGCTAATGAACACCAACTTTGAATTAAACTCATGTTTGTAGATATATAGGATGCTTAAACGTTAAGTGGAATTAATTTAAAATCTGAAAGAGGTTCTATCACAGGCACAGACATAATAATAAATAATTGTGTTTGCTTTCAGTATTGCAATTACCTCCCTTTCTTTTAGAACTTGGTATTCACCTTCACCCACCAAGGGAGAATAGTGTTAAAGCCGTGACGGTTTTGCAGAAACAAATATTTTCGCCTTAAAATAATACCCATTGAATAAAAAAAAAAATAAGACAGAGCTGTATTATTGGCATAGAGGTTTTCTGTCTGTAAAGTCTATGGGAAAGATGGTGATGTTAACCCACCACCGCCTGTGCTGCCGGAAGGTTTTAACGCCCCCACCTCGTGCGTGCTCCAGTTCCGGCTGTACCTGTAGGTTACCATTCCGGTTGTTCCAACGGCTGCTCTCTAAGTCACCCTTACTCTCCCAATGGAGATACCAGAGGCAATCGTGCTAAAATGTTGTACGTGGAGGAGTATCATCACTCACTTTAAGTCCCCTTAATCTCATTCCAGTTGTCACTACAGGTTGTGTCCGTCCTCTGAGCGCCGCTGCACACTTGCAGATTCGTTGTTTAGGAAGTACGATCCCCAAAGCTCCTCTGCAAGCACAGAAAGGCATGTGCTCCTATTTAAGAACGTGGAGGCCGAGCTGATGTTTAGTTCAGACAATTAAATTGGCTGCAAACATGCTGCCAGCTGCAGCCTTTAAAACACACTACTGTCTCACCTCTGTCCTGTGCTGGGTCAGGCAGGTCTCAAAAGGAGAGGGTAAGCCTTATCTTCTTGGTTTTCCTTGTCTTTTAGGCTGGAGAGCTTTTTGTTCCATTTCTGTCAAATACTGACCGGTCTTCTTCCTGCAGTCCTTCGAAAATGGTTTGAATCTCTGTGTGCCGTTCACCTGCCTGGTATTTTCCTTTTCAGTTTTAGACTTAATTGGGATCCATGCAGATGTGTATTTAGTTTATTGCACTGAGCAGCAGCAGGAGATGATATTCCCTGCTGTGGAGGTAGACTCGGGAGAGGACTTCAGGGCAGGTAGCTCTGTGAAGACCCTTGCCAATCACAAGTAATTTCCCTTTAAATCCTTTTTTTTTTTTTTTTTTGAGGTGGGGAGAGATTTGTGGAATCATCGCCATCTGTGTGCTTCTGCACTGACATTAATGGAGCTCCTCTGCCAGGTAACTCTTCCCTGCAGGCCCCTCTTAAAAAGAATTTTCTAGTTCAAAGGCTCTGCAGAAATCCAATGCATCTCAACTACCCCATCCAGCAAGACCTCTGCGCCGGCAAGGAGCTTGTTGCTGAAATCCCTCGATCTGCAATTATAGCGAGGCTTTGTGTGTGAGGATCTCCATCCCGGGGGGATCCCTTGTGCAGATGGGAAGGTGGTGAGTGCCCCTCTTCTCCAAGAAATGGCAGGACGCAAAGGGGATTTTGACCTTCACCTGTCCTTTAGACTAAACTCATGCACGAGTAAGAATATTGGCTTGCTTTTTTTTTTTTTTCCTTTCCCCCCTCCCCACACTAGTAATTTAGGTCAAGATAGAGCTTACTGGAATACCCGTATGCCCAACACCATGCACTTGCAGGAGACCTTTCTGGAGCGCTGCTAGCATGCACAGGCATGACTGCCTACTTACCTAAGGTCCTGGTGCTCAGCACAGATTGTCAGAAAAGGTGTCGCGCTAGGACTTCAGATGGACAGACGTGCTTGTTCAAACTTAGAAATCCCAGAATGGCAAGGGTGTGAAGGGACCTCGGGAGATCATCTAGTCCAACCCTCCTGCTAAAGCAGGTTTTCCTAGAGCATGTTACATGAAGTCATGGCTTTCTATTGGAGAAGAAAAACTATGCTAATTTACAGAAATGCTAATTGAAATTGCTCGCTTTTGCTGTACAGTCTGGAAAAGCGCTAATGAGGACGACGTAATTAGACAACATAGCGTTAACAGAGGGTGAAGCAGCGAAATGGAAGGCTAAAGATATAACACAGAATTACAGCACAAAAAGGGAAAAATGAAATACAAATCTGGCTTCATGGCTGCCTCTTGTGCAGAGGAAATAGCCGATGCCTCTGGGCGGGCAGGAGCGGGCGGCGGGGCGCCGGGCGAGCGCGGTGCCGGGGATGCCAGCGGTGGTCGCTCCCTCCGGGAAAGCCGTGGTCGTGCGGGGCTTTGTCATCGCGTAGGCTGGGTGAGGAACAGCGCAGGGGCATCCAAACATCTCTGCCTCTGGGTACCCGATGTGAACATGAATCAACCTTGCTCTCTTCAAAACATTGTCCAGACTGTAGTGTGGCTATGATACACATAGAAAGAAGAAATAATATTTTTTTTTTTATGAAAGAGATGATTCCACACAAGCCTGTCTCAAAGTCCCGTGGTTCCTATGGGAGTTAGAAGTATCCTCTGTCTTCTGTTCTTTGACCAGTACTTTTAGCAGTGCAGTTTACACTAATTCACAGGAAATAATTTAATTCTCTTCTGTGCGTTAAATTTTTATGCCAAAAATTGGGAAAGTCTACCCACAGTTATCAATAAGATTGTTTCTTTCTAATCAATCATATAGAGATATTGCAAAGCAACGCCTGTGTAAGGAGGTCGTTTATCTTGGGGTGATTTATTCTACTCAATAAAAGCTTTACAAGTAGCTTTAAGGATCAGGCAGCTTTAAAGATCATGTTATCAGATAACTATTGTGTTATTGTGTCAGAATTAGAACACAAAATCATTTAATTACCCTATTCTGTATGTTCAGCACCTCAGGATATTTTCCCTTTCCACCTCATGAAATCGGCACATCTCCAGGCAGATTATAAATCATTATAAATCCCTGCCAGAGGGGGGTATCCTCGAGTGGAGGTGAGTATCGGGGGGGGAGAAAAGGCAAAGTAGAACTGGCTTTAGCACTTTCTTTGAATTTCATAGAATCCCAGAGCAGCAGGGTTTGGAAGGGACCTCAGAGCTCACCCAGTCCCATCCCCTGCTCAAGGAGGCTCACCCAGAGCAGGGGGCACAGGACAGCATCGGGGGGGGTGGGGTGGGGTTGAAGATCTCCAGAGAAGGAGACTCCACAGCCCCCCTGGGCAGCCTGGGCCAGGGCTCGGGCACCCTCCCAATCAAGAAGTTCTTCCTCCCGTTCAACTGGAACCTCTTGTGCTTCGGTTTGTGCCCATGGCCCCTTGGCCTGGTGCTGGGCACCACTGGGAAGAGTCTGGCTCCGTCCTCATGACCTCCACCCTTGAGATATTTGTAGGTGGTGATGAGATCCCCTCTCAGTCTTCTCCAGGCTGAACAAGCCCAGGTCCCTCAGCCTTTCCTCCTAGGGGAGATGCTCCAGCCCCCCCGTCATCCTTGTTGCCCTCCTCTGGACTCATCTTTCTTGAACCGGGGAGCCCAGAACTGGACACAGTGCTCCAGGTGGGGTCTCACCAGCCAATTGATTTATCAGGGGTAGCAGGCAATGGAGAATATTTATGGAAAGTGAATTTTAAACTCAAACATGAATATTAACATTGGAAAGCTGAATGTATGAATGGGTTTGGGTTTTTTTTACCAATGAAGATATTGCAAATATAGTGCTGCAATGTAAACATCTGTATGTGCAGCTAAACTGAGCCCCGCTGCGCAATGGGTAACAAATATTAGCATTTTAACTGCTCATAAACCATGGATGGCGTTTTATGTGGGTAAGTAATTACATACAGATACTGTCTAGTAAATCATATATTTAATAATTTTTACGTGACCCAGGGAACTTGGAGGGAAAAGGATTACTCACATGCTGCTGATGGTAATCAAATTTGTGATTTGTTATTATTCTACTCAAATAATAATTAGTTTGCTATTTCACTCCTAGCTTCCATGACTGTCCATATTTACCCCAACTGTCTATGCTAATAAAAATAATTATTTTGACTCAGTGTAAATAGATTTCCTGCTCGTTTGGAAGCTTCTTTTAAAGCATGCAAAGGAAGAAGTTGTTGAAATGTGATAGATGCGACTGGACCAAAAGAGGAGCAAAATCTCTTGTTCGTCCTTCACGTGGTGGCTTAAGAGAGGAAAGTTGATGTGTGGAAAAATGACGAGGTTTTAGATTGGAGTAAAGAAAAGGCAAACGGATGGGTAACAGCTCGAGCAGCTGCTACTTTCTTTGTGGGGTTTGTTTGTTTGTTTTGTTTTGTTTTAATAGCTGCCAGAAAAGATGCCGCCGGGAGTTGGATTGCTTGACGTGTCAGGGGTGATAAAATGGATACACTTGGTCAGAAAAATTCTAATGCTTTTCTCCGTCCACCCTGGCCCCCTGCCACTGCCAAACAATTTAGCTCACAGGAAGAGATTTTTTTTTTCTTGACAGCTTTGAGGATTTTGTCTGTCTGAATTTTGACAAAGTCAGGATCAATGTTCCACCGGACTTGCTTATGTCTTAGAGCCTTCTCGTGGGACTTCTATCGCATCTATCAAGGTGGATGATAAGCAACCAAAATTTTAAACAACATTTTTCCCTTAGCAAAAAATAACTGCATCAGTCTTCCACTCCACTGGGGATGGCTGGAATTCAAAAGCTTGCCATAGATTATCCAATATTTTTATTAGCTCTTGGTGAATAGAGAGTCCCTTGTAATTTTTTTTTTGACTTCTAGAGAAGTAAGGAGAATGTCCTTTAAATTTTGTTTTTCCTTTCTGTTGTCTACTGGAAGGCACTGAGTCTTGGTTATTGGTACTGCGACCTTTATTATAGTTGATCTTTTTTTTCCCCCCCCGATGCATTACTCGGACCTCATCACTTCATCTAGTCCATCAGCATGGCTTTTATGTAGAACCATGGCTTCTTAGGGACTTGTCCATTCAGGTGTTGACTATGTCCAGGACCCCAAATCCTCCGTGATCATCCTGCTCCTACTTGGTTATCTTCACTGGAAATATTTACCAGCTCACGAACCTCCCCCTCCCAGAATAGCCTGGCTGGCTGCTAAATGTTATTGAGGGATGGCATCTCCTGACCCCCAGTCTTCAAACCCCACGAACACGATTAAAAAGCATATATTTTTAGTCTTTCCATTTCTTTCAGGCGTTATGAGTTTGAAAGACAACCTTTTGCAGAATTTATGAACTCTGTTTGTCATTCAGAAGTATTCATTCAATTATATGTGTCTGCCTTTGTAGGAGCTGCCAGGAGCTTAAAGACATCTGCTTCCTTAGGCATGATTCCACTGCCTTCTCCCAGGGTGCTTCACCTGGTAATAGGATTTTATTCTGTTTTCTCTCATGTGATCCCCTAGTTCAAGTACACAGGGACTTCAGCCGTGAGTAACACGTGTCATATCTCCCTAAACCGGTGTTGCTTGTTCTACAGAAACGCCAAAAAGCCAAAAACGATGTGTAAGTGCTCTTGCACTGACAACTGTGCCCGCACGGTACAGATTGACTTGTGTGAGAATTTCAGAAAGGATGTGAAGAAAGGTGGCGGAAGGCCTGGGGAAGTAAGGCAACCACCACTGGCTGTATACTCCCGTTGGCTTGCAGAGCACTTATATCGATATATTGCTGCTGCTATATTATTTTTAGACTTTAGATATGCAGATAAATATTTGTCAATAGTTCTCATTTCAGTTTTATTTAGGAACTGCTGCGACTGAACGAGCACCTTTTTGTACGTCGTCTTCAGAAGGGCTTTAAATGGGAGAAGACTGCGGCAGACCTCTGAGCTTGCCCAGGAACTCATTGTAATTCCCTGCTCGTAGCACTTGAAGGATCGATACCGTTACTGGTAATGGGCATTGCATGCATGACTCAAGAAGCAAACAGCTGCCAAATGTTGAATCGCATTCAGTCTAACCATCTCGGCGCTGTGCTCTTGCAGCACAGTCCCAGTTAAGCGTTGAGCGTGCACGGAGCAGCCCTGCCTTGTGAGTTACGGGGATAAAGCCACAATTAAGTATCGGGCTGTTTCCACAAACTGCGTTTAGAATACATCTTTATTTTTCACTCTGGGAAACAGTGCAGCCAAAGGCCAGCGGAAGAAGTATGCTCCTTCCACGCAACTGTACGTGTTCCTTGCTTGGAGTATCTCGAGGATGCACAAAACCATCTTGGTGCCCGGGAGTACGGATGAATATGCACTGGGACTTGGGTGCGTGGCCCTGCCTTTGTACCTTTGCATATTTTAAATGTTTCGAAACGCATACTACTATTTCACAGCCTGGCTCTTGAATGCTGCGCTGCAATTTAAAACATGGCCTGACTTTAATAGATGTACACGGCCCATGTAAGGATATATTTTATCTTCTAAATGTGTTTGCCTTTGTTCGGTACAGTTAGCAATCTCGGTTCACTAGAGTACCTAAAAGAAAACCATAATAATCAGCTGTGTAAAAGTGATTTTATAGTACAAATTGGCTTGCTGGGACTGCGAGAGCATTTTGATTGTTATTTTCTCAGTGGAATAGATTGATGTGACATCTGAAATGACAGTCAGGAATAGATTCCCAACTACCACCTTCATCTCTTAATTAGTACAAGTAATTCTTTTGAACAAAATACGGTTATCATCGAGTTCATTCTGTCCCAGCGAGATTAAAGATGCTTGAATTTCACTTTTTTTTGTGTCCCAGGAGTGGGATAATCCCTGTAATTACATCATATTATCCACTGTTATTCATGTATCATCTCTAGTGATACCGGGATCTTCTGCAGATCACTTTGAATATTTAAACAAGCCAATGCGCTTCTCATTCTCAACAGCTGAAGATTGCTCCAGCAGAAGTTGCTACCTTGATATAAAATCCCCTCATTGCTTGTTAAATATTTGAAAGTCCTGCTAAATGCTGGTTTTAACCTCACTGTATTCAAAATCCTGTAAAAACTGGGAGTTCAGTGTGTGTATAAAGAAGAAATGTAGCTACGTGTTACTCCCATTCCTGAATTTAGTGGTGCATGTTAAGAGGTCGCAGAGTGAAAATATTGCACGTTGGGACGTAGCTGTGCTGGGTATAGCGTACGGAAGGAGCTGGGTGGGTCGCTGGGTATGTAGGGGGAGACGGGTGGCAGACTGAAAGAGAAGCCCACCTCCCTCCCTTTAACCGACCTGCAGCGGGTTTAGATCTCCAAAGGGTGGGAGAGCTTGCTTTTGCTTTGTGATGGAAACGTGCTCTCCTTCCCACGACGTCAGTGCATCTCTTCTAAATTCGGGGAGAAGATCGTGCTTCTGTGCAGTGCGGTGGCGATCCATGAGAAGCACCTTCTGATAGGGAATTTTTTCCTTAGAAATGTTTTTGTGCCATGAGATCAGATTTCACTTACGACGTGTCCTGTGTACGTATGGAAAACAAATCTCACTAATGACAGAATTGAATGGTACCAAGAACTGGGAAAATCCTGGGAGCGATGCGTGTTGCGGAGCGTGGTGCCAGCGAGGAACGTGGAGCGGAGCTGGAGGCATGGAAGGCAGCGTGGAGTGGCCTTGCCCGGGGTCGCAGCGTTTTGTCGAGTTGCATCGTGGAGGATGTACACGGAGCATCAGCACACACAGCATGTAGGATTATTTTTCGAGTAGCGGTGTTTTTTACAGGACGTGTTAGGGGATTAAGGTCTGTGAATCCTCTTTAGCTGCTCTGGGGATCATAGCTTTCAGAGGACTTCTATAATTTCTCAAAACCTGTGATCAAATGCCAAGTAAATAAGCCAGGAAGTTGTCAAAAAAGGCTGTGATGGCCATTCAGGGAGGCAGGTTTTCAGGGCAATATCAAGAAGCTCTGATATATCACGTCACTGCTTGAAGGGAGATGCCATGGCACAGTGGTCTTCTCCAAACAGACTGAAAGGCTGCGCCGGAGACGGCAGCAATTAGTGAGTGATGGACGGGGACCGGGACGTCCCCTGCGCGGTGCTAACGGGGCTCGGGCAAACGCCTGCTGACTCCAGCAAACGCCTCCCCGTGCGGTAGCGCCAAACAGGTAGAGAAAATTTGCTGTAGCGGAGGTTCTGGGGCGGCGGCGGTGGCTCCCTTCGCTCCCTGCCGTTTTGCAGGGGAAGGGATTGATGGCTTTTAGCTGCTGCAGGAATGTTGGCCCAGCCTGCCCATCACAGAAGTGGATAAATTAGTACTTTGTGCCCTGTTGTCTGCCGAGCTTAGCCGTGTCTATGGATAATGCGCGTGCTGGTTTGGGGGAATTTATCACACGCAGGGGAAGGCTGAGAGGATAATCTTAGCAAAAGGCTTGATCTGTGCTAGCAAATTAGTAAGACTTCGGGCTAGAAATTTGACAGTAAATGTGCCACCTCTGAATGCAGTCTATAAGTAAACTGAACCTATTAAAATAAATGGGCTGTAAGTCTGTTAATATAACATGCATCTGAGGATCCCACACAGCCCTCGCACAGACCCAGCTTTCAGACTCTCCGTTCTTCTTCAGCAGTTTCTTCCCTTAATCACCCCTTCTCGAGCTGCGGTGGATTCAATCCCGTTGTCACACATCCCATTAGCATTAATCGGGTCTCGGGCCAGAAATGAACTTCATCCGTAGGCTGCGGGTCTGCTGTGCCAGTTTAATTTAGAAATGAAGCAGCGCTGCAGAAAAGCCGTAGAGCGTTCTCACCCGGGATGGCGCCGGGGGCTTAGCCAGGGGTTTGAGGGCTTCGCGAAGATTCTGGAGCCAAAGTGTTTGCAGGGATTTCTCTAGCGTGGGTTCAAGGGTAAATCGACCCATCTGGGACGGGGCAGACCCAAAGCCCTGGCTGCAGGGAGGGTGGTGCCGGTGTCGGAATACGCTACGCTGTGCTTTGTGCCTGCGTACGAAAGGAAGATAGAGATGTCACAGGTTGCCATCGTAAAGAAAATGTTAAAATAACGAGTTACTCCTCCTGGAATTAGACTCGCTGCTTTTAAAGTTTCATTAGATGAGAATCTAAGTCACAGAGCCTATATATACGCAATCACAGCTACATAGTTCAAAGAGCTCTGTCAAAAACGGGATGCCCAAAAATATGACCTACCTTTCCTTCCGTTTCAGGTTTCCAGGGGGTTATTAAAAATTAAAGATGCCTTTAAGGAGCTTCCCAGAAAACTGTTAAAATGTAGGACATAGTGTACCAGCAGGTTACAAAATGAAACAACTTTTATGCAATATATTGTGCTACAAAGCAATTTTGTTCCAAGTATCTGAAGTATTTCAATTAAGAAAAATAACGATCAAGGACAAACAGCACTTTAGTAGGAAGGGATTAGATTATTTCTATGGTTACTGTGCTGAGCTGCAACGAGAATTAAAGTTTTAAGATCCAGGTTACATTTACTTTTATTAAAAATTGGATGCTAATGGCCAATTTTTCATACACCAAAAAACTTTTTTTTTTTTTTTTTTAAGGACAGGATATAGAAGAGAGCGCAAGCTATGCCGTGACTTTATCGATTTAAAGTTATTGGCATGTTTCACTGCTTTGGCACCAAAAAATGTGGAGGTTTTGGCTATTCCACCTTGAGATCTTAACACGTTTAAATCCAAATCACGCGGGGTCCTGCAAGCAGTGATAATATACTGTGGTTTCTTTTCATTGAAGGGAAGCCCCATACAAGGAACAGGGATAAAAGAAGTCTATTAATTTATCACCCCACCAAACTTTTACATCAGGGGTTTGAGGGGTGGTTTTGTGTGTGTTTTCCCTTTTAAATCGATAGCTTTGAGAGGACGGCGCATCGCTGGCCCTGGTTCGCAGGCGGTTTGGGAGCGGGGTGGTTTGCTTCATGCGATCCAGCAGCCGGGCAGCACAGCTAGAAACTGCGTCCAGGTAAGCCAAATCCCCTGCTCCGGGCTTGCTCGATCAACGTGGCAATAATTACTGAGCAAACGGGTCTTGCAAGACCCTGAAGAAGCTCCTGTCTGTCGGTACCTCTCCTCAAGCAAACTGTCCGTCGTAGGAAAACGAGGTGAGGCAAAGTGGGGCGGATATAAAATATTCGTGGGTTCCTCCAGTCTGCCAGGAAAAAATGTCTTTTCAGAGCTATGGTGTCTTCCTTCCGTGCGTTCTCCCGGAGCGGTACTGTAGTCACTGCGATGGATAGAGGGGCCCTGGAATATCTGCTGAACGGCGTTTGCGTTAACAGTAAGAGGGTGATGGGCTGAGGGTTTGGGGATGGAAGTGGCTGCAACAGCTGTCCTTGAACCTATTTTTAAATATATGGATAAAAGCATGGAAAAAGAATAGAAAATAGGTGAAACACTTGTAGACTATTATGGAAGGATTTAATTTTAAAGACATTCCTATTCCTCGTCTCTCCCTGCCTGTAGAACTTGTGACAAGAACCACATCTGTGTAACGTTAGACATAGCCAAAGCTCTCGTTTTCTCTATGGAGAAAGGAGATTACCCGGACTGGGGTGGTTGCTCTTGTTGCTAAACAAGCACGGATGAAAGATGCAGAAAGAGCAACCAGGGAGAGCTTCCCTGCGGCGCTCGTGCTCGCAGCGCCGGGGCTCAGCCTCCCTGGAGGCGCCCATCTCCTGAGGAGCGCAACCGCGGCCCCGCTGGGGGCGGTCAGGGCGCTGCTGAAGGCTTCGCCTTTATCTGCAGAGGTAGCTTTGCACGAAGGCAGAAAAGAAACTACAGAAATAACAAACAAACAAACAAACAAAAAAGTATAAGAGAGGAGAGACGAACGCAGGAGCCCGTATCTTCCCCTCAGGCCCTTGTCAGTACTTGGTAATAAAGTCCACTTTCTTATTCTGCTATATTAAAAGTTTATGAGGGACAATATTTGTTTTAATTTCTCTGTTGGGACAGGTGTTGAAACCCGACGTTGATGGCGCCAGCATTGCGGTAAGCTTTAGAAGACTCTGCTTGCCTTTGGATAACGGTTTGCTGAGCCTTTCTGCCTTCTCGAACCTGCGAGCTCACGCCGCCCCTCGTCTGCCGCGGCGCTTCAGCCGGCCTCGGCAGGAGGGAACCACAGGTTGGGTGTGTTGTCATGGCATTTCGTGTTCAAATTCATTTAATGAGAATATGGGGGTTGGGGTGTTACAGAGGTGCTGGAGACTGTCCTTTCCCCCCCCCCCCCCCCCGATTAAAAATGAAAAATGTTCTCTTGTAATTATCATGACTGATTTGTAGCTTCGTTGCACCAGGCACCTTTAGATCACCACAGCCTGCCCAGCTGCTACGGGAGGCGTACTGGGATATCCTTGCTCTAGGATTAGATCATTTTGCCACGTTAGAACTTGATACTGCTTTCGTATTTAGTAAAGCACGAGTCATGTGCAGCCAGCGGCTTCTGAAGGGGGAAAAGGGACCTGAAGGTGGAGCGGGATGCAAGGCGCCCAGCCGCCCCTGCGGACCCGGTACGGGGATGGGAACTGCCGGAGGGTTGGGCAGGGGGGGCTTGGGGGCAAGAGCAACCACCTCACGGGCACCAGGGACCCCTGTGGCTAATGGAAGCTGGGTATGGTGCCATTGGGTCTGGTCTCTCCTGGCTGCCACCAGGAGGGTCTGGAGGCCACCACCGACCTGATGGAGAGGGTAGAGAGGACGGGAGATTTGTTCTGCGGCATTTCTGTGGGAAATCTTACCCTGTGGGATCGCAAAGAGCCTGGTTCCCTCCAAACTGTCGAGATCGCTTGTGTTTTGACAGTTTGTTTATTGTGGGTCCTCAGGCTTGCCAGGGAGATTCAATCAGTGTTTCTTCTCTCCTGCCTGGCTAGGAGAATTATTTGGATAGGATATTTGGGTTTTTTTTTTTTTTTTTTTTACTATTATTGCCAAACTAAATTAAATAACAAACAGAAATTATAACAAAACAGGGGATTATAACATGATCTTTGGAAGTTTTCGATAAGGTATATAAAAGCGGTAATTTCTGCCTTGCTGCACTAGCTACACTTTCCAGACTATACTTTCCTCCCTACACTGGCTTTGAAAGGAAAACAAGAAATAGTGTCATCATCTCCACGTAATTCTATTACTAAACTGTCAGAACATAGTCATATTTCTGGCAGCAATGATTCAACTCCATTTCCACCTCCACACGGATCAGCAGTGACCTTGACATTCTTGGGCAACGCTCATGTAGAGATTGCTTGGCAGGTGCAGGTGCCAAGCTGTGGGATGTAATTTCCTGACAATGTATGGTATCTGGGTGTGTAATTGGCTTCTGGGCTGCCCTTGCACAGCTATAGGGTCCTCGCCCCAGCCTCTCGGCTGGTAGTTTTTAATGGCCAGGAAACCATGAACCATCTGTTTGCACAGAACTGGGGAACCGCACAACTCTTGCTGGATTTATACGTTTTGTAGGCTCCTCTCAAAAAAATATTTTAAGCGAGATCCATTATCTAGTTTTTCAAATGGACTATCAGGCAAAGAGTAGGTTTTTTTAATTAGTGGCAAAGGTGGAATCATTAACATGAGATAGAACGCTAAGAGGGAAAATTGCATAAGCGGAGTCTAAAAGTTAAAATCTCCAGCCACGACGAGCGCTTCAAGCTAAATGGTGTCCCTGGGGATGAAATGATGCAGTGAAGTAATGGATGTTAAAGATCTCCTCCCCTCTCCTTTGCGCTTGCTGCTTGGTCCATTAAAGCCTGGGCAGCTGCCCGTTTGGCCATTAGTGCCGTTCCCGTGTAGGTGTGCAGGAAAGCGTTGGGCGCAGGTAGCGCTCGGCTCCGCTTGCACGCGCGCGGCCCGGCTGTGCCGGCGCGGGGGGGTGAGCAGGCCGCACCAGAAAACGTCCCCAAGCCCGTGGGGCCCGTGGCCTGGCTCCTCGGCGTGCCAGAGGCGGGCGGCTGCCTCGGAGCACGGTAACCCCCACGATTTTTGTCGTGGCAGATTGTGCCGCCGCGAGAAGCAGATAAGCGGCTGGTGTTTCAAAGGAGCAGGAGATACAGAGCAGCCTCACACCAAACCACGCGGCTGCTACAGGCAGCATCCGCCAGGATGGTTGCTGGGACACAGGAGTTATTTGTCTAAAGCCGATTTCCACTGAAAACGTGGCTTCCTCTGGAGCAAACCTGCTCTCTGGGTGGGGGGCGGAAATACCTCATGATTAAAGGATAATTCAGGATGCACCTGCCAAAAAAAAATTTATATATATATACACACAGAGACACACACACACACACAGAGACAGAGACACACACACACACACAGAGAGACAGAGACACACACACACAGACAGAGACACACACACACACACAGACAGAGACACAACACACACAGACAGAGACAACACACACACAAGACAGAGACACACACACAGAGAGACACACACACACAGACAGACACACACACACACAGAGAGACACACACACACACAGACAGACACACACACACACAGACAGACACACACGTACGTAGAGAGAGGGAGGCGTACGTAGAGAGAGAGAGAGACACGTACTTAGAGAGAGAGAGAGACGTACGTAGAGAGAGAGGGAGACGTACGTAGAGAGAGAGAGAGACGTACGTAGAGAGAGAGGGAGACGTACGTAGAGAGAGAGAGGAGACGTACGTAGAGAGAGAGGAGAAGACGCGTACGTAGAGAGAGAGAGAGACGTACGTAGAGAGAGAGGAGACGTACGTAGAGAGAGAGGAGACGTACGTAGAGAGAGAGAGAGACGTACGTAGAGAGAGAGGACACGTACGTAGAGAGAGAGGGAGACGTACGTAGAGAGAGAGGGAGACGCGTACGTAGAGAGAGAGAGACGTACGTAGAGAGAGAGGAGAGACGTACGTAGAGAGAGAGGAGAGACGTACGTAGAGAGAGAGAGAGACGTACGTAGAGAGAGAGAGAGACGTACGTAGAGAGAGAGAGACGTACGTAGAGAGAGAGAGAGACGTACGTAGAGAGAGAGAGAGACGTACGTAGAGAGAGAGAGAGACGTACGTAGAGAGAGAGAGAGACGTACGTAGGAGAGAGAGAGAGACGTACGTAGAGAGAGAGAGACGTACGTAGAGAGAGAGAGAGACGTACGTAGAGAGAGAGAGAGGACGTACGTAGAGAGAGAGAGAGACGTACGTAGAGAGAGGGGACGTACGTAGAGAGAGAGACGTACGTAGAGAGAGAGAGAGACGTACGTAGAGAGAGAGAGAGACGTACGTAGAGAGAGAGAGAGACGTACGTAGAGAGAGAGAGAGACGTACGTAGAGAGAGAGAGAGGCGTACGTAGAGAGAGAGAGGCGTACGTAGAGAGAGAGAGAGGCGTACGTAGAGAGAGAGAGAGACGTACGTAGAGAGAGAGAGAGACGTACGTAGAGAGAGAGAGACGTACGTAGAGAGAGAGGGAGACGTACGTAGAGAGAGAGGGAGACGTACGTAGAGAGAGAGGGAGACGTACGTAGAGAGAGAGGGAGACGTACGTAGAGAGAGAGAGAGCGTACGTAGAGAGAGAGAGAGGCGTACGTAGAGAGAGAGAGAGGCGTACGTAGAGAGAGAGAGAGGCGTACGTAGAGAGAGAGAGGCGTACGTAGAGAGAGGAGACGTACGTAGAGAGAGAGAGAGACGTACGTAGAGAGAGAGAGAGACGTACGTAGAGAGAGAGAGAGGCGTACGTAGAGAGAGAGAGAGGCGTACGTAGAGAGAGAGAGAGGACTTACGTAGAGAGAGAGAGAGACACACACATATACATACACACACACACATATACATACACACACACACACACACACACACACACACACAAAACTGGAAAAGGTTTAGGGCAACACCACCCGCAGAGTCAGGCCTTTGAAGCTGGTTTTGCCTGTTGAACTGCTTGTGCGTGGCCTTGTCGCTCGCCCCTCCCTGGCATGCCTGTTGGGCACGGCGGGAAACGTGGGGCTCCTGTGAGACCCGTTCATTCTTTACCCTTCCGATTCAGTGAGATCGGGAATGCACGAGCCAGAGAAATGGATAAAACTTAGCGCTGAATGAAATACGTGTCTGTCAATGCAGGAACATCTCCTTTGCTTAATGTCTCATTAATTATGCAGTGTTTTCAAAAGTCATCTGAAACTCCTGTAATTCATATGTGGGACGAGTGGAGAAAAGATAACGATATATCGACATTGCTTCTTCCCAGAGCAAGCTGGTCAGGGCAGCGCCAGGCCTGCTTGCTCTCCTGGTCGGGCCGAGCGTGCCGCTCTCCCGTGGTTTTTATTTCCCGGTGTTGACAGTTCAGCTCCCCCACGTCGGCCAAGTGCTGATCGTAAGGGGACTTGGGGGCTCTAGGTAATGAGAGAGGCTTAATAACCTGAAAGATCTTCTCTATATTGAGGTGATGTTTCCACCTACTGCCGTGGGGTTTCGGATAGTAAATCCAGGCTCGCTATCGCTTTCATTGGGATCTATAAAACAACAAACTGAAACGAATCCAGCCAGCGTATTGATCAGAGCTGGAGCCGCTTCTGTCTTGTCTTGGCGGCTATTTTCTCAAGTTCTTGCCCTAAATATGAGCTGCTTTACCTCAATAACAGACATGGTTGTGTTTTTCTTTTTTAAAGTTATCATTTCCAAGAGATTACTTAAAAACATTCCCATCTGCTCCTCACTGCCCATGACAGTCTTAAAAGGCGAAGCATCGATGAGGACTTGGGGATGTACACAGTGATCCAGCAGCAGGTTAAACCTGGAACACTTAAACATATCTCTTTCTCGATTCCATACATTTTGGACAGTTAGCCATTTGTTTCCTTCATCGAGGACCCACAGTCATATAAATATACGTTCAAAATCCGTGTTGGAGACTTTCTCGTTCTCGTTAGCAGCAACACAGGGAGGTGCAGACCAGCCAGGAGGATTGAAATCAGTACCTAATGCAGAAGCTTTTGTTGCCTGATGCTTCCCTTGTTCTTGTGGAACTAGTTCCAATCCTTTGTCATCATTTAACAGGTTAAACCTCATGAGTGCCTACTTTGTGTCTAGGACAACCCATAAGAGAAAACCAACTCTGGCTCCGAACGCTGAGGTTTGCTAATGAGCTGTCGGTGGATCTGTACCTAATTAGGGCACTAGTGCTACACATCATTTTCTTTTCCCCCTCTGGTGCATGGTACAAGTGGCATGTGTGGAAATACTCACTTCTTTGTGAATTCCTTTAACTCTCAGGGGCTGCAGAAGCTTTTGGTGTCTCGGGATGCTCTGGAAGTGTCCCGGGCTCCGGCTTTTATGGAAGAGTGGATTCTCCGGACTAGATGGCCAGCGATAGCATCAGTTTTTTACCGTACGCTCTGCACTGGAAACGTCCGCCCACGTCCCATCAACAGGCTGCAACGCAGTGAGGCCAGGCAGGTGCATGGGTTTTTAAGTATGGTTTTAATTTTAGGTTCCAGAAAAGCCATTGCAAATAAATACGGCTGTATCGGCGTGGCTGTGCTCGGCGGTCCGCATCCGAGCTGAAGTCATTGTAATGTTCTCTTTCCTCAGAGCTACCAGTTATGCAAACTGAAGCTTTACCTGAGCAGGGATTAGGGTTTTTCATGTTTAGTGCAAACCATTTAATAGAAAGTGATCTGTCTGGGGGGGGGGGGGGGGAGGGGAAGCACAGTCAAAACCACCTTAAACACAAGGATCTTATTTTAGTGCTCTTTCATAAATACTAAAACTTATTTTGTTTCTGCTAATGCTGTTTTGTTTAAAATTAGCCTATGCTTAGAATACAATGAGGAGGAGGAAGAACCAGATTCAGTAATGCTCTTATGCTTTAGTGCTTGTTCCTTCAGTATTTGCTGAGGTGCCAGAACTGACAAATTATCCAATAACACCAAACTGAAGGCAACGTTGCAGCCGCTGTAAAGCTGGATTAGTTTATAAACTATCCTTGTAAAATGAATAACTAATACTCAGCAAGCCTGGTGCAGATTCTTTCCCCCCTTCTTTCCCTTCCTTCTTTTTCTTTCTCGTGCTAAAAGGAGCAGAAAGTTAAACATTTATTTACCTGTCAAAAGAAAGGAAATTCTTCAAAAAGAAAGATTGTGTGCTACCTAAACCATTCCCGGGCGTGCAAGGGAATGCGTTGGACTCTCAGCCTGCCTGGCACTCCTTTGGGTCGCTGCATTCCTGACGTGGGGTGGGAAAGGGGGTTTGAGGCTGGGGGGGGCTGCAGTAACGTCTGTTTTTTTTTCCAAAGGGTAATGCTGAAACGTAGCCAGTGAATCTGAAGTACTCTATATTGAATTATAACTAACAGCTGATTTAATATTAAGCTTAGAATTTGCTGAAGGCGATGGTAGGAAAACGTAATGCATCAGAGCTGGCAGTTAGGGCTTTCTGGCATTTTTTTTTTTGTTTGGGTTTTTATTTTTGTTTGTGGTTTTTTTTCCTTTATTTTTTTTCCCTGCGAACTGCAGACACAGGCTGCTGTCTCATGCGCGTAGGTGTGCCCGTTTGATGTGCCTGGCTGGATTGCGAAGGATGCCCAGAGATGACAGCGTTCCTGTGGCAATTGGTGCCCACGGGGGAAAACCCGTGCTGAGCAGCAGGGCAGGCTCTGCCTGGCCGAGTTCTTGGATGAAATTTTTATGTTCTGCTAACTTTGCGTTTGGGGTAGCTTAGGCAGAGCTCTCCACAGGGAGCACTGCAAGAGCCTCCCTGATGCCGGAAGGAAGCAATATTAAGTCCTGCTTTTATACGTATATATATATATATATGCTCTTTAAAAGCTTAAGTATAGCAGCATATGTGCATTAACAGAGCTGCACAGCTTCCAAAATAAAGCTGGGCTGAGTTTGATGGCTCGTACCAGCGGCCGGGCAAACCTGTGCCACCCGAATTGCTCCGCAGAGCCCTTCTTCCTCACCTCCTCCTGTGCTGCGGGGTGCAGAGGGCGTGAAGAACCCTGCGGTGCTTCATCCTGCTCCCACTCTGGCCCAGCACTGGGCAATTTAACAATTAAGAAATGTTTTATGGCCCAGATATCAGTAAGAAAGAGCAAGCACAGGTCATGTGGAAAGCACACTGAAAGCTGTGTTTAAGTTCGTTTGGTTTGATAGCAGCCCCCGCAGCCCGTTCCTCGGGAGCCGCGATGCACGTTCCCCTTGGCAGGTTTCGGTAGACACAAAGACCTGAGCTTGCCTTTCGGTAGACACAAAGACCTGAGCTTGCCTTTCGGTAGACAGACAGAGCTTGCCTTTCGGTAGACAGACACAAAGACCTGAGCTTGCCTTTCGGTAGACAGACACAAAGACCTGAGCTTGCCTTTCGGTAGACAGACACAAAGACCTGAGCTTGCCTTTCGGTAGACACAAAGACCTGAGCTTGCCTTTCGGTAGACACAAAGACCTGAGCTTGCCTTTCGGTAGACACAAAGACCTGAGCTTGTGTTTAATGCCTGACACGGGAGGAGGCAACCCCAACCACACCTTCTCCCGTGTAATTACAGAGCATTTCAGCCTCTTGCTTCCCTGGAGAAGGAGCTAATTGAAGTCACTTTACCGTGTGCCACTAAAGGATCATCCAGATCTTTGACTGGATTATTTTAAAACTGTAACTGGTATTTTACAGTGCCATTAATGTGCCAGGTCACCCCTGAATGCTTTTATGCATATGTCTACATAACAAGGCACCCAAATTAATTCTGAATGTGCTTGCTTACAAAGGAGAAGCATCATAGTAAAATTCATTAATCAGTCCATGGCGGTCTGCATGTCCTGGTTTGCAACAAAACTAATTGACCAAGTCACGCCTCGTGCCGAAACCGTACAGTGGTGGGACGGTGGGTGCTGCCGGGGCCGCCTCTGCAGGGTGCTAGCTCCTATAGCGTGTGTACATCCACATAAGCTCCCTCTTCCAGCTACGGTAAGAGCTGTAAAATGCAAACTGGGTCAAAATAGAAAGAACCTGTAAGTTGTTTTACCCAGTCATTTATATTTAGCAGTTACTTGTAGGACCGGTGGGAAACCGACACAAGGTAATTGGGCATGGTTTATGCTAAAAGAAGAACTACTCTGTAGGACTGGAGTTTATTAATAGAGTTCATTAGGAACAGTTTTGAGGCTGGTGCTTAACTTAGCAATGTGCTAATGAAATGTGCCAGTGACACAAAACCTAGCGAGGTATTGCCGCTGCAGAGGAGGTTTGGTATATAGGGAGAAATGGATGACTGGGAGGGCTGCAGTAATGAGAATAATATGGAGAATAATAAAAAGTACAAGATTACGCACTTTGGGATTTAGAAAAGTAAAATTTCTGCCATAACTGGAAAACTACAGTGGTAGATGATAGAGGAAGAGAAGGACTTTAATATTTGAGTAGGTCTTTTCTTGTAAAACAGAACTTGGTGCAGCTCTGCAAACCATTGCATGTAGGATGCTGTTTACAATTCTGGCCACGACTGTGCAAAACGAACGTTCATCGGAACAGGCACGGAAAAGGACTTTCCATCTTCCTCATCCGCATCACGGCCTGTCTTTCAAGAGGATCCCAAAAGGACTCAGTCAAAGCAGCCCAGCAGAGCCAGAGAAGAGGTCAGCTTGTTTCCTGCAGATGGGTCGGGATGAAACATCCGGTGCTGACGACAAAACCAGAGGAACGGTTGGATCGGCATAAATTTTCCCTGAATGAATGAAGACAAAAATCCACTAAAGGAGCGAGGACCTGGAACCCCCATCCTGCGGGAACAGACCACGCAGCCAAACCTCCCCAGCGTGGTGTGGAGCCATCAGGTGACAGATGGAATGGGTGCCCTCGCAGTGGAATGGGTGCCCTCGCGGTGGAATGGGTGCCCCTCGGTGAGCCGGGCTGGAGGCTGCGGTGGGTTAAGACCTACGTTGATTTTGAAGCTAGGCTATGCTTTTGAAAGACCTGCTGTGCACTTTTGGTGGCTGCAGACAGTCCATCTGTCTGTCCGTTCCCCATGTTAGCAGTGTAGATGGTTTGCTTGTTAGGACAGATGTGATTTGTCCTATCCACGTGGAATAAAAAGCAGATAGGGCAAGATTTAATACAAAAAGATCTTCAAGTGCCTTCAGGGACTGCAGCTCTAGAAAGGCAGGGCAAAGCACTGTTAATTTTATTTATTTTTTGTCATGAATTTACCTTACCAGTATGGCCAAGTCCCCAGGGAGAACTTCAGGTAGGTTTTGAGCGTATTATGAGGTTGTGGTGAGAGATGTGATGTTCCCAGGGCTCTGGGAAGAAATCAAGAAGGTGCTGACCTGTAATAGCTCGGCAAGCGAGCAGAAATTTTAAAAAGTTCCCTTTTAAATCTGTGGTGGCCTAGAGCTACCCCTCAAAGTGGCCCGCGCCCACAACTAAATCTTCCGTTTTCTTTTCAGAGTGTAATTTCACAGCAGTCTGATTGCTGCTCCACAGCCTTTTCATCACGCTGTACAAGAAAGGAGAAAATTACCAACAATTAGCTGAACTCGGCAGGCTTTGCTCATGCAGAACCCCATTGCCTTCGCTGGGAGCACTGCCCATGGCGGAATTCAGATTCCACCCCCCCTTTAGCATTTGGGAAAGGGCTGAACAGAACCCCGGGGGGACCCTTTTTTCTTCTTGTTATTGGATGCACTTAGAAATATTTCTAGAGAATACGGTGTTTTGATGTGAGGGTATGTATCACATCTCTGAATACACTTGATTAAAGCAAGACTTACCTTCAGCAAGGATCTGGAGAGGCAGATATAGGAGCAACGCTCTGGAAGTGATTGGGAAGATCATTTCATTGCAGGTTTTAATTTTTCCGGTACTGTGACTTTTTTTTTTTGAGGAGCATATTTCAATGCATGATGCAAAGAAAGCACCTAATCAAGCAGCACTACTTAATCCAACTAAGAAAATGATAAAGTGAAGGAGTAAACAAATACACCTGGATAAAACGATGGGCCTTATGTCTGTCAGTGTGTAGTCAGATCCAAATACTCTAAGAAAACCTCCTGTAAAGCACTTAAGACATGTTCATCCAGTAAGTCTTTATGAGTGACAGCCTCTCGGATCCTGATGTCTGATGCGTTTGGGATTTCTTGCCCGCAGGACGTTTCTGTAGGTTAGATAGAATCATAGAATGTTTTGGGTTGGAAGGGACCCCCAGAGGTCATCTAGTCCAACCCCCCTGCAGGGAGCAGGGACACCGCTAACTAGATCAGGTTGCTCAGAGCCCCATCCAACCTGGCCTGGAATGTTCCCAGGGATGGGGCCTCCACCCCCTCTCTGGGCAACCCCTGCCAGGGTTTCACCACCCTCACTGGAAAGAATTTCTGCCTTAGATCCAGTCTAAACCTCCCCTGCTTCAGTTTAAAGCCATCCCCCCTTGTCCTGCCCAGCTGGCCCTACTAAAAAGCTTGTCCCCCCCTTTCCTCTGGGCCCCCTTGAAGCCCTGACCGGCCGCACTCAGCTCTGCCCGCAGCCTCCTCTGCTCCAGGCTGAGCACCCCCAACTCTCCCAGCCTGGCCTCAGAGCAGAGGGGCTCCAGCCCTCGCAGCATTTTAGTAGCCCTCCTCTGGCCCCGCTCCAACAGGTCCATGTTGATAAGGCCTTTTGCTGAGAAACTCTGAAGTGGGGAAATACCTGGACTCCCCAGGAAACAAACAGATGATCCTGATATAATAATAATAATAATTTTTTTTTTTTTTTAAAAAAGATCTGGAGTCCTGCATATTGGGTGTTGCTGGGCGGGCTTGGAGAAGGGGCCCTGCATGTCCAGAACAGGGTTCATTCAATCCCTGAACTGTCTGTATGGTTGTACCCGACCCAGGGAACTGAAACAAACTCTGTTTTTAAGCACTGACCCCTATTTTATCCCTGCCCTGGGGAAGCAGCAAGCTGCCTCTCTGCTGCAGAGCTGCCAAGGCGAGCGCGGGCACACGTGGTTTTGCTGCACACGTGGTTTTGCTGCCCCCGTGCCAAGGGGCTGGGGATCAGCCAAGGCAGCTCCTGCCGGGGGGGCTCTGCCAGGAATGGGGGCAGCAAAAGCCATGCGTGCCCGGCTCCTGCAGCCCAGACCTCTGCCGGCGGAGCAGGCGGGAGCGGCCGTGGCTTTTCGGCTGCCCCAGCAATACGCAGCTTGCTTTGCCCATGCCAGGCGCTGGCAGAGGCACAAGGGGGTGGTGAGGACCTTTGTGTCCGTTCCTGCCCTGCTTCTCGGAGCAATGGGGTTGAACACGGTGCCAGGCGAGCTCCTGAGACGGGTAACTCATCCCTGTCGTTATCGCACGGAGCATCTTTCAACATCTGCAGGGTGGGCGTAATTTAGCCGGCTGTGACCACTTCTGCCAGCTGCTGGCATTGGCGATACAGAACTGGAGGGAAGTTTTGGGGGGGTAAATCACACACCGATTTGTTCCTCGTGCTTTGATAACCTGTCGGCTGCCCTGAGCGCCGGGGGCGGGCACAACCGTGTCTGCAAAGCTGACGCCGCTGGCTGAGACAGATGTTTGGGGGTGTTGGAACGGCACCCGGCAATCCCTGACAGTCGTGGTGTCGCTGAGACCGTGCCCCCGTGTCAGCCGGTGCCGACCACGGGTCAGTCTCTGCAGCTCCCATTGCCTGATTAATTCTGGTACTTTCCTCTCTTGGACTGTAGCACTTTCCTATGGTACTGCACTTTATTACTGACCCTCACCCCTCCAGGCATTTCTCCACGATTTATTTTTCGTGACTCTTGCAACCAAATGATATTTTTCTCTTCCACCTCCACCTCCTCGCTCTGCTTGACGTGGGGCTCTGCCCTGGCCGGGGAATGTGCCAAGCTGCCAGCTCCTGGGGTGGGCAGGGTGAGCTGGGCTTTTCCCCCCGAGTAAAGGCCAGCTTAGCTGGGCTGAGGCTGCGGGGAGCAAGCTCATCCTTAAAGCTTTTCTTCTACAGCAAGGAGGGTCCGGCTCAGGTACCGCCACACTCAGGGTCAGCTCCGCTGCTGGCGGGGCAGCAGCACTGTTTGCGGTAGATGTCAGCACAGGTATAGCTTAAATTTAATCTCCAGTTTGGAATGGTTAAATGAGTATTTTTGAGTTAATCTGGGACTTAAAAAAAAAAAAAAAAAAAAAAAAAAAGCCCGTTCCTACTTGTGACTTGCCTCTTGCTGGCAATAGAAAGAATGAACTGTTCCCCTAACGTCTGACGCTCCTACGAGACCAGCAGCTCGCTCCTATCAATTAAAACACGTTTCTCTCTTCATTAGTTTAAGCTTGCAGGAAGAAAGATCTTTTTGTTAAGCAAAGAGGCGTTTGGAAACATCAGGATTTAGAAAACTCTTTCCTTGCATGCTCCCAAGCCCTGTGGTTTTATCCTTTCTTTGTTTTCAAGTCTAAAAATGACAGGAAGGTCAACGTGACCGCGGCTTAAAAATCGGGGCCGTGAATTTGACAAATGCCGCAGCCTCACGTGATTTTACTCCCGTGAATAATTTTTATTTATTTCCACCCCCCCACCCCCCCCCCCCAAGACCGCTTCTTGAGGTGGTGGAGGCTCCCTGGAGCCCTTCTGAAAGCCCCTCTGATAACTCCTGTTCTCTCGCTTCAGCAGCGCTATTTGTTTGTGGGCTTGAGATTTGTCCTACGTTCTTGTGCCACCTACTACAGCTCCTTCTGATCAAATCACTGCTTCCATTAGTATTTCTCTGCTCCTTGATTTTTTTTCTTTCCAGGGAAGTGAAAATACTTTCATTCTTGTTTGCTATTGATCAGATAATCCACAGGTCTGAGCTGCTCTGACACAGCCGGGACTGCGGGTTGATGTATTGGAAAACAAATACGTGTAAGGAGTCGTTTACACTTCTTTCCTGTACTTAGTGTTTTAATATTTGCAGTACAATTCTGATGCATTACAGCTGACAGTAATTACATTACAACACATATAGCGTGCGTTTCCAGGAGGGGTAGCTGAGAAAGCCAAACGACCGGTGATTCCTTTGAAAATACTCAGCTCTGCTCTTCCCCCCCCCCTCCCCAAAACCCCCTCTGTTGTGGGTAAAATAATGGGTTTGCAGCGAGCGTCTGAACACTTGCGACAACCTTAAAAACATTTTCCTGATTTTAATTCTTCTCAAGGGGGGAAGGTGTCATTTTTCAGATGCAGGGAAGATAAATGCATGCTTTTCTGTGAAGGGTTTCCTTTAGCTCTTGCCTTCCCCGACTTGCCTCGGTGCAGAAATTGCAGAGGGGCGCAGGCAGAGGGATGCTGCAGCTCGGGAAGCCCTGCCCCAGGCATCAGGTGTGGTTCTTCCCTTAGGGTTCTTACACTGCACAGGCTTTTTCTTTTTTTTTTTTTTTTTTTTTTTTTTCTTGAGCATGATAGGAAAATCAGATGCCAACTAATTTAGGAGCCATTAAATCACCGTTCTGATATTTCCCAGTCAAAAATTTTCCTGGCCGAGTGCTGCAGCTGTAATCCAGCGACGGGGGTGAAAGGCTGGGTGTTGAAGGGCCAGCTAGCTGCCGCCTGCGCAGGGCACCGCACCGCCTCCTCTTTTCCACCCGGAGATTCTGGGGGGAAAACCAGCATGGAAGTATCAGCCCGCAACAGCTAAATGATAGGTAACGACCGGGGCATGGGCTGTCTGTGAACACAATTATTCCTGTAGGGTTCAAATTTTGTGAGAAGGGCACAAGGTAATACCCTCAGCAGGATTCGATATATCTCAAAGAACCGCAAATGCATTGAAAGCAATGAAGAATTTGGTCATTAGAGGTGGTGAATTGAGTTACCTTCAGCTCTATCTTACTCCAAAAAAGACTGAGAGCATTAAATGCTTTTGAAGATGGGATTGTACTGGAATGATGGAGTTGCTCTTCTGAAGCGTACGGAAGGCTCCTGCTGTTGTTCATCCCCCAAATCCAGCGGGGGGATGCGGCACCACCACAAGAGACGCGTGGTCCCCAGCACATTGCCTGGAGATTGTAAGGAGAATTAAATAAGAGTGTCTCTGATTTTTTTTAAAATGTATTCATTTACCTTTAAGACAAATACGCTTTCTCCTTAAGATACAACAGCAAAGCTTTTGGAAGCTTTCTATGGCTCTCGGTGTTTCATAACCTGAATCCACCCCGTTACCCGGCGAGCTTGGGCTGCGCCTCTCCTCCCCTGCGAGCTCCGAGCCTTGGTGTGCGGCCTCCAGCCTGCCTGGCGAGAGGAAAGGGACATGGCAGCAGCTGTTCCAGGCTTCCATCAGGACTGAGGTTCATGCCATTTCGGAGGTGAGATTGGGTGTATTTGCATGAAAATTCCACAAAACTCGGAATTGTTTGCTCCTGCCCAGCTGGGCACCAGCCCTGCTCAGCAGAGGCTCCCCCTGGAGCTTCTCCAAAGACTTGTGAAGCATCTGAAAGCAGTGGGATTTCAGATAAGAGGGAGCAGGTGGAATAGCTTGACCATAGAGTTTGGGCTACTGACTGATTCAGGTGTCCATGCAAACCAGTCTCCGAGATATTCCTGTCTGAGAGATTATAAATAACAGGGTCAATTCATAATCTCTTCCAACTTTCCGTGCAACTTCAGCCAGGACAAAAATATTTCTTTTTCCTTACACTTTTATTACCACCCAGATGACTACAAAGATAGAGAATTATGAAATTACTTGCTTCTACACTTGCACTGCATTTTTGCTGCATGATTTACAGGCCTGTGACAAGGAGACCCGTCTCTAATAAAGGGTTTTTCCAAATGAATTTGCATTGGTTTCATAGGTCGTATGCCTCACTTCAGTTCTTTTGTCTGCCATTTGCTATGGCTGTTAAACAGCTTTAAAATTAAAGTGTGATTATTCAGAAATCACTTCATAAACCATTATACGCCATTTGCCACCGGTTTTTCCTTTATGTCTCACGCTAGGCAAGAGAAACTGCTGAGTTTGAACTAGCAGTGGAAAGTTCATTATGGATAATTGTTGATTAGATAGGAAAGTGAGTGATAGAAAAGAGGTCAGAAACATCGAATTGTCTTCACCACGGACATGAGGCTTTACAGATGGAAGGAGCGTGCGGCTTGCAGTACCGTTGGTGGCGCTGGGGTTATTAATGGACCTCTCGCTAATGCAGGCTGACAAATATGGGACAAATTGTAGAATATTTCCCTGCTGTTACAAAGCACGTTCCCTTTGCTCAGCTTCTGGAAGATGAGTGAATTAATGGTAAATTGTATTTTTAAAGAAAAGATGTATTGGTGACAATGCAGGCTGGGTGCTTCGCTGGGGAGGAAGGTGGGGAGTTGACTACCTGGATAAACAGTTTTAAAACACTTATCTAATATTTCTTACTTCAGGTTGCTCTCCTGATACTATTGGTGTAATGATGGGTATCTTATCCTTATCCCAGGTAAAGCACAGAGGTGGTTGCCATCGCACGCATCCCAGAATGGGGCTAGCTTGCGGTGAAATGCTTTTGTGGACCTTTTATGGTCCTTCCCAAGGAGCAAGAGAGAATGATAGGAAATTGTAGTTGCTGGTGTCTTTTTTTTTTTTTTTCTCCTTAGAATAATGAAATGGTAAAATAACATCAACAGCCTCAGCTGCTTGCTATTACTATTATTTGGCTTGCTTGGAGCACAAATACTTGTGTATAGGACGGTATCACACCATCTGAAGGAAGTGAAAGTATGAGAAAGTAGGGATCTGGGAAGAGATTTTATTATTTCGAGTAGGATGGTAATTGACAGAGGGACCAAAACGTTCAGTTAGGGGAGAAAGAAAATAAACTTATTTTCTGTGTCTTTATGTCACTGTGCTACTAAAATTCCACCATTCAACAAGTAAGGATTTAGGGCTATTGTGACCGGGAAAAGATGCCTTGTCCTCCTCCCATAACCAGTGGGTGAAAATGGGAAAAGGAAAAGGCCAATCGGTAAAAAAGTGAAAACGTCAAGAAAATGAAGATGTCTTTAAAAGCATGGGGACTTCAGAATTAACCCAAAAGACAGAACATTCTGCTGAAGCTCCTGTGCAAGGTTAAACCTGTACATATTTCTCTCCACCCAAAGTCTGCTTTTTCCAAGCCTCATTAACCATTTTGCTGAACATTACAATCATTACTCTTCTGCCAGGTTATATCACATTTTTCAACCTTTTAGGTACAGACCTTAGAATTATTGATCCAATGAATCATACTGACTTAGGTGCTGGCTGCTGCTGGAACGCTTTTGCAGAAACCAGGATGTTGGCTAAATATCGAACACTTTTTTTTTTTTTCTGAATACTCTTTATGTAAGGGACTATTTTTCCACATGGAAGAAGCGGCGGCGCGGGGGCATCACCTCTTTGCAGTTTCTGTGGCACTGCGTGATATTTAAGGCATCTAATGGCAATGATGCACAAACACCAAGAAAAGCTAAACTCATAAATTTTCTTCTTTGTTACGGAAAATAATGAGATCTGTATTCCACAGAGGCATCTCTCCTCAATACCTGAGGCTAGCGATGTTATTTGGGCATTTTATTTGCTAACTGAGTTCATTTGGCCTGCAATGGGAGGAGCATGACCAGGTCTGACCGACCTCTTGGGGTGATAAACTCCAGCAGAAGAGAGTTTACAAGAATCACCCATTTGCACCAACACCATGACTGTTGATTATGTGTCTATCATATCCATAGTGCTGCCGTAGATGTGATAGAAGCAGATAGGTGTTGGTGTGTTGGTCATCCCTTTTTTTTTTTTTTTTTGTATGCTTTGGGAATGCTGAAAGACTAAGCTATTTCTGTGAAGAGCTGATTTGGGCTGAGCTACAGAAAAATCCTGCCTTAGCTGCCGGAGGGCACGCGTGTGTGTTGCATTACGGGCGTTGGATTTTTGTCTTGCAATCAGGATTATGGTACTTAAAGCACGGGCCTAGAGTTTATCCACCACCCAAATGATTAGTGCCATTTGAAATCTAGAATAAAGATGCAGCCAGATGCGATGCTCTGTCGGATTGTGGTGATGGTTATTGGACCTGGCCATAAAAAATGGAAAAAAATTCTTTTTGAAGAGACACAGTTAAATCACTACTGAAAATAACAGTAGTTGGAGGCGTGAAAAGTTACCCTGTTGCCGATATATGTACCTTAATTACGGAGTTCTTCATAAGTTTCCATCAGTTTCTGTAAGACATGACAAGAGATAACGATAAACTAATTAAAGCTGAGATATTAACGATTCCCAAGCATCTGCTAAGTCTGAGATGAGATGTAAGAATGAATAATTTAATCCTGAAGAACTCAGCTCTCGTGCACTCATCTCCAATTGGATCCAGATGTATTTAGGGAAAAAAAATGCAGGATTTGATGCATAGGTATTTGTCCAGGGGCAGTCCTGAAAAGAGATTCTATTAAACAGAGTGTAAAGAAAGGCTTGAAGGATCATATCTGTAGAGCAAAACATTATTTTTATTTTCATCGTTCAGTGCCTGCAGTAGGACAGGAGCAGCCGCCTCCTGCTTGGAAAAGCCTGAAACCAAGAGAAGGCAGGGAAAGTGCAGCCGCTACCTGGCTGGCGTTTCGGGTGGCTACAGGGAATTCGTAACCGCGTTAGGAACAAGGTGTTCCGCATCTCAGACTAGTCCTTGAACATCAGGCTGCTTTCTCTTCTCTCCCGACTCCCTCACCTTTGGTTTTCTGTTGTACCTGGGCTTCTTAAAGCTGGCGAGAAATCCTGCCCCTTCCTCTGGCATCCCAAGTGCTACACGACATCAGCCCTAGGCAGGAATTCAGGAGCATCCCCCCAATAACGTAAGTGAGATACAGTGTCTTTATTAACTATTAGATAAATTATCATGAGCTTTAAAAATACCAAATAAGCTAATTATTTTGTAAGTACTTTTTCTTTTGCGCTTACAGAATGAAATGCGTAATTCATGAGTGTAACGGCTCCCAGCACTGTACTGGGATTACAAAACTGCATATGGATATCCAGTTTACCCCCAAATATACGTTGGCAATGAACTTAAGCCAATGTATTTTGGCGGATCTGAGTTGCTGTCTGTAAGGTTCAAGAGCAATGAGCTTGTACGATCTGTTTTGTAGAAGAATGTTTTGATAGAATATTCGACATCTCTTTTGCTTTTAATAATAGAGATTGAAATAGTTAATAACTTTGAATAAAATGAACTTTTCTTTAGCAAACAACAACAACAGAAAAGCTGTGGTAATTCTCTTGCAGCTCTCCAGAACAATTAGGCGGTAACGGCTGCTGAAGAGATTTTCGCGTCATTTCAAACACTGGGTGGAACAATTGGAAGCTGCAAATTTTTCTCATTGTGACTTCATTATCTGAACGGAAATGAGTAATTTGGAGTTTGTTATTATTGTTTTATAGCCCATGAAATATAAGTATATAAGTAAACATTTCCATGAATTTAAATATATAAAATACATAATGTGAAATGGTTAAAAATTAAATAGTTCTTTGGCTCAGGCTCAGCCAGGCTAAATTCTAACCAGGGTCGAAGCCTGTGGCTTTCAATGCTCCTGCCCAGCCTGCCTGGATTGGAGCTGCCGGCAGGTTCCACGCTAGAGATCGCTCTGTTGATGAGACCAGGACCTGGCCACCAGCTGGCCACTTGGCTCGGCTCCCGCTGGCCGGGTGGCCCCACTGGCCAGGGGCTGCCAGCCTGTGCCCGTCACCGCACCAGGGGCCGCCAGGCAGGGATGCTCTCGCTGCAGCCTTCACCTCCTCGGGACAGCGAGATGGATGCTGTAGCCGAAGCACACCCAGCCCTTGGCTTACGAGCCAGCTTCTGCTGTATTGTTGTTATTTTATTTGCGCAAGTAAAGAGGTGCTCTCTCTTGCTAGGCCTGGCTTTCATGGGGACTTGTTCGCTGAAGTCAAACGTATTGCAAGTGCCTCGGCGAGCAACACATCTCTGGTCCTAAGCTGCATCTCGAGCAAACGTCTTCATACGGCGGAAGGGGTGAGGACCGCCGAGGGCCTGAGACAGAGGGGAGAGAAGCTGGTGGGTCCTGCTGGCCGGGAGCTGCGAGGGACGAGGCTTGGCCCCAGGTGTCCTGCAGGTAACACAGTTTATACTACTTACTCCCCACCGATAGCCATGTCCCTTCCGAGAGACCTGGCTATATTAGAAAACCCCTGTAATGCATTTAATGATCTGTGTTCAAGAATTATCATATGTTGCCTTTCAGTGAGGCTGCTTACCCTGAAATTTCTCCGATTTTCTATCTCAATTTGAGTATACGAATGAATAATGACACACAAATAACATTTAAAAAAATGGGTTCCTCACCTTTGAACGATTGTTGATTAAAGTAGTTCCATTACCAGGGCAGCAACGAGAAGCATTTTTTCCTGTGTGGATTCTCTGGCATGTGATGAGGTCTGGATTCATGCCGTTGCCTTTTTCTTCCTAGAAATGTCAATACAAGCCTTGCTCCTTTGCATGTCAGTCCAGGTCTGCCTCACCCCGGCCTGTTTGTTCCTCAGGAGCTCTAATCTGTTCTTTGACTTTCATCCAGCTGTACTGCCCCGGGTAACTCCGTACAACTACGCACCAGATGCTCTTTCTGGCATTTCACCTTGCTCCTCACCTCTCCTGCACGGTTTAACTCTCCCTCCGCTCTACCCGAGAGGAATTTTTCCAGGCTGTTTTGATCCCCATCCAGACCATATGTATTTCCTTCCCTTTCAAGTGCAGTAAATGCGTTGCTGGAAGCGGACGTCCCTGTCCATCTCCTCCTGCCCCTTCCTCCCCAGCAGCACTTGAAAAATGTTCTCCCCGGGCTGCGTCTTGCTCTGCCCGTGCCAGCGTTTCCCGACGCCTCCGTGCCGGCCTCCCTCAACTCCCTTTATGTGTTACACCACCCTTGTGCATAGAGAGGAAAAAAAAAAAAAAAAAAGTCCCAATGATTTTTGTAAGCTGTTTTGTTAACCTTTAAATCCCTTTTAAAATCTCGCTGTGCTCCGACGGCTGCCGCTCGCCCCTCTGGCACTGCTCAGCCAAACGACAAGCCGCAGCTTCTGCTCCCTGCTATTTCGTTGTCCCTGTCTCCCAACCTTTGCCGCTCTCCGCTCTTCCCTCCTGTAGCATCCTGTCCGTCACGCAGGTTATTAGCTCTCCAGCTGTCTCCTCGGCTCTATTTCTCACAATGCCAAGAAAAATGGGATGCTGAATCCTGATTTCTAGGCTGTGCTATAAAGAATAAGGATTATGATCATTGGTGCCGTTCTGATTTATTCCATTACAGTATCTGTTTATAGCACGTGAGCTTCATTGTATAGTAACGATAGAGATAAATTTTGGCCCCTTATTTTTCATAACCACTTGCTAGCTCTATATCATCCATTTTCCTCTCATTTAGATACTTGCTTCTACTTCGGGAAAAATAAAAATATCCCAGTTGTCTAGGTAATGAAGCTGGTGAAACAAATTCTGAAGTGCGTTTTACAATGGAATTTGATTGTGATCGTTTTTCATGTGTTAAAAAAAGGAGCATGCTGGCTTTCTCTGGGCCATGTTTGGGTTTATGCGTTGTTGGGATTTTTTACATTCACAACTTGCAGTCATGTGCAAGATCTCCTTTTTTTTCATGGGACCACAGAAACATGCCGATATTTAACAGCAGAGCTCACTGAAAAACTATATATTATAATTTAATGAGGCTCGAAGTTGTACAGCTAACGCTTGAAACAAAACCTTTAAGCAGCGTGAATCTGAATTTTGAAAGTACGCCTTCCCACAAATCCGGTGTAAATACCTAGGAAAAACAGTGTGAAACACCAGATGTGTTTCAAATGAAGCGAGGGGGATCAGCAGCAGGTCTGGATGCCCTTCTGGAGAGCTTTAGTCAAGAAGAATTTCGCATCTAGAGGTCAAGTGTCCGGCCGCCGCAGATCGCTGGCAGCTCATACGAGTGGTTTTGTGTAGCAAAACTTGGGCTTGGTTTCACGGGGGTCTGAAAGCCAGCCAGCAGGTTTGCCTTTGGGGGGCACGGCTCCACTGAGGCTGTTTGGACTCCAGGGTCTCGGGGCAGGATGGCTGCCATGGGCTGCCAACACTTGCACGTGCCCCGTGGCACGTTGCTCTCCGTCCCTCATGGTCCTCCACCTCCACAGCTCGCAGGCCTTTGCATCATAGAATCATTTAGGTTGGGAAAGACCTTTAAGATCATCAAGCCCAACCGTTACCCTGACCCTGCCGTGTGTCCCTGGGTGGGACTGTAGCTTTCAGGTTTTTGAAGCAAGCCCAGCACGCTCTCGCGCCCATCTGTGCGGGCTTGCGCTGCGGGAATCGGAGCTGCGTAAATGCTCTCACCATTTGTGTGATGCTGCTTTTTTGGTTCGTTGAGGTTCCTTTTCATGGTTGGCCAAAGCACGTCCTGGACTGGCTCCACCTCTTACTTCCCAAAGTAAGGCTCGCTCTCTTGACTGCCCAGTGACATAACTTATTTTGCTGTGTCGTTTCAGTTGCAAAAACTGTGGATCGGTATCTTGGTTCTCACCGGTTATCACGCTGCAGAAATTCCCTTGTCCCTTTGGAAAGTCGGGCTGTGGGGGATCACCAACATGGTCCTCTTGGAAATCCCTGAAGAATATCCTGTTGCTCCAGGCAACACAGATGCTCCTCTCTCCCCACCTCCCCTTATCTCCCAGTATACGTGTCAGTATGCATGAATTTACCAACCGAATGTTCTTAATTGTATTTATTTTGTATTTTTAACAGGGAGGGAAGTTGAAGAAATATCCAGGTAAGTTGGAAATGGTCCTACTGCACAAGACTGAGAAATTATCTCCACGCTGGTTGTGTGATGCTGTTCCTCAGCTGCAGTCCTTGGGTGATCGCTGCAATTGTTTGCGTTCAAACAAAAGGAGTCTAATGGCAGTGTTTTAATCTGCTGATCAGCTCTTCAGAGAGGAAGGGATGGCTGTGCTAGGTGTCTTTGGAGACTGGAAATGAGTGCAGCAGTGGCGATCAGAATACTTGTATTTATTTACACTTCTTAGCAAGCTCTTGCGTGGACAATGTTGTTGGAGGTTCCTTCAGCTTCAGATTTCAGTCCCTGCGCCCTGGGCTGTTTAGAGAGCTCCAGGTCTGGTTGCGCTGCTGGTCTTGATGTATCGAAACCAGGAGGCTTAGCTCCGTAAGCTCCCTGTGTAGTTTGGAGTGCAAGATCTACCAGCAAGTCATTCAGAGCAGCTCATTTAGATGCCTGTTCTGCTATTATGAAAACCTTTCTGATAGTGTAATCTTCTGTTCCATGTGGTTTTAAGAAAGGGGTTTCTGACAGGAATCCAGCTCTTGCAGCTTTCAGACTGTGGAAGATGGTTTTTGGTCTCTAGCTGCACAGCCCCGCATGGTTTTCTCTCAGGGCAGATGTCAACAAGGAGGAAACCTCCTTTAGGAGCCGCAAAGTTGGTGGGAAGTCCTCTCCTCCTCCACGCCGTGGATATTGTGGTCAGACAACAAAAGTCTTGGTGCCGTGGGAGCGGCAGTAGAAGATTGCCAACAATAAACATTTTATTAGAGTTGACAGGTTGAAGGAGGTTTGCCTCGGGTCTCACAGGTAGTGAGGTCTCACCGACATCCCATCACGCGCTGCCATTCATTGTTTCGCATAAAATCCCTTTACAGCAGAGCCTACAGCCCTCCTCGTTGCGAGAGCGCGTTGCAGGACGCTTGCCAGGAGTCAGCCGGAGAGGGGAGATGTCTTCTGTGGAGACAAACCCACCTGAGCGTTGGGGCAAGGGCAGAGGTGAGCAAAGGGCTCCGCGCCCGCCTGCTTAACCCACGCTGTTTGGGTGGGCTATTCCCATGGCAGATATGTGGTGCAGTTATTTCTGAAAGCGTGTTCTTTCCAACATTGGAGATAATGTGTCCTCTTGTTTGCAGTAACTGCAAGGAAGAGGAAGATAAGAGGTGGCTGTGGTTGACTGAGATCCTTAAAGCGAGGGTGTGATCCAGCTCTGAGGCCATCTTCAGCTGTAAAACACCAGCAGTAAGCAGAGTTACAGGAGGTAAGAGAAACTGGTGTCACCCATACACTCCTAACAGCAGTAAGGAAAGAGGGTTTAGGGAATAAGACCAAGACTATGCTGATTTAGTTGTATTTATGTTCCACGTTGTGTTTAGAAGGATGAAATATCTTTCACTGCATTTATTTTCCTACCAAAAGATTTTTTTTTAATTTATTTTACCCAAAAATAGTACAAACTCATCCCAAATCCCCACGTGGCTGTGAATAGCCTGGTGATGGAAAGAGTCTCTGGGCAAATCTGTGGCTCATCCCAGCACATGGGGAGGGTCAGAACTGGCTGAAGCTGTTGAGAGTCACAGCACTGAGTAAAAACTTCCCTCTAAAAAGAACAGAGCAGCTAACAGCCCTATCCGGGCTGTGCTACAGCTACGATAGTGCCGTGCCAGCTTCAAGTTAAATCCACGCAGTTGTACGTCAGGCTTTGCGGGTGACGCCAGGGGAACCAACGACAATTCCTCTTCTGTCGCTGTGATTTCATACACGTGTCAAAGCAAAGCACGCGACACAGAACGTTTAATTAGGACAAGCTAGCTTTTGTTAAGCACTTCTTATTTCTGTCTCATTTCTCTGCCGGGTTATGCTCCTCTGCGTTGCCCAAAGCTGTTGAACTGTTGCATCAAATAGCCAGGCAATGTCCCGTTACCCAGAAGAACATGCCGTACTTACATAAAGGAAGATATTTTTCTTTTCCTGGAATGCCTCCGAAATAATATTCTGAAATAAATGAAAAGAAAGGGCATGGGATGCAAGAAAATGTCCATATTGAGAATGTAGATTTTGCTTTGTCTACATAATACCCAAAGTCCTTGCATTGCCGCTGTTTGTGGTAAATTATGTAGCACCTCTTTTCTGACTCTTTTTTTACTGTTATCGTCCCTGTTACCTATTCTTCTTTCCCCTTCTCATCATCTTCCTTCCTCCTCATAAAATGTTATAAAAGAGAAAATTACCAAGTCTGAGGATCAGATGAGAAGAGAATGACGTGCTTCCTGCCCATACGGTCGGCCTTTGCTTGCGATCGTACCCACGGCGGGGGAGGCACGTCGCTGCGGGACCTGGCGCCAGCCGCGTGAATTATTTCTGATGAATAGGAAATACTTTGCCAGTCGTTCTGACATTATTTTCTGGTTTGGGGTCAATTAATGATTTTTGAATATTCTGCTTATGAGAGAAAAAATCCAGGAAAAGATCCCACAAAACTGCATGGAGCCGTTTGCTCTGTGTGTGTGTGTGTGTGTGTATATATATATATATAGTGGAATACAGACAGCCAGGGTTTTTTCCTTTTTTTTTAAAAAAGGAAATGGAATTGTTTCTCTTTCACCTGTCAGGGGGTGTCTGAAGCTGCTGGTTACCCTGCTGAGGCCTGGCTGGGGTCACTCCTGAGAATACTCATCCTCCTTTCCCAGCTGAATTCCCCTCGTGCTCGAGCCGCTGCCCTACCAAACATCACAGAGGCGTGGCTGGTCGAGCATACCAAGAGTAAATCCCAGATTTACTTTCTGCATTTGCGAAATTCCACTCGCTTCACCAAAAGGACAGACGGTAGCAGCGTTTACACATCCCTTCCTACAAACCAGGAAATTGCAATGTCCCTAAGTAAAATGCTTCTGTAGCCGTTTGCGGTGATTATATCGATTAACTCCGTAAGATTGAGCGCATCAGCCCCCGAGTTAGTTTTGGCGATGCTTTCCTAGCCCACAGGCTGACGTGGGTCTCGCTCCTCTTCGAGCATGCACACCTTGGTTTTACGTCTAAGATGCAAACAGAAGCGCGTAACTCTCTTTTATTTTTCTTTTTAGAGAAACGAGAAATGCTGCACAAGCCTTTCAATCTGAATCAAGATTTTAGCGAAGTAATTAAGGAGGCAGCCCCAGCCCCGTGGAGTCAGAGAACTCGTATGGGGAGCTCGGCGCCCGCGGTGGGATGCTGCACAGCCATCAGTAAGAGAAATGATCATGCTGTTCCCCGAGTAAAGAACTTGCATAGCATTTCAAATACGTTTGCTAAAATGCATCTAATGATGATAGAGCTAAGGGTGAGTTTCAGTCTGTGGCTTTTTTCCCCCCGGTAAAATAAATGAGGGTTTGTTTTTTGGTGGTTTTTTTTTTTTCCCTGACCCTGCTGCGTGTTAGTGTAGCATGAAAACCCTATTTATTGAAAAATAGGTTGCATAGTGAGTTCTAGGGCTTGAATTCACTCTCAAATAGCAAGAAATAGACTGTGGCTTTCCTATAGCACTTAAGACTGTAAGGGTTAAGAGTGAATTATATGCTTTTAATGGGGTGTTAACTTGAGAATAACCTAACTTCATTGGTAAACCTTGGAATATCCTTTAAATGGATTTTGTACTGGGTAGCAGTCTCGGCTGTATCTCATTACAGTGGACTTGAAAACAAAACTCCCGTATCCTCAGTGGAAATACCCACCGTAGTGTGGCACAACAACATCGCTGCCTACGTCGCAGCCCGTCTCCGAGGCAGAAGCGATCAGAAATCCCTCATCGCCTGCGCAGAGGGAGTCTCCCTCTGGTTTTAGTGGTACGGACCCCAAAGCCACCCAGAAATTGTCTTTTGGCGGCTAAAACGTTAAAATCCCTCATGCCTGGGAAGCAGTAGTAACACTTATGTGTATGGACCAGACATATGCACCGTGGAGGGTACTTCCTTTTAAAATAAGAATAATAAAAAATAATTTAACAAAATTCCAGCAATGAATCTAAATAAATTCCAGCTGCTGACGCTCTTCTAGTTGGACCAACATTTCCACGCTCCGACCAAGCAACCGGTGGCATGGGCAGCCTGGCCGACGAGGCTCAGCGTTCCCCCAAGCCGTTTTGCAGCGAGTTCGCGGCCGCGGCCGGGCAGTGTTCCCCTCGCCAGCCTTGCCAAGGGGGGCCCCCCCCCGGCCGGAACCCCCCCCCCCCCCGGGGCCGGGTTGGGGGCCCCCCGGCCGGGGGGCCGGGGGGGCTGCGCCCCCCCGCCCCGGGGACCCTTCAGTGCCCCCTCCCCTCCGGTGTCCTCGGCCCCCTCCTGCCGTGCGCTGCTCAAGGGCGCCACCTACTGGCGGGAGCGGGCGCTCCCCGGGGCCGGTGCTGCCCCGGGAGCTGGGAGAGGGGGGGTGGGGGGGTTAACCCCCGAGAGTCTCCCTTCGCAACTCCTGGAGAGACGGGAGGTGAGTGAAGGAAGGGTTCCGGGGGGGCCCTGGGGGGGAAAGTCCCGCCCTGGCATTGAACGCTCCTGCTTTTTGTCCTTTCTCTGCATTGCATCCCCGGTACCGCACACGGCGAGAGCCCAGTAACGCTGATGCGAAAGGCAGATTTAAAGGCAAGGTCCCAGCAACTCTGATGTAAAAGACTTTCCCCCCCCTTAACCAAAACTGCTTTGGCTCAAGTTCCGAACAGATATTTTACAAGCAGCGGGTGCGTACCCACGTTACTTCCATTAATCGTAGGTGGTGGCACATTTGGGGGCTTAGGTTCTACACCTGGGATCTCAACCTCAGCCACGGGCAGCGGGAGCGCCCGCAGAGCTTTGGCCTTCTCCCCGTTACCACCATTTGCTCTGGCTGCTGTGCGTTTCTGCATCGTATAATACGGTCGCAGCCACAAGACCGCACAATCCCCCCACTTCGGGCTGTGTCTTTACCCACTTCACTTTAATATTTGGGGAACTCCAGACTTTTATTTGCTCCTTGGGAGTATTCAAAGAATGAAGGCAGGCCGTCTCGCCACAAAAAAGAGATGGTATAAAAAGAAGAGTGGAAAAAAAAATGTTGGAGATCTGTTTTTACCATTGAAAATGAAGCACGCTTCATTGCCTCATGGCATTTATCTTCTCAGGTAACATGTTTTGTGCCGTGAGGGCACAGCCAGCCATTTTCTCATAAGCTCCTCAAGGCACGAGTTTGTGAGAGCTGTCAGAAGAGATTGGCTGAAGCTCACTGCCAGCCCGCGTCGCGTGGCACGTGGGAGAGCCTCCGGCTTCGTGCATCCAGGTACGCCCCTGCCTCGTGTGCGATTCCAGCGGTTGTTCCTAACTCCAAGTAGGCAAGGCATCCGCACGTTGACAAAAATAACGCAAGAAAATCTTCCTAAGAGTCACGCTGCTTACCGCAGCGTTCGGGGAGGAGAAAGAAGGCGCGCAGCTCACCGGTGGTGGTGAGGATGAGGAGTTCAGTTTGTTAGTTCTTAGGCTATTTTAGTAGAGGTGCAAAGCTTCCAGGAACCCTAGGAAACCTGTACAGGGGGAGCAACGCGGGTGTTGGCCAGCAGCACTGGGCATTCCCATGTAACAGGCACCGTGTGTCGCTCCCGGAGCATCTGCCCGGGCCCGCTGAGCAAAATTCCCCCGATCGGGGACACGGGCAATGCCTGCTCCAAGCGGGAGGGAACACTTGCTGGGAGCTCTTCTCGTACGTTGAGCAAAGAGAGAGGAGTACGTACCCTTTAAAAGGGGAGTAAATGATTTCTCGTTGCTATTAGCCACAGCACTGTTACATTATACATGACTCCGCGCGGATCAAAGCCGCAGCAAAAGGCAGCTTCTCTCGCTTGTTAAGGATTAGTCTTTTTGTCAGGGAGACGGCACGTGATAACCTCTGCTTTTCTCAGCAAATCGGTGGTCTTTCACCCTTCCCTGTAAACATCCCATAACCGGCATTAGTGTTACAAATACCCGGAGACGGCGAGTAGCCGTTACCGCTTTGCGGTACAGGGAGCCTCAAACGCACCTGGGATTTTTGACGTCCCCTGTTGGGGTGCGCTGTGCCTCAGCGGGACGCGCGTAGCTGCCGTGCCCCATTTGGAAAGGCTGGCTGACATTCGCTAATTAGACCTGTTAGATCAATCTATGGGGTTGCACAGATCTTGGATCATTAATTTGTAGTTCGTGTTCGTTTCTCTCTGCGCATCCTGTTCCCTGCCAAAGAGAAACGGGCGTGTGATTTGTTTGGGGGTTTATTTTAATGTTCCTGCTCCTTAAATTTCCTTGAGGATTTGAAAAAAAATGTAGTGTTTTATGTAAGATTAAATACCCCAGATTTGTAAGAGCTGAAGTAATGGATGACATAAAATATGTGATGTCAAATATCTTTAATTTCTAAGCCATATTATGGCTTTTTTCTTTGTTTGTTTGAAATAAGCACAGTTTGAGCGCAGAGGCTAGAGGAGGACAAGATGCGCTATAGAATAATAGTTCAGCTTTTGTTCTAGCCTGATGTGATTTTAAACAATGACTCACCGCCCCCCCCAAGTTTGCTGGGCTCTTACACATTTTCAGGCTCAAGCTCACCACCATTCAGGTTGAATGCCAAAAAAAAAAAAAAAAAAAAAAAATAGAGAGGGAACTGACTTCATTACTTGCTCTCTGGAAGTGACTTGACAGCCATTTAGAAAAATACTTAACATTCACCGATTTCTCTGGTTCCTCCTGTCCCCTAGGAGCAGACTGGGAACAGATCCATCCATCTCCATCCTGCCCAGCAGCCCGGCGCGCGGCGGCGGTGGCTCGGAGGCAGCAGTGATGCCCAGGCGCTTTGATTTGAGCGATCAATAATCTCAAGGCTCTACCTAAAAGGATGGAAAATGCGGTGTGACCCAGGAGATGAGTGATGGCTGTTGTGTGTGGCAAAATGACTGGGCTCCAGTTTGTGTCAACAAATAAAGCCTCCTGAGCGCGACCAGGTGACGAGGATCCTTTCATTTTGCGTTTCTTAAATCTTTGCTTCTCTTGGGTTGACCTTACTCTCCGTGGTAAATGTGGTCTGGAGCTACACGAACAAAACCAGGAGTGTGTTTAAGCTAGGATTTATTTAGGTCTTATTGCCTCCTTCAGACAAAAGTTAATATTAATTGGCTCATTAATTTACTCTGAAGCTTTTGTCATCTTCATTTTGACTTGCATTCTGTGAAACATCAGTCGACTGGATAACATCGTGGTGGTTGTAAGGGTAAGAAAAATGGTTTTTGGGGGGAAGGCTGTTGGCTGGTGGAGTCTCCTTATACAGCCATGGGTTTCCTTAAGCACGCTTCGACCCTGACCCCGCAGCCAGCAGTGCCAGTGGCTCTGGGGAGCCCTGTTCCTTCTGTCCCTAAAGGACAGAACAGATACTCTCACAATATCAAGGGAAATGTAATATTTAGCATACTACAATTCATCACACATCAGGGAAGAATAAATGTTGGCTTTTACTGTGACAGGTTTTCGTTTTATCCACCAAATCCATTGCTGGATCAAGCTGGCGCTTGCTTCTCTTGAGTCACACGGAGGGGGTTTTTGGCACCTAATGCATTAACATGTGTGTATTCTTTGTGGCTACAGTTTGAACAAATGTTTTGAAATTATGACAGAGAAAATGACTTTTCTTGCCTACATTAACAAGTAGGTGTCGTGTATTTTAATTACTGTGACCAAGCTGCAATTACAGCTGATAAACATATGGAGATTAAGCTGCAAAAAGAGAGGAACATCTACATTTTCTCAAGAAGTTGCCACAAAGATGAATCAAAAAATGGGGGGGGGGGGGGGCGCGGGGGGGGAAGGATGGACAAAATGATACCAAACCTACTTACTATTGATCGCTGCAGTACTGTGCACTTACTGTAGGTAGCACGCTCCATGACCTCCAAGGACTTGAAGCTCTGCTACGTAAATAAGTTCTCTCTTGGTGGTAGGCACTCGTGTCCTTAGACCAACGTAAGTACCAAGGTATTAAGGAGCACAGGTGTGACTCCGTGTATAAAATGAGCCCACAAAGGTTTGTACCGCAGGCTTAGGTGTGCACGTGTACCCCTCTAATCTTCTGATCAGGTAAGAAGCATAACAGTTGGTGGTGTCCCTGCTCACTGCAGGGGGGTTGGACTAGATGACCTCTAGGGGTCCCTTCCAACCCAAAACATTCTATGATTCTATAATTGAAATAAAAGGTGGTTTAGAAAAGTATCCACTCTTTTTTTCCCGCCCCCCCCCCCTTCTTTAAACATTGAGCTCTATGGGAATTCCCGAAAGACCTCGGGAAGTTTGCAGAGACTCACAGATGCTGTTGCTTCTCTCCAGATTCAATATTTGCAGACTCATTGAAAAGGTTTTCCTGTCTCGCACAAGACTTGGTGGAACAACTGCTGTGCTATGAACATGCTCGGTGGCTGTGGCTGCAAAGTGCGGCGCGTTCACATGCTAAGCCCAAAGTGGGTGTGAGACACGGTGGCATGTTCCCTCGCCATGCAATTCCCAGGAACATCAACTGGAGTTCAAGCACTTCTAAAGCACAGCTTTTCCAGTAGAGCAGACCGACCGAAGGAAAGTACATTGCAGCAAACATTAAGCAGTTTCCTGGTGGCTTTTGAAGTAGTCATATATTCGTAAATTTACAGTAGCCCTTGAAAGCTGTCGAGAACTGTGCTTTGCACCTTTACTGCATTGCTGTAAAGTTTGCTTTAGCATGGAGACACGGGTGTCTAGCAGTGCTGCAACCGAGAGATGTTCCGTGACCGCCTGAGAAGACAGGTTGGACAGATTTCACTCCCGTAAACGATAGGATAACATATTGATCCGGAGGGAGATAGCATTTGCCATATGCTTGGTGCTAAAGCTTTTTGCCTGAAAGAACAAGAGTTGGCCCCACACCAGAGCTCTGTGGTTAAACTTGCCTTGGTCTTTGAGGGAATTCTCGGCTTCCTTTTGGCAGCTCCTCACGGGTTAAAGCGAAGAGGACGGGCACAGCACTGGGCATCAGCTGCCATCACCTCCAGCAACCCCAGTGGCCCTGTGGGCGGTTACAGGAGCTGAGGACCTTAACCACCCAAAATAAAGCCTGGGGTCCTGCAGAGGCATTTCTGGTGAGTATCCTCTGGTGGACGTATATCCTGGGGTTTTGTAATACCGTAATGCTGTTATAAGAGAATGTCGAAACAATAACAGTTCAGAGGTTCTCTTTGTTCTTAGAGTATTTAAATTTATAACTTTTGTGATGGCGTACTCCATTTTACAGGTCTAACATAAAGATAGCAACACGATTTTGCACCATAACGTGGAGTTCTGGTAATTTTAAAGACCTTTGCAGCTCTGCAGTCTATAGAAAAAAGAGATTTTTGCTACTTTATATGCTTTACATACATGGAAGCCTCTGAAATAGCTTCTGATCATTGTCGAGTACTTCTCCACAGACTGGCTTTGGTGACTCCTGACAGCTGGCTGTGAGCCTTCTTCCAGCAGGTGGGCTTCAGTAACTTGGAATAAATATGGACAGTTTTAATTCCTTCCTGGAAACTGGCTTCCTTGTAATGTTCTCACAGGCAATACTTGGATATGGTGGAGGTCCCCTGCATTTTTATTTACAGTTCAGGTCCCAGTAAAATAAATCACTTAAAGCTGCTGGTGTTACCGCAGCGAGGGATGCTCTGCAGCTGGAGCCCCGGGTGCGTCGCTGGACGCAGCCCCGCACGCTCGAGCCCGACAGGTAACCCTGAGCGCGGTGAATCCAGCACTGCTAAACAAGCTTCAGCTGGTCACTGAAGTTATCCTGCCCGAATTCTACCCCGCCAAAATGGGGAAAAAGGCAGTGTCCTCTATTGGGCACCTAAATAAATCTTTGTGTGTCAAACAGTGGCTCACGTGAGATACTTGCACTTTGAAACTTGGAGACTGGCCCATGCTTGGCTTTCATGTGTGCCCCTGGGCTCCCACCGACCTGCAGGTTGGCCCGTGCTTGGCTTCCACGTGTGCTCCTGGGCTCCCACTGACCTGCAGGTTGGCCCATGCTTGGCTTCCACGTGTGTCCGTGGGCTCCCACCGACCTGCAGGTTGGCCCGTGCTTGGCTTCCACGTGTGTCCGTGGGCTCCCGCTGACCTGGAGGTTGGCCCATGCTTGGCTTCCACGTGTGTCCGTGGGCTCCCACCGACCTGCAGGTTGGCCCATGCTTGGCTTCCACGTGTGTCCGTGGGCTCCCACCGACCTGCAGGTTGGCCCGTGCTTGGCTTCCACGTGTGTCCGTGGGGTCCCACTGACCTGCAGGTTGGCTCATGCTTGGCTTCCACGTATGCCCCTCCCAACCGCTGGGCTCCCACCACCTGCAGGTTGGCCCATGCTTGGCTTCCACGTGTGCCCCCGGGCTCCCGCCGACCTGCAGGCACAGCTCTCGGTGGCCGCTGGCTGCAGCTGAGCGGTGCTGGTGCTTGCTCCTCTGCGCTCTCTGTCTGCGTACTCCAAACAGATAAAACTAAGGTATTATTAAGATGTTAAAGACTGGAATTTCTCTGTAGCCTCTGACTTGCTGGTTTTGTGAATGGCATTTTATCTGGCAATAAAGTCAACAGCATCCCCATTCCTTTCTTAGGCAAAGTCAGCATCAGGGGAGAAGTTCACTGCAGATACCAAAGGTTTTATTTCTCGGTAATAAACCCAGAAGCCTCCAGCCATGCCTTTTTGCTGTTAGCATGAATAAAGGTTAATTGCCACATTTTTGTGTTTCCCTTTGTAATTAAGAGCTGAGCCTTCTGTGCTTTTCACCGCAGTTACTGACAACCAAAGTTAATCTTTTAAATCATTGCAAAAAACGGCATGGACTCCAGAACAGATCCCATGTAAAATGCGCCGGCTTTCTGTGTTTGGAAGCATGCCTACATCTAGGAAAAGCTGGGTTAGTGTATTGGAGGATATATGTTTTAGGAATAGCAGTTTGAATTCTGGTTTGTCTGAGAGTCGGTTGAACGTTGTGCGCATGGAAGGTAATTCCCAGGCTGGGGCGGTTACGGGATGAGCCACGATTATGTTGCAAGCTGCATAGACATTGCCTTGCCAGACGCTTGGTTATTAAAGCCCATTCCGTTTCCTGCTGTTTCTCTCTGTCTCATGTTTCTGTTGTATGAAGAATTTTTTCTACTGTAACTTTTTTTTTCCTCGTTCACGCGACAAGAACTCAATCAGGCTTACGTTAGTGAAAGAAATTCGGCTTTTTTTCAAGCTTCTGGCAGGTAGCCGTTGCTCTGGGAGAGAAGGTGGTGGTAGGTCTGGGGAGAGCGATGCCTCCGTCGGGAGCCTGGGGAGCAGCAGCAGGCAGCAAAGCGCGCGGGAGCGCGGAGGCATCGCCCTCGACAGCTTTGTGTCGCGCAGCCCGTTGGACAAATGTCTGCTGTTACCCAGCTTGGGTGTAACACACTCGTGGCTTGTACGTTACCAACGTGAAAACGTGCTTTGTTGTGTTAATAAATAACTGTTATGTTTAAGAAATTAAGTCGTGTGGAAAGATTTATCGGAGTATGCAATTATGGGAAGAAAAATGAAAAATTTGGCCTTTAGACTGGTTTGAAGGAATTTCTATCTCATCTGATTAGGAGAAAAGGCTGCTTTGTCTTCTTAAATTATTTTTTCTGTATTTAAATAAATCTTCTGAAATGCTTGCGTGCCTGCAGGAATTATAAAAGGCTGTTCAGACCTAAATCAAGTGTTCCAGTGTTGCTGCATGAATCTTCCAAGGCAATAAACTTTTGGTACCTTTGACAAGTTTTATGATTCAAGATAGGTGCACTGTGCTATGCACCATATTTCAAAGGAACGTATCTGAATAGATCATATCAATTTTTATATGCTAATAATTTGTTTTGGTATTTTAATACTAGGAGCTATAATTCATAGCTATCATGTTCTCTAGACTGCAGATAATTTGAATAACGTTTAGAGAAGAATCACTTTAGGAACACCTCCAGTATTGCGCTCCTCCATTGCGCCAAGAAGGGAAGAATAAACAGGTCTAGAAATTAAAACAGAAAGCAAAATCGAATCGAAGCTCATCAGCTTCAGCTCCGGATTCTTCCCTCTGATGCTTTCCTTTCCCTTTTCCGTTTGCCAAGCGTTTGGGCTCTTTTCCATTTGCCGTGGTAAATCCTCGGGTAGGCAAATCAGTCTTGCTGTTTGCACCCTCTCTTTGCCTGGGAGTATCATCCGAATGCTTCCTTTCTTAAATTTACCGCCGACTCCCACTGATCTTCACGGTGCATTACAAAGTTTTACCTGTTCCGAGCCGTTACGTGTTGTGGGAGCAGCTGAAACTCAATTTTGCTGTTGCAAACCGGATAATGACGGCAGCGATATTTGCAGCAGGAGCGGTGTGGTAATGGTGGGAATGCTACGGCAATATTGGGTAGTTATAAAGCCAATTGAAAACTGTTTTGAGGGCAGGCATTACCGAAAACCAGCGTAATCTCAAGAGTTTTGTAGCAATTCAAAATTCCTCTTTCTAAACGCAGGATGTGCAAATGGCCATGAAAGCTCACCAGAACCTGCAGGGATTTCGAAGTGTTTTGTATAAAAGAAAATAAAGCAACAATAAAATGAAAAAAAACTTGGGGAAAAAAAAAAAAAAAACATTGAAAAAGCCTAAACATAGAGAAGATAAATGAGGCTAAAAGCCTATTTTTATTGTTTCTCTGGCAAAAATACCTTCAGTGCTAAAATGGAAAAATCTTGCTGTATGGTAAACAGTTTATCAGCTGCCTGATCCTGAGTACCTTGGAGACCCCATCCCAATGTTTATATTCAACCAGGCAAGCTGAGAATTATTTCCTTCTCCTCGCTGCAGCTGCCCTCTCTCTGCCTGCACAAACCTGTCCTTGTTAATGGATATTTGTCCCTGGGTTTAATAAAATTAATCCTGAGTTTCCCAGCTGTTTTGACAGAACGCTCCGAACGTCTGAAAGAAATGATTGACAAAGTGTTCAGGATATGAACTCCTCAGACTTATCTGTAAGTCTTCCCTTGCTCCTCTTCGCCTTGCAGAAGCAAAGCGCTCTCGTGATTATTAGCATGCTGGGTAATTTTTGGGGAATCAAATTTTAAGAACCCCACAAAGCACAGGGAGTGCTTCACCATCACCTCCCTTCCACCTGTATTGGCGTTTTCCATGGAATCTGCACCTTTAATGTTTTTTTCTTATTTTATTTTATTTTCCTCTCCTGGGTTATGGCTCGGAGAGCATTGCTGTTCAGGTGATGATGCGATTTCACGGGTTCCTTTGCTCCTGCCAGGAACCCAATGCAGCCCACGAGCACACTAGGGATCAGCGGTGAAAAAGCTCAGAAGAGCCAGCATAAATATTGGCATTGCACCCCTGCGCTTGGGGGATTTCTAACCCTTGCAGCTTAACGTAAGCACCGGGCCTGGGTGGCACAACCGTGGCTGTAACATAAATCAGCATCTTGTGTCTTCTGCTGTCTCTATTGGCTTGATTTCTTATTTTTTTTCCTCTCTTTCCTTCCAGGGTTTCTGACGTACCTTGCTCTGGTGTCTCCATGGAGGGTGCGGGATGCACAGGTTTTTGTCTATGCCGGGCTATTGCCGGGGAGCTGAGAGCAGAGCTCAGACGTGGCAAAACGATCATTCCTCTGTGCCAGGAGAAAAAACCCACAACCCAGTCCTCCCTCCACAAAGCACCACGACCTTCCAAACCGTCAAGGAACTGGTTTGGTGCTGAGCTTCATCTAGAAGTGGGACATCCCCTGGCTTGTCCTTCAAGTTTGTTTCCTGAAGATCAAACAGATGTTTCCCACTGTGAGCTTTTCATATAATTTAATCCATTCAAAAAGATTGATTTTTGAATCCATCAGAACAACCCAGCATCGAAATGGAGGGGCATGCGTGCCTTTTGCAGTGCTCCTCGTGGTGTGCTCATTAACCCATCTTTCACAAGGAGGACTTGTTGAAGTCAAGGCGATGCTTTCTCTCAGGCTGGGATTTTTCTGGGGGTTTTGGTGGGGTTTTTGTGTTTTTTTTTGGTTATCCATTAGTTAAAACCAAAATGGCCTTCACCAAAAGGGAAACTGAGAGGTAAGGAGGTAGAGATTTTATTACTGGTGCCATTTTTCCTTGGAAAGAAATACATCATCTTATAAGGAGGAAGGAAAGGATGCTGATGGGAAGCAGGGACGTGGCTGGTGGGTGAGGCAGCAGCAGAACAGGGTGTGTATGTGCAGGGTTAGGGAAGAAGGCAGAGGTGCAGGTCATGGTGTCCAGAGGGTGTTCAGGTTCCTGGCTGATGTCTCTGAGCTACATTGAAAAAGTCTTTGCTCTGGTTGTCTGTAATACAGAGAGTCAGCTGCTCTAGGGGCAGCCTTCACAGCATTGCAAGCAAACAGAGGAAAAACATTTTGAAAGGGAGAAAAAGGGTGAAATCTTTCCATTTGACAATTTTCAGGAAAAACTACTTTTCATTTTTGCCAATGTGAGGATATCATCATTTTGGAGGAGTGGGGCAGGGCAGCAGCCTTTTCCAGATGAGATTGCAGTTGATTTAAGACGCATGTTAACGTATATTCAGGGCTGTACCCAGAAACCTTATTCTTTTCACAGTTGCCTGCTCATAGAAAGAGTTTGTAAAATGAAGCGACTCTTCCCGAAGTAGATCATGTTTTGTTTTTTTTTTAATTACTGTATTTGCATAGCTCTTCTCAGGAGATAATTGTCCGTGGATGTAGACTTTCTTGCAGGGAAATGATGGCATCAAACAGCTAGCACGTGTCTCTTTGCTGTGTGAAATGTAAAGGGAGTCTCTCTTGATGACACTGCTGGTTTGCACCATTTTATTGTAAACATCGAGACAGTTCATGTGCTCCTTCACCGAGGTCTGGCTCCCAGGGAAAGAGGTGCAAGGGGGGCTTCTCCCCTCCCTCACCCTTTCTTTTCAGGATCTTTTTGAGCCTTTGGGATCACAGGCAAGCAATGGGAGAGGGGAACAGCAAGGTTAAACATTTTGAAAGATAAAGCCAAAAGGAAAATTCACTTCAAACCCATTTAATGTCAGAATCTTGAGGTGTTCAAGTGTCCTTTATGTTTTATGAGTTCTGGACTGAGACCGAATACTCTGAGTCAGTTTTAAGGCGCTGACTTAATGGGCAGCAGACTCAAACCACGGGAGACCTGGAGGACTCGGAGTCCCTCCTTGATGCCCTCTCTGTGCCTTTCACAGCTCGGCTGTCAGGAGCGCTCGTCTCCGGTCTCTCCAGGCCTCCCACGGAGGAGGTCCCAGCTGGAGACCATGTCCACTCTCCGCAGGACGAGTCCTCCCCTCCAACCCTGCCTTTTTATGTGGCTGTGACTCAGAGCTGCCTGTTGGGGCTGAGCAGTTACGGAGACCGCGGGGTCATTTCTCTGAGAGTATCTAATCATCGCTGCCTGTACTTTGAAATGAAATATCCCTCCTCTTTTAAACCAAAGCCACAGTGCCCACTGCTACGTGGCCAGGCAAAGGGGACAGATGTTGTATTACAGTGTGAGTCAGGGAGGATTTAAATAATGCAGCCGAAAGGGAAGCAGTAGCATGGGAATGCATCAGCAGCTATCAGGAGTGTGTAAATTGTACCTGCAAACCGGTGGAAAATTACTTATTTCACACCTTCTGAGGACTAGAAAGGAGGCCAAAAGAGTGGTAATTATATTAGGAATTAATCCACTCAGCCCCTCAGTATGTTGAGTAACCCCTTTTTACAGCAAAATGGAAGGGCTGGAGCCCCCCCCCCCAGGCCTGTCCGGGGAGCGGGGCGCAGCAGGGAGGTCCCCCCCGTCCTCCTCCCGGCAGGTTTCGTGGGGACTTTGTCTTGTGGTTACTCGTGCTTTGGGGTAAGTGTTCCAGTCCCGCACCTAAGGCAAGCCATGAAATACTGTAAATTGACTGTTATTTGGTTTTCTGTACCTCAATAATTGAAACTAATAGAAGCAAATAGCTAATATTTTCTGGTGGGATGACCTTGGGAGCAGGAGACCAGCTAGTTGTGTCTTCCTCCAGGGAAGAAAGTTAGAGGAATTACTGCCAAATAATAATAATAACAGCAGCAGCGTGGGCTATAATTCCCCACTCTCCTACTCCAGCAACACCTGAACACCAGCATGAAGAAAACAAGTCATTTATCAAGTATAATTTCTTGGAATCGCTGGATGTGTGGAGCAGAGTGGGGGAGAAACGGGCAGACCGATTTCTCCCTCATCCCAACCGTTAAGGAGCTAGCATATAATTTTCCCATTTTGGCAATTTGTGCTTGCTTAGGCCCCATCTGAACGTGGACTCCCATGACTTGCTGCACGTCCCCGTTTCCTTTTTAAGGCGCTCCGAGGTGCGAGCTTGGCTGCACCCACCTACACTTCCTAATGAGGGATCTGAGCCCAGTGCTCTCCGTGTTCCCGAGGTTCCTGTGCAACCACAAATCACCCACTCAGGCTCTCATTTTGACCTAGTTTGGGTTTGGGTTTTTTTAAGAAAGTGAGGTTCATGTGATGCCCACAGAAATGCTGAGCCTTTTGCATCTATTTTGGGCTCTCTAAAATCAACTAGGTTTTACAGTGGGAGAGAAAACTCGGAGATAGTTAAATAATAAAACACTTGTTAAAAAGAAGTTGGTTAAAGGAAAGGGCTGTCCTAAAGCAAAGCAGGCAGAACTTGGACATCAAAAACTGTTTGGCAGAAGCACCTGGCCGGGAAACCGGCAAGTGGAGGAACGCGGGCATCGGGCAGCAGCATAAAGCATAGCTCATGGGCAGTGGGGTTTTGTTAATCCTGGGGCTTACGGAAAAACTTGTTACAGATTCAGTTCTATAGAAAGAGCAAAGGATGGAGGAAGAGGAACAGGCTAAAGAGCTGGGCGGAAACATCCAGCACATGACAGAGAAGGGAGTGAGTGAGAGGTAGCCACCCGATTTCTGGGTGATAGAATTTCATTTCTTGCCAAAAGAGGTAATTCTGGCCAAAAGTGACATTGGTGTGTCTCTGGCTGAAAAGAGGGAATGGGAGTCAGACGCCAGAAGGTTTTACTGGCTTCTCTGGGGAGCAAAGCGGTGAAATACTGGCCAAAGAGAGATGGCTGCAGAAGAGGGGAGGCAGGCACAGCGGTGCCTGGTGTGTGATACCATGGCGTGGCCTGGAAGAGGGGAGAAATGGGTAGTCTTGAGTGGTTTTATGTAAAAAGATCTCAACAGACAGAACAAGAAACTGCTGTGACACAGGTATAGTGAAGAAACGGTTTGGGTGGGTTTGAAAGCTGATCTGCAAGCTACGCCTTCACCTGTGGGAAAGGCACTAAACCAGTAATTGGAAAAGCCAGGTCTGGGGGCAAGAGGTTTTGATTGAGGAAAGAACAGTCTGCACTGAGCCATAAAAAAAAATAAATCTGTGATTAAAATCGCTCAAGCGATTTCTGCTGAGTCCTCCTGGGCTGAGCACGGCGAAGAGGAATGAGCTCGGGACCAGAGCTGCGCTCCTGCCCTGCTCCTGCCAGCCGGGATTTTTCTTCAAGGCCCCACTTCATTTCCAAATTCCGTTTCCCTGTAGCGCTTCGCAGGCTGCAGGCAGCACGGCCGGTGCCCCCAGTTCTGCCCCGTGCTCTTTCATCCACTTGCATACGTCCTCTTCTGCACAGAAAATGGGAACGTTTGGATGTGTTGAGGTACCTGGCAGGAACTTCTGAGCATCTGGAATGGTGGGAGAAAAGGAGGGACCTTACATGGCAGAAATATGAGTAGGTAAAGAATAAAATAAGAATATAGAAGAATAAAACAGGAACAAAGAATAATAAGGGGAAGGAGCCTGGCTCCTTGTCATTAATCTACCAGTTGGAGGATATAAAGCAGCGAATGCCAGTGTTTGTGTGGATTTGGTCCTGATGCCAAACTTGTAGGAGATGAGCTCTGGGAAGTTCCTCTTATTGGGGGAAGGATTAATGTAAAAGGAAAGTAAGAAAAAGCCGTGTGCAAACAAATGACTTACGCAGCAGAATAATTGAATAGACATTCACAACGTACTTACTGCAGAGATTTAGTTACTTAATTGCTTAGTGGATAATGTGTGTATGTATATACATGCATGCAAGGTATGGGTGGTTCTGCATGTAATCATCTATGAATATGCTATATACCTATAAAATGGCTGATACGGGTCTAAGATGACTGTCTTGAGTTTAAAATGCCTTTGAGCTTAAATAGCTTTGCCATTTAACTCAGCATTTCACTGACAAATGGAAGTGATTAAAAACCTTAGAGGGCAGAACAGTCCAGCTTTGCAGAATCTGAAGACGATTCAGGTGTCGGAGGGAAAAACAGGACTAGTAGATGCATTTTCTCCTTTAAATCTGTTTCTTGCTAAGGCCAGTCCATCAAAGCGAGCTGTGGCCACATGGTCCAAGGCCATCGAGTCACCGAGGCTTTATGAACGAGCTTGCATCCCCGACGCCGCAGTACGTGGCTGCATTGCATGCACAGCCAGCTCCAGCCGGGAAGTGACTTAGTTTAAATCATTGTGAAGACAAGGTTGGCTTTAAGTAAGTCATTTTATCTTTCTTTATAATGCTTTGAAGGAGGAAATTTTGCTGCTTATGTAACTCTTGAGAGCTGTTATTTCCAGCAGCCCAGTCTGCGAGCGCGGGGCTGAAGGACATGGTTTACAAGGTGTGGCTGTTGCAGAGCCGTAAACACGCCGGCTGTCTTTAGTGAGCAGACCGGGGTTTCCAAAGGAACCGAGGAACTTAGTCACCTGCCTTTCCACGTAAACAAATGAACAGCATGCCTTGCAAAGATAATTCTTCCATAGCCAAATGAATCTCAGGTGAGGGGGAGGTATTGCCATCACGTGCTGTGACCTGGCATGGAAAGGTGGAAGCTCTGCAGAAAGTTTGGTGTCCTTTTGCTTTGGAAGAGCTAGCTACGTGTCACGCTTTCCCTGTCTGCTTTGAACTGTAAATCTCCCAGGACCTTCTGAGCAATCTTCATGCTCTACTTGAGGCACTTGGTCAGGAAGGTGCTGCCTGAGCCGGGGGCTTCTCCTTGATGGAGCAGAGACGGGTCTGGAGCAGAAGGGTCTGGCCCCCTCCCAGGCAGGCAGCTCACCCCCCCCCGGGGAGGGTTAAACTCCACCGGTGACAGGTATACACTAACCTTTACTGGGCTAACAAGGCGTTTCCCTGGGGCATGCTAGTCTGCCGTTACTCATCCCGGGGTTTCTGGTTTGGTCCCCTTTCCTTGCTAAGGCAACGGAATAAACTCATTTAGCGCGATCCGGGTAAGTAAATAAGCGCTGGCGCTGAACAGCATTGCTGTTTGTCACCTCCCTTCTGCTGCTCCCTGCAGAAACATAAGATTCTCACCTTCACCAAATCCTGTCTATTAAAATCTAAAGCTGGATAATCACATGAACGAGTTCAGGCCCTACAACGATAAAATAAACGTCTGCTGCTACAGAGAAGCCAGTTGGTGACCTTTCCCACCCAGCTTCCCTGGTGATTTACAGGTTTTATTTTTTGCTAAGTACAAAAGCATTTTCCCTGGAAAATGCTCCTTTACTGAAGGTGAAAATGAATAAAATAAGCCCACAAAACACGGAGGGGAGGGCCAGGTCTTTTCACAGTTACCACTATTTATAACATAAAGCAGCTGAAGTGTGGAGAGGTCTATGGAGAAATGCACGCGGTTCCCCGCGCCGGCCTGAGCTCAATTCCTGAGCTGATTTCCCCATGTTAGCAGTAGTTTGGTGTCCTGTATTTTCAGCAGGGAGCTCCTCCATAGCCTGGTGTACCAATGGGATCTCCTTTAAATTATAGGTCTACTACTGAGGGTGTGTGGCGTTTGACTCTATTAAAAAATTCATCAGGAATTGATATACTGCATTTTTCATTCGAAACATTGCAGTCAGGTAGTAAAGTCTGAATATTCATACGAGAGCAATATCTTTTCAGCATTCATTAATCTGAGTCAGTAATGAACTACAGGTAAAATTGAGTGATAACTTGGAACGAGTAATTTTATTTGATTATTTTTCCTCATCTTCCCTAATATTAAATATCCATGAACAGTTTAATTGACCTTCCTGAATTTTTCGTTTGATATGCAAAGGTTTTTTGGTAAGTGGTTTGCAGGGCTGTTGCGTGTTTGGTGGGGCGCGCTCCTTGGCAGGCTGCCCTGGTATTTACCCCGAACCTCCCTCACCCCGTTCACGGCTGACAGGGCAAAACCCCAAAGAAGAGATCATTCCTTTTCTCTTCACTGTTATCTCAAATAGATTTTTAGTTTCTATGTTTTCTACCGAATCTCTTTTTGTTTTAAGGCTCAATTCCCCAACTTTGTTTCACCCTCCCCCTTGGTGATGGTTTCTTGACTTCTGATCTCCTTCCTTGTCCTTTTTCAATTCCCTCCATTTAGTCCACAACTTTTCTGACACACAGCATGTAAAAAAAAAAATATACATTTCTCCAACAAGGCCTTGTTAGGACTGCACTTAGTGGAAGGATTTTTCCCCATATCTCGATAGCCACACTTCCATTCGCCATCCCAGAATGACTGCCTCTTTTGGAGCAGCCATCCCCAGCTCCCTTTCCCCAACTTGCTCCACAGTTGTTCCCCAGCCTGTAATTACACCACTGATTATTTCTGCCCAACTATAGTGTCTTGTATTGTCTCTCCTGAACAACATGCTTTCTTTAAAGATTATTTCTGCAATTTGTCAAGACCTTTTTGAATTTTAATCCCGTCCTCTCGTGTGCTTGCACAGTGCTATCAGCAAATTTAACAAGCATATTCCTTCCTCTGTCATCCAAGTCATTAATGACAAAATTAATAATACTGAGCTCAAGGCGGGTCTCTCTGAAACTGTACTTGACTTATCCTTTCATTTTGAATAGAACTGTTTTCTGGAAATGAATGGTCTTCTAGCAATCTGTGCAGCCCGTATGCGTTTCACCGAATGCCATGTTAATAGCTAAGGCTAAAGCCAAGCTATGCCTTCTTTCTGTCCCGTAGAAGGAAACGCGGTCGGTACGGCGCAATCCAGCAAATGCTGTTTACTGCTGCTCCTGCCTTTGGTATCTCGTTGCTTTTATGGAAAGATTGAGTATTTTTCTGAGGATGGCGGTTTTGGGAGCTGGTATGTTCTGCGGTATCTCCTCCTCCTCCTTGAAGACATGGTTACTTTTTTCCCCATCTTCAGTCTTCCATGATAACAGTGAAGATTCTGATGCTGCTTCAGACAGTTCCTTAAGCATCCAAAGATAAAGCCCGTCAGCATAACCAATTTGAAAACATCTAAATTAGCTAGGCGCTCTCACCATTCCCTTTTTATGAGATTACAATCTTCCCTCTTCGTTACAGTATTATTGTGCTGACCATCTGCTCTCAGTTGGCCTTTTTCAGGAAGATTGAAGTAAAGAAAGCTCATTAAACACTCAGCTTACTTGGTTAATGGCTTTCCCACTCCTTTTTTGGTCTTCCTTTATTACTAATATACTTACAGAATGATATCTGCTTAATTGCCCCACGCTTTCTATCCTGACCTCTCCGACTTCGTCGCAGTACTTCTCTGCCTGGTGAAACGCTTGCTGACTTTTTAAAAATGCTAGAGCTCAGGCTACGCAGTGCAATTCCTACACCTTAAATCCAGGGGGAATACATAAACAGTTTTCACCTTCCAGTGATACTTGTGGGTCAGGCCTCTCATGTGCAAGGCAAGGCAGTGGCAGCCCCTCCGCCAGCGCTGACCCGAGCCCACGGCCGGTCGGAATTGATAGGCAAGAGACGGCAAAAGGCAGAAGTGAAGTTGTTGAGATTATGAAATTTTTTCAATCTAATAATATGCAATTTGTTCAAATGGCATTAACTTTTTTTTTTTCCCCCCAAGTTCTCCTCTCCTGACTCGCTCTATTCTTAGTGCATCGCCTAGATTATTGCTTAGGTCTTTAGAGTTCTCTGTGGATTTCCCTTTACTGGTCCCCAGTCTACAAGTAATTGTTCTCCGTCCTTGATCCTTTTAAAATAGCTACTGCAGCAAGTTTCACCTTTGTTAGTATGTGACCTCAAAGGCACAAGAAAAATCCTTCTCAATTAGACTGGACAGCTTGTAAACAGATTTCCAAATTATTGTAGCTATATGTAAACACACTAGGGCTTGGGGGGAAAAAAAAAAGGTAGTTCTGGTCACCGAGATGTAGATCAATAGAGGTTTCTGGTTTGAATTCGCTCATGGTATAGCGATTTAAATAAGATGGGGGATGTAATAATGTAAAATTTCACTGTTGCCACTTCATTTTTTACTCTCGTGTTAGAGACTCAGGAAGTGAAGAGAACTGTGATTTGCAAAGCTAAATAATAAAAACAAAGGCAGAGGAACTTGGCTGCGTGGGCTGATGTTCTTTTCAGTTTTCAAACAACTTGAAACCGAATCTCACTTAGAACTGGCCATTAACCAGAGCCATTAACCCGTAACGTACTGAAGCAAGCAAAATGGTCTTTGCTGGTATAGAAAAAGTCCCAGCCTTCTTCATTTTCTCCTGAAGCATCTGAGATTGGGTAAGTTGTATCAGGTCCTAATATTTCTAACCTGTAGAAGATACTGGAAGAAAATAAAAATGCATGCTGTTGGCTATATAATGCAAAATAACTGAAATTTAGCAGAAATTTTGAATCTATCTAAATTCTTGGAAACTGGGAAGCAGGAGCCTTTGCTGCAGGATTGCCTAAGCCCAGCCCTTGGGTAGCTGATGCCCGAAGCATCTCTGGGCAGCAGCATCATTTGTTCTCTGTGTCAGACTGGAGGAACCTATTTCTTGCAGAAAACCAAGCTGGAGAACATGTAGCAGGCTGATCTAACCAGCAAATAGCCCCTCCGGTTTTCCCACGGTCTGAACTGGTGTGTGAGCCTGTTGCAAGGCAAATGCCGAGGCAGAACAGAAAGAGCCTAACGCTGGTAGTACTGCTACTAAATTACATGGAAATCACTGGTACTTGCTAGCATTTCCCTTGTGCTAGGCAATCCCTAGTAATACACACGCTGCGTGTTGATAAATGCCTATGCCAGGCTGCAGGAAGACCGAGGCCGGGGTGAGCAGCTCTCACCTGGGTCTCCTGGCTGGCAGCCCTCGTGGTGGCTCCATCACATTATGCTTCCCTGTTGTTCTCCAGGTAGCCCAGTTTCAAGGGAGAACAATCGTGATTTTCCAGTCCAAACTGTGCAAAGGATGGCCCAAAGGGAGGAACTGGAGAGCGAAGGTACAATTTTAAACTGTAGCTTCCACAAGGAGTCTTTACTTATAGCCAGTTGTAGCTCTCTCTTTGTAGCTCTTTGGTTGAAAAGAAGAAATTAAAAGCTTGGTCTAGAATCTCTAATTCCAAGTCATGGTCTAGAATCTCTAATTCCTAGTCAGTCACCCACAGGCAGGTTGTTCCTGGCTGATTGCTGTTCGAGTTGTCTGGATTTTCCAGACTTGTTTCAGATGTAGAAGGTTTTGTAATAACACCAGCCAGTGAACTGCGAACATCTGCAGAAAGTGAGCAGCCTTTTAGAATCACAGAACAGACCCACAGAATCATTCAGGTTGGAAAAGACCTTTAAGATCATCAAGTCCGGCCACTGACTTTTAGGAGGCTCTAAGAAGGAGATATCCACAGAGAAATCAGGTTGTGCTTTTTGAGCAAGGCCCTTTCTGACAAGCGAATTGAAATATCAAGCCAATTAAAAGGCTAAGGAATTTTCAAAACACGGTCTTACCAGAGAAAATGTGCCTTTAAAAGTAAATGATGTAAGCCAATAGCAAAATCTCGATAGCTGAAACCAACCAGAAGTGGTTTATAAATAAGGGCTTTTTTCCTTCTTTTCCATTCCTTCAAGCAGTCACTCTAAAAAAATGTAACTTCCACTTCAGTGAGTAAAGAGTTGAAGGTCTGTCTCTGGTGGTGGGAAGGACCAGCTCTGCAGTGCACACATGCATGCTTCACTACGTCGTGATATTTTCTGATATATAAACCAAAGAGTAAAAAGGCAGAGGATGGTCTAAAGGTCAGTATAATAAAACAGGAGAATCTACTGATTCCCCTCGGAGTTTATGATCCGAGGAAGATCTCTTGTTTCAATTGATAAGATTTCCAAAAAGCTGTATGAAACTTGGAGAGAAGGGGAAGCCATTCCAGGGGGTATGTGTGGTACGATCGATTCACTGCTTGCTTGAATCTCCTGAGAAAAAATTAACCCCTGACTGGGGTTTTTTTTTTGAGGAAACTCATTCAGGGCCAGGAGGAAAGATTAGTTTTCCTCCTCCCCATAGTCTTTTACTGGATATATTTAAAGGCAACGTCGAGCTTTCCATCTCCATCCCCAAAGCCCTTGAAAATGCGGAGGTGGGCGCCCAGTTGCATATTCTATGATGAGGGAGGTTGGTTTTGTGCGAGGCAAATGTCGCGGTCCCCTGACAGCAGGAATGCTTCTCTTTTGTCATTTGCCCCCCTCACCCTAGGAAAAAAGAAAGACCCCTGAGTTTTTTTAGTTACTGAATTGGAAACTGTTAAATTGTGCTGAGCCATTGCTTGATGTAGTGGAACAAATGGTTGAAAACGCCGTTTGCTCAATAATCACAGGAGCTGGAACTGCTCGTTCCCTGCCACCCTCAGTGGCCATCAGCTAGCAAGAATTTTTTGTCTGCTGAGGGTCAATAAAAAAAACCTCACTTCTCCTTTTTTTTAAATTTTTTTTATTTTAATTTTATATGATATTGGAAAAGCTAAATCATGTTTTAGCTCCAAAAATCTTATTTAAAACCTTTTGACAGGCACTTAAAGCTTCCTTATGTACCGTTGCTACAGGGCCTGGGTTTTTATCATATTTATGCGGTTGGAGTGCCTGTTTGAAGGCACGTTCCTCAGGTTCCCCTGCTTCGAGTGAAATCAGAATGAGGTTTGTTTTCTTGTTTCCCTTACTGCCAATGTTTTTACCGAGCTGTTGAACTACACTTGCTGAGTTTTACCTTGACACTTTAATTTGGAGACAATTTAATATGTTCTGACTGAAAATTTTAAAGTTGAAGTCCCAGTGCGTAGCAGGAACAAGGCACAGATTTCATCATTCTTGACCTGTTATCAGGTTGGTTTTTTTTTTTTTTTTTTTTGTAATCTGCCAGTTTAGAAACCGTGTGTTGCTTCACTCCAGGTATTCTAGCAGCTCATTTTAGTCCTGCTGGCATTGCTGTGTCACGGTTCATGTCTTTTCTGACATGAAGCTATCAAGTCCTTCCATTTACTCTTCCATTTTACCCCTGCTTACAAATGAGGTTTAGAGAAGCTAAAACCTTTCTGTGTCTGAGGTCTCTCGTATCTGGATAGCATTGCCCTTTACATTTTATAATTGCTGATGTATGGTTTCAGTCAAAAGACCGTACATCCTCATAAAATACCTTGAAGAATGACTATTTTAAATACATATTAGGAAGTAAAAATTGTTAAAAATGCATCAGTGTGGCTTTCACAACATTTAAATTTCTGTAGCATGAAAACATTTCAAAATCCCCCGGTATTTCTGTTTTCCCCCAGTACCCTTTGCCAGCTTGTCTTAAAAGTTAGACCAGAATTTGGCCTGTCTGAGATTTTTTTTTTTTTTTTTTTGGTGCTCATCATGTATCTGATGTGTCCCCTGCCCTTCCCTCCCTCTGCTTAAACCATCCAGCGCTAAGCAAGGAGGAACCCGGGTACCCGAAGGCGAGCGTGCCGGCTCTGCTGGAGCGTTCTCCAGGCAGCACAAAGAAACTGGAGGTGTCACTGTCTGCATTAATATCTCTTCATCCTTGCATGCAATCATCTGGTACTTTTCATAAAATCCACATATATTTTATTTTAAAACGTGGCAGGAGCATGTTTTTCTGTCTTTTCACCAGTAAATATAGCTGGAAGGATGTGTAGAGGAGAGTTGTGCCCCCTCGCTGACTGATGCACCGTGACACGGGGTGTAGAGGAAATTCAACACTTTGTCACTTCAGCGGTTGACAACGTGAGTCACCACGCAGAGGTCCCAACTGCTCGTGTCGACGCAGATCCAGGCTCCTCTCCACAAGCGCGGGGTGTTAGTCAGGCATCCCAACCTACGGCGGCAACCAGGAATACTGGCTGGGGGAATGGTTGGCATAATTCAGCAGGATGCTGTGCATCAGTCAACATCATCTTTATTTTTTTGAATGTCTGCGCTAGTCGGTTGGATGAAATGACTCACGCAGAATAAAGTTGTGGTTATGAATGGTCGCCCAAGCTATACGTTTTCATTAAAGCTCAGCAGAGCTGAGCTGGGTCTCAGCCCCAGTCTGGGTGGGCCACCAGCCTGGGGCAGTGCAGAGGAGCTCAGCCGTGGAAGTGGGTGCACAACCCTGGCTTGTTTTCCCTTCCTCGCAGAGCCTCACGCTGTTATTGTCTTTGTGGTACTCATGGGAACAACCTGGCTTTTATTTTTGAGCCCTAGAGAATTGCTTTATGGTACGAGCGGCAAATTTGCACTTTGCCCAGCTCTGAAAACTTCAATTTCCTTGGCCGTCATCGTGAACTGAGGACACGGAGGATCAAGTACACAAAGCAGTTTCAGGTAATTTGGTAGGAAAGGCGTCGTAGAGATGTACGCTGTCTCGTTACTGGGCAGTTCGTGCCGGAGCACTGATGGCTCCGGGGGCAGCAGGCGGCAGTCGGGCCACAGCCCGGCTCTTCCCTTGCGGACACCAGGGCGAGGTCACCCCGCCGGCTGCGAGCCGTGCCGGGACGAAGGAGGTTTCGCTGCCTGGTGATGTGCAGGTACGCGTTGCTAGCACTGATGCCCGAGCATCATTTCTGAAGCTGGATCCGGCCACGCTGACAGTCAGTTTGTACCTGATGGGCCACTTAGGTGAAGGAGGAGCAAAGCACATGAAATAATGCCAGGGGAAATAAAAGCCAATGCTGAGCTGCTTAGGCATTGATATTATTTTTTTCTTTCTTATCTGTAAACCAGGCTTCTGGTAAGATGAACTCTGAAGGAAGCAGATCTAGTATTTACAACTTAAAGAGACTGAGGTCCCCATCTCATATTTGGAAATGAAAGACAACATTTATCTGTTCTTTATCTTTGAATTTTAAGCCTGTTTCCACACCAAAAAAAACGTGTGGGAGAAGAATAAGCGATAAAAATGTGTTTGAAATACAAGCTATTCTTTGAAGCTCTTACAATATTTTAAAGCTTTTCCCTACAGCTATTTATTCCAGGCACTTAACGTCTGTTTTATGCTTTGATATATTTTGCAATTATTTTTCATCCTTAATTTGATTTTCTTCTAATAACGTCGTTCAGAACAACAGTAGGTGACACAGACGACTGGCGTGCATCAGATGATCCCTATCTGACCAAGATGAGTTGTTTTAATTACGTACGTGTGCATATTGTGCCATAGATCTACTTAAGGGGTTTATGATTTTAGGAGGCAACATGATAGGAAAACAACTTCTCGGAGGACTCGGAGTGTTGGTTCAGAGAGCCTGGCTTTTGCACAGTGTACGTGTTATGGTTTTCCACTTGCAAGGCAAGGGTTTGCCATTGGACTGGTAGGTGCAACGTCGAGCCACTGTGTAGGAAAGGCCTCGGAAAGCTGGGCCCTTAGCAAGGATGCTGCCCTTGGGGTATTTCCCTTAAAAACCCCATGAGGAGTGTGGTCGCTTGGTCCTAATGAAACCACCCAAAGTGCCACGCAAGGGAGGTCTGCCCCCCAGTTTTCCTGCCATTCTTCAAATTGTACAAGCAGAGCTACTCTCTCGTGACAGCAAAAATCACTCTGTTATGAGTAATGAATATTGTATGCCTTCTCTCTTTTCTCATTTCTTTTTTTTTTTTTTTCCCAGTGATGTGAATATTCTGTTTTCTGACAGTATTTTATTATCTTGTTTGTGTATGGCGAGCTTTGATTTCACTGCTGGTAAGTTTTCCCTGAGAATTAGATATTATTTAGATATACAAGCACTGCTCCAACCAGGCAGTTCTGCCTCTGACAAAGCAATGGGAATGTAATGGTGTTTTTCAGTGTTTTCTATTATAACTCTATTATATATTACTTATATGGTACCTAGCCGTGGGCAATATATTTCTTTTATTCCCTGGCAATTCTAAATTGCCTGGGGGGGGGGGGGAAAAAAAAAGCTTTGTTTGAAACAAAAATGATTAAAATTTTTAATCTTGTCCCAGAATCAACAAAGCATTCAATTTGAGCCCACATCAGATATTTCATTTTAGTTGCTAAGTAATTTACTATTTTTTAACACAGAACAAACATTCAATATGAAACATTCGACACAAAATATTTTGTTGAAAAAGATATGTTACTTAAGCACTTCTAAAAAAAAATGAAGCCCACCTGCTGAAAGCGCTGGATAGTTGTGAAGTGTTTGGGCCAGCCTGAATTTGTAGGGGTTTTTTTCAACAGGAAAAAAAATTTAGCAAACTTTTCTCTAGCTCAAGGTCAGCCCCTGCCACATGCCTGTACCACGTTTTACATTCAGTCGGACCTGTGCAGATTTATGTTCTTAAGAGGAGAAATTTATCCTTGGTGCCTGAACTCCCTAAAAGGTAATGGTAACCCCTAAAGGCCGGGGGCAGCCCCTGGAGGTGTCGGACGTGACTTCCCCCGGCAGTGCAGTGGGCGCTGTGGTGGCCAAGGCATGACCTGCTGCTGCTGTATGCAGGGAGAGCTTGGGGATAATTAACAATTAGCTATGTTATCAATGGCATCCAGAGATAATTACCAATTTAACCTGTGCTAGCTGCCTGCTAACTGCTGTGATAACCGCGTACAGGTATCGTGTTTGCACGTGGTGAATACCAGCTAGAGATTATCTCCATTTCCACCTCCCCATCCCCATAGCCATAGATTTTCTTTTCTCATTTGTCATTAAAACATTCCTTTCTGTTTGGTTGGTCTTGTTTTTATGACGGCCTCCCTGGCTTTCTCTCCAGGTAGACTTGAACCTTATTTTCTCTTATCAGCTGAGCCTTCTCCCCATCACGATGCAAGTGAACACATTCATACAGCTTCATCCATCAGGAGAGCTCTGTCATGGTCTCTTGGCTGCCCCAAATTAAAACAATCCGTGTTTGTTGGCTGTGGATCTTCATACAGCATCCCAGTAAGGACCTCTGTGGGGACGGGACGTCCAGCCCCGTGAATCAGGGAATCGGAGAATATCTCGAGTTGGAAGGGACCCAGAAGGATCATTGAGCCCAACTCCCTGCTCCTCACAGAACTACCTAAAACTAAACCACATGATGTTTTGAAAGAGCCGTCATTAAAATTGCATCAGGTTCTGCTCCTACTGTAGTAGCTGGGAGCTGGGGCACGGTGGGAGCTGGAGGACGGAGAGGTTGGCCGTGCCGAGCTGTGCTGGCCTCCCGGCACGCTTTGCCAGGGGAGCTCCAGGCTGGCCCATGGGCTCTTGGCCCCCACAGGCAGGTATCCCCCCCGTCAGCCTTTTACCCCTGCCCTGCCGCCCACAAACCCACCCGGCGCAGGGCGGCACGGAGAACACTCTGCGATCTGGCTCGTTCACCGAGTTCATTAACTCCCATGCAAACGTTATCATGCTGTAATTTGTTGCTACATATTCTACATGTTGTAGACTAGATGATGACCTTTAAAGGGAATTAATGTTCTTATTTTGCAGTGCTTAGGTATCTTAATCCTTTCTTTACGTTTCCTTTTAAAACCATTTTTATTATTTAAAGCCCACCCCTGTGTGCCTCAATATGAGTCTCTCATTCGATTTCATTTTATGTCTGTGATGTAAATCTTTGATCTTTATTTTAGCTTTGTCTGTAATGTAACCACTAAGGCAAACGCTAAAGATGTCTCTGATTTTCTGTCATTAAAACTGGGACCAGGATCTTCATAGCATTCAGCGTGAGGTAATGCTTCCCCGCTCTAGTTCTCACATTTTAAGAATAAAAGTCAACAAAATGCCACTACAGATCTTGGGTTTTTTGGTGCTGTAAATTGCATTTTGATGATCCTCCGCTCCTGAAAGAGCACTCCCTCCTTCAGCACTGCCAGGAAGCATCCCTTGTTGCTTCTAGCAAGAATTGTCATGGTGATGCGTTCTGGTGACCACATTTTGGAACACAGATTGTTTCTAATTTTGTTTCTTTAATTTACTCGGGGTACTGCAATATCTCTTTCTTTCACTCTCTGTTTGTTTGAGATCTTTATCACGACTATATATATATATATATATGTATATATATACACTCAGATCTGCCCTCTCACCTTCGCATATGCAAAACGTGCTGGCTGATATTTTCTTGCTGGCTTGTCCCTACAGAGGTTCGTGCTGTGGCTGCAGCCCCAGACTCGCGCCCCCTTGGCATCACCAGTTCGGCAGCGCCGGCGCTGCCCTCTCCGCGTGCCGGTACCCAACCGCCAAAAGGGCATCTCTCCCTCCGCTCCTGGACCGCAGCATCGGAGAGGATCCCAGAGTGCTCTCCTTGCAGGAGGATGCTATTTTGCAGCTGCAATAAAAGACGTACTTCAGATATTGAATTGCTCTTTGTGAATGCAGAAGAAGACTAGGAAAACCCGCCAGGGCGCCGAGTGCGAAGCTCGTCGCCGGAGCAGCCTTGCCGTGGCCAATTGTGCCTCTCCGGGAGAGGCCAGGCAGTGGTCTGAAGAGTGCTTGGTCCTCAGAAAGCCTGGCAAGCTTTTAACTGAGCTAACAGGCTCCACGAAGAAATTAAATTTGGCAGTGAAAGTGCAGTACTTAGGTTAGTCTCAAGTAGTCTTGAGATATAAAAACGTTTCTGTGGGAGTTCTTGGCTGAGCGCAAAGGCTGAGAGAGGAGTCCAGCAGCTTGCAGCGGGGAGCGGTGCTGCTTTATTTGTTTTGTGGTTGTGACGATGCTTTTCAGAGGAATGGTTGGCCTAAATTTATGTCGAAGCCTTTCTTGTGCTTTCATGCAAGGAGCCGGGGCAGGCTTTTCCTCTGGTACCGGTCCATTCTGAGCTGGTAAGGCAGCCTGGGAGCTCCTGCATTCCTGCGTACGAGGGGTAAACAGGGTCTGCAATGCAAGGGGAAACTGGGTGCACTGGGCATTAAACAAGCACAGCTTCTGTGGGCACTTCTGCATTGCTCCAGAGCTCCAGGACGGAGCATTTCCCCTCCTGTCCCGACAGCCGGGACTGACAGGGCAGGGGTCCCCCCCGGGGCACGGGGTCCCCAGGCACAGCACCCTCCTCCTGGCCAGGCACTCCATGGTCCCTGCCTGGGACACGCTCGAGAGGCTCAAACAGCTTCGACTTGGTGGCTGAGCCTATTTCTGCTCAGAGGTCTTGTTCTTCAGACTGCTGCTGGGGGTCCAGCTCTCCCAGCTGCTTTTACTGAAAACGTTTTACTTTTTAGAAGTAATTAAATAGGTTTTGGGTCCTAGGGTGACAGATGTAGCTGGTGGAGGGACAGAAACAGCAAAACACCTTGGACAGCATTTGTGGGCATCGCTCCGAAACCCAGCTTTATTTCTGGAGAGAGGGAGTTATTTTTCTCTTCGTAATCTGCAACAACGAAGCTCTCTAGTGTGAGTTTGTCAAACAATAAACCCAAGTATATTTTGCATATGTTTTCTTCTGTTGCTCAGTAAAATATAAGTTGAATTTAAGGAATGCTGTTTGTTTTGGCACAGTTTCACGCAGGCTATTCCGAAGGAAAGAAAATCCTTCAAGGTGAGGAGGAAGATGTTGGGAGCCGCTGGGTCCTTCTTCCGCAGCGTCCGTGCTCGGAGATGGGCAGAAGACGAACCCCAGCAGAGTCGGAAAGGCCGAGCTTCACCTGCACGCCAGCCACGCCACAGGTAACGGCCGCGCTTTTATTTAAACACACGGATTTTCTACATTTAAAGAAAAATCAAAGATTGTGTGGGAGCATGAAGGCTTGAAAGGAATCTCGGTAGAAACTCAGCTCTGAACCGTTCTCCTGAGGGTGAGGAGCAAATACAGGACAGGAGGAGCACGGCCCCAGGATATGGAGGGAAACATATTTGATTTCCCCAAAAATGTTGATTTATAAGAGGTGGCAATTTCATAGAGCCTATGCAAATTCCAGCAGGTTTTTTTTAAAAGTTGCAAAAAGAACACTTTGGCATCAGCTTGAAAGGAATGTAAATGAATCCATCCTTAACGCGCAGCCTTGCTTGCCAGCAAAGACAGGTCTAGAAGAGCTGTGTTTCCCCCTGAACTCCCGGGGTGATAGCAACGCTGACACAAAGTTTTGTAATTTTATGCTATTGCAAGGAACAAAGTCGTTCGTTGGGGATCTGGTGATGCTGTGGCTACGTTTTCTGGTTTTTACATCCCGGTGAATGCCATGCCTTTATGTAAGGCTGCATGTAACGTACAGGAGAAATACAAAATATGCAAAGCAACACCCTCCAGATGTCAGCATACGCGTTAAGAGCACAAGCACTTTGAAATAAGTCAATGTATAGTAGGTATGAAGCGATGCCGATATTCCCGATGGGATACCGAAGGAGCAGTGCGTGTGCTTGTGCAGGGAAGCTGAAATTCCAGGTTGCATGTGCCTAGAGAGAGGAGGTGGGACTGGGCGCCTGGGTGTCATGGTAACACGGCGAAGCGTGCGGTATATAAATATCTGCACATCACAGGCCTCACTTTCTGCTGGGATGTGCTGCTTATAACTTTGTAATGACCTCAGTCAAAAACTAGGCTGAATGCCAGTGTTTCTCATCACAAAAAGGACATTCCTCTGGCAGCTAACATTTGTAAAGTGAGTTAATGGTAGAGCTTTGTTCATTAAAGACGAGAGGTAAAAAATGCATGTGGAGCACTGCTTCTAATTTATGATTACCCACAATCTTCTATTACCTTTCATCGCCACCATCAAATATTTAAAAACACCTTAAATCCGGTATCGCTAATGGTGGGTAATTATATCGTGGGGTCCCTGCCCGGGCTCTTCCCTGAGTCCTTCTGCAGCTGTGCCCAGCTGTGCCCCAGCCCCGGCGGCCCCTTGCCACCCCCGGCGGCCCCTTGCCACCCCCGGCGGCCCCTTGCCACCCCCGGCTGGCTTCACCTTCCGAAGCGGGGAATGTGAGGAGCTGCTGCGCCGAGGCAGAGCGCTGGGGGGTGGCGAGGGGGTGTCGCTGATCCATCTTCTGGGATGAATCCTGGAGGAAAGCGTGACTCACGGCAGCCCTGCCAGCCGCGGCCGGTGCGCTGCCAGCCGGCGGCCCTCTCTGATCCCACAGGTGTGGGGCTGGGTGGAAATCTCTGGAAATGAAAAAATGAAGTGAAAATTAAATTCCTTCTGTGTGTTGGATTTTGCACCTCGCTGCTCTTCCCTCCATACTTTGCCGCTGACAACTGCTAGCTAAATAATAGCATTAGGTGCTCATTTAAAACCTGATCTTCAAATTATTTTTTTTTTTTGTGACAAAAATAATTCTGAACGAAAATGCTTTGTCTACAGCATGTGTTTGGACAATCTGTGGACATCACAACTTTTTTAGCAACGATGATTTTAAAAATAAAAATAAGATTGAAATATTTGAATAGCTGTCAGTATTTTGTATACCTCGTTTTCCCTCTGACCTCATATTCCGTCCTCCTCGAAGAAAAGAGTTCAAGTATGGTCTTTTTTTCTTTCTTTTGAAGTAATGTAAGTGTTTTGCTGAAGAAAGTGCCTCCAATACGTATTGCTGGTGAACCGTGAGACCGTTGGGGCTGAACGAAAACATTCACATCAACAAAAACCCTGCCATGGTTTCAGTAATATTCCTCATTCAGCATCAGGGTGTTTAGATTTTATGTTAGACCCTTGAAAAAGTGGTTTTATAGTGAGTCTTAGCAAATATACAAAGTCACCTGGAACTGGTCCTCCGGAGACGTAATCCTCTGCCCTAGCACGCCATCACGGCCGGTGAAGCCTTGGGCTCTTTTTAGCCCATCCTCACGGGCTCTTTTTAGCCCATCCTCACGCGTTCTGCAGGTTAGAGTTGAAGGGAGCAGCCCAAGCAAAGCCAGATTGCCTCGGAAGCAAGGGCTTTTCTTGTCTTCAAATTCTCCAAAATCTGTTTTTAAAGTTTTTTAAATTTAGTTAGGAGTTATGTGCTAGAAAGAACAGATGTTTTAGGAATTTCTCGCAGACACTGAAAAAGAAAGCTTTTTACGTACTCAGATTTTACCTCTGTACTGTGTTTTATCCGGATATAACCCCTCACTACTTTTGGCTGTGGTGTCCTAGAAAATGTACCCTACCTTCTGCTTGGTCCTTTTTTCATGGCTTGGGTTTCATGTCTGTATTCACACTGTGAAGGAACTGGTGGGGAAACCTGTATATTTTAATATCTTAGAATCGATCTGAGGCTTATTAGGAGATATTTAGCGCTAGCTGTCTCCTACGAGGTCCAGAGATGTTTTTTATTTGACAGATGTTTCTGTTGCTCGGTAAAAAAAAGGTCACGTTTGAGACGTGACTACGCAGAAGTGCGAAGAACTAATTCCCACTGTGATGGAACAGTTATGGAAATGAGATGGGGAGGGATCGTTTATCTGGAAGATTACTTGGGAAGAGCAAATCGCCAGTATCAGATAATGAAGCCCTATTCCTGCATTGGAAAAGCAATGCCGTGGCCCCTAATATTTGAACACAGAGAAGGGGATTTACCAGCTTCCTGGGGGGATTTTACAGCTGCTATAAATAGATGTCACCAATATTATTTTGCAGTTAGATTTGCCGTTGTGCAACATGGGCAAATCATTGGCTCTGCTAGCAAAGCTCGCTGTTCTGTAAAGGTCGGAACAACAAAAAAAATCAGAAATTTTGCACTTAATTTAGAATAATGTAAGTATAAACAATATTTTTTAAACATAACTTAATATGTGTAATATGCAATAAGTAAATGAGTAACTCTGGGCCTTCTATAACATTATACACGTACATTGAAGAATGTAAGTACATTTTGTATCTGGAGTACATAAAAATGTGCTCCAGGTTTATGGAAAAGACTTTGGAGGGGAAATTGCTCCTCCGTGCACGCTGCTGTTTTCCGTGACGCCCACGCTGCTTGTCCCGAAGCAGCGGCACCCTGAGCAGGAGGAGGCAGCTCCTCCCCTTGCCTGGTGCCACCCTGGGACCCTCCCCTCGCTTCCTTGCTCCTCACGGGACATTTGGGCAGATTTTACTGTTGTTCTCTAATTAATACCTGGGCTCACCAGTTGCGAGGTGGAAGCAGATTCTTCCCCAGAGTCTGCAGCATGGAAGGCGATGCCGACCGGCCAGCAGAAGCCAACAGCAGTTTTCCAGGTTCCCTGCCTTATCCCGACCAGAGGAGTTCACAGGGGCAGAATATCCCCTATACGAATGCAGTAAGAATGGGATATGATAGAATATAAACAGTCATTAAACAACATTTTAATGAGATGCCAGTGGAAACGCAATGTAATTCCAACATGAAGCTGGCGATAAGGAGTCCCTACTGATGACGGCGTATTTATCCTCTCCGTACACTCGGTGCACGTGTGGCTGTGACTGAAGACTATAGGGGAAAAAGGAGAAGAGGAAAGCCCTGGGAGCTGTCGGAGCAGGTAATCACATAAATGCACTGCTGTGTTAATCTGACTCAATCTGCAAGCTGGGAGAGGGCCCCAGTGAAGGTTAAGATGTAAAATTGCAGGCAAGGGAGGGGGCGTTGGTACACATCGGCAGGGGAAGCAGGCACGGCCTGTCTGGGCGGGGGGGGGGGAACCTGGAGCTGCACTTCACAGCCACGAGTCGGCGATGGGTGGGGGAACGGGGGGTGCGACGTGCTCTTCATGCACAGCAAGGCCACCTCCCTCCTTGCTGCCGTGGCTGAGGTGGTTTCCCAGCCCCTGCCGTGAGGTGTCTTGGGGACCGCAGAGCAAAGCTACCGGAGAGTTCTTCATCCCCGAGCTCTGGGTCGCCGCCGCGACGCGCGTAAGGGGAGGCACAGAACCCCCGCCAGCCGATCGCTTCCGTCCGAGCGGGGCGGGAGCGGTCAGAGCGCCTGGAGGACGACAGCGTGAGTACACGAGAAGAGATCGTGTTGGAAAAGGGGGGGGGAGCAGGATGAAAATGGCCAATGCAGTCTGAAAAGCTCATTTCCGTGATGAATTTCCTGCAAATCATGTCCCTTTTTCAGCTTTCCTGGGCCACGGGACCTGCCTTCCTGCATGTAAGCTCTGATTTTTAGCAAGCACGCTTTGAAGAGAAGAGTTTTCAGTAATGATTGCCTAGGAAGAATTTGCAGAGAAGCTCGTTTAGATTTGTGTGCGCACATGTGCGTGCATATATTTTTTGGAGAACTTTTCCATAGTTAAAGTGTGTTACTGTGGGCTGTCCCATGACAGCAAAAGCAGCAATCCTGTTGTTAACCAGTCAGCTAGAATCGTTAAGAAATCTGTAATTTTTCAACTTTCTTTTAACTCTAGTTGCGCTACAGGCATCAGCAACTGCTTAAGAGTACGAACCCCGGCATTTGTTTAAGCAGAGGGGACGGGCGCACAGATACAGTCCTGTAGTCGTTATTTGTGCAGCCCCTTAAAGACGATGATGAAGATCAGTAGAAGGAAGAGCATATGAAAGAAACCTGAGCTCATCCAAACCATTGATGGAAACTCTGGTGTTTAGCATGTTTGCACTGTGGTGCTGCCTGTTTTTGAAGGATGCCTCATGCAGGCCAAGTGAGCATGTCCCCTTAGACTTCCACGCCTCGCTGAACAAAAATTGGATGGCAAAGGCCTGGAGTCCGACCCTCTTCGCTTTAGCCCATCCATCTTTTCCCAACAGACAAAGCAAAACTTGCTTCACTTTTTTCATGACAAGGGCAAAAGTCCTGAGATGCTGGTGAGGACCAGCACGCCTTTTCCCTTCGGATGGGGGGAAGCTGCCCTCCTCCGGCTCTGTGCTCCTTCCATTGCTCCGGCAGCGCAGGAATTAACCCTCTGGTAGGAAACTGCAGGCTGGGGAGGAGCGGCCAAGGGGTAGCAGCCGTAGCTGTGGCTGAAGAGCTCTGCAGCGGTGACTCCGCCGCACAGACGTGGATCCTGCAAACCACAGGAACTGGTAAAAGTCAGGCTGCAAGGAAATACGCCCCTGCAGGTGAAGCACTTGACTATTGCGTATGAAAACTTCGAGGGATGGGCAATAATTCACAGCAAGAGATGTGAAGAACAGATAGAATATGCAATACAGGTACAGCTGATGCATGCAGCATCTTACTCAGTAACTCATTAAATATCTGCCCTAGAGCAGTGCAGCTCTATATCCTTCATACAGCCTTAAACACCAGATTAGACTGCAGTTTTCTATTATTGTTTCAGCAAAGAAAACTTAATTTCTTGTTCTTATAGCAAAATAATTGGCTTAATTAGTTAAACCTCTCCGACTGTATAGAGAAGGAAATGGCACGGTTTTTTGTTTCCTGCCATGCCGTGTTGCTACAACAGCCGGAGTGCTGAGGGGATGCTCCTCGGAGATTTTTCTTTTGCTTCTAATGCAAAAATATTTTTTCATGTCACAAACCCTGCACTGGAGCGTAAGCCTCCATAGCAAGTAGTTGTGCTGGATCTGATTTACGCCGCAGACTGCTTCTTAGGTGAAATAAGGAAGATGATATAAATTGGAGGTAATAGGATAGTGTGTGGAATGAAAGAAGATTATATTTTGTACTTGGGTGCTATATTGCACCTTGAATCTGCGAGACTAATGAGTTCGTGCATCTTTTGCAAAATTATCATCTGACTTCTGACTGGGAAAGCTGTTACAATGATCACACGATAAAAAGCACAGAGGTATTTGACCTTCAGGACCCCATAATACGTTGTAGCATGGCTAACAAGAGGGCTAGAAAGACATTCCTTTCTTCATTTGGAGGCTGGGAGAATTTGTCCTGAGATCTGAGAGCCTCGCATGGGAGGCCTAAAATAACCTTTTTCTTTTTCCACTGTATAAATAGAATCCAAGATGAAGTTGTTAAAATTACAGGCAGATGTATGTTCTTCAGTCTTTTTTTTTTTTTTTTAAAGGTAGATGAAGTTTAATGCTTGAACTTTTAGGTATCTCACAAAATTTAGACTTTACTTTTTAAGTAAAATTGCGATAGCATCTCTGAGAAAACACATCCCTCTGCTAGTTAAGCATTACAGTTACACCCCGAGCCCTCAGCCTCGGGAGACACAACCTCCTCCTTTCCCCCCACCGCCTCCCCATCCCAGCCCTGGCCCAGGTCTCCACCCACAGAGCAGGAATCCCTGGGTGCTGCTGAGCGTAACCAGCTGAATTAAATGTGCCAGCTCCAGTGGTAAGGCTTGGAACGGGGAGGGGTGGGCATCTCGTTTGGCACAGTCACCTAATGCCCATAAAACAAGGAAAGCCGTTAGTAATTCTCCCTTCTTCTTTCTCTCCCCTTCACTCCTACACAGTGATGCTATTTTTTTTTTCTGTAACTGAGGCTCTCTGTTATAACTGAATGTATATATTATATAATAAGAATAAGATAAAAATTACATAATGTATATAATTATATATACAATATAACAAGAGGTCACACCTCTTATTGCGGTGCCGTGTTGTAAGTTCTCTTGAAGGTGCTCGCAGCAGATGATCCACAGCAGCACTGGACTCCTTATGAGTCAGTCCCTTAGCGCTCGGTCCCGGATCCTGACCAACTGGTACGGTCCAGCCCAAAGCCCGTGGTGCTGGCCACCGTCACGCTACACAAAGCAGCCCAACATGCTTTTTCCTGCACTCGTGGTTTGGGTTGCTTGGTTTCCCGATCCTGTGTTCACACCCTGGAGTTCCTCCAGAAGCAACCTATCGCATTTGGAATTGCGACCCAGGCATTTGGAATTGCACCATAGGGCTAATTTAACCAAAATCCTCGGGAACTGGCGAGAAAGCGAGAGACGATGCCTCTCCATTAAGCTTAACCAGCAATAAGCTGGTAACGTTCTCCTAATTTATATGATCTCAAAGTGTGTGAATATTCCCCGCTTGAGCCCCATAAAGGTAATTTCTGGGCAGATATGTTGTTCATCAAGCGTTGTCAGAGAGAAGGGAAAAACTACGTTCTTTTGGTGTCGTTTCATGGGATTCTTGCAGTGAAAGGTGTGTGTGATGATGGCAACTCTTCCCAAAATGATAAAAAAGACCTGCTCAAACGGAGGTGCTGCTCGGAAAGAGCATCCCTGGGGTATTCCCCCCGCAGGGAGCCGGGGCCGTGCGGGAGCGGCTCCGGGCTGCAGCTGGTTGGTGCCGTGCCCCTGCCTTCGGCCTCATCAGAGCACGCGGCGCTCGCTTATTAAACGCCAGCACTTACCAGTAAGTAAATTATCCTATGCGGTTCCAACGATACAGAGCATTTTAAAATGCTGCTGAAACCCTGGCAGGGGTTGCCCAGAGAGGGGGTGGAGGCCCCATCCCTGGGAACATCCCAGGCCAGGTTGGCCGGGGCTGTGAGCAACCTGATGTGGTTCAAGGTGTCCCTGCTCCTGCAGGGGGGTTGGGCTGGGTGACCTCTGGGGGTCCCTTCCCACCCAAACCATTCCATGATTCTATGATTTGTGTGAGTGTTTGGGAAAGCGCTTTGGGAATGGCTTCCCAAGCTGCCTTTGGGAGGAGGCACGTACCCTGCCTGCACGTGGGCACGCTCTTTGCAAGGAATTCTGCTCCTCTCCTTTGGGGAGGGGTTGGGGGGTTTTTAATGTATCACTTTGAGGTTAAAATACATTTTCCTAATTATATTTGTCAGGGAACAAAGGAATTTCACATGGCAAAGATTTATTTCGTGAAGAAATTTTCCAGTCGAGAGAAGACATCCCATCCCCACCCTAAAGCACAGTATGTATGCAAAACTTTGGATGTTCCATCGGTTCAGCGCCCTTCTCGGGCAAGCATAGATTTTATGTATGTTTTATATGCAAGAAGAATGAGTAAGAGCAGGAGCGAGTTTTGCAGATGGCCATCAAGAAAATCAATGGCCGTAAACCCCAGAGCCAGTTGACTCCTTCCGCCCAACCACCGGGCTTTGCCACCCACCCTGTCTAGGTCACAGCATCTCGCTCTGCCGGCATGAGCTTTGGAAATAGCACTTTTAGCCATATCGGGCTTACCGACAGCTTTCTGTTCCATTATTTATGGCAAATGGTGTACCCTGCCAACCATGGCAGTAAAACCAAACGTAAAAACAAAGGCAGGGCATGACCCAGCTTGAGATGGTTTGCAAATACAGATGAGGTAAGAAAAGCCATAAAAGCTTTTGAGACCTCTTGATTTTTCCCCTTTGAATCCATCTGTCATGAAATCTCATAGAAGATAGGCTGTATGGCAGACTCGGGGGTAAAGCTAATGTGCTCTTTGTTTTTTTGTGAAATCTCTGACATATTTGCAATAAATTCAGGTGGTGTGGTCATCCTGGAAGAAGTCAGCTTTCACCAGCTTGTATATTGTATGTGGGATTTGATAAATGCTGCCTTCGGTGTCGGGAAATGCTGAAAAGCTCTACAAGCAGGCAGGTGCTGCGCTCAAGGAGATGAATAACCAAAATACCTTGTGGTTTAGGGAGGGAGTCTGTCCAAAGCAAAGCAGGGAAATTGCCACTGGCGTGCACCTCCTGCCAAGTATACGTGGAAATCAAACCGCCAGAAACATCACGTAGAAAGTTTTTTTTCCAAAAAACCCACTCTCTCATGAGTCTAAAACCAGAAAACCTATTTTTCTTGTTGTGTTTAACTGTTAGTGGAATCTGTCGTGCTGGTACTAAATGCGCATGCAGTAGCGTTGTCAAACGACGGCTGCAGTATGATCTTGATCGCATGCTTAACTGCGCGATGCAAAGAGGGAGACAGCAGTTTTCCTGCAGAAATCTGGCTTTGCCTTGGCTGCTGGTGTTTTTTCCAGCAGAAGTCAACAACTGCACAACGTACTTGAATCCCCAGATAGTGGTTTGAGGCGCTGAATATGGTTGAAGCCTTTCAGGGAAGGGTGGAAGGGCTGTGCCACCCACTAGTCTGAGACTGCTCCGAACGAGTCGGAAACGTATTTTCTTCACTTGTCACTGAACAGGCATGTTTTGGTACCTGGAAGCACCCTCTCGGCATGGGGGTGAGCCAAGGGGGTGCCCAGCAGCAGCAGTGGCACAAGTCTGAGCCGCTGGAGTTTGTTTTAAAGTGGGTGATGTTCTCCTCTTGGGCAAAATGGAAGAGGATTAGCTTTAGAGCGCCGTACCTGACATTAAAGGGACTCTTAGGCTACACTAAAACTGTATTACTTGAATTCTCATATGGTAACAGAGCGTATAAATTGGATGATAAATAGTGATTAATTCTCAAAAAAACTCATAGGCCCTTTTATTTTTCTTAATGCAACTTTTGGTATTTTCATTTAATATATTAAACCCCATGGTCTGATCCAGCTCCAATTCATACTTTCTTGTCTGGTGCATTTATTAATGACAACGCATTCAGTTGTTGTTTTGTTTAGATAACGGAGGACAATTCAGCAGGAAGAAAATTAATTTTCCCGTTTCACATGTTTTCGGTTCTGCTTTTTTGTTTCTTCTTGTAGTTTTTAAATGAACTCTAGGAAATTTCTGTAACAATGCGGGAAGAGAGAAAGGCTGAAGTCAACATTGATCTTTCCAGTGCAATAATTTATGGTACCAACTTAATAAGTGGCGTGACATGAGCAGTTCTCCATCCATTTATCATGCATGATAGTTTGATACCTGAATTTTTAACACCACTGCTCGCTTTGACATAATAAAGGACCTGCCAACATTCCCATTAAAACCATGAGATTTTAGGAGTTTCTGCTTTGGCTATAAATATCAGTATTTGTAATCTATGAATTACTATGCAGAGTGGCAATCTATGTATGACTTATTCCAGCAACTATAAAAAAAGTCTTTGACATTTTTGAACTTTGGGAGGACATCTTCCTCTTTCCCGAAGAAAAGGCTTATGGATACTTTTAATTACGTCCACTATAAAAAGTTTACAAACTGAGAGACAGTTCCCAAACTACAATAAATCACTTTAATTCCACAGATGGCCAGGAGACAGCAATTTACATTAAAAGGTTCTGATGAGACTTGTCTTGAGCTGTAGCTTGCTGGCATAATGGCTTCGGGCTGATCACATACTTCCAGCAGCGACAGTGTGGTTATAGTCAGGGAAATGAATGTACCAAAATAGCATTTGAGCTTCCATGTTTGCTCTCAACAGCCCCATCTCAAGGACTTCCCAGTCCATTTTGGTCAGCGTAGAGGTCACATCGGAGTCTGGTGACTGCAAGTCTTTCAGCTGGGCTGCAGATAACGTCAAGTCAAATTATTTCTGCTTCTCACATCACCTTCTTCTGATTTAAAAAATGCTATGAGGCAGAATAACCCCCCTGACATTCCCGAGCTGTCTGACTTCACCGGGCCATCCATAAGAAGCCTAGCTTGCCAGAGGAATAACAAACCAACCTCTTTCCGATAGTTATGATTGATGTCCAGGTTCTCCATACTTGTTTTTCCCAGTGAAATCCACTTCAAATAAGGTGCGTGTTAACAATTTCAAGCACATGGCTGGCTTAGGCACCAGGTTTTTTGAATGCTTCAACTTTTGCAGAATGTCACTGGGACGCAGTCCTGCGAGTTCAGTGCTCGGCGTTAGGTACCAGGCTCGTTTAGCAGTTGTGGACAGCCTTATCGCTGTGGTTCATGGCTTGGGGAAGCATGCGGGGCAGGGGGGTGGTCTCACTGAATGCTTTCAAAATAGCCTTTATAGAGTATTTTTTAACAAAAATACCTCTGGGAGAAAATACACTCCTCGTTTCCACAGACAGCCGAGAGCATCGTCATTTGACAAGGTGCAACAGGGGTCCCTCACCGTGATAAATCTGTGCCAGCTAACAGGCTCATCGCACTCCGGGTGCTTGGCGTCCAGGTTAGAAAGAGCAGACGCGGGTATGGAGTGGGCACAGAGGTGCTGTTACTGGACATCTAGGCTAGGCTGGAGTGCAGCCTGTTCCTGAAATGGTTTTCCAACATCTTAGCCTGAAACCTACATCCTCACTTCCCTTCTTTCTGCAAAATATATAAATACCTCTAATGACTGAAGACAGAAATGGCTTCACCTTTTTGTTTTGCTGGGTCAAGAACCCATAAAGAGAGAGACATGGAAAACAGAAATTGTGGATAATGGGATAATAGTGAACTTAACTGGTGTGCCAAATGCTATTTATATCCACAGCTGCACTGCTGAGGTATCGCGGTAAGAAGGGGTTGTGATTGCGATAGTCTTCTCTTAGACTGTAGGGATTTAATGCACTGTCTAGAAGCTGTTAAACATCTTTGTTGTGATATTTGATCTCTATGTTTTTGTTTTATTACCGTAGATCATTTAGAAATGAGAAAGGGAACTGTGAAATTTAAAAACAAATTATGGCTTGTTAGTTTTTCAGTAACTGGATAATTTAAGAGCTCCATTTTTAGTAATAAATAATGACTTGCTTTATTTAGAGAATATTTAAAATGCTCTTGCTGCATCTATTGAATATCTCGACATAACCGATAAATCAGTAGCAGGCTCAAAATTAGTTCTGCCCTGTTATGTATTACAATATGTTCTGCGTTATGGTGCACGTTACGCGCCCCTCGTACACTTGCACGTTAGATATGGAGGAAGAGAGAGAGTTTGTTTTCAAAGCTGTTTCTAACATATGATCATTCTTTCCCCCTGAAAACCTGCCAGGATTTGTCTTTGGAGAACAAAGTTGGGGGGTGCGTGGGGATGGTCTCCACAGGCTGAGGATGAGTTTTGATCGCGTTTTTCTCTTTTGGTGTTGTAAATGAATTATTTATATATCCAAAAGTAATTAGGAGAGAGGTGGTTGTTCATCTGAATTTTAAACTAATTAAACTGACCCAATTCCTGTTAAAAACAATTAGGATAAGAACTGCACTTCCTAAGCAACTCTTTCAAGATGGAAAACTGGGCACCAGAGTCCGGGAGCTGGAGCTGCCCCGGGGGAGCAGCCGCACGCCGCGTGGGTAGCTGCAACCCGCGCCAGCAACTGCTATCGAAACGGTGTTTGCTCTGTGATGCCAGGATCATTAAGCTGCTTGCTTTGTTAACTAGAAGATGCATTTCCAGTCCAGTCAGTTAGGTTCATGCATTCCCAAATTAACCAGGTCCTTACTGGAATTAATGGGGACCTTTCCATCGCAACGAGCGTTTGCTGTAACGCACTGCGGCAAGGCACCGCCGCTGTCGGTGCCCTTGTCCTGCTGGCATTGCCTGTAGTGGCTCACGCAGCTCCTGCGAGCGCTGGCGGGGCTCATCCCCCCGAGGAAAGGCCTTGCCAGCCTTTGGCATGGCAGCGAACCCATCGGATGGCATTGGCTTTTTCTCCCCCAACAAACAGAGCTATGAGCACTCGCTAAAACTTTCCCCAAACCAGCGTTTGGCAAACAGCTGCCTCTTCGCTTCAGAAAACGGTTTGGTTTTAAGCTGAAATTCATGAACTCATCTCCTTGTTTGAGCAAACCTACAGGGCTAATTCAAGGCTGCTCACTTCGCGAGGAGCACACAGGGGCTTTGTTGCTTTGCTGTTAGAGAACGTTAGTTAGGTTCTGTTAAAAAAAAAAAAAAAAAATTGAGAAAAGCAACATCAGTGAGGATAAGGGACAGTCTATCGCTGGTATGATGGCAAATACCGGCGTGCCAGGCTCTTCTGTCTGCATTAACTGCCAGCATTATGTAATATTTTATCTTCCTTGGCCTTGGACCTTGTTATTCAGAATAACATATAATAATAAAGGAGCATTTTGAGTGATTTTGTTAGAAATACATCAGACTGTCTAACAGTCTGGTGGCATCAATAATTCCCTATTAAGCCCTCTACACCCATTATGGTTTGTGCTTTTACTTTTTTTTCTAAGTTAGTTTCCAGGCAACCAGTAAGAACTGAATTACATTAAGCTATTAATTCAGGACTGCACGCCAGCTCCGGGTTCTGCAGCCGATTTGTTCCTCTTGCATACAAGTTTCCCCATAAAAACCTTTTTATTGGTTTAATCTTCAGTGGTACCCAGCCCAGAGAATTGATTTTAGAATGGCAGTGCTTGTACTTGATTTTTGGTTCATGTTTGGTTTTCCATGCTTGCTGGTGGGGTTTATTTCTGAGGTGTAACGGAGCAGAGCTCTGCAGGAAAGGTTTGGTGTTAGCCACCATAAATATATACTGCTATCTACCAGTGTATTCTTTGAGACCGCATAATACATTGGCTCACATTAAGCTCTGAATTAAGAATATTCTTGTGATTGATTTTCTCACGGGGTGCAAACTGGAAGATTGGTGATTAAGAAAATGTAACTTGTAGGACCCCTTTTTTTTCCAGTTGCAGAAGTGTGCTGTCCTTCCTCAGCTGCTACTGCAGCCCTCCAGAAGTTTAGAAATCTTGCGCACAACCCTGTGATGTGGGATGCGGGATGCGGGATGCAGGATGCGGGATGGGATATAGGATGCAGGATAGGATGCAGGATGCCACGGCCCGCTGGGCATGGCGGCACAAACAGCATGGCTCCGCTAGTGATCTTGCAGCCCTGAGCACTTACTCTGGCCATTAATTCTCCTCTAGCCTGTTGTTGAAGAAAACTAAAAAATACAGAGTCTTGTCTGTATACATAGTCTGGAAAAAAAAAGTGGGAAATCCTTTCAATGACAGAGAGCTTGCTATCAGAACGAGAGTATTGTTTTTGTAATTTGAACACAAAAAGGCAGATATTGTGTCAAAGATTCCTTCCTTTCAAAGGAACACATGGATTAAGAATGCTGTTTATTAATTAATACTTGTATGGAGAGTGCATGTACATCAATAATGTGAAAATAAAGAAGAAGTAGTAATGAGACGTAGCTACCTCTAGCGTGACATGAAAATCTTGGCAGATATTAAAAAGGCGTAATTTCAGTGTTATGCTCTGTTGTTAAATGATTGTAGCACTGGCAAAGGGAGCCAGACCGGCAGCTGGATAATGAACTGCTCTGCTTGCTCCCTGGAGAAGGTCAGAGGGGCCGAGCTTGTCGCCTCTCCTCCCAGACTCAGCTGAAAGGAGTTACATAGAAGTGGGACAGAAATTTGGGAATGAAATTGCAGTTGTGTCTAATAATTATGACTTACGAGTTATGAAACCCAACCTGTATGCTGTATCGAGCCATTATATATTTTATCCAAAAGGTCAGAAGGGTCATTATCCATCCCACAACCTATATCCGCTAGGGCCAACCTCAGAGGCTCCTGCCATCCAGGTATTCGTACGTCTTTGCCTCAGTCTTTGTATTGGTGCCAGTGAGTTGTGGAGCTCTGGGACCTCCACGCACAACTTCAAAAGTTGTGCTGGTGATGTTTGGTGAGGCTACAGTTAGAATAATCAATCTTAATTAAAAGAATTTTTCTTTACCCTCTGCCAAAAGAAAAACAAAAAATTATAATAAACAAATATAATATTATATGAGACTGAAAACAGAATACCAAGACAAAGGCCATTTCAGGTAAAGATGCTGTGGCTTTTGTAAAATAGTTGACTTAGGATGGAATTTTAAAAATAGTGATTTTTTTTTTTTTTTTTTTTAACTAAACTACAGTTTTGAACTGTTTCCAATTTGTGTTTTTGAGAGACGTGTGGTACGAGGCTGAATCACAGAGGTGACAGACTCAGATCGCAAACGATAACCGCGTCTTCATAAAACTTCACCTGAAAAACAAAATAATTAGAGGTCTGCTGTTTATAAGCGGAACATATAATATATGCTCTTCCCTGTTGTAAGAAGCCATAAGAGCTTGTATAGCTAAAAAGGATTTTTATGCCTCATCAGTTGCTCAGATCTCTTGGAACAATTATAATCACCAGACTAAGTGTTTTCCCCCCTTTACATTTATCACTCGAACGAAGAGTGCGTTGCCATCCCGAGGGTCTGTGGTTCTATCCGCAGATCAAAAAAACCCCCTGTGGTCAACATGTTGAATCTAATCACGTTCCCTATTTCTGGGACATACTTTATTAAACATTTTCATCACTTTCAACTGTGCATTCCTACCTCAACAGATTTATATCTGTAATTAGGGGAATTGTTATTTACCAGCAGATATAAAGCTGGTGACAAGACACCTTTCAGCAACATAATTCAGATGCCATGAGTTATTGCCAGCTCCAGATTAATAGCAGAGTTATTTCTTTTGCTACAGGTTAGCAACATGCCTCCTGTCAGAAACCTTTGGAGACTGTTCAGAAATACTGGGCAACAACTATTTGTGATTGTCCAGCTACAGAAAATTGGGTGTATATGACAGAAAGTGATCCCTCTCCAAGATCTACGGCCAGTAATGAGATCTTTTTATTTAACGAAGTCTCTAACAGATGGTGTTTCTAAATTTTGACTATTAGGGCTGTTCTTGAGAGAGGCCTCCACACAGTCTGATGTATTGCAGATGAGGTTTTGCATTTCAGCTCTAGCGAAGAGCTAATTGTGCTGCTGCCCCTGATTGCGCTGAGGCACCAGCTCCCAGCACCGCAGCCCCAAGGCAGGCGGCTGCACGGTGACTCCGCTCGCGTCTGCAGCCACCGCCACCAAAAGCACCGCTCCGTGCAGGGGGCTCCTGTTGACGCCACTCGGAAGAGGTAGGCGGTTTCAGACGAACGAGTCGTTTACTGCGTGTGGTCTGTAGAAGGTACCTTCATGTATCACAGCGGTTTCTTAGTCGTTGGTATATGAGACTGTTCTACAGTTGGTTACTGGAAGGTCTGTGCTCAACACCACCACCTTCCTCGGCCAATTTTCTAACCTCACGAGAAGAAACTCGTTCGTCTTAGAAGCCATGTTTTCCATAAATCCATGTTGCTCTGGCATTAAGAACCAGGCAACAGTGAGGCCAACCAAGTCTAATCAACAGCCTTGTTGTTCCCCAGGGCTGAAGAACTTGAAACAACCAGGTTTTCACCAAATCCAGTGCCAGGGGTGCCATCACAGCATGGCCAGGTTACCAGACGTCATCCCGTTGACTAGCTGCCCATGCTGGCGCTGCTCCAGCTGGAAGGCTTGGTCTTCTGATGGTGAGAAACCTCCCATGCTCTCCCCTATGCTTGTTCAGACCCAGTTTATACTCATTTGTTCAGCGGTAGTGGTGGCCACGTTTGCTAAGCTGTTCAAACCCTTTGGTCCGCTTTTGTAAACGCTCTCTTATCCTTCGAAAACAGTGGTAAGGCGTTTTCTTTGCTTCGTTCCTGCAAACCTTTTTCAGTATGAGAGACGTGTTCCTAGTTGCTCAGTCGTTTCATGAATATGAAACACATATGGACTGCATTTTCATAGTTTCATCTATTTTCTCCACAAGCAATACAAAATGGTGGGGGTTTCTGACACGGAAATGAAAGCGATCTCGATTCAGGGTGACTACGCACATGTAATTCAGGAGAGTAGCTTTGGGGAAACATCAGCTAGGGGAAGAGAAAGAAGAGAAATTTGAATTCAATTGGATTTTAGTAACTTCAGATTGGTTTTGAATCATATTTACATGCTTTTCTATTTCTCATATGTTTGCAAGTTTTATTGCTATAGTTCTAAGTGTCTTGGAGCTATGTGAATTAGTGGATATGTTATTACTGAGCAGGAGATGAATTGCGTTAGCAAGAAATGAGATCGTTCCCCAGAGCCCTACACAGGAAAGCTGTGGAAAACCTGGAACTGAACCCAGGTCCCAGGAGACGCAGAATGGCCCCAAAACGTATGGCGTTACGGGCCAGGAACCGTCAACAGAAAGCTCAACTCAAGTTTTAAAACTCAATTACCATGAAGTATGCTGATCGGAATAGGTACGTTTTAGACAAAATGCTCCCTGCCTCTCACTGAGACCCAGGAGCTTTGCGGCTTTTTCTCTGTTGCTTCCAGTGGTGGCTAAATGTGAGAATTTGGTGTGGTTTCAGATTGGGAATGAAAGTGAGAAATTATTTAACACCCAGAGCTCCAATGGGAGCATCAGCAGGAGCTGGATTGATGGGAATGCCCAAAATTGACGGTGGTTTTAGGGTGGTTGTTTTCATTGTTGGTTGTAAGCTTCCTGTGAATGCTTTTCTAAGCATGTATTGCAGGAGAAGGCAAAGACTTCTTGCAGGGTGAACCAAACAAGAAATTATGGTTTCTGAATGAGAACTGCATCCGTAAAATGAAAAATGTGATGTGACACAGTAAAAATAGGACCATTGTCCTAAAGTCTTTAGATCTGACATTAAAAGCAGACTTTAGGGATTAATCATAAAATAATTTTGTCATAGTAATTTGATTCAAGTATTTTTTTGCTTATATTGAAGACTTAAATTATACAGCCACTCACTGTCAATTAAGTAATTTAAAATAATGCAGCTACTAAGGTTGCCTGGTTCAGCTATTGGCTTTCCAGCATTTGGCCTTTTGCTGGGTAATATCTACTTCTTCAGGGTCCTGTTTCTCCACCACAGCCATGCCATCTGGAGGCCTCTCCTCAACAGGCATGAGAGGCTGCAGTCGCTTCCTCTGTTTGCAAATGCACAGACCCTGTCCCACGGCGGAATTTAATCTTCTCCAAACACCAGCCCTGCGCTCCCATGTGCATTTGAGGTCTGAAGAACTCCCAACGCACCACGAGGTTGGCTGTGTGCACACCAAAATGACCAGGTAACAGCATTGGCTAAAGGTTTGAGATCCTGCTGGTGAACCCAACGTGGAGGACCTGGACACCAAAGGCAAAGGCGGAACAGGTCTGTTTCCCGCAAGGAATTTTTTTCTTTCTCCTGATTTTTAGACTGTGTCCCTTAGATGTGAAAATACCCTACTAGTACTGGTATAGAAATGGAAAATGACATCCAAAATGCTTTGATCTAGAGAATCTGAGCTTAGTTCTAGCGGGAATTAAGCAGGAGAACTTTCAGGTAATGTATGTTCAAAATGCCTTCATAACTTTTGCTTCATAAAAACAGAGAGCGATATAAAATAATAGTAAAAATTCCTATTTTGGAAATGGACATTCTCCTTTCTGGCAATAAAAAGTAAAGGTAATTTGCTCTATTTCAAAAGGATTGTTAGTAGTTACTGTGATTTCAAACGATGTAGCTTTAATGCTTGACAGATCTTATCTTGCCAACTATAAAACATTCCTTTGATGGTAAGTTGATGATCTATGGGTCGGAATCAGGATTCATGTTTGGAATTAATGTCTTGGTTAAAAAGAAAAAAAACCTCATGCAAACTCTCATGGCTTCCTACAGGGTAGAGGCCCCATCCGCCTTGTCATGGCCATGGTGAAAGCTTTGTCCTTTGGAAATCCAGGCGGCTGGGAGCTACCTCCGTTGATGTGGGACTTCCTTCTGTAAGGTACTTACCAGTGGCATGCCTAAGTGTGAATGTACAAGTTAGGAGGAAAATACAAGAACAAACACAAGAGGATTTTTTTTCTCCTGAAGTGTTTTCATGGTTTTGCCTTTTGCTTTTTCCTTTTTCCCCTAAAATCCCTTTTTTTTTTTTTCTTTTTGTTCCTCAAAGAGAATGAAAAGGAAAGCTGCTCATGAATTAAAAACCAAGAAAAGTCGATGATTTTTGCCCAGGACACTGATTTTTCTTCATGTTCACGGCAGAGCTAAAAATGTTGTCCACACTGTGAGTCTCCAGCCAGGACTGCTTCGCACTCCTCTGCTCCCACTCCGATTAAATTAACCCTCTGCAATTAGCACACATTCCAGCACTGCTCTTTTAATTTCACTTCCTGTTTCTCCAAACTGAATTGCCTTTAATAAAAACCTTATAGAATCATAGAATATTTTGGGTTGGAAGGGACCCCTAGAGGCCACCCAGCCCAACCCCCCTGCAGGAGCAGGGACACCTTGAACCACATCAGGTTGCTCACAGCCCCGGCCAACCTGGCCTGGGATGTTCCCAGGGATGGGGCCTCCACCCCCTCTCGGGGCAACCCCTGCCAGGGTTTCACCACCCTCACTGGAAAGAATTTCTTCCTTAGATCCAGTCTAAACCCACCCTGCTTCAGTTTAAAGCCATCCCCCCTTGTCCTGTCCCAGCTGGCCCTGCTAAAAAGCTTGTCCCCCCCTTTCCTCTGGGCCCCCTTGAAGCCCTGACCGGCCGCACTCAGCTCTGCCCGCAGCCTCCTCTGCTCCAGGCTGAGCACCCCCAACTCTCCCAGCCTGGCCTCAGAGCAGAGGGGCTCCAGCCCTCGGATCATTTTAGTAGCCCCCCTCTGGCCCCGCTCCAACAGCTCCATGTCCTCCTTGTGCTGAGGGCTCCCGAGCTGGACGCAGGGCTCCAGGGGAGGTCTCCCCAGAGCAGAGCAGAGGGGCACAATCCCCTCCCTCGCCGCTGGCCACGCTTCTCCTGATGCAGCCCAGGGTATGGCTACAAGAAGAGGATTTATTCTTCTCTCCTAATGCTGATCCTGAGCTACCTTTTATATGGTTTAAAATTTTCTGTTTGATTCAGCGAGAGTTATACCCTAAGTTCATGGAGAAAGCGGAGTAGGAATATAAGAAAAGTTCTGAACTTACAGGTAATGCAGATCACTGTCAAGGTAGGTAGTTAAAGAAAAAGAAGGAAAACTCTCCTATTTTAATTCAGAAACAAATGATGGGGAAACTAGTACTGCTGCATGAACATCCCATTTCCCAGTGGTAAAGCTTGTTTATATCTGGGTCAAGAGAAAAATAAAAAGTTGTTAAAATTAAGCAACACTTCAAAGTTTGGGTTTATTACATGAGTGAGGTTCAGTAAGAAATACTGAATTGCCATATGGGGCAAATGGTGTTTTCCTAATGGGTTGCTGAGTTGGTGTTTGACTTTTTTTTTTTTTTTTTTTTCTTAAATATTCACCAGCAAATTAACCCCTGTGTTTTGGTCCTGTAAATATCCCCATCAATTTTTCATCTTGAGTTAGAAGGATTAATGTGCAGAAATATTTGCTGGATTGAATCCCTGACCCCCGGGTTGGACAGACAGAGGTTGAGCAGGGATCTTGTCGCTGAAAGGGAGCGCTCGTACTCAGACAGCGGAGCGGCAGCCCTACGCTCTGCGTTTCTAATCGAACTAAATGGGGGGAAACGGTTCCACGAGAGCCCTGTTCTGTGCCACACACCACGCGTCTGAGCAAGAGACTCAGGGAGAAGTGTCCCAACGCGTCCCCTGGCACCGCGTGCCTGACTCGGCCTCTGGGGCTGACGCGGGTCCGGTTTCTCCTTGTGTCTCCTTTGCTGCCGTGATAACCGGCTCGCAAGGCATCTTGCTGCTTTTGGTATTCCAATGCTATGTCCCTTGCTGGGATTGCTTAGCTTTCTATTTGTAATTCCATATCCGGGGAATTTTGTGGGGGGAAAAAAAAAAAAAAAAACACTCTTAACTTTTTGCAAGATCTTATTTAAAAAGCTATTTAAACAGAAAATTAATCATACACTGCAGCAGAGCTCGGAATCCTTTCCTAAAGGTGTTGCATGTACCTCTGGTAAAAATTCCTTAAAGAATTCAAAATCCCTGGGTAAAATCTGCACCTAAATTTTGGGTTTGAATTTGGTTGGTCTATGAGCTGTATATTAAGTGGATACGTGTCCTTTGCCCACAGACAGCTCGTGTCAAAGGCCTGGCTTTTCAAAGAAATTCAGCGTGTTCCCACCTGATGGTAAGCGGTGAGGGACACGTAGGGGGATTTCCAAAAGCCCTTACGTGCCCCAATGCCCTCATTTTGGAATGGCTTTATATGCTTTATTGGTCAGACATTCCATCAGATTTTGTACCAGCCCTCAAAAATCTCAGCTCCAAATTTTTCCCTTCTCAAAGCTGTCTTGTGAATAACAAACCCCACGTTGTTCCTGGGTGGTGTTCTGAAATTATTTCATGTCATCTTCTTACAGAAAAAAAAAAAAAAAAAAAAAAAAAATACAGCTTCTCTCACTTAGCACCCTTTGGGACAGCAACTGCAGATGAAGAGCAAGCAATCAGCATGTCAGGATAAAATTAGATTGCCACGGAGTACAAGGTTTGATCCAATACCTGTATCAGATCTGGGTTTCAGCCGTGCACATCGCAATAGAATAGCGCTGGCTGAAGTTCGGCGCGAAGCGGTTCCAACAGCACGCGCTGCTTCCCGCCTGTGTACACAGGGAAAAGGCGGGGTATGAAATGAGGCATTTTACACTATTAACTCAATAGTTAATTCTAGTTACAGACAAGAAATTGATACAAGAGCTGGCGCTTTCGGTGTGTTCCCGTGCCTCAGAGGGAGATCGCTTATGCGTTCAGTGGAGGACAGTGGTGAGCTGCCAGGCAGCGGTGCCCGCAGACCTGCCCTCCTGGAGCTCGGCACTGATTTTATAACCAAATCTCCCAACTGTCCCCATTTACCGTTGTCGTGGTTTAACCCGGCTGGCAACTCAGCACCACGCAGCCGCTCGCTCACTCCCCCCCCTCCCTCAGTGGGATGGGGGAGAGAATCGGAGAAAAGGAAAAAAAAAAAAAAGTAAGACCCGTGGGTTGAGATAGACACAGTTTAATAAGAGAGAAGAATAACAATAATAATAATAATAATAATAGTAAGAAAATATACAGACTATATAAAACAAGTGATGCACAATGCAATTGCTCACCACCCGCTGACCGATGCCCAGCCCGTCCCGAGCAGCGATCACTACCCGAGCGACCGACCGACCGACCCACCAACCCGACTGACTAACCCCCCCCCCGAGCATGACGTTCTATGGTCTGGAATAGCTCTTTGGACAGTTTGGGTCCTGGCTGTGCTGTACCCCAGCTTGTTATGCCCCTGGCCGAGCAGGAGAAGCTCAAAAAGTCCTTGAGCAGTCTGAGCACTGCTTGGCAACAACTAAAAACATCAGCGTGTTACCAACATTCTTCTGGCACTGAATCCAAAACACAGCACTATGCTAGCTTCTGTGAAGAAAGTTAACTCTATCCCAGCCGAAACGAGGACAACTGTGCTCTGCTTTTCACCGGGGCATGGTTTGGAAGCGAGGAAAATGGCTTCACTTTGGTTAAATGTCATGGAAGATGGGCTCCGGCAGCATCCCCCACAGGATCCGCTGGCATCCAGTCCAGAGCAGAGCCAGCCCGGAGCAGACCCGTGAGCCTGGAATAGCTGGGTCCGCAGCCAGGACCTTCGCCGGCCGCAGGCTAACGTGGCCGTGGACCCTCCAGACAGCTCCGAGAAGGCCAGAAGCTGCTCAGCATCCAGATTACAGCTTGCACATCAAGCAGCTATGTTTTGACATCATTTTGTCAACAAAATGCCCTAATAACGTCAAGAAATAATAATATGTGCTTCCATTTCGTTTAAAAAAAAAAAATAGTGAAAATATTTGAAATGTTCATTCAGAAACGCTTGGTTTGGGTCAGAAGAAGTGGTTTGCTTCCCTTGAAGCAGGTAAAACTGCATTGCCAGCAGGATGGAAAATGGCAGCGACAGGCAGACACGACCGGCTCTGCCCCTGCTGCACTAAACAAAAGCTCCAGCCTTTTTCTGGCTGTTTGTCCGTCTTCCGGCAGGTTTCTGGTCAACGATAATTGGCTCTCAGGCCACGTCATGGGGATACCTGAAGTTTGGCTGGGCCTTCTGTGCGGGGATTGAGCCAGCGCCTGTGTTCAACCCCAGGGTGCTGCAATTTGTACCCAGTCGAATCTTCAGCCATGGTCGCGCTGTTCAGCTGCACCAATAATGGTAAAGTCATCGATTTGAACTAATTGAGGATAAAATCCATTTTCTCTTTGGTGTAAAAATATTGATACGCAGACACGGTCCTTTCGTAACCCTTGTGGCCCAGTTAATCTCCTGTTTAAGGAATTTAACCTGGTTCTGCTGGTACCCAGCTATAGGATTTGTATTATGTGACTGCAAGGATGTCCTCTACCCTTGTGTTATTTAATTCTTCAGACCTGCTCCCTCTGCTCTGTCAATAGCTTTCAAATTAATGGCCCAATCTTTTAAATTAATGAGTTTCCATCGACCTCGGTGGAAGTGGATCAGCTCCGAGCCCGCCAGCCCACCCTGCTGTCCTCGCCAGTACTTCAGCTAAAAGTAGTTCACCCACTTTTGCCTTGGAGCGCAGCGCCTGCGGCCGCGTCGCTCGGGTCTCATTAAAGCAGCCATACATGTCCTGCTGCCCCAGTCGGGAAGGGCTTTAAAAAAGAAATTTTTGGGTTTTTGTTCTGCAGTAACTCCAAGTTATTTTGGGTTCCTTTCTGTACTCATTTAGCTCAAGCAACCGGTCTGGAGAGCTCTGATTAGCCCAGGATTTCCTGAGAGAGGAAACTTAGCACCTGCATCTTCCAAATCCCTAAATGAGGTTTGAAGAATCCTATTTCAACAATTACAATAACAAAGCATCCCAAACAAAAGCATATTATTAGAGCAGCTCATAGGTGATGGAGACTTTTCCAGTCACTGTAAATTTTTTTTTTTTTCTGTGGAAAATGCAGCAAGTGGTCGAGTCCCCATCCCTGGGGGGATTTAAAAGCTGGGCAGATGAGGTGCTTAGGGACAGGGTTTGGTGGTGGGATGGCAGGGGTAGGGGAACGGTTGGGCTCGATGATCTTAAAGGGCTTTTCCACCCCAAAAGATTCTACGATCCTAAGTCTTGAAGAGGGAGCACCCTGAAACTCCCAGGATGTGGACATCTCAATATCTGATGATCCATTCTGAGCACGGCCTGGAGTGCTTCTTGATTTTCTTTAAAAGTGCTGTCAAATGGCTGTCATGGACAACTGATAGGACATGGGAGAGGAAGGGCGGGAAAGGACTGGAAAGAAAGTTCCTCCACAGCGGGTAGACCCCGAACTAAACCCCATGGCTCCAGACCACACTCCCACCGCTGGAAGTGCCTTGGAGAGGCTTTGCCCTGCCCTGGCTCCCTCGGGGACAGAACCCCCACCCTGCCAGCCTCAGGGGTCTGCAAGCCCCGCACAGTGACATTGCCTTGACCTTGACCCCCACCAAGGACCCAGCTCCTCCTGTGCCCCAGCAAACACCAGCAGGACGGGCTGGGGGCAGGCAGTGATGCAGAGCAGCAAAGCATGGCCTGGCTTCTCTGCAGATCAACACCAGGGTGAATATTGAGAGGGGTGAAGCCAGGAGAAAGATTCACTTTAAGAGGGAGCAAAATAGGGCGTGAAAGGAAGTCATGACTAAGTGGCACAAAAGGGAGGGGAAGTCATGGATGTCTGCTACTCAGTCTATCGAAGCAAATGGATGAAGGTGAAAATTTATGACATAAAACCACATCAACAGAGAAGAATCTGGTATCGCTAGCTGGGGAGACCGGATCGTCAGTGCATTTTGCCGGAGTTTGCTTCTTGTTGTACGTGGGGATAAAACCTCGCATAGACCAGGCTTCCTACAAAATGGCTGGGGAAGGACACGGAGGCAATAGATAAAACAGATGAGGAGAAGATCTGCTCTCTCATACAAAGTGGAAAGCCATGAGGGGACCTTAAAAAAACCTAAAACTTAATTTACAACGAGCACTCCTGATTTCTGTCGTAAAGCTTTCCAAAACAATCTCATGACTCAATTTCGGCAGCCGTTGGAGTAGGGAGAATTACATAAGATCCTCGCTGTTTGCTTTATTTTATGCTTAACTCATATTCTCAATGATTCATTATCAAGATTTGTCAGGACTAATTAAGAAGAGTGCCAGCTGTGATAGCGTTTGATATCACGGCACCTTGCTCAGTGGGGACTCAACCGAGATGGCTCCTTGCGCGGAATTAGCTGATAGCAAGCGGTGATTTAGCGGCTTGCTGCTCACCGTGGTCTGAGCCGTCAGGAGGGCGAAGGTATTTAGCAGCCCCTGCGGATAGCCTGCTTCTTTACATGAAACTGAGTTTTCTGTAACTCTCTATTAAACAAACACCACAATTTATTAAGTTATACGTATGATTTTCTTTCCTGTGGTAAGGCGCCTCTCTTTGTTTAAAGAAAAATAATTAAATTCGAAAAAGGGCACAGTTTTACCTTCAGGAAGGCATGAGCATGAAAACGTCGTATCCCGTTATGGCTTTGAGCCCGAGTTTTTAGCGCTGATGTGAACCATCCGGTGGGCTCAAACCTCTGGCAGTGGGTTACAAACAAAACCTTCCTGACCCACGTTTTGTGCAGGCGGAGTCATCCATCGTGTAATCTATGCACAGTAATCTATGCACCAAGTAATTAGTTTCTGGGCAGCAATGGCAACGTTTCAGAGGTTTCAGATTTACAGGGATGCGAGTGGGGTGGGATCCGGCAGCACCACGGCTGCTCCAGCTCTGCCCATCCCGAGGCGTTGGCTTCGCCCCGGCAGCGCCCGGAGTATGTGGGAGCACCACTTGCACAGGCAGAGAGCCTCCAGCTCTTGAAAATGAGATTATGGAAAGCAAGTCTTAAAAAAAAAAAAAAGCCAAATCAAACAAAACTCAAACTCGGCACCTAAAATCAGTGGTATTTTTATCTTAATCGCTCCGAGCCTGTTGACCAGTAGCCCTTCTGTAAACAGGGATAATGATACCACTTATCTCGTGAAAATAAATTACTGTTTTTGAAACACTCAGACACTGTAGCGCTGATCAAGATAGAAAAACCCAGGAAAAAGTTATTAATTCTGACTCAGCACGCGGCGAGCGCTCTGCGGCAGGAGGCTTGGGGACACAGGCTGAAGGCTGAGGATGAAGCAAGGGATTGAATAACTGTTGATGGAGCGAGCGCTGCCTGTTCTGCGCGCTGAATGAGGTAGGGGCTGGGCAGAACACAAAGCGAGGGCTCATCGTTTCATTAAGGCTACGTCATAACGTGTGCGGAACGGGCTGAGGAAGCGATCACGGGTCTGGCATTTTCAGCGGTGGGTCCTGCGTGCTTAACGTTGCTTTTCCAGTAGGCGTTGTGGCTTTTTCAGGGCAACGCTCCAGCAGAAGGCTGAGAGGAAGAGGACGCCTGCAACTTCGGTGTGAGAAAAATCCCCGCGTCTCTCCTCTCGCTGCGCCTCGGCTGCCCTGGGGCATCCCGGCGGCCTGTCCTCGGGCACGGTCCCGCCGGAGCCAAGTCACGGTGCTTCTCCCAGCTCTGCCGGGATGTCTGGGGATGGCGAGGCTGGTTTTGCTCAGGGATGGGTGCTGCACGCCCGTGCCCGGCGCTAGGAGCACCCTCGCTGTGCACCAATGTGTTGGTCTCCTCTGAAGGGGAGCACATGCCACCACCTACTTGGGGGGGCTGGTACAAATATTACCAGGTAAAGATATTTTTCTCCTCAGAAATAGATGAACACTTTTCTGTCTGAATTTTTTTTTTTTTGGGGAAAAAAAAAAAAAGTCAATCAAATAGTTTTAGAGCATTTTTGCTTAAAATTTGGCAAAGTTGTGAAGAAAAGAAACAGGGTGCTCATGACTGGGAGGAAAAAGCCTCTCGGGAGCATTCTGAGTGACTCGGTCAGCCCAGCCCGTGGCTTTAATGCCACTTTGGCCCTTGGAAATCCCCAGGCACTGCAGGCAGCCGGGGAGGAGGGGGCCGGCCTGCGCTGGCTGGATCGGTTTATTGTCTGACATTACAAAAATATTATTATTTCAGGAAAGCCATCTTATTTAATTATTGTGAATGTGCAATTCCTTCATTTTTAATTCAGTATTGGAGGAGATGTTCCAAGCGTTAAGTGAATCAAAATATTCTTAGTAGATCAGAAACCAAGAGAATAATAAGTGTTTGAAACCAAAAAGTTGTTCTCTGTGGATTGCAGTGATTTTAATGATTTGGCTGAAGCGCTCATCTAATAGAGCTGCCTATTTGAAATGTTTGGGATCCCAAAGGAATGGTTTTGAAGTGTCTCCCCGTAATGTTTTGATCCATTCCTCTCAAACGCTTGGATGGCTTTCAAAGCCAGGGGACAGGTACTGATGGGGCTTCGAGGGGAATGCGTGTTTTACATGGTCTGGTGGGAAAAATGCCTCAAGTCTCCTCCTGTCGTGAGGGCAGGGGCAGAGGTGACCAAACTAATGGGAATTCCCGTGTAGAAAGTGGGAATTTCTCAGAACTGGCCCCAGATTCATTCCTGGGAGGAACAAGGCTTTCCTCCCCCGCCGTCTCTGTCTTCCCCTGGCGGTGGGAATGGTGGTACCCGACCCCTGCACTGGGACTCCTTTTCCTAAACGTGTGCTACATAGATGGGATCGCTTCGTAACATTTTGTTTTCCAAAATACAGCAAATTTGGCTTTAAAACTGAGTGTGTGCTGGTGCTCAGAAAAAATGTCATTGCCGTTTTGGTTATTTCTGAAACTGTCTTCCTGATGGAGGCAATTACCGTTTGAAAAACCAAACAAATTCAAATAAAGATGCCATGACTTGTTGAAAATATTTCCCCCTGGTTATCCTGCAGGTTCTATCTATTAACCTGGTGGTATTTTACATAAATAACCTTTATTGATGAAAATGACAAAATTCACCATCTCTGCACTTGTAAAAACTTGCCGTGGGATTTTTTTTTTTAAATAGTATTACCAAAAATTACCTTTCCAAATATGTTGAGCTCCTAATATGCAGGATAGGATATATCACAGTGTCAGCTACGATAAAAATAAGAGCAGTCACTGTTAGTGCACGCGGGCACCTTCTGCTATAGCTGCTCTTCCAGCAGGGAGCCTGCCTTGGCGGCGTGGGCACCTTCTGAAAGGTTTGTACCTTGGCAGTAACGGCTCGCAGCTCTCCCACGGGCCGGGTGAGCGCTGCCCTGTCCCCGAGCCAAGGCACATCCCTCCCCACGGGAGAATTTCGTGGCTGGGGCATGACCCAGGGATGCGACCCCGCCATGCCCCACGCGCAGAGCAGCAGGCGACAGCCCCAGCCCCAGCCCCGGGCTCTGCCTCCCTAGGGGGTGGCGGAGCGCCTGCTGCCCCGCATCGGGCACCGGGGAAGTCACCCCAAGACCCAGCACCATGGGGACCCTTGCACCACGGCAGCCGCGGGGGCCCTCCCGCCCGTGGCATCTGCAGGCACAGCAGTGACCTGCCGGCGGGGAAGGAAAGCTCTCCGTCAAGGGCTTGGACCACGCGCCGCATCTAACAGATTGGCTCCGACTTGCGGCCAAGGGTTTTCTCATCCTCCCAGCGCCCTGTTCTTTTTTAAGCAATAGCAGCCTGTGCACAGGAGGCAGGATCCAGGAGGTGACTGAAAATGGAAAATAACTGTGTATGCGTAGATTTGTGGAAAAAAAGAGAAATGTTTCTCTCCAGAGCTGCACTGCTTTGGTTTTGTACGGGATCACGCTAGCGTGTTGGCACAGAGAATTAGGCCCAGGTACTTTGTGTTTTAGCACAAAATAATCATTGCTTTTTTTTTTCATAGACTTGGGAACAATCTGCAACACATACTTCATATTTACTAACTTAATATATATTAAATTATATTATATTAATATATTAAATAAATATATTTATTTAGCATTTACAATATATCTTACTAAAGTATTGTTTCATAATTTATAATAAAATATGACTATAAAACAATTATAATCTTATATAAAGTAAGATCTAGCAAGATTGCCAAGCTACTCTATCCTCGAAGAGAATTTGCTGTCCCCTGGCCTCCCTGGAAACCAGAGCCACACTGACCCCTTCTCTTTGTAAACAGCAACAGCAAAGCACCGAGTGAAGGATCAGAGATTTTCACTGGCCCCTGCTCCAAAAACTCCTCTGTTTCCCAACGCCAGATAAGCAGGAGCGCTGGCTGCTGTCCCAACACTGCCTTCACCCAACAAATTAATTGCTTGTACCACGTCCATTACAGTTGTTCAAAATGACCTCCAACCGTGCACGGCAGCATCATGCTACGTTCCCAACATTGGAAATATTGCTTTATTTCTCCTTTCTGCCAGTCCCCTGCTCGTTGTTGTGCTTCCACTGGTCGGGCGTAACAGGGGGTTGCGTTCCCCCTGCCAGTTGCCCACATAAAAGCGATGTTTAATTATACAGCGCCTTTGAAAGTAGATGCGGGTAAGATCCTCCTGTGATGGAAATTGTGTAGCTCTCCTGAAGGATGCCAGCTATGATGCTGATGCCTTTCTGGCAAAATCTTTGCTTATCCAGTAGCAATTTGGCTGAATCCACGATCTTATTTGACAGACAAGGAAAGAAACATTTCTAAATATGCTTTTGGACGTGTCTAACCACTGTTTAGAATCACCTCGGTTGGAAAAGCCCTTTAAGATCATCGAGTCCAACCGTTAACCTAACCCTGCCATCCCACCACTAAACCTTGTCCATTGTTTACTTCTAAACAAATTCTCCTGCTAAAAAGATCAGGCTTGGGGTTTGGTTTGGGTTTGTTTTGTTTTTTTTTTTCCTTTTTTTGGGTGAAGTTTTGTTTTGTTTTGTTGGGTTTGTGTAAACCGTCAGCGGGGGAGACGGCGCGGGGGAAGCCTGCGGGCCGGGGGGCGGGGGTGGGCTGCCGGGTGCCTGGTCCTGCAGGGAGGAGTCGTGGTGCTCGTGTGCATCGGACCCCAAAATGCCGACCTCCCTGCACGGTGCTCTTTGGGTGAGAAAACCAGAACGGCTTCGTTCTGATCGTAGGAGGTCTACAGCCTGCGCCGCTGTGAGCGCGGTGGTCCCACGGTTGAACCGGGACGGCTACAGAAAGCGCTCGCCGGGCTCTGTCAGCTCAGCGAGTGACTTGTGCCGGGGATGTGATACGATACAGGAAGGACTAACTGTGACGTGAAGTACAAATGTCACATTGCAAGGACTTCCCCGCCATCCCCCTATGCTTCCATCGATATCCCCACTAAAGACATCAAATGCTGGTTTGCTGTACGGACATGGCTTTCTGAGAGTCATTTCCGATTAGGGCTACGACTTTAACGTGATTTAGTACATCGTAACTGAAAATTCTCACTGATGGCTTTAAGAGTAGGTGAGCTCAGTTTCGAGTGGACGTAACCTAATTTTTGCTTAGGAGCTGCTTGTTGAATCCACTCAGCGTGGCTGTTCTGGTGGGCCGTAAGCGAGGAGAGGATGTTTTTAGATTCAGTGGGCTCCGGGCCGTTACGCGGCGCAGGTGCGATACGCTCATGGTGGTGTTTAGTCAGCGTTGTCTCACCTCCAGGTATTCAGTAACCCGAGCCAAAATGAAACGCTGCTTCAAAGTAAACCACGGCAGTGACAGATGCACAGGCTATTATATTTAGTTTCTTGTCTGAGAGGGCCAGATTGAATGCGCGTCGCTGGCTGCGCATGGTGGATGGGGACCAGGTACGATGAAAGGGAGATTACTGGCTATTTTAAGAGTTAAACTTAAAAAGCAGGAAATTGAAAACTGATAAACAGGGGGGGTTTTTAGGCGATGTCCAATTAGACGGTGGTACTCATTACCACAGGAGGCCACTGAAGCCAAGTGCTTAGCAAGAGTGGAAGAGGGACCGGGCACTTTTATGGATATCAAGAATATGCAGAGTAATGATTAACTATATCAATTTTTGTAATGTAATTAGAATAATTTTTCATGCTTCAGGGCTTAAACCAATTTCTAGATATGAGAGACCAGGATGAGACTTATGGTAGGAACAGATTAAAGCCATCTGCATACTGCAGAGCTCCTGCCTTTTCTTCTGACACATCCGCTGCTGTTCCAAGACAAGATCCTGGGCTAGGATGGCCCCTGGGCCTGCCTTGATCAACCGTGTCATTCCTTATATTGCCTTAGGAAATCTGGGGTGGAATATGCAGCCTCATTGCTTAGGTAAACCAGGGTGTGAGGAAAAGGAGGATGAAGGAGAGAGAAAACGGGTTTTCTGTAATTTTGAGCAGACAAACGCGTTGGGTGTAACTGCCGATTTGCCCAAACGAAAAAAAGAGAGAAGAGAGGAAGCTTTCAAAATCATGATGCAGCATCCTGCAAAACAATGAGATTTATTAGAAAGGATCGCTTAGATCTGCACCCTTTCTGAATCCTGAGCACTTAAGGCAAACTTGAGCCACGCTTGCAAACTCTTCGCTATAACCACTAGAGTCAAATTTTTTAATAATAATAAATGCAGCTAAGATTCTCAACGAGGAGCTTGAGGTGAGGAAGAAGTAAATCAACACTGAGGAGCTTACGCTTTGACTGCGCACCTTCAGGTGTAAGAGGGGGGTGGAGGTGGTGTCACCGAGGAATAGCGGAGAAGGACGTCACTTAGGCTGTGCAGCAGGTAACCAACACAACGAGTTCAGGGGCCTGGGGGCATCGAGGGGTGGGAAAGGGGCACGGGCTGGGCTGCAGCTCGGCTGGCAGAGGTTGGAAAAGGAGCGGGTGTCTGTCCCCGGGGCTGCGGGGAGGCAGCAGCCAAGTCACCACCATCTGTGACACCCCCCCCCCACCCCCCCCAGCATGCCTGTGCCCCATCCCGTGCGTGAACTTCCCACGCTCGGGATGGGGGTGGCGGGCGAGCGCGGGTTTGCCAGGGAAGCACGGCTGTGCTTTCGTCCCGTGAGGACCCGAAACGATAAACGGCAAGGCCTGGGTGAGGGCACAAGCTGGAGCATGATACCACATTACAACAAAACGATCTCTTACAATGTTTTCAGCCCATGGAAAAACTAAATTTTGGTCCCAAGCCCAAAAATTGTAATTTCTAGTGGAGAACTCCAGCTGCTTTTACTGTTGTTTATGCTTGTTATTTCCTGGCCCTGCTGCAAAATCCTCCGACCTCCTACGTCTGCCCAGTTCTGCTGCTGCTCTCCAGACGGCTCCTTTCACCAAGGAACACGCGCACGCCTTCACTGGTCCTGGTGGTATTGAACAGCACCGGTTGGGAGACCTCGGCTGTGGTAACTTCTGCCAAATACAAGTCAACGCAGAGAACCAACGTATAGCAACCTGATCTAGTTAGCAGTGTCCCTGCTCACTGCAGGGGGGTTGGACTAGATGACCTCTAGGGGTCCCTTCCAACCCAAAACATTCTGTGATTCTATGATTCTATAAGGAAGAAAAAAAAAAAAAAAAGCTGAAAAATATTGTAAGGACGCAATTTTAAAAATACAGAGATTTAAAGGTGTTAAAATACCTTAATAATGGTTGGAAGATGTGTCACTAACCCCTAGCCAGCTCCACCTCGGTTGAGAGCTGACCAGCGCAGCCACTCGCTTGTGTCTGCCAGACCAGCGCGCCGCAACGTTTCAGCGCGGTGACATAGAACGGGGCTAGGCCAAACCAGATAGAAACCATCAGGTTTTACTGAGGTTTTTTTACTGTTACAACAGTAACAGTTGCGCTGCTCTGACTTCACTGAAATATAATGTGTTGGAAATTAAGCAATCACTGTAGCTGTCCATTAGAGAGCAACGCTCCAGAGCTGTAGCTGGATGGGGCAGCCCGAGCAGCGAGTGCTGCCGGTCCAGTGCGTGCTGGGGGCCAAATGGTGGACAGCGGGGATATACTTCATCTGGCGTTTGTGGAGAAGGAATTAAAGCCTGTCTCCAAAAAAAAGACCTTGGTCTGGCGGGAACCAGGTGCCAGAGATGTATTTTGCGTTACTCTTGAATTGGGAGTGTGACAGGGCAGGGGTTTGCTGGTCAGTGGGGAGCAGCAACAGGTGATGCCTCCCTGGATATCGCCGGTTTGGGATGAAGGGAGCAAACCCAGGATGTCCCAGCATCCTCGAGATCTCGGTGTGCCGAACAAAAACGGGTCTGGAGTTCTTAAAATAGACCATCAGCTGCATTACTTGGGTTTTGGGAGTATGGGGTTACATCCTGACTCCTCCTCCTCCTCCTCCTCCTCCTCCTCCTCCTCTCTGGCTCCGCGGGTACCCACCTTAGCGGGTGGAGGATCTCTTTTCTGTGTCACAATCCGGATTACCGGGTTTGATGCCACAGGCTTGCTAGGAGGCTCCGCACCCGGGCGGCTGGCTCCGCCGCGGCGCTCCCCGCCGGCCCCGCTCCCCGGGGCGCTGCCGGTCCCTGCGGGCCGGGGGCGCCCGCTGCCCGCGCCGAGCCCCGCTCCGCGCCCCCGCCGGCGGGAGGAGGAGGAGGAGGAGGAGGAGGGGGAGGATGCTCCGGAGGGGCTGAGCGGCGTCTCCGCGCCGAGCCGCCTTCCGCGGGCGCTTCCGAGCCGCGGGCCGCCCCGCACCCCCGCGCCCGGCTCCGGCTCCAGCGCCGTCCCCGTCCCGATCCCGATCCCCATCCCGATCCCCATCCCCATCCCCATCCCCATCCCCATCCCCGGCCCGGGCTCGGGCGGCGCGGCCGCATCCTGCGCAGCGGCGGCGGGCGGGGCGGCGGAGGGGGCGGGAGGCGGAGAGGACCGGCCACCATTTAAAGCGGTAGCGGCGCGGCGCGGCTCCCCAGTGCCGTGCGGCCGCGGAGCGCGGCGGAGGCAGCGGCCGCCAGGGCGGGCGGGAGCGGCCGACCCCCCCTCCCCCCCCGCCCATCCCGCCCCGCCGCCCCGGCCCCTCCGGGCTGCATGAAGGCGCCGGGCAGCGCGGGGCATCACCACCATCATCGGCCGGGGCATCACCGCCGCCCGGGGCATCACCACCATCATCGCCCGGGGCATCCTCGCCCGGGCGGCGGCGGCACCATGCTCCGCCTGGGCAGGCTCCTGCGCCTGCTGACTCTGATGAAGTTGCCCTGCTGCCTGCTGGAGTTCCTGCTCTCGGAGGCGGCCCAGGGGCAGGAGATGTACGCGCCCCACTCCATCCGGCTGGAGGGGGACATCACCCTGGGCGGCCTCTTCCCCGTCCACGCCAAGGGCCCCCCGGGCGTGCCCTGCGGGGACATCAAGAAGGAGAACGGCATCCACAGGCTGGAGGCGATGCTCTACGCCCTGGACCAGATCAACAGCGACCCGGACCTGCTGCCCAATGTCACGCTGGGCGCACGCATCCTGGACACCTGCTCCCGCGACACCTACGCGCTGGAGCAGTCCCTCACCTTCGTCCAGGCTCTCATCCAGAAGGACACCTCCGACGTGCGGTGCACCAACGGGGAGCCGCCCGTCTTCGTCAAGCCGGAAAAAGTAGTTGGAGTGATCGGGGCGTCGGGAAGTTCGGTGTCCATTATGGTGGCCAACATCCTCCGGCTCTTCCAGGTAGGGCTGCGCGGCGCCGGGCAGGCGGGCGGCGGAGCTCCCTCCCGGGCGTGCGGGGCCGGGCCGCGGGGCTCTGCCCGCCGCTGGGAGCTCCGCCCGCCCCCCTCCGGAGCCGCTGCTTTCCCTCCCGGCCACCCGCTCCGTCTCAGTGTGTGTGTGTGTGTGTCCCCCACCCCCAGTCTCCCTTCTCCACGGTGCATGGCACTTTCTGGATTTATCGCCCCATTTGCAAGAAGCAATCCGTGAAGGGAAAGGGGGGGTGGGGTGGGGGGAAGACAAGGCGATGTTTGCCATGGGTTTGCGTTAGAAGGAAAGATGGCTCGGCAGGGATGCGGGCGCAAGGCAGCGGGGCACGGCCGGGACGGGCTGCGCGCCCGGGATCTCCGCGCCGTGGGAGGGCGGGGGCTGCAGCGCCGCAGCCGCCCCCGTCCCGGGGCCGGGGAGGGGTGGGTGAGGGGGAGGGGGCATTCCCCGGCGGCACTTGGCGGCGACCGGGCTGCGCTGGGCGACTCCGGGCACCCACCGCGTTTTCCGGGGCCGGCTCTGGCCGGGCTCCCGCCCCCCGGGGGGCCGGGCCGCCCGGCCCGGCCGGCCGGGGCGGCGGGGGGCGGGGGCGGGCCGGGCCGGCCGGCGCCGGCGGCGCCGGGGCCGGCCCACTGACTGTAGGGGAGTGGGGACCGGTGCCACCCGCCCCTCGGCTGCATCCTCCTGCCCTTCTCCGGCGCCCCAAGTCCGGGGCTGAGCCGGGGTTTGGCTCCCCGGCGGCGGGGGGGGGCCGGGGCCGCGGCCCCCGGGGTGGGGGGTGACCCCCGGGGCGGTGGGTGAAGCCGCCGGGGCCCGCGGGTGCAGTGGCAGTGACGGAACCGCCACCAGATGCATCGTGAGCAGCGGAGTTTCTCGCTTCCTATCCTACGCCTTCGCATGCGGAAGGTGGTGGTGGGGTTTATTTTTATTTTTGTGCAGCGGGTGGAGAGATCCCCCGCTTTTCCCAGCTGGAAACTTGTGAGGTTTTCACGGCAAATCCACTCCCTGCTGTCAGCAGCCGTCGTTGCTCCCTGTTCCCATCTGGCCGGCGGTGCCAGGTACGGCCGTCACTTGCGAGGCATCGCTCCGTTTGAGCGATGCGCCTGCTCCCATCACTGCCCTTTGCACTGCCCAGCCGGACTCAGTCCTGTCCTTTTTTCCTGAAAGACCATGAAGGATCTGGTTTGGGTTTTTTTTTTTGCTCGCCTCCCCCTCTTGGCAAATTAAAATGCGCCTTGTACTGCCTCTGGATTCAGCGCTGTGCTGAATCGCTAACAATTTGTGCAGCTTTAACGTGTGGGTCTTGGTATTGAAATGCTACCTCCGAGAAAGCAGCCCCGCTTGTGTGTGCGAGCAAGCCTGGCATCGCTAGGTACGCTGTACTTATTTCTGTTCGGCACTTCTTGCATGACAAACGCCCCTTCCCGGGCTGCAAAACAGATGATCTCATGTTCTGCTTGAGCTGGAGCCGAGAAGCTCGGAGGGATGCGAGCGGTGCTGAAGTTCTGCTGAAGTACCGGTTCAGCAGGCGCTGATCTGCTGTCGACTTCCCCCACCCGTAGGTGGGAATTAGCCAGCTGTTCTCTACCGAATCTTGTTCAAGAGCAAATCCTGGGCACTCTGTAACGGGGAGCTCGCTCAGAAGGAAATCCTGGGCACCGGGAGCCTTTTGTGTGGTGCCACAAGACCTGCAAAATCTTTGGTGATCTGTTACGTAATGGAGTTCGCAGAAAATAAGACATTTAGGCAGCTTCTGCATGTGGAGATATTTATATAAATCTAAATATTTTAATGTATTGTGACTAAGCATCTGTTCAAAATTGCTTTTTAACGAAATCATCCAGAAAGCAGAAACGGGTACATACTGAGAGAGATCTTACTGAATATGTATTTTACAGCTTGGTTCTGCCTTCTTTAAGCAGATTTTGCATGCAATAAAACTCTTCCCTCTTTTCCTCCCCTCCTTCAAGACCCAGTTCAGAACCTGGCCCAGCCAGAGAGAAATAAGAACGAATGAGCTATTTTCAGAGAGAGGAGGAGAACTGGACCTATTAAGCCATGAAGTGCTGTTGCGTGGCGGTGGGTGAGAAGCTGGGAGGCTTTGGAATGAAAAAACCAACTGCCCAACCACCAGCAGCTTGCTCACCTACACACCTTCTCAAATCATAGAATGAATCATAGAATGTTTTGGGTTGGAAGGGACCCCTAGAGGTCATCTAGTCCAACCCCCCTGCAGGGAGCAGGGACACCCCTAACTAGATCAGGTTGCTCAGAGCCCCATCCAACCTGGCCTGGAATGTTCCCAGGGATGGGGCCTCCACCCCCTCTCTGGGCAACCCCTGCCAGGGTTTCACCACCCTCATTGTAAAGAATTTCCTCCTTAGATCCAGTCTAAACCTACCCTGCTTCAGTTTAAAACCATTACCCCTTGTCCTGTCCCAGCTGGCTCTACTAAAAAGATTTTCCCCATCTTTCCTGTAGGCCCCCTTTAGGTACTGAAAGGCCGTAATCAGGTCTCCCCGCAGCCTTCTCTTCTGCAGGCTGAACAAGCCCAACTCCCTCAGCCTGGCCTCATAGGAGAGGTGCTCCAGCCCTCGGAGCATTTTAGTAGCCCATGGCAGCCAGCGTGCTTCTCGTGGGGTTTACTGACCATGGTGGTGGGGAAGGGTGGGTGAATGGCTCCGGAACACTTGCTGTCATGCCCAAAGTGGCTTTTCCCTAGCGTCTCGTAGATGAAAACTCTTCCTTTCCATCTGTGGAGGCCTGTGCAAAGCAATCTTACTCAATAGTGTTTACAGTTCTCTGGCAGTATCCTGGAAGAGAAATATTTGTACTCTACCTTAATGTAGGGAGAAAAAAAAAATTATATATATAACCCATCCAGAGCACAGTGGGGTTTCCTCAGCCAGCGACTGAGGCTTCTGGGGTGTTCTCTCCAGGAGGGGTAAGACTGAGGCGATTCATCTTCCCTTCTGCCTGTGAAGTTAGGGTATCTCTCCATGCTGTCTGTTCCCAATCCAGCACAGAGGTTTGGGACCACCTCCAGCTAAGGCCCAGGGGGGGTCAGCAGGGGAGACCAGTACTGAGGGCCCCTGGTCTGAATTCAGCCGTGTAATGACCGTTGGAAGCTTTGTAGAAGCTTTCCTCTTGTAAAAAATGGTGTGAAGGATCTACGTTAGACTTGGGCTTTTTCCTGCTTGATGAAAGCAAAAGTCCCTCCCATGCCTCTGTATCTCTCTCCCCGCTTACCCCCAAATTGCACCTTTGATAACAGATGAAGGGAGTGGGCGGGGCGGGGGGATTTTCCCCGGAGCCGTGGGGATGGCGCTGCATCCCAGCTGCGTGTGGCTGCTGCCGGAGCGAAGCCGTAGCCCCAACTCTGCCCGCCTCTGCCGTGCCCGCTGACGGAGGGAAGCTCTTGGGGCAGCTGAGACTCAGGCGTAGTCAGAGTTGGGTCATCACTCCGAGTCACGCAGGATGTGCCAATGCCTTGGAAGCGGGCACAGGCATTGCCAATGAGGGCAGTATGTCTCCTAAGGCCAAGTGCATGAGGATTTCTCTTCCAAAATTACAAGTAATGAGAGATGCAACTGCCCTGCACAAGCGCAGGGTTTAGGGGAAGGGGGAGGCTTTCCAGTCAAGTCACTGCCACCGGCGTTGCGTGGGACCTTCCGTGAGTGACCTCAGTGAGGATGTTGAGTTGGACTTGATCTTAAAAGTCTTTTCCAACCTAAACAATTCTATGATTCGATGATGCTGAAGAGCATCCCAGTTGCGCGTCAAGGCCCCATCTCCAGGAGCGAGTTAGACCCCACGCCTGAGGGGTGCTGGAGCACAGCTGGGTGCGTTACTGCCCTTTGAAGGCAACGCAGACGAGCTCCCTGCAGTTTGGCGGTGGCTCCCCTTGGGAGGGGTCGAGCTGGGGGGTGCCTCTGGCTGGATGCTTTATTTTTGTGTCTCTTAACTTCATCCTCTTCAGAAGGAGGGATGCCGGTGCCCTGGCGGGAGGTACGGGAGATGGCCCTCTCCGCTCTCCTCTTCTCCTGGGGGTTGTGCCCCATCCCTGTCCGGGGCCTGGAGGTGTTGTTACGCCCCAAACTTTGGATGCAGGGCTGCGTTGGGCACCAAGGGCCTGTGCCGTTGCTGCAGGGCCTCGGATTAATGCAACAGAAGGGATAATATGGTGTGTGGTGGACCGTGGAGATATCAATGCATAAACATTCAAGTATGTCAAATACAGTGACTTTTTCAAAATACAATTCTATTAGAGCGTGCCAATAAATAGTATGCCGATGGTAAATTAAATATCTGTTCTAAAAATAAAACAATTTGGAAAGCTGTTTCCAAATGCATCAGGGAGTTCAAGGCAATATGTTTTTAGGCTGTTAGTTTTGCATTGTAAAAAAATATTGTTACTTCAGTGTCATAGCTTTCCTTGCAAATTTAACTCCATGAAATTCAATAACTATGCCGAAAAAAAAATCGCCAAATGTTTCATCTGTTTCGTATTTTCTGGGAGTAGAACCATGCAATATGGGGAATATCAGCACACTGATTTCTTTTTTTATACTGGAAAACTAATTTTTGGATTCCCTTAGAACTACAGGCTTCTCATTACAAGCTTTAATAATGAACTAATTACTGCTTCAGGTGTCTGTCCTCGGTGGATGTAATTTTAAGTAGTCAATCAACAGTCGTTCTTCCTTGGCTAAATACCTTTTTTCCTTTATCAGTGATGGCTCCTGGGGCCCACAGGGGTGCGTTACCAAGCCCCTTCAGGGAACGTTTCGGACACCAGCGTGGGTTGGTAGGAGTACAGTGAGATTAGGGGTGTAAACTGAAATGTTCTGTGTGTCCCCTGGGGGCTTTTGGCTGCGGTTCCTTCTGGGGGCGCCCTCCTACTAAATGAACAGGATGAAAGTTGCAGTCCCGCCTTCTGCTCTGGCCCCAGTGCAGCCAGTAGAAACGTGATTATTTGGAAAGGAATACAGCTTGAAAGTGCACCCTCAGCCGGATGCTTCCCTTTTCTTAGAAAAGGGTGTGCGTTTTCCAAGGCTCTCCGAGCGAGGACACCCTCCTTGCCAAAGCGGTGGAAGCCGCCAACGAGCTGTGGCTGGCTGAGCTGCAATGTTCAAGGTGCTGCGACTGCTATCGATGGAGATGGTGGTTCTGTCTCAGCTTCTGGCTTGAGGGAATTAAATTTGGCTCCCGGCACTCAGAGGTGCCTGTTCCTGCTGGATTTGCAGCATGCTCATGGGGAAGAAGGATGAGGGCTGCATGAGAACCGCTTTACAGAGGCTGCGATCCCATGGTTTCAAGAGATGCTTCTTAAGTGTTTGGTTTTTAACTAATTTTGCGCTGCTCATCTGATTGGTTTCCCTAAAATCCTTCAGAATTTGCAAACGGATTGTTCCTCCCTCCCTCCCTCTCGTGTGTTTAAGTTCCCCTTGGGAATACGGGCTATCGGCCCAATGGTTTCTGTTCGTATAGGTTTTGGGTGCAAAGCCAAAGATGCAAGGTGAGACCTCAACTTGACTTACTGAGATGGTAGTAAATGGCCAATTCCAGTTACTGCAGTGTCCCTGCCACGGGGCTGCTCCTGGGTTATCCCTGGGGGTTGGGAAGAGACCTGGCGTACATTAGCGCTATTTTTTGCTAGATGCTAATCTATTTTGTACTGATTACCAGCTTATTGCATTTTCCTCTTCTAACGTTTGATAAGGATACTGGTTTGAGGAAGTGAAGTAACGGTTCATTTTTTTAAAAGATATTTCAGGAAAACTATACGTTTTTCAGTTAGACTCTCATAGAGAATTTAACAAAAAGCTAAAAATAGGAAACAGTAAACTTCAGTTCTTTGCCCCTTTTAAAAAAAATGGCTTTTGTGTTTCTCAGCAAGCTTCCATTTTCCTCAGCTGCTAAATACTTGTCCGTGTTGTTACTGATGCACCTAATAGGTGTCAACGAGCTGGGCCGCGCTGTTCTGCTGTATTGGTGCGGAAACACTGGGCTATGGCTAATAGATGTGGGACCTTCTTTCCTCAGTATGAATCAAAAGTAAAGGAAAATCCTTGCTTCAGGAATTCAGGGGTTTCCATGTGGCGTTACTAACGGGAGGTCGGCAGTGCTATGGATGTGTTTTTCTGGAACGCGGTGGTTTGGAGGTAAAATTTATTTTCTTGCCAAGGCAAAATTGAGTATTAGCAATAATCTCAGCTCTTCATCTATTTCCGAGCGTCTCTCTGTAGCCGTCAGGTAGACGGGGCTGCAGAGCGTCGCGTGGAAGCAGAGTGGCTCTGGGCGAGGGATGCTCGCCCACGGAGAGAGACGGGGGGATGCTGGTGCTCCAAGAGCCAGCAGATAATGGGGGCGGGCGTGGGGCGGGCGCAGGGGGATGCTGGCACACGTCAGCCGGTGCGGCGGAAGCAGATATTCGGCGAGTACACTTGCGCAATTCCCAATTTACTCTTTGAAATGCAATAAGGTGACCTCTTTGGAATGACAAATGGAGGGATCATTTCAAGGCATTAATTTTTATGAAAGAAATATTGATCTGGTTTTGAATCTCATAACACCAATACTTAAAACTACATGTACTATATTATGTATTTTAGTCTATTAAATGAGTTTTGCTCGGAGGCATTAAAACCATCCAACACAATGCTCTGCATCATAATATCAGATGTTGTTATTTCTATTTATAGTGATATTCAAATTAATCTCAATGAGTGACAATGCTGACTGTCCCAGACATCGGACTATGATGAATTTTATCATAATATTGGAAGATACGAAGCATGTAATTAAGGCTGTTTGGAGAGCATGGAATCCAATCTAGGCAGGTCATTAGTGTGGTGGAGTGGGTACCCAGGCAGAGAAAAACCTGAAGAAAAACAAGTATTTCTAAAGCCTTCCTCATTACTGATGATTCACAAGGTCCTGCAAAGCCCTTCTGCTGAAGGCAGGAGAGGTATTCTGAATCATCACCAATTTAGCTGAGAATAAAGCACGGCCCTATTATGGGCCACTAAAATATGGTAGCCCTGCGTGCCCCAGGCCACCGGCCACTCGTGCACGGTCACCAGGCATTTTACCTTGCTGGAATAACTCTCGTTCCTGCAGAGCTAGCAGAGTTCTTCCATCTAATTCTACTGCGCCAGGAAGAGAGCCTTCAAATGACAGCAATGAATATGTAGGGACGGTCTCAAAGCCCTTTAGTTTGTGTCCCCATGTCACAGGGCCTCGGTGCTGCCCCTGCACAGACAGCACGGCAGGGGTTGCCAGGGCACATTATTATTATTTATTTATTTTGCAGTTTGGGGGCTGCTGGGGGTGATGGAACCGGTACTGAGGAGCAGTGTCCGGGCTCCCGTGTGCTGTATTTTGTACCAAAGCCCTTTGCTGGCACCGTGCGCGCGCAGACCCGCTGGCAGGGTGCTGGATGGGGCATGCCTATGGCGAGGTGGCTGCCGAGACCGTCACATCGGGGTCTCGCTCCTTCTCCAGGGGGCAAGTGCCTTCATTTGGCCAAATCTGACAAGTGGTGGTCCATTCCCAGAGAAACCATAACTCCAGCAGCATGGCCCAACTTCCCTCTAATTTAGCCTATACGGAGATACGTGGTGCTTTTGCTGTGTCATCTGGGGCGTCGGGGAGAGGCATTAGCATGCTGTATGAACGCGCCTGTGGTGCAAAGTACATATCCTCTTATTCCTGACGGGGTAACGCAGGCCAGTGCCTCCCTTCCAAGTGCTTCTAAATGAACTTGGCAAGCGTACCCAAGCCCCGGTGAAGTGCTCCTAATGAGGGATCGCCTTTCTCCTTGCCTCGAGATCACGTGAAGCACTCAGACTACCTGGGCTCGGATTTAAACGGGAAGGGAAGGCAGACCTGGGAGACCTTCCCTCCCGAATGCCGCACACTGCCTGCCGTGGCACAGATAAAATCTCCTCACGGGTCAGGCACATCAAATAGCTCCATTTTTGTTACAAGGATAGCCTGACCTGGGAGGGGGGGGGACACACGACACAGTTAGGAGCAGTCTTAGGTTGCAAGATTCCATTCTGATGATGGTTCTGCTTAATGTCTATGAATAAATTTGTGTATGTAGGGGGGGCTTATATATACAAAGATATATATACTTGCATATCTCTATATAAATATATATATCTCTTTAGATGTTTATGCTGTAAATGTAAGTGAGCTGTCTTTTCACGGCTTGCTCGGGGATAAGGCTGGGAAGGGAGAGCAGGCACCAGTGCCGGGCCATGGTGGGGCAAGGTGGGATGGAGCACGCCTCCGCTTTCATTGACTGCCGCTGCTGTCAGCGTGCCGACAGTCGTGTCACCTGCTTGTTGGGCTGTTCGATTCCGTCTGTCTTGCATTGTTATGATGTTAGGACTCAGAAGAATCAATGATGTGTGATTAATAGAGAAAAGACGTGTTTTGGTAACGCAGAGCCACCTCAAAGGCGTTCAGCGGTACTGTCAACGGGTTGGTGTTCAGGCTTGGCTGTCCCTACCCAGAGAGTGTGTGAAGGGAGGACGGGCAGCAACCGTGATGGAAAACAGGGGGAAGAGCGTGGGGAGGTTGGGTGTGGCTGGTGCAGGGTGAGAGGGTGCTGGAAGGAGGATGCTTTGCGGGAGCAGCTCTTGCTCTCCCCCCACCGGCAGGAGCCTCAGGTCTTCCCCCGACAGCAGCTGGGGTGCCTTTCTGGATGGACGGCAGGGCTGCGGTGGGTGGCTCTTCCCTCTGTGGCAGGCTGCTGGCCATGTGCTGGCCACCTTGGTCTCTGCTCAGAGGCTGTTCTGATGGACCAAAGGGTCAAGGTCGAGGTGGAGTTGCTGAGAGCGGTCGCTGTGCAGCGCATTGCCCGGGTAGGGAAGCAGCCAAGGTCAAGTCCGGTGGCTGCACAGCCCAGCTCAGTGCCAGGCAGTGACACAGGAGTCCCAGGGAGGGGACAGCCCCATCGTGTCACAGTAACTGGCACCAGCCACTCACCTTAGCCTCAGGGCAATGCCTTGCTGGAGCTGCTTTACTGCTCCCAGTTCAAAAGCCAGGTAACCTGGACCTGGCTGTGGTGCGGTCCCTGTGCTCCCCCGCCTGCTGTAGATGTGCCCTCAGATCTTGCTCTTACAGTTTTACAGCTGTTTTTGGCTTTTCACTTGCAGGTATAACAACTGCTGACAAAGCCAAAACCTTAAGCTGTAGTTGTCCTGAAAAATGACTCTGATCCAGGTTCTCCTCCGGTGACACAAACCCGTATCACTGCTTACTTCGTCAGAGCTTTCACGTTTCTGTGGTTGATAGTGGGATGTAGCGAAGCCCCCAGTGCTGCTGGGTGCCCGCCGCCGGTGAGGTTCGGCGATAGGAGTCATGGGGAGCGAGCGCGCATCGCCGCTGTCCGCGCTGCGGCATTAACGGGAGCTGGAGGGTGAGCTGGGCTCCGTGCTGCCCTCAAACACCCCTTGCCACTGGAAACGTAAAAAAAAAGAAAAAAATCGATGGTAAGGTGGTTATGGGGGCTTCCCAGGGCTAGCTGGAAGAGTCAGCCCTTTTGTTTGTAAACCAGATTTCAGTTATAGAAGAGATGGTGTAAAAGTGAATATGGACCCTTGCGTGTGACTTTTACAGCAGCCATTTATTACTAGCGAACGCGAAGGCCCTAATCCCAACTTTTCTTAGCAGAGTGCCCATACATAAATAGGACTATAAATCCGAAGATTGTAGAGGAAAGAATCACACACTTAGCACAATTTTCCAGCGTTTTCTTTGGATGCTCCAGCACTGGCTGGTGTTGGTGGGAAGGCAGCAAGCCGGCTGAGGATCTGGCTCTTTCAGGCATCCCTTGGGTACCAGCCCCGGGACCCCCTCCCCTCCTGCTGTCTGGGCCAGGGGCTGTCGGTGCGGCTCCTGCCGCCGACCCCCTCCGCCGTGGTTCCCGTACTTGTGGTGAATCACTGAGCCAAGACAGGACCCATACAGCCCGGCTCGTCCTGGCAGATGCTTGCCTAAGTTCTTTTATAAACTTTTCTGAAGGATATTCTACAGCCTCCATGAAAAACTATTTTTTCCCTCTTAATAGTCAGCTTTTATCCTCTTTGCTGGAAATTTTCCCGGTTTTGTTTTGACTGTGCTTTCACAGCAGGCTGTGAGGCTTAAGTGCAACACAAGGTGCAATAGGTATCTTCCTAAAGCAAGAACTCGCTTCTGCGCGGGAAGTTGGGTGCTAAAGGTAGAGGGTTTGAATGCTTCAGCGGGAGAGATTTGTCCGCAAGGTTAACATACGCTCAGCTGGGACTTGCGAGACTCCATCTCTCTCTGCTTCAGGCTCGAGATACTGGCCTAAATTTGCAGTGGTCAGGATGGGTACTAGTGGTTATTTGACATTCTGTCTCATCCCGGTGGTGCATTTCCAGTCTAGGCTACCTGTGCTAAAGAACAACCAAACAAAAATCCCGCAAGACATTTGCTTCCACAATAGCCCTTGTTTAAAGAACTGAAAATTTTCCAAATCAAGAAAATAATGAAATCCCGATTCTCTCCGTTCAGCCTCTCTGATGGGGAGGACAGCGGGTTCCGGATCTCAGGAGGCCGTTGTGCCTACGTTATCTCAGATGGGAACGCTCAGGTTCGGTGCCTTGCAAGTTTGTTTGCTGCCATTTTAGAATTTGTGTAGAGTAAAGTATTCTGCAAGCTCATATGCAGAAGGTTTGGTAATAAATTTATTATTTCATAAATATTTTAATAACAGTAATTATGCATTCATCAGAATGCAGATTTGTTTCAATGTCATTAAATTCCGCCTCATAATTATATGCATGGTATTTTTGCACACAGTACAAACTGAGTGCAGTTGCTTTGTAAATGTATTGCAGCACTGGGCGACGCGGGAGGAATTTCCACCCTTGCAGGACTGGCGTCTCCAGCTATTGGCATGTCCAACATACCAGAAGAGCGAGACAGCAGGGAATTTTCTTCCATGAGAGTGGAGGATTTGGACCTTAAGAAGCGCAGCAGGCTTCTATTTCCAGTGGCAGCCACCGATGAGCTCCTTAATACCAGATCACAGATAAAATGGGAATTGTGAGATGCAGAGGTGCCAGCTGCCCCACAGCTGATGCGGCCGTGCCAAAACCACACAGACTTTGGGGCGGGCACGCCGGGAGCCCTGTTTGCGCACACCGCGACAGCTACCCCTGCTCCCTGGGCCATCAAAATGCTGCTAAGATTGAGACACATTTACTTCTGAAATAAATTTATACATTATTTTGTCATAAATCTGTACTTTTTTTTTAACAAAGTTATTTTTAGGCTTCTTGAGATAACCCCCCGTAAGCTCGTGTTAGAAGTTCTGTTGCCAAAGCAAGCTTGGCTAAACTGACTACAAGTCTGAGAGCAAATTCCCTTTTCACTGCGACCGTGGCCCCTTACCCTGGGAGAGCCGTGCATTTGCTGGTTTCTGAGCATCTCTGCTTGATATACCCAACTTGGCAGGCTTAACCAGCGTTTTTGTTTTCAGTCGTGATGTCAGAGGCTGCTAACGTTCCATCCCGGTAATGCAGGACCCCAGGTAACACACTCACTTTACACCCCGAGGACAGGCGCAAGCATGTGCTCTCTGATTGAACAGTGAAACAGAGATCATCTCATTGCCAGGATGAGCTCAACGGGCTGTAGATGTCTGATAGACCTCTCATGCCCGTCCTCGGTTCTGACAGTGTATCCCACGTATCTCACCACTTCATTTCCATGTTAAAAAAATTAAAAAAAAAAAAAAAATCAAAGGCATCTTGATCTAATCCCACGTAGCAGCCTGTATCTTGTGCGTCTCAAGGACAACACGGAGTTTAGTATTCACTGTGTTACATTCTCCATTGATTCCCCAGTCCCCAGCCTTCAGCATTTGAATTTTCTTTGACATTCAGGTCCATAACCACCTCTCTTGCGCTGTAACGCGTATTCTGGCTGTGTCCAACGCTTGCCGCTGCCCTCTCCATAAAACTTCAGAGTCCAGAACTTGCAGCTCGGCTGACGCAGGCAGAACAACCTGGGTTGCCTCCTCGCCTTCCAGACCTTCCTACTGCGTATAAAACGGAGTCGATAAAGGCCTCTTGGGAGCGTTATTAGCGGTGCCTTCCTTATCGCGTCTTTCCCACTTGCTGCTTCCTTTGTGTTTTCGATCCCTGCCTGCAGGGATAACCCTTCCCACCCTGCCTGCCCTCACGTGAGGATGCGTGGGGGCTTCCCAGAGGCCCACCCGCCTATTCCTGGTTAACAGGGGCTGATGGCATGGCTTGGCTGGTTCAATTTTAAAAAGTGATTCTGTATGGTTGGGGTCAAGTTCCCTGCCGATAGGGGTAAGGGGAGCTCTGACAGCTTACACCAGCTGAGGTTTTGTTCTCTTCTATGGATTTATTCCCTTTAGAAATGGGTACAGTCCCCAGTTCTGTGATCTTTGGGGCATCGGGTATGCTGAGATGCCCTTAGTGTGTGGTCACTTCTCAGGGCCATGTGTACCGAAGAGATGAGTATGAAATAATAAGATACAGGTTAATCTAATGGCTGGCTGAAAGCTAATAAATTCTGCTGTTGTCTTGAATTTAATGACAGCTCCTAAGAGCCTGGACAGCATCACCACCAGCTTTAGTTGTGCCAGTGCCTTGCCACTATAGAGACAAGACAAAGTGCCCAGAGTTGTTTCCCGTGCTGATCCCATCAAGATGGAGTCCTAATAGGTAGGATCAAGGCCAAATCCCATTTAATAAAAAAAATGGCAGGAATAAATCAAAATTTAAAGGGAAGCTGTCAACTCAAATTTGGCTGGAAGTTTTTATTTTTATAGAAATAAAATCCAGCACTAATAGAGATGTTTTAGTGATTTTTAAAGAAGGTAATTTTGTGGTGGTACTTGAATGCACAGGAGTGATACTGACAATAAAAATTAATTAAATGACTTTTAGTGGTTTTGTAGTTTTGCTACCTGACAGCAGTACAGACAATCTCAGAGTAAGAGCGATGTAAAGGAAATTATCTTTTTAAGGTGCGTATGCCACTGAAGGCTTTGCAAAATCAGGAAAAGCTGCTTTGATGTCTTGATTCCCCAGCAAGTCTGTGGCAGCCCGGAGCTCCCTGCCTGTCCCAATGCTTGAGAACGTTCCCTGTAGTGGAACGCTGGTGTCCTGGGTCGAGTGGTTCGTGTGCTGAACGGGGTTCTGGAAGCTGACAGAAAAAAATTAATTCTCCATCTGCCTGCAGCAACCACGATGGCATCGGCCCTTAGGGAGTTACAGCTTGTTTTCACTTTGTTAGCTACATTGGCTATGTGGAAATGGGGAAATGCCTCGGCTTCTTCAGGCTTTAAGGGGCACGTCCAGGCCAGCTGCAGAGGTCTGTGCCACTCCGAGATGGGTCAGACGGGCGTCAGGCGGGTGGACGGCGTGCGGGGCTGCAGAGCAGAGGTGCTGCGGTCCATGGAGAGGCAGCTTGCCGTCTTGAGGAATCTTTTTGTTGTGATACGGTAAGCTGCGAAGGGCATTAAATCCACGAAGAAACGGAAGAAATCACAAATACAGCTTTTCCCACCTGTGATAAATGTATTTTGCTAGAGAATCAAATTGGTATTAAAAAAAAAGCCCCCAAACCCCGTGCTTATTTTCTCAGGAAGAATCTTAGAATCATAGAATCACCTCGGTTGGAAAAGCCCTTTAAGATCATCGAGTCCAACCGTTAACCTAGCACTGCCATCCCACCACTAAACCCTGTCCCTCAGCACCTCATCTCTCCTTCTTTAAAATATCTCCAGGGATGAGGACTCCACCACCTCCCTGGGCAGCCCATTCCAGAGCCTGACAACCCTCTCGGGGAAGAAGTTTTTCCTAAACTTCTAGCCTAAACCCGCCCTGGCGCAGCTTCAAGCCATTCCCCCTCGTCCTATCATCTGTTCCCAAGGAGCAGAGCCCGACCCCCACCTCACTCCCCCCTCCTGTCAGGCAGTTGTAGGGGCGATCAGGTCTCCCCTCAGCCTCCTCTTCTCCAGACTAAACACCCCCAGTTCCCTCAGCTGCTCCTCGTATGACTTGTGCTCCAGACTTGTGTTCTTCTTACATTTCAGAGGAAAATGAATACCTCTAAGCACAAAAGCACTGAGGAATGAGGCTGGTAGCCCTTCTATAAAATGTCCTGCCTGAGACAAGCAAAACTTTGGCTGCTCTCTCTAAGTAAGAAATCCATCTGTCAGCGAATTGATAACTGTTTATTCAAATGTGCGTTATATGGCGGCGAAGGCTCCTGTGTGAAATAAAGCCCACGTTTGTTTCTGGGCATGCATCTGCACTGTGCTGCAACCCTGCACTTAATATTTAAATATGTGATGGGCTCTTTCCTGATTATCATAACCCAGCGGTTGATCCGGGCTCAAAACCCTTATCAGCCCCAGGGAGAAAGCCGCGTGCAGAATTCCAGGCGGGCCGTCAGCCGTCGCGCTGCCGCCGGGCTGGGGAGCAGATTGGGGGCTCCCCCGTCGGGTGCCAGGGCACATTTTGGGGGGGGAGCAAGCAAGGAAATGCTGCGGCAGCCAGGTAGCCGAGGCGTGTCGATGGTGCTCTAAATGATGAGCAAAGTTGTACCAGCTTATCAAAAGTATGAACAGATCCAGCTGATTTGTGGTACCTCCACGTGGCAAATTAGTATCTAAATTTCTGTGCAATGGTTTATTTATATTACTTCGGTTTTCCTTTTGCTACTTTTTCCAATTGAATTTTTCAGCAATAAATGTGCATGCTTCTCCCTCCTCCCTCCCTCTGCTGTTCCTCACTCAGCTCCTAAGCAGTCTGGAAAATCGGTCTGACAGTCGATCCTAATCTCCAGGGTGAATTTTAGATAAGATGCTACTGGGCTCATGAAACGAAGTTTTTTCCTTGCGCCATGATAAGCATATCACCAGCTAGCAAAACTAGCAAACTGTTCTTCTTGTCTTTCCTGCTGTTTTTATAGCGGATGTTAAATCTTATCACTTAAACTATAATAAATACAGTACATGTTAAAAATAACAAAAATAATGAGGTACAGTTTAAACACACAGCTAGGAGAAAAGATGATCTTTCTCAATTGAACTGTGTTTGTACTGTTCATGAATCTTTTTGTCATATTTGTTGACTGAGGGTTTTTTTTTTTAATGTGCTCCATGAAGACAAATTAAAAATGCCAGTTATTTAATGAAATGAAATTGCACTGAGGTTTGTGCTGCTTCACCTCTCAGTTTTGTGCTTTGCATTGGACCTGGTATCCCGACCGTTTCTGGGTGGTGCTGTGGTTTGCTGAGAGGCGAGGTGGAGCCTGGGCTGGTTTGCTGTGGTGTTACCTGGGCAGGGTGGGAACGCGCCCTGGGGCTTGGCGAGGCTGGGGATTGTCAAAGCCAGTAAGTGGAAATAAAGTACATTTCCAGTTCCTCCCCTTTTCATTTTATCCCAGCCTATGTCTGAAAACCAAATCATTATATTGATTGTTACTATAAAACTCAGTAAGACATTTGGTTTTTAACCGGTGATAGTCTTCTGGAAGAGTGTTTTGATGGTGAAAATTAAAGTTACAATGAATTCCTCAGACCCTTTGTTTGCGGACGTCCTTCTCGCCACACCTATGCTCTTTGAGTGCTAATTTTCCCCACCGTCTGTGTTTGCAAGGTCAATTCCTTCGCTTGCTTTGGGCTGGCTAAATCCATGTTGACTTTGGGTGGCCGGTGGACAACATAGGGATGCTTTGGCCCTCCCGTATTGGGAACGGTTTCTCATGGTCCATGGCGTTCCCCTGGTGACACTGGGACAGCAAGTGGTACAGGACCTAGGGACTCCATCAAAAACCTGCAGCACGCCTTATAGCGAGCCTTTAAGGGCAGCGCCTACGTGCTTAGTGGATTACCTGGGATACTGATCACAGGGAAGGGGCATCTTCAGGCTAAATGACAGCCTGTCACTGCACAGAACAAAATACTCTGATAAGCCACAGCAATTTTAAAAATAGAAACCGGGGAGAAAATGGACTTGAAGGTACATAGCACTCAGCCAGCCAGGAATTGGTGCTAATGGGCCTTGCGCTGTGCTGGGGATGGAGGGCTGCGAGCTCTGCCAGGGCAGCTAGCTGCAGGTGGGAGCAAAGTTACTGCTCTCATACGTCTCCCCTTATCAACTTTATTTTTGTTTCTAATTTGGACAAAGAGCTCCCTCAGCCTTGAACTTTTCCTTGTTTGGCTGCTGGCGGCTGGGCCAGGCGTGATGGGGGAATCAGGTGCAAAACCCACGGCTGCTCTGTAGGACTTGCTTTACTTCGTAAAAACTTGCATCATATGAAATCTGTTGGGCCTAGATTAGATAATATCTGATTTCAAAAAGTAACACATGACCTGGCTCCTGAGTCTAGCAGATGAGTACTTGGTGTAAGCCTAGGAAAGACGGAGATGTGGTTTTTATCTACTCCTGCCCGCTCCCTGCTCTCGGTCCTGTGAGCTTTCCAGGTGAGCCCCCAGCAGCCCCAGGGACCCTGCTTGTACCCAGGGACTGGTCAAGTGCCTCCCCCATCACCTGGAAACCCCCCATGGGCGCTCGGACTGGTCTCACCGCTGCCTTCTGCAGCCAAGGGATGCGCGGCACACGGCCGGGGTGAGCAGGGCCTGTCTATTCCCCATGCTCAGGTGTGGACAAACTCTCTGGAGCCTCTCAAACTTGGCAAATTTATTGCCAGAACAGCAAAAAAAGGAAGAAAAAAATGTTTGCTCTCCCAGTTGTTTCCCCGGCCCCCCCCCCCCCAGCTCACATAAATTAAGCAAAACTGGAATCTGTTTTCCTTAACAGTTGGCAAAGGGTAGGATGTACTATTAAACCTGAACCCACTGGCAGATGCAAAACCCACAAAGCACTTCACCTTTTTTTTTGAAGGCGTATTGCTCATCTTAATTTCGGGCATCACAGATATAAGAAAAATATTTGGAAGATATTGCTTGGGGGGTTTTGACTTATAAAATATACCCTGTCCTAGGAATCAGGGTGTAACTCAGCAGAATTTGCATGTAGTGTATAAATCCTTCGCCATGAGGGCCATCCTCATGCGAAGAAAGCTGTCCAGCAAGGTTTTGACCTCAACTGGGGCTCCTAACTGCCAGTATAATACTAAAAATACATAAATTATTGTAATGACAGTGCATAAAGAGCTGAGTTTTTTTGGCTGCAGTGAATTTATCAGCAGAATTGCAGAGATCGCCCTTACCTTAGGTTTTTGCTCATTGTCTTTCAGAGATGAACACAAAATCTGCCCATAAATAACCAACTCAACATTTCCTTCCATGGCTTTGAGAAGAGAGAAGTCCTGCCAATAGCCTCACAGCCTAATAAAGTGAAGCGTCTTCTCATGCAAAAGAAAACCCTGTCCACTTTTAACATGGAATAATCTCTGACTGCCAGGTTTGCTGACTTTTCAACGTACCGTTCCTTGACTTGAGAATCCCAGTTGGTCAGGAGAGCGATGCACGTTATTTTGGCAATTAAGTATCATTACCTTTACTGGTTTTGGTGAGATGGATGTGCTGGTATTGTCAACAGCTTCGATGCGATGATAGATGGAAAGAGTTGTGGTGAAATCTGGTTTCTGCCTTGGCTAATATTTGTGCCTACAGTAGCTTTGGGCATGAACCAAGGTGGTATGGATGAACACGGAGTCGTGAGTCTTAACCCCAGCCAGCGTGAGGATTAGAGCCTTTTTCTTGGCAGTACAAAGGGAATCAATGATACCTTTAAATTCTGTGTAAGAAACCCTATCCCTGAAGTGTCAGAAGTAAAACCTTGCCTTTGCAGCTTCAGAAAGGCCGGTGGTTGTTGCTGGAGCTCTGTTAGGACCAGCTCAGTGATGTTGGTTTGAACTGCCAAGCACTAAGCACTGTGAAAATCCAGCCCACTAGGACAGATCCTAGAGGAGGCAAACGTGCTTTAGTGTTATTTTTTTTTTCTTTGTGTTAAAAGGAACTTCTCAGGTTAATTAGTTGACTTTTTTCCCCCCACTTGGCGCTTTATCATTATGTATCTCCCAGTGAGTTTGTAAATTCACACCTTGTTGACAAGAACATTATTCTGGGGAGTAGCAATGGCAGCTTGGCTGGTAGCATGTCAAACCAACAGCATCTATGAGGTCCTCTGAGTGCCGCGCTGGGAAAAGCAACAGATAGGGCTATCCAGATAACTGGAGAGATGCGATCAGATGCTTTATTTGATATCTGATCACACTCTTTGGAGTTTGGGGACTGGCATTTTTTGTAAATGTCACTCAGAAAAAAACACTTAAAACTACAGATTTTTTTTTAAAGCTTGCCCAAAAGGCTCAAAACTCAAAACCATTGTGAAGTTTTAACGCAATTTTTTTTAATGGAAGCGTAGACTGTCACCGTAACTCATGGCTACAGGAGCTCGGATTATTAAAAAAATCATACAAATACAATTGCAACAGCGGTAAAATTACAAAGCTCTAAATATGCTTTCAGATGCTCAGGACATTACTCCAGACTTTCTCCAGTACAGGAAAGAACCTAAACTTGGAAAAAAAAAATATGTTTATAGGGAATGTTTAGATTTCTCATTCAGTAGATTTCAGCGCTTTGACAAGTGAAGGTAGACATTAAAAATAAAGAGGTCTTGTGCTCTCCAATTTAAAAATACTCACTAGTGAAGGGATGCTAAAGGCAAAAAGACCTTTGTGAAGCCAACTGTAGCTAGAATATGATAAAAGCCCTGAGTAAACAGAACATCCTTGAGAAAGAAAGGTCAGCCTGTGGCTTGTAGCTGATAGCTGTAGGATGTGGCTCACAGTGGGAGATGCCAACCTGTCTGGGAGCTTTCGAGATGGTATCTCTTTGTAATAGGATTAACAGATCCTGAATGGGTTCTTCAAGTCACTCTGAAGCAACCCCCAAGATATAAGCGCAGAAGGACCAGGCCTTGCTACTCAGTGAGACAACTTACGACCATCTATGGAAGAAAGGTCCCGAGGTCATGGAAAATGACCATTGAGGAGCCCCTCCACAATGACCAGTGAGAACCCCCAAAGACCACCGACACAAATCACTGAGCATGAGTGACTGGGAGGGGAATATGTAAATAAATTTCAGGAACTCATTGTCATAAGACAACCTTTTCCAGGAAAAATTAATGAATATGTATGTAAAACTTGAATATAAGCTGTGCAGCTAACGCTGTGCAGCACACACATTAGGAGGAGCGATCCCCTGTGTGTCCAGCGCTGCAATAAAGAATATCTGCTTGATAATCTGGCAAATTGACTATTGAGTCATGATTTCGGCTTTTCGTGGCTTCTCTAGTACAAAATCTGTTGAAATGTGATTAAAATCTTAGATGGTTCAGAATTGTACTCGTGTGGTGTGTGAAATAGAGTGCGTAAAGATAATTCATGTGCGCTGGGATCCCGTCGGCGTCCCCAGCTGTGGAGCCATGTGGACCTAGCGCGTTGATGGTTTTGCCCTTTTCGACTCTGTCTTGTACTTAGCTCACTAATCCAGGGCTTCGGCTGGTTCTTTTGGCATCCCAAGTTCTTGATCCTCTTCAAATAGTTGACATCCTCTCAGTGCATTAATTCCTCTCTGGCGTTATGATGATAAGGTATTGATGAGAAAACTCAGAAGATTAAGACTTGAGTTGAGTGAGAATAGGACTAACCTTGATTAATGCATGTTACTGTTTCTTATATGACAATTTATCTGCTCTTAATTAATGTTGGTAAGTGTACCTTATAGATACGTGATTATAGACTGATTTAAAAAAACACAATGAGCTGGTGAGTCTCTGTCATGATCCCACAAGAGATGTACTTTGCTGGCAAGAGAAAAAAGGTAGTTACCAATATGGCTAAGGCATCCGCACCCCGGGGATCCGAGGAGATGACTGCTGGCTGCAGCTGACCTCCGTCTCTGAATTAAATGGAAATTGAACCGAGCAGCCTAGTGAATCTTCTTCAATTTTGCCAGGTTTTATTGACTCCTGTAATTGTCCTAATGAAACACTGCATTTAAGTTGTCTAGTCTCTCCCACCCACTATTTTCTCTCTAGCTTTTCTGAAAGTCTGTTTTTTACATGGCCTGCTCTCGTATGCAATTCTTTACATTAACAGTTTTAAAACGACAGTTCTTCTGTATCTTTTTTAAAATGTTCTCTGGGGAATTAAGCTTCAAACAGGGAAATTGTATGTTTCATTAGCAAAAGGTTTCAGGCTTTATCAGAGTCTTTTTGTTATAGTTGTCATGGAGGTTTTTATTATTATTGTTAAATTGAATAATGGGGAGGAACCTGTTCTTAAGTCTTTGTACAAGAACTAAAATTTAAATCCAGATAAATCTGCTCTGTTTGTAAAAGAGACTTTTTAAGGTTAACTGCATTTAGTTACAATCACTGGAAGTGCAGCTTTGTTACTTTATCTGAATTAGATAGCAAGGGCTTTTGCAACTGTAATAGGGGAAGATTGAGCCCGACTTTTAAATTTAGATTGAATATCTGGTGGTTATTGTTCAGGGACTGTCATTTCTTGGCAATCAGAAGAAAGCCGCCCTTGACCTCTCAGGGCTGCTGCGGGACCCTAGCGGGGATGAAGCCTTTTGGTAGTGGCATGGAAAGAGATGCTTCAAAAAGACCTGGCGGGGGATTTTCTTTGTAGTAAGTACAAAACAATTCCTCCCGAGTGGGGAGCGAGGCGTTCCCCAGGCGGAGCAGGTTGGACACGTCACCGTGTTCATGGTCCTCAACGAGGACAGATGTTCCTGGCACTGCTCCTTCTCCTAAACTGCGGTAGCCCGGTGATTTGGGCCAAATATCTGTGGACAACTTTCCTCTGGCCTTACCTGGTCAGTACAGGCAGTGCGGCCGGTGCCGGAGCACCCTCACCCGTGGCTCACCGATGCTGTTGCCAGTTAGCATCACCTCTGCGGACGCATCCTCCGCACCAGCAGCTCAGCTGGAGCATCGTGAAGCTGGAAAAAATCACTATACTGGAGACGGGATGCTAATTCTTAATTCTGCATGAACTCAGCCTTATTCCTAGCCATCAAACATCCCTGGGACAGCAACAGCTCCTGATTTCTTGGGGCTGGGATGGAATCTGAATAAGCAATAAAGAGATTAAAAGCTTGGATCCGAGCGAGCTCTTGCAGCTGGGAGTCACCGCAGCAAGAAAAGCAGAGGCAGCGGAGTGTAACCTTTTTTGAAATGTGGGTCAAATTCAGCGAATAGTTTTGTCCAAAAAAAAAAAAAGAAAGTAGAGGAATAGTTTGAAAATGTAAAAAAAAAATATTAAAAAAAAAATCATTATTTCAGCATATTCAGGCTACCCCAGACTTTAGGGAGCTCCCAGTTCAGAGAAAGCGTGAAATGTAAATACTTTATAGAATGCTTACTGTGACCATCATACTCATTCTGCCTATGAAATGCATCGGTTTTCCCTTCGGATGCTGAAGTTTGTTGACAATCAGGAATTAGAAGAGTCCCCCCGGATTGTTTTGGTGTTACGCTATGGGAACTGCCTTGTAATTACCCCAGTAAGGCAAATTGCAGCAGGCATTTTAAAATAACAAGTTTAGTTACTGACCTTTTTCAAAGGCTTTGATGGAAGATGTGAAAAATTGGAATTCATTATAAGATTTCTAATTTTCTGACATTAAAATAGGAAAGACTTTCTCAATGTGCATCTTCTCAAATAGTTATCGTCAAATGTCCTAGTTTAACAAAGGTCCCTCGACTCTATGAATGCCAATGAACTTAACTATTGAATTTATAAATCGGTGCTAATATATGCTCGACAAAAGGGAAGGATTTCTTTCGGTGTATACGTTGCTGTCATACAATCCATTACTGTGGTAGAAATGCCTGAATGAGTTTGGTTTAGAGGTGCATAAATACATTTAAATTGATTTAAAATTAGGGCTATTAAAATAACTATACAAATCCCCTGCGAGCATTTTGGGGCAAAATTAAATTCAGGACACCCATAAAATATAAATATATATCTATGAACGATAATATATGATTTCATCATTGTCATTATTTGGTTTTTGTTTAAAGTCACACGAAAGCACAAAAATAATTCTTAAAGCAATTTCTCAGACCCTAGGGAAGGTAAACAAAAGCCTCTGAACGCTGTTTACTCTTGAGAAGAATGAGCAGAATTCTGGTTTGGTGCCAGTTTGTTTATTTTTCTGTGGGTGGGGTTGTTTGGGGGGGTTATCACCGACTTGAAAGACCCTAAGCAAAACCATTCTTCAAGGCTTTGTTTAAAGACACAATGAGACAGTCCCTGCTCTAAAGAATTTACCATCTGAGCAGAAAAAAAAACAAAGGGATTGGAGGAAAGATGTATTATCTCCCTCTTGCAGATGGAGAACTGAGAGGCATAACAGATTAAGTGAATTGCCTCTGATCGTTGGAGACAATCTGCAATCGCTGTGCAGTGAACTTCCATAACGTAAGTCCCCGTGAGAGCCGCGGCCACAAAATCATCCTTCCCCATCCCGAGGAGCTGGGCGAAGGGCGAGTTCTCCCATGGGACACCGTTTCTTGTCCTTCTTCCTTGCTCCTAGGGCTCGATATCCACACACTGTTTTCCTTAGCATCCTCCACACTGCTCCTAGCATCTCTACGGCAAAAGTCTTCCCTTTGGAGGAACAGTGGGCTGTGACAACGCTGGTTTGGTTGCCCAGCCTGGTGAGATTTCTTATTGTCGGGTGAATGGGTTGACAGTAAGCCAGGCAATCAAGGTTAACGGGGGTGAAAAGGATAGCTCTTAAGCACCTGTAGCTGTTTACTGATAAAATGGGGTATAAAACTGAAAGGATCAGAATATCAGTATAGGAGGAAGTCAATGCCATTCCCTTTATTCCCTTTAGAAAGAAAAAGAGAAGGGAAAAAAAACAAAAGTAATGCCCCAAAGTAGCAATACAGTGTGTCCAGGGAGGGAGCAAGACTGAAGAAGGTGGGAAATGGAGATTAATTAAGGAGACAGTGACACAGATGGGATCAATCAGGAGACAAATGAGGAAGATGATAAATGAGAGAGGAGCTGGCTGTGGGGAAGGGAGAGTGGCAGGAGAAGAGCAGCAGAAGGGGCATGAAGAGCAACGAGGGGAAAGAGCACGTTCTTACCAGGTAAGCAGTAATCTGAACCGACTCATTGTTGCAAGATGAATATTCAGGCACTGTATTATAATGTATTTGTGGGTATGTTTTTCTAAAGGAATATCAGAAGATAAGCTCAGTGAAAAAGGCCCTTGAGCTTTCCTCTCCAGAGATAATTCCAGTGTTCTTAAAACAAGAGGTTGAAAACTCCCAAAGAAAGTTCCTGTCTTGCCTGAATTCCTCCCCAGAAATTCCTGTTTTGCGTCTACTGGCTCTTAAGACACCCAACTCAGTGTGTTAAACACCCCCTTGGATGGGCAGAAGAGACTTTAATTCAGTGCAGCAGTCATCTTCTTGCACGCTGCTGTGCAGCTTTGCTGGGACCTTGTGCCGGGCCTTGGGAGCTGAGTGGAGGCTTTGGCATTGATAAGTCTAAGTCCATAGGAGCAACTGAAATTCAGGCACTGGTTGGTTTTTTTTTTGGGCGGAGGATGAAGTGTATCACATACACCTTAGAGAAGGCTTTCACCTGAGGGGAGGAAAGGGAGCACTTTGGAGTTTGTGCTGTGAATTTTTCTGCAAAGAATGGCTTCAGATGCACTTTTCGTAATGCATGACGTTATTTTAAGAAAGGCTGCATTATTAAATTTGGGTTTGTCTGTGCAAACAAACATGAATTGTTTTGCCTGCTCAAGTGTCTTCTCAGTCACCCATAAATAAGAAAATGACTTGGAAGTACAATTGATCAAAAATGATGCATTGAGTTTTTCCCTACAAGGAGGCCATTGAATTCGGAGTTCTGTCAGGTCATGAATTTCTCGCCCATCCACAGAAAGCCTTTCTCCTTCAAAACTGCATTTCATAATAATATCTTTGTTTCCTGCAAATGATGCAATAATTCAGATAAATCTGTACCCATTGAGGAAAAATAGAAATGAATTGTGTGTGACATGTAATGAATTTCCAGCCTGTTCGTAGGGAAGAGGTAAACAGGTCTGAGAGCTGGCTCGTGGTTTCTCCCTGGAGAATAAGGGTCTGTCCAGTGGGTGCTGGGTAGGGCAGATGAGAAATCTTTCCAAGTGTGTTAAAAATGAACAGAGGTGATCCTGGAGAGGCACCTCTGGGATGCCCTCGTCCTTCGTGCTGGTTTTTCTTTTTCCACCACCCAGAGGGTTGCGGTCATGCGTGCTGTGGGTGAGGCTGCCAGCCACGGCTGGGCCGGCGGTGGGAGCTCTCAGGAGGAGGTGCTGGGGCCGAGCTGCTCCCCGTGTCCCCGGGGAGAAGGTGCTGGGCTGCAGCAGCTCTGCTGCGTAAGGACGGGGGTGCTGGCTCCAGCACAGCTTGCTCGCCTTTGCCAGCTTCTGGGGCTGCTTCTGTGGGCTGGAAATAAGACGGGTGGTTCCTTGCACAAGCACATCCAAGCAGGGGAAGGAAGGGACTTGCAGCCTTATAGGTTTGGGGGATTTCTGTCTTCAAAGTTTGGTTCAAATTTTGTTAAAACCACTTATATTTGCTTAAGAAATAGTATCAGGTGATTGTTTCCCAGAATAGTAGTGTTTTGGGTTTTTTTAATTTAGCAAGGTGCATAGGGAATGGGCTTGGGATTGCCTGCTTGGCCAACATGGGTTGGGTTTTTGTTGAATTGGCAACTTTCAAAGACAGCAGGTGACTGCAGAATGCCCTGGCTTCTGTGTGTTTCTGCCAGCCAGATTTTTGGCTAGATTACCCTACAAAATATCCTGAAGGTATTTAAAAGACATGTAGATGTGGCACTTGAGGACACAGTTTAGTGGTGGACTTGGCAGTGTTAGGTTTACGGTTGGACTCGATGCTCTTCAAGGTCTTTTCCAACGTAACTGATTCTGTGATCCTATAAGAAAGCACTTACAGATATATTGGCTTGAGCAGTAAATTATTTAAATATTGTTGCAAACCAGCGCCATGCAGTAAGGACAGATTTCCCGTCGGGACTGTCATAGCTGCAGCCACAGTGATGCCAAACCAGCGCGTGTTGCCACCTCCCCGTCCGTGTCGCCTGCTTTTTGCACCCTGCTGCCGTAGTCTGTCTTCTGCATTGTCTGAGGGTGCCGGAGGCCTGGAATTAGGAGCACCAAGAGAATTTTGACGAGATCAGGTATGTAGTTATAAGTAGATTAGGAAACGTTGGCTGTAAAACTGAAGTTTAATAAATGGGTCGAACTTCTTCCAGTTCAGGGAGCTAATGCAGACATATTCCCATTCAGAGAGCCCACATCAGTGCCATTTAACCTACAAGTTACTGGCGTTAGGACAGATGCACTGAAATTAATTTGATCTGTTTGACCTACATAGTTACACAGGGTGGAAATAATAAGAAATAAACAAGAAGATGAGACCGCATTAGAGCAAATCCTATTTTTGTCCTATTTTTTTTTTTCTTGCCTAGTGAATAAAAATCAAAGGGATATACTTAAAAGTGTTTTAAATAACCATCCTTGTTAGGGGCTGGTGGGAAGGGAAAGGCTTGTCGTTACGCAATAAAAGATGTCGCGCTGATCCTTACATGCTGTAGGGGAAAATAAGGAGCAAAAGAATACAGTAAACTCCTCTTTCCTGAAGGAAAGGAGCAAACCCTCCTGGCCGCTATTCCAGACCCGGAGCAGTCACGGACCTGCCCAGCAGAAAAATATGCCTTGAGCTGGCTTTTAGTCAGCACTGAAAGATGGGGTTACGGAACTCGAAGCTGTATTTTAAAACCGTGTAAAAGAGAGAAAATTATCAAGGTAACAGGGGCTTCTTAAAAACCCAAGATAATTTGAAGTGCAGTTGGGTATGTATTTGTAAGCGTAGTGTTTGTTATTCCTTCCCGTATGTGGTGGGGAGTTCATGCCCCTGGAGGGGAAGGCAGTGAGCTGGGAAGCATCACCTCCTGCTTGGGGGGTTGCCCCCCAGGTTGCCCCCGGGCAGCACTGTGGGCGGGTGGCTCCCAGGGAGATGCCAGGGCAAGCGATGGGTGCTGATGTACTGCTAGGCATCGCTTTGCTGGATTTAGATATCAGTTGGAAAATTCAGGGAAACGAAGGCAAACCAAATCAGCTGTGCACGATCTTGGGTACGTGGTGCATGTGTGCACGTGTGCCTAGGGAGGAACTTACAAATATATCTTAAGGGTGGGTGTCACAAGGATGGAGCCAGACTCTTCCCAGTGGTGCCCAGCGCCAGGCCAAGGGGCCATGGGCACAACCTGAAGCAGAAGAGGTTCCAGCTGAACGGGAGGAAGAACTTCTTGACTTTGAGGCTGCCCGAGCCCTGGTCCAGGCTGCCCAGGGGGGCTGTGGAGTCTCCTTCTCTGGAGATCTTCAACCCCCGCCTGGCCGCTGTCCTGTGCCCCCTGCTCTGGGTGAGCCTGCTTGGGCAGGGGGGTGGCACTGGGGGAGCTCCCGAGGGCCCTGCCAACCCCTGCCGTGCTGGGATTCTGTGAACACACTCTCATCAGTTGAAGTGGGAAAGGAGGAATGTATTGGGGGCCAAAGCAGCCTGGATGCTGCCAGTCCTCTGGGATGTCTGCAGGCGTACCAGGCTCTGCTTGCGTGTGGATGTGCGAGAGGAGAACAGGAGAAATGCTCCGTCCTCCTTTGTCGAGATGGGAGCGAAGAGAGGGAGGATGAGCCCAATGGCTCAGATCCAGCTGACCCCACTGAAACAACGAAACCTATGAGGACTCAGCTGCTGGGCTGGGTTGGTTTTTTTTTTGTAAAATTAAAACTGTAATTCTTGGAGAGAACAAGGAAGCGATTGCTAAACGGTCGCAGTGTGTCTGAGGATATCGTTGTGTAACTGAATTCTGGAGAGCCAAAGGGAGGAAGGGGTTAATGATGCTTTTTGAATGTTATCTGCCATGGGTGCTGGGCTTTGAGAAACAGCAGCTGAATAAAGAGTTTTAATGAAAGGGATATATTGAGTAAAAGAAATGGGTCAGAAATGTCATGACTTACAGATAATGGTAGGACAAAATCTTACAGGCAATTAAGCTAATGAGTCCAGGGTGGCCCTCTAACAAGGCGGGCAGTGGTGAGGGTCTCGCCATGTGCCAAGAGCACAGAGGCTCCAGCTCGAGAGGCGTTCCTCTGCAGTGGCATGGCCCCCCGGGGTTGGTAGTACCTGTAGCATCCAATTTGCTGATTTCTCTTGCTCTAAGGGAGACAAAAGTTCAAAATACAACTTCAGTGTTCCCAGTTTTGTTCAATTCTCATGATTCTGGGCTGGTGAGGCTCACTCGGCATTACGGCTGCCGCGCTGGGATGGGCGTACGAGCTCACCCCCATCCTCACCCCCTTGCACAGCCTCCATTTCTTATCCCCTCCCCGATTCTGTGCCCAGATGTGCTCGCTCCCGGCCCCGGGTGTCCTCCCCAGCCCTGCTGCCCACGCTTGCTTTCCGGATCCCGCAGCTGTGCTTCTGCCACTTATTTTTTCCTTTTTTCCCCACCCTTTCTCCCCATCAGTCCATTGCCATAAGGAAAGATTACTAAGTGTTGGCTCTCAAGGATACCCGTTTATCCACTTTGAAGGAGGCTGTGGCTAAATGTTTGCTAGAGGCTTTGGGCTTTTCTGGCTTCACGAGAAGGCAGTTTTCTTCAGATACCCAGAACTTCCACTGCAAGATTTTTTCCGTATCTCTCGGGTTTCAAAGCTAACTGCACCAGTCTATAAATTATGCCATTAAACATCAATTATCATAAATCATCACAAGATGCTGCTAAGATTAAATATGCTCCTACTGGGTCTTTCTGTCTGGAGATATAACCCAAGTGAAGAAATGTTAAAATGAAATGAGCTGAATATTCCATGGGTGGTTTTTTTTTTTTTTTGAGTCTTAACGTGGTGTTTTGGCTGAGTTTCTTGTGAGTGTTTACATTTAAAAAAAAAAATAATAATTGTCATTGGATGAAGCGTTCTCATCTAAACTTGCGCTGCAGCGTGTTCTCGGGCACGTCTCCCCTTTGGCAGGGAGGTGGCCTGTTCCAGCGGCGACGGGCTCAGGCTGGAGGCGCACACAGGCTAAGGGGGATCAATTAATGCTGATTATTAAAGCCGCCTTTGCTCCTTGTGTGGAAGTCTCCTGCAGAACTGACTGTGGTTTGGTTGAGTTCAACTCGCGCCAGATGTGGACTAAGCCTACTTCAGCCTTGTAAGTGTTTATACAAAAGGCTGAACCGAGGTGACTTGGCTTCTGAATTGACAGGATTAGGGTTTGAGCTGTTGCCATGTGGGCAGGTCCTAGATGGTTTTACTGATTTCCAGATCACAGCAGAAGAATTGCTGGTGTGTGTGTGTTTTTAAGCTTTGCAAAACAGTGCTAATGTCTTAAAATGTGAAATGAATTAATGTTAAGAGATAAAGGAGAGCAGCAGGGGGAGGCATTCATCTTTTTTTTTTCTTTACTGGTGACTGTTGCACCCAGGTCTAGTAGTAGAAGCAATAATGAATACACGTAATGTTTTCCAACTAATTTCTGGGTCATTTCTCCAATTACTTTTGAAAATGCCTAAGCAGTATTTAATCTGTTTTTACAGATACACAAATCAGAAATTATGCTTTCCCTGGAGCACGGCTGGGCACAGATCCTGGGTTGCTGGCCTTCCCAGCTGGTGCTAGCCACTGCGGGGTAGGGCACCGCTGGGTGCTTGGGTGCCCTGCTCTTACCTTGCCGGAGCTCTGGGCGCACAGTGGCTGGGCTGGGGTCTATAGGAATACCTTTCCAGCAGTCTTATCTGCTAGTTGAGGTCTTGTTCATAATCTTGATAAATCTTATTGCCACAGGCCATTCTTTTCCCATCAAATGTTTTCCCTAGGGAAGTGGGATATGTCAGGCTATTCCTCCTTTATTTATTCTTTAGCTGCTTTTACTGTGAAAGGGGAAAAAATAGTGACCGGCTTCCCCATCCCAGGTGCTTGGAAATCTCGTCATGAAAAGATGTATTCTGGATCAGGGGGACTATTTTTTTTAAATATTATTTTCATACACCTGTGGAGTAGAAGATGATGCTTGTAGAGCAAGTTCAAAGTCAGCAGTTTTGTTCAAGTACAGCTATTTTTCACTAGGAAGTGGCGTAAAATGTAATGCGTCTGAATAACTGAGGTGCTGTTGGTGCTTCATGGCAACTGCAGAGCTTGCACCCAAGTTGTGCTGGTCTCTGCTTGGAGATCGTGGAATCACCTGGTCTCACATGCCCCTGAGCGAGCACTACCAGACGGCCGTGCCACGGGGCCACCAGGCTCCTGGCACAGCTCTGGATCAGCCAAGAGCGAGCAGCGGCTTCCCTGGTCACTTCAAGCACTCGACTTTCTTGTTTTGCTCTTTGTTTAAATAACCAGCGCCTGATCCAGATGCTGTGTTGCGGAAGCTTTCGCAACATCTGCCACCTTGGCAGCCTTCTCAGCCAGTTGTGTCAATGGTTTCTGAACAGATTGGGTTTCACAATGGCTGATTTAAGCTATTGGGCACTATATTTCCTTCTGACTCATGTTTGAATAACTTTGTGCCAGTCTGAATTGATTGTAAACCCTTGTGCAGTCCATATAAACAAATCTGTGCTTGTAGCAGAACAGGGCACTGACCTAAGAAATACGTGTGCTGTTCACGCCCCGCCGCAGGGGTTGTTGCGGTTCCTTGGTTACGGGTGTACATCCCATTAAAAGTAATTTCTAAGACAAATGTTACTCAGTGATTAAAAAGCAACAACAAATACATATATATATAAAGGCACACATTCTTTTTTATTATTAACGCATTAGTAATGCAGCACCGCATGTTATTCGGGAGACACGGCTGTAATGTTCACCAGACGGCGGTGACGGGCAGTAGCGCTGTCTTGGCACCGAGCGGGATGCAGATCCAGACTTCAAAGTGAGCTACGGGAAGGAGGGGATCGGACCTCCTCAGCTCGAGTTTTACTCTGCCTGACCGAGTATTACGGTCTTGATTTTGGGGTGGTAGCTTACTGTTGTTCTGCGCCACAGCTGCCTGGGGCAAATCTGTCTTATAGCATAAGAAAGAGGTCAGCTGTTCCTCAGGTTGGATCTATTCACTGCCTCCCATCCAAGCAATCTTAAAAACTGGTAGGAAGGGGTAAAGGGTTGGTGAATTAATTCTAGGGTTGTGTTTGTCCTCGACTAAAGGCAGTGAGTTTACATCGGGCTGAAGGGTCGGATCCAGATGCTGGTGAAACCAGTAAGCACCAGCCTCCTCCGCTGGGCTTTGGTTCGTGCTCTGCTCGTCTGTTACAATACCAAACGATGGGCAGCAGGAGCTGATACTGTTCAAATAGCAGAGTTGCACTTTTTGTGATAAATACCCATTCCCTGGGTGACCGTTCAGCTGTCTGGTGTGCTCTGCATGCAAATTAAAACACCCTTTTAGTAGCTACAGGTAACTGGAAAAGAAAATACAGTGGAAAATATTACAGACAAACCAGCTGAATGAAAGGAGGATGCGTTTGCATGTGTTTCACTTGGCTAAGGCCTTTAATGAGAGGCCAGTGCTCATTTTGGCTTGAGCAAGCTTGAAGTGAGAAAGCGTCTTTCATCTCTCCCAGTCATGCAGTGGTTGTTTAATTCCTTGATCAGTCATTCCAGTATCTGTGGTCTTCTAGAGGTGGTAATTCAGGAAAATAAAATCAATCCTTGATCCCAAGATGGTACCGTTTCAGGCTCGGATAGATCCAAACTAGAGCTGGGAGGTTTGTGAACAGATGGCTTTAATCATCTTTGATGTGTGCTAGCACTTCTGCTTTGCACGTGAATTTAAATAACATTATCAGCTCTCACTTTGGGGCTCTGGGAGATTGATGGAAGTCGCCTGTACCTGCAGTGGAAGGCGGCGGTGCTGGTGTTGGCAGGGCCAGGCAGGCACCAACCCTCCGAGGAGCATCCCCCTGCTAACGGGGGCCAACACAGACGTAGCATTTCTTCTGCCCTTGCCCTGGGACACGATTTTGCTTTAATTTTTCCAAGGTAGGACTTACCTCTCTGCTTCTGCTTGGATCACTTCACACTTGGGCATCCTTTCTTTTCAGTCTTTATGAACTCCTTCTGTGGGTGATGTAGAGCATCACAGCCGAGTTAGCTTCTTTTCCAAGTTACATGGGAAACCACAGTTCAGCTGGTTTTGTGATGCATCCCTGCTTTTTTTCCCACATCCCGTGAGATTTATGTCAAAAGACTTATTTGGCGAAACGGGCTGCATTACAAGCTTTATGCTGCTCAACAGGCCGGACTAGATAAGTGCAATATCTCCTGAAACTCTGTTTCTTTTCCCCTTAATCTTTACAGTCCTGTTTTTCACAAAACCTGACATTTCTATATGGGTGAATCTGTTTCTGGAAGTTAATACGCTTGTTTAATACACAGGGGTGTGGATTTCTGATGTCTGATACGATGTCATGGAAACACAACTGGATGATGCCTTCTGAATCTCATTTAAACGAACACATATGAGCGTTTGGTTTCACAACCACATAAGATTAAGAACTGTCTCGATAATATCCTTTAATTCTTTCTTATGATCGGGCTCATGCTACTGATGTTACACAGATGCTGACTAATTTGCAATATTGTCTGAAGGAAAGATAAGTCGCAGAACATGATCTGCAAGCATTCACGAGTGTATACGCACTGATTTTATTTTTGTTCCCTCTTTCACATTTGTGTGGATGACTTAAAAAAAAATAAATTAGGACATGTATTTTGCTTGCTGTAAATGTAAATATAAATCCTCATCAGCAACTGTGTAATCCGGCAATGATCTCTCTTAAATTGAAACAAATAATAAATTTTGTGAATAGAGCTGAGGATTGATGGTGTCATCCTTGCAGGCAGTTTATATGTAAAGAGTTTTATATTGACTATGCAAATCAACGTTGCAATAACACCGGAAGGGAGCAAAAGATAAAAAAAGCCGTTAAACCTACATGTGGATACTTGCAAATCAGCTCCCCAAGCCTGCGGGCAGCCTCCCCCTGCCTTCCCCAGGAGCCTGCCTGGTCCCAGGGACAGCTGTGACTTACGGGGGCTGAGCCTTACACGGCGGCTTGTCCTTCACTTGGGCAGTTAGCAAAAGCTTGGGAGCTTCAGAGACAGCTCCATTAAGATGGTATATAGGTCAGTTATGGCCTTAATGTAATGCTTATTTATCCCAAATGTCCTGAAAGGCCTCCTCAGCTAGCAGAAACAAACACAGACCAAAGGAAGCAATTTCTTTGTGCAGCCGCTGCTCCGGTCTATCAGGTGCTTAAGTCCTCCCTCCTGCCACGTCGTGCCCGCAGACGCACGCGGGCTTCTCTTATCTCCAGCGCACGCAGACTGCGGCCACCGGCCATGCCCTGTGCCGCTGGGCTCAGGGAAACACATCGGGCTTTGCAATTTAACTCTGATCTTCCCTACCACCCGGGGGTTTCAGAGGGCGGACCTGAGTCCCAAGCTGTTTTTCTGATAAAAGAATTTAATCATGCCTCTGTGTCTGCAAGAGTAATTGGTGCAGCCTTTGGCTTGAAGAAGATCTGTAGTTGACTTGGGATCCAACCCTCGCCTGCTGCATCTATTAACATGTCTCAGCATGGTATAAATCACTCTGTTTTGTTTAAAATCATCCTTATGGTTGAAAAACAAATGATACAGCATAAAATGTACATGTGGGTTGGTCCCCTGATGACCCTTCAAGTACATTAATCTGGAAAATAATGGAAAATACTTGAAAAAAAAACCCCCAAAACATCTACATCCCAAAGCACATTTTAATGAGTCTTTCCCGAGCACAAACAACAGAAATACAGCTCCACCCTCTCCTCTCTTTACAAGAAAAGCAACATCAAAGAAGAGGAGAAATTGTCAATGTAATTACAGAAAGGGGCGACAGTGCCGAAAGCAGCGGCACTCTTCTCCTAGAGGAGTTCTGTGAATTTTGCATTTTAGAGCCCGGTCCTCCGCTGAGGCTTGCGTGTGCACGTACCCGCGGCTCTTGCCGCTCCCTCGAGCCATTCACGTGGTTTTAACTGCCGGGTCCATGCGATGAGTTTGGGAGGGGAAGCGGTGGATTCGCAGCAAGGGTTAGTCCTGTTGCTATCGAAGGGCACAGACGTGCCTGACCTGAACCTCTTGCCAGGTGGGCGTCCTCCATGGCCAACCCAGGGAGAGGAGCCGTTGCTTTGGGCAGGAGCAGAGCACGCTGCAAATGAAATCAAAGTGAACGTTGCAAACGACAGAGCTCCACAGTATTGGGATCTGGGTTACTGTGTGCTTCAATGTTAATATTTTTTTTATTGGGTTGGAATTTTTTGGATTGCTATGGTGCTACATCAGACCTCTTCTGGGTTATTAGCCTGCTGTTTGAGTTTGGAGTCTGTGGTATTTCATAGATGGCCAATATTATGAAACAGGAATAGGTGACGTGTCTTCTCTGCATTACTTTTTGGGGGCTACGTCTTTGGTCCTGGTGTAACCAGGAGGCTGCCTCGAGTTCAGCTGAGGATGGGCTCAGTGCTAGGGACTGTGGAGCACGGGAGCGGCGTCTGCCTTCTCTGCACACCCCAAGCCTCCTTTGATAAGGACTGACACTAGGGGAGGGATTTGGGATCCACTATGTTAGAACCACCCTTGAATTTAATGCCAGTTACCTAATAGCTCAATAACGGCGTAAGCACTTGGATACCCGCTGGTGGGGAGGCAACGTTACGAACCCCCTCCAGCCTGTGTGCCAGGCTAGCTGAGGTGAGGCTTCAGTGAGGGGGGTGTTGGTCTCTGCTCCCAGGGAAGGGGCGATGGGACGAGGGGAAACGGCCTCAAGTTGTGCAGGGCAGGGTGAGGTTGGATATTATGAAAAATTCCTTCCCCAAAGGGGGGGCGCCCGAGCGGGGTCGAGTCCCCAGCCCTGGGGGGATTTAACAGCCGGGCAGGGCGGTGCTGAGGGCCGGGTTTGGGGTGGGATGGCAGGGGTAGGGGAACGGTTGGGCTTGGTGATCTTAAAGGTCTTTTCCAACCTAAATGATTCTATGATTCTAGTTGAAACGGTGGACTTTTGGTGAAAAAGGGGATGCTGGTGGGGGGCAGTGGGACCTGACCACTGCCTGTCAGCACGGGTGTCAGCTGTGAGAGCAGTCACTTGCCCCATGGTGGTTTTAAGCTGTTTTCAGAGGTGAGTGGTAGCGCACACCTCTCATTCCTCCAGCTCTCCTGAGCAAGGCTCCTGGGTTGGTTTGGGCAAGCACCGAGCCAGCGAGGCTCTGGCAAAGGGAGCGGTGGGGGACATGGGCAGGCCCCTCCGCTTGGTCTCAAAAGCCTTTGGCAGGTTGGTTCATCCCAAGGTGCCCACATTGCAGGTATGAAATTCACCCAAGAAGCTGTGAAAAACCTCCGGTGAGCCAGATAAACTGTACCATGGTACTGAACCTAAAACATCTCCTGGGCCTGACTGCCACCCGTCATATGCCGGGGTTTATTGTGGAAGTAATCCTTCTGCCGCCGGCGGGATTATATGTGGAGTTAGCTTCTGTTCAGAGTAAATAAGTTATGAAATCTGGCCTGATGTTATCAAAGAGGATATTTCAAAGTCGTATTTATAGATTCACAAGTATTATCTGAATGAACGCGTCGGTCTGCATCCCACTGGCACCGCGAGCCTTTGCCACTGCAGTGATAAACACAAGGCAGACAAAGGACCACGCGGAAAATTTGTGGGTAAATGAAGATTCGTTAACAGAAGTGTGATTTTTCCATTTGGCCTTTTTGTATGTTGGAAATGTGCTACTAATGCTGTGATTGAAATATCCCCCAGGAAAAAAAAAGCTGCCTTTAATGGCACCAAAATTACATGGTGAAAGCTTTGCTTCTTGCCATGTTGCCGCGGTGCCCAGCAGCAGGATTTCACTTATTTCGGTGTTGCTTTTGCTGCCCTCCTCTTGCTCATGTGGAGAGCTCTTAAGCGAGGCACAAGTGCCGACGAGGGGGTAGGTCACTCTTCCCACAGCAAGTAAATCAGACGTTAGATCTTTGTTTCTCAGATGTTTTCGCTGGAAGAAGCATAATTAATCAGTCCCAGCAGAATGACTGAAAGGCAGTTTTCCAGGCGCAGTAACTGAAGTGGTTTCTGTGGGACAAGCCTCCTCAAGTAAAATATTTAAAAACCCAGTGACTTTAAGTGCAAATGTCACACCAAATGCAGTAATATTTCTACCCTTAGTCCCACTTCTGCCTGCAAAATGGAGATGCTTGTACATCCTCATCTATCAGCTGACAGCTTCTTGCTTTTGGAAATGGTGATGATTTGACATCAGGCCACTTAAATTTCCTTAGTGGCTGGGTTGGAGACCTCTAGCATTTTTCATCACTCTCCCTTCATCTTCCTCGCTCTTTTTCTCAATTAGGCTGATAGTGAATCTCAGCGTAGCGTATAACAGCATACCAAACTGGACATCGCGTGAGATAGACCATGCACGAATGCTTGGTAAATATGATGTGTGTTTGGGGAGGCGAGGAGAGAGTGGAGTTGCAAAAGGGAGTAGTGGTAATCCCAGAGTAACTCAGCTGGGAAGGTCGGGAGGTCTCTGCTCCCAGCGGGGCTCTGGGCCAGCCCACGTTGCCCAGGGCTTTATCCAGCCCCATCCAGAAAACCCCCAAGGATGGAGCCTGCGCGGCGGCTCTGAGCAGCCGGTTCCACAGCCTGGCTGCCCTGGTGGAGAAAAGGTTTTCCTTCATGGTTATATATAGGCTCTATACCACTTCATACATGTGTATACACACATACAGCGTTTCCACGGCATAGTCTGATATATAGCTGTTCTCTTCAAGATCCTGAGAGCTGATGGAAGAGTTATTTTTAGACTTAGGTGGATTTTGCATCAAGCCTATAGGCATTAGGCAGTTTCTTTACTATGCATGACTGTACGCCGATGTATAGAGGGCAGAGTTGCAGGGCCACTAGACCACCCTGAGATAGCTGGAAAAAAAAAGAGTTGGCAATTAAAATACTTACTGGCAAAGGGCTAAAGCATAGAGGAAAACGGAATGGCTGTGGGAAAAATAAAAGTTAATGGAAAGTAATTTGGCAACATAATCTGGAGGTTGGCAGGAATCCAAGTGGATAATAATTTGATTTCAGCTGCTTTTGTGTACTTAGTCATTCAGATACCCTGCAGAAAGCCACACCAAGCTCAGCTGGCTTCAGATAAAGCCAGCAGCTCCTGTCTCGAGCTGGTCGGTCTGGGGTGTATGAAGGTCCACCGCGTCACGCCGTTCATCGGGGGACAAACTAAGGCTTGATGGAATTTACACTTACCTATTGATATAAAATCTTGCTTTACAGGGACATTTTATTTCCTGCCATCATCTTGTTGTTCCAACTCCCAGCCTAGGCAGTCTGAGGAGGTATCTCCTCCCCTTCATCTCTGCAATCCTAGCACAATTCGTTAGAGCCGCTGTGACAGTTAGACAGGCATCATCTCTCCCTGGCTGAGTGGTATCCCCATTAAGATAACGAGAGAAGTCTGACCTAGCACTCAACACTTCTACACATAACACAAACTTAATGAAACTACCAGCTATTTCTGTGCCTTCTGAATATGCTAAATTCTCTTGCATTGTAATTTAAATTGCTAGGGTGCAATTGTTTTGCCCTTTCTGCAAGTTTGTGTCGGCATCCTTGTTCAAAAACTTGTTGCTTTGTCACATGGTTTTGCCATCGTGATACCTTTAGATGTTTGCGAGTTATGGAGATTGCCTGATCCAGGGTGTGCTGGTCTCCAGGTGCTGAGGCCATGCACATCCTCAGCACTGCTCAGCTAAACCTTGGTGTTTTGCTCATCTGTTGTGGTGCGCTGAGGTGTCATGCTTACCCCTCGAGATACACCAGAGTGGGACACTGGGAGTGAAGAAAATATCGTTATTATATATAAATAGTGTCTTTAAAAGTATTTTTCAGGTAGTAATGGGGTTAAGGCTCTTCCCATGTAATTTCAAGAGCTCCTTTACCATGCGTGTGCAGCTTATGGCCGGATTCATTTTCATTATGGAATTGTTCATTCTAACGAGTCCCGTATACACGGACCCTGAGGACTCTGGTTCAAAAAAAAAACACCCTCACCCTGTGATCACTGTTCAGCTTCTAACTTAGGAATTCTAAGTCACCAGAAGTTCTCCAGACTGAGTATGGGAGCTATATTGGTGGGACATAAAGATGCATCCCATTCCATTTGCATGGACAGGCCGCCTGCTGGGCACTCAGAAATGCCGTGGAAGGAAATACCAGTTTCGGCTCACAGCAGCTGAGGTTGGTGAATGTTGGGTGCTTGGGAGAATGGGCAAACACCTAATTACGTGCCTAAATGACTGTGCGCCTCCTGAGGCAGCTGAGCTATGACCTAAAAGAGCTATCGGCACGTCTCGGGATACGTTGCTGTAGCCATCCAGGGCCAGACCCCGGACATATGACTAAGAAAGGCTTTGATGCTCCAAATTGTTTACTTAATGTTTTATGTTCCCCTCTGTCCGCTCTAATGTCGTTAGCGAGATAAGGAGGGAGCGGGTTCCAAGAAATAGTCTCTCCCTTCTCTTAATGCGCCTCTTCGTGCTGCGTGTGCCTCTCTCGCGTTTCTGAGTTCCTTGGCATCAAATTGCCCTTCGGCATGGGGAGCGATGTTCTGTAGTGAGGGGAATGTGGCTGTTGATAGCTGAAAATAAAGTGTCAGGAGTGAAATATTAGCCCCATTGTAATGTATCAGCTAATTAGTGTAACTCGCTGCAAACTTTAACAGTCTCAAATGCACTGCGCTCAAACGAGCCCCAAGTCAGTGTTATCTCAGCAGTAAACTTATTTAATATAAATATACCAGGGACTCTCTTGAAGTCTGCATGTGTGACTCACCCATCTATTTGGGATACGGAGCATAAGTCTCTGCATTTCTTAGTTTTAACTGTGCTTTGTCAGCCATGTTATCGGATTTGCAGACTGGAAAAAGCTTTTATGCAAGTATTTAATTTTTGAGGGGAAAGAGTTTTCAGATTTCGGCACCTAATTACTCTAGTTGGTTTAAATTAATAACAGGAAGATCTGCTGTTATGACAGTGGCAGTGGAAATAAATTACTTGCACCTCTTCCAAAGCAGAATGTTTTTCCTGATGAGCCCAGGATGATGCCCGTGTGGCTGAGAAAAGTGCAGTCATTTTATTCTCTGGGATTCCACCTTCTGAAGCGAGGAAGAGGGAAAGCGGCATCGCCTTTCTCATGGGTCTAGAGATTAAACCTTTCTTTAAGATTTGAGGCAGCTCTTCCAGAATGCAGGGCAGTGAAAAAGCTCCCCGTAAGTAGCTTAGCCTTTAATACCAGATGGAAAGACGATAGCAGTAACCGGTGATCAAAGCTGCTACCAGTCTTCCAGGGCTGTACTTACCAATCTCCCCTCGCACCAGTCACGGTTTCCTGTGTATATTATATTTCTGTGGAATTACAAAAAGCGGGATATGCATTTTAAATATGAAGTTTTAGTTAATACCTCCACAGCCATCAATTTAACTTGAAATTTTGCAAAGATATTTTTGTTGTCCTGAAAAGCAAATGCTCTAAGGAGAGAAGAGTTTGGGTTTTTTCCTGGTGTTTAATGCCGTTACAACAGCTGTCTGGTGGTACCCATGATGTACGCTACCAAGGGATGAGGAGGAGGGCGGCTCCAACACTCAGCTGACTTGGAGCTGACACAAACAACCCAGAAACTGCAGTAAACTTCCAAACCCCATTTATTGAGGCAACACAGGGAAGTTTAGTTGGTGGTAAGCACCTGATTTCCCCAAATGGTAGGAGATGTAAACTAAAACCCCAGACATGCACCAAGGGGCTGAAAGCACGCATCCAACCCGGATAACTGGGGCTTGACATGAAGATCCACCTGGTATTATGCATTTTTAGGGACGTTTCTTTAAACTTATGTTGCAGGGCTCCCTACCTGACAGGAATCCTTCAGAAGCCCATTCAGCTGATGAGAAGAGAATGTGGAGGGAACCCAGTTTCTCTCTGGTAAATCCACGCTAGGTGTTCCCACTCTGCTTCTTGTCCTTCAGGAAATGTTCTTTGGGAGGGTTTGCTCTATAATCTTACCAGGACTTAAGTGAGACCGGCCAGCCTGTAGATCCCTAGATCCTTCTCCTTGTCCTTTCTGAAGGTGGTCATGACAGCTATTCCAGTCATCAAGGCCCTCTCCAGAACCAACTGCAACCTTTCTAAAAAATAATTATTTTCAAGCATAATCATTTTTAAACTGTCTCCTTCTCTTGTGTTCATCAGCCAGCTGGAGTAGTACACTTCCAAGGTTAACTGCAGAGGAAAAGAAATAAATTTCATTATTATGGAAACTCTTGTGGTATGAGCACACTTGTTTATTTTTGCCTCTCATCTATAAAGCCTATAATATCTTTCATTAAGAAAACATCACTGATGTATATCAATCGTTGAGCTTTGGTTAAAATACTTCCATTTTGGCCCAGTTTGAATGTTTATGGACAAGAAGATCCATCAATTGGCCTCATTCTTTTCTTGTTATATTACATCTTGGCATCAGTGTGGCCACATACTTGTGTACTGCAGGTTAAGCAGGACTTTATATGAATGGAGGCTTTCCACTGCCTTGGTATTTCTTTTGAGCTCCGCGTGGTGTGGAGCCAGGTGAGCCTGCGAGAGAAGGGAAGGATGGCTTGTCTGGTTGCTGACATTTGGCAGTCCCAGTACTGGAAAACTTTGCACAATCACCTATGTTGCAGATCTGTGACCTGCTATAGCCTAAGGCACCAAACCCCAAACCGTGCTAAAATGGTCTGTCGTGCACGACGTAACGATGCAGATCCGAACTTCTTGCAAAAGATACCATCATGCTGTGGTGATTAGCAAAAAGGACACACTGTGGAAAAAGCCTTTTGCTGTTGTAGCAAGAAAACTGTGAAGTCCAATGTAAATTATCTCTGTGATATCAGTGGGGAAAAAAGGGGTGGTTAAATTATCCTTTTTTGACAGAAATTCATCAAAGCTCACTTTATTTGGCTTCTCTCTTTGAAGATTTCCCTTCCTAATCAAGCTAATTTCCATCCCATGTTTTCAGTGTTGTAGAAAAATCTCAGATTCTTCTTATGTCTGAGGGGAATCGGAAGCCAGAATCTTATAGGAACACTTTAAAGGGATTGGAAAAATAAGGGCTGATGCTCTCCATGTAATCCTGGAACCAGCTCACAGGACACCAAGTAACAGCGCGGGTGTCTTCCCTGTATAAGACATTTGTGTTATATCAGGTATGGTACATAGAAAATTTGGTTTCAATGCCCCTCTCCTCTTCGGACTCGCTTCTAAGGTTTTGCTAATTCTGAACTTCCAGTCTTATTTTTTTTTAAATGAAAGTAAGAATGTAGAATTTATAATTTTCAAAATTAATTTAATGTAGGGTTTTATAGCCTATTGACTAAGTTCAAGGACATTGAAAAGTTCTGGACTGAGACACATTTTTGGTCATGAGTTACAAATGAACAGAGGTAAATCATTCTCCCTGTCTTAACCCATGACTGCTAAGCAAGCAGTGCCACCTCTCCAGGCAAGTAAATACGGCCGCCTTGTGGATCTTCTGTCACCGTTGGTCTTCGAGCTGGCAGGCTCCAAGATGGCAACTCTTTTTTTTTTTTTTTTTACATCTCAGTATCTTGTTTATTCAGATCTTAGTACATCACGAGTAAGGACTTTAGCAGCCCATGTGCTTCTGAGCACACAGCGCGTATATCACCAGTCCGTCCCTCGTTACTGGTCCTTATCAGCTGGGTTTTGGTTACGTGCAACTGTTGATCAGTCAAGTCGTTACTAACTTGGTGACTCTCTCATTTGGTATTTTGCTTGATTGGTTTGTTTTGTGTTCTGTACCAGAGAGGAAGTCGCTTAAGAAATTTTTAAGTGGGAACCATTAGGTAACGTTGGAAGAGAGTTGTCGTTATGAATCGCATCATCCATTTAGGTTATCATTGCTATGTTGGGTATATACCCCCTTAAATTTTGCAGACAGCAATAGAAATATGCTCTCTATGACAAAAATAAAGTTGTGACAGTCTTTCATGTTGGTGTTTGTAGCGTCGGTCCTGCAGCCCAAGAGCTGGTGAGCCTCCTCTGGCTGGAGGCAGCAGAAGCACAAGTACCCTTAAGTCAGGTAGGTGCTCACAGCAGCTTCTGTGAGGAAGAGCAGAAAAGCTCTCTGGTCAAATAGTTTTGCCAATATTTTTTTTTTTTTCAGATGTAAAAAAAAAAATCTTTTATACTTTAAAATCAGGAGAAAGTCAGGTGAAGCACATGACAAAGTGAAAGATGGAGCTCTTAAAGGAAAAGTCTGTCAGTAAGAATGTTGCTGATCCAGAAATCAAACAAATAAGAATCCATTCTTCATTCCCCTGAAAAGCTGCATGAGAGTCAATGAACATCAAAAATCATTGTATTCTTTGTGGCTGCTCTGGTTCTTGAAATGCTCACTGATGAATTGGAGATTATTTTTTGGCCATCCCGACTTCTTGCACTGTAGACATCCATGCAGATGATAAACTGTCACATAATTTTTTCCCAGTTGTCAAGTGTTTGAGGCTACAGTCATAGATTCATCCAATACATCATTCTTTGTAATGTAGAAGGCCAGAGTGTTGCACACACAGATAGCCAGCACGTAAAAGGCTGGATGGTCACTTCTCGCTCCCATTTCGTGGATCAGATTTTCATTCCATCAATTGCCAGGTGCCCTCCATGCATGCGTAGGGTTTCTGCACTTTGCAAGCCTGGCTGGCAGCTCAGCCGGCTGGCTGGACGCTCCTGGCTCTAAAACTCCTTGATTTAAGGAAAGTAATTCTGTGTACTTGAAATTAACAAAGTAAAATCCAAATAATTGTGTATTTTAATATGCTAGAGGGATTTTCCTGTCTCTGTTAACAGCTAACGATGCATGGTTTAGATAGCCCAAGTCCAATAACGCTCACATGCTCTGAGGAAGAAGAGGGCAGCTCTGAATTGACGCAGCTTTTGTTATTTTTGTCATCTCTGTTAAGCCAAGGCATGCCAGCTTTGGATGGAGTATTTAAATGCTAACAGTTGTAGTTTTAGTGACTTCACGTTTCGATCGATAGCAAACCAATATAGCAAGAAAGTATTTTAGACTCCAAGCTTTTGCTGTTATCTTTCATATGATCACAGCAGTCATTCAAGCCTCCTTGGCTGCCCTCTGAAGAACAGATGTATTTACTGGAGTGTCTCCTGCTAAATCTCAGCTCCAGGGAGTTAGTTATCTTCCGCAGAGCTCTCCCTCTGAATCATACATTTTCCTATGCGCATGTGTAAGGTGGGTGTTGTAAATTGTTCTCTCTTGGACTTCAGTATGGAGGTAGCTGCTTTTTTTTTTTTAATTTGGGGGGGGGGTGGGTGTGTGATCTTTACATGTGAATTTCCTTATAGTTACTCATGAATGTAGTTATTTAGTGTTGGCAAAGCACTTTGAGATCCCTCTGCTGAAGAGACCATTAGATCAAAAATGCATTATTGCTCGCTTTCGTAAATGACAGAAATATAAAGTGCTGCTTTGGCAGAAAGAACATTCTGGAAATATTAGTTTTATTGAAAACTACTACTAAGTCAATTCTAGCAATTAAGTCCACAGGCCAAATACCTGTTGTATTATCATTACTGCGGACTGAGGGCTAAATAGATCGGCATTGCCAGCAAAGGCAGTCTCCTGGTGGCTGGGGTGAGCCGCAGGTCCTCTGCTGCCCACAGCTGTGAACAGCTCCCTTAACTTGAGAAGGGTTCTGTTGTTGTTGAAGATGCAAATCAACCTGATCCAACCATGGGCCTTCATAATGCGTCTCTCCGCTCTTGGTTAGCCCGGTTCACTTTCCAAACGACTGGAATTTTGATGTGTTGATGAAGCTACTGCAGGATGGGAGAGTTTCACTTGAGGATCAATGCTCCAGCAAGAGGGACTCAGTCCAGCCCTAGAGTCCCCTTTTTTTTTCTCTTCTGCCTTTTTCTGTCTTCTGCCTACTTACCCTGTCTCAAATCAGCCTCATTAAATAACCTTTTATTCTTCAAAAGGGTATTTATTGCCTCTGTTCATAGTGGGCAGCCCTTGACTAGTGGTTGGGTCTTATCAGCTGGTTTCGGATCCTGGGAACATTTTTACCACATGGAGCAATTTCAAAATCAGCTTTCAGCTGTAACGCTGTCAGGCAATCTTTGTGAGAAGGACTTTAGGCAAGCAATTTTAATTTGTCAGGAACTTTCCTATTGTTTCCATAGTGTGCTGGTGTTACATCTAAGAGTCATGATATCAAACACCCAAAATATTCCTCCTGTAGAGTGTTTGTAGGATTTCAGGTTAGATGCAATTTAGACCATTCTGTTTAAAAAAAAATTTTTTTGAAAATAACTTTATTGCTTTAGAATAATGTTACAAAAAAGTGACTTCTCTCTTTCCAGAATGACTTATTTACACTGTTGGAGGCAGGATACTCTAATGGACTCTGACATTGTATACTCTGGAATATCTCTTAGGTCTCCATGAAATCAAAGACCAGAAAGTAAAGAGCGGTGCAAGGTGTTTGCTCTTTTATTCCCCTAGAAGTTGGTTAGAAGCTATTAAAACATTAGGGCACTTAAGTAATTTAGTTATTGTTAATTATTGGAGACTCTAGGAGGAATACTGGCTGATTTCCCAAGTCACAGAAAGGACTAACGGCTGGGTTGGTTCTTCCCCTTGCTGTCAGGCAATTGTGTCCACTGCAGCCAGAGATTGTGTGGGAGAACGAAGATTGCAGGACATGAGCATTGATTCTCCAGGAAAGCTGACAGTAGCTGTTGTGTAATGTGTCCTGATCTCATGCATGTCACAAGTCCATGTGTCACTTCCATTTATTTTCAGTGCTTGTTGTTTCCACAGTGAATTAATATGCAAGAGTGCTTTAGATTTCGTGAAATATTTCTCCCCGCTCCTTTGAACTCTTTAATGAAAGTGTTTGCTAAGCCAGCTATGCGTTGTACTTGGGGTTTGAAACCTCTCGTTTCTTCTTTCAAAATGTCAGAGCGCGCCTTGCAATACAAGCGGGCTGGTGAGCAAGGCATCCGGGGGAAGAAAGATAACCTGCATCAGTGGCTGTGTTTCGTACAGAATTACTGACAAATGGACGCGTTCTCGGCAGCTTTTACCTATGTCAACGTGCTGAAGGGTTGCAAAGCTGCCCCGGGCAGGGCAGGCCGTGTATCTGGTGCTCCATCAGCCCCTCCTGGCTCCTGCCTGGGGTGGGCTGTGCTGGAGGACTCGCTGGAACCAAGTTTGCTGCTATCTTCCCAACATACAGCTGGTGTTTCTTCCTCTGACAGCTTCCCCGGGGTCTTTCAGCTAAACGTGTGGTGAGGCGGCTGCAATTTGTTTTGGAGGCAGACCTGGCTCTCTGCAGCCACGGACTGGCGTGGAGGTGGTGGAGGCCAGGCTGGGGACCTGGTGCGATGGCGCACGGCAGAGAGGGGGGTCTGCTGGGACTCCAGCTGTATCAGAAAACCCAATGTGAAACTGGAAGAATTGCTCTCCAAACCACATTAAGGGCAGAAGGAGGAGGGAAGAGTATGTTCTGGGATATGCATTAACACCTACTTCTGCTAAAGCTGTCAGTGGCTTTCACGTCAGGTACGCTAACGTTCCAGTTGGGTTGGTGTCCTATATTTTTCACATATGTGCTTTGTCTCACAGTAGTGTTTTGTCTGACAATAAACTCCTCATCACCATAAACTACGTGCTCTTTGAGACTATAGCGAGTTTGCTACTCAAGGTGTCCAAACTCTGCTATTGCAGCCTGACGGAGCCTGTGCTGGGGGTCCCAGAGTACCAGGCTGCAAAAGGGTGTGAATGACCATGACAATCAAGTGCTTTGTGTTTGTTCAGGTGCATACTTGGTTTTGTAATCTATTCACCTGCTACTTAATTTCATTTTCTCTCTTCATTCCTCCGTTCCCCTTGCACTCAGCCTTGGGTCAAGAAGCCCATGACCAGAAAGAAGGCGAGGCAAGGCTGAATGTCTGACTGAGTATCAGAACATGTGCCTCATGTGAGCCTTTAGCAAGCTCATCCTTCGGTGTGTCTGAGGCTGTGATGTAAAAAAAAAAATCTTACCGTAGGGCTTGCTGTGTGAGCAGAAAGCCAGGAGCAGGCAGGGATGGGGGAGGACTTGCCTAGCTAGTGCTCAGCCTGCAGGACTTCAATGCACACCCTCGAAGGCCGTGGGATTTCACTGGTTTACTGACGTCAATGAGAATACACCAGGCTTTCACATATATTTAATTTAGTAATGTCATTTCCTAAGACTGGTAGAGACCTTCCAACTTGAAACACAGCTTGCTCTGGCTGTCAAGGCTTGTGGCAGCTCGCTCTACTAAAATTATGCTGAAAGAGTAAAATGAAATTTATTGCAAATTTAATTGGAATTCCACTGCTCTTGTCCATCTGTTAATGCATTGGTCTTCAGCACAAGAAAAAAATAAAAATAGAAAAGATTCTCTTGCAGAACCCAGCTATTGCTGATGGTAATTATAGGCTGTATATTCAGCTAATAGGAGTCTGAACTGTGTTTCCAAGCACATAGCTTGATAAAAGTGTTTTGTACACTTGGGGGAAAGAGCCCTGAGTTCATTTCTGGACCTCAAGGGCTCCCAGGGCTTTGGCTGAAAAATCATCGTGGTCGGCACCTGGGGGTGTTGGGGAGACCGTGTTGCTGTCCCCTACGGACACTGTGGGGGACGGGGGGACGTTCTGGCCTTTGGAAGGAAGGGCTGCCCTGCTCGCAGCCAGGTGGCTGGTGGAGAAGGTCTTTGCTCGGGTCTTGGTCCTGTAAGTTTTGTAGCAGCTGCAGCCACAGGAACGTGTGCTGAAGACGTCTGACACAACATAATCCGTAAGCACAGTCAGCTGCTGCTTACAAAGAACTTAATGCCAGTGGTTAGAATACGCAAGCAACATCTGGAATTAAAATTTTGGTAAGAGTAATGTGAATTACAAATCCCCTTGTATGCCAGTTTCAACTTGTCATCTTTTTTTGTTTGAAATGACCTGATTTTTCCAGAAGCCTCTTTCTTGCTTTCCGTACATACAAAAATTTAACCCGGTGTGTTTGGAGAGACGCGATTTTCCTAGAGGCGTCTGGATGATGCCGTGTTTCCCCAATGGGCATGTTGATGAGAAAAAGAATAGAGAGGTAAAACTATAGGAACTGCCTGGGATCTAATAAGTCTCGTAATTGGTCTGTTCTTTGGGAAGATGAAGGTGGGGTGGTGTTCTTGCTGTCCTATGTGGAAGGGAAAAGCAAGGAGCCTGAGGAAAGCAACAGGGTTTTGGTTCAAATCCCCGTCCTCTCTGCTCCCTCAGGAATGACCAGCTTTCACTTGGGTTTGGTGGTGGTCCGGATTTAATCTCCCTCAATCTGTTTGTAAAAATCTCATCGTTGAGTGAGCCCTTGATGTCATGTTGTCCTCCTCAGATGGATGAGAAGCCGCTCTGTTACTGATACTCCAACACAATAGCCCACACTTTGCAGGGAGAAGAAAAAAAAATAGTCCCCAAGGAACTTTTTACTTGTTAAAAAAACAATTGCAGGGAAAGGGAACCACTGCAAACAGTAATCATTCATTGCTTTGACAGAGCTCCCCTTGTTTGGGAGCTGCAGTACATCCTTACACTAAAGACGTTGTCATCCGCAAGAATAATGTAGTTTTTCTAACCCCCAGAAAAGAAACAATTGCCGTAGAGCAGATATTATCCACATGCTTAAGCAGCCCAGGTGGCCTTCCTTGGCAAAATCAGCACAGCTAAAATTCATCCGTAATGTTTCTGTAGAGGCAGAAAGTCAGACCTCTGGGGCGGGAGCGAAGCAGGCTGGGTGGACAGCCTGCGCGGACGCGGTGGGATGTCTGTCCGTGGGGGTGTCCGTAGGCAGGGGCACGGGGGTCTGTGGGAATGGGGTAGATGGAATCACCCCAAAACTGGTGCCTCCTGCTTCTGAAGAGCCCCCCTGGGCTGAAAATTTTTCCCAACCTCTTTGTGTCTCTTTAATTTCAAGGAGCTGGGCTAGGCCAGTGTGGTGATGAGGTTCATGATTACTCCTCAAGACATTCATGCTGGGCGAGTGGCGGGGGCTGTTCAGGGCAGGCAGTAGCCAAACACGCGTGGCTACCAAAGCCCTGCTGCCACCGCAGCTGCAGCCTGAATTTCTCTTTCAACAGAGAAATGCTCTGACGTGGCCTTAGTCCGTATCCAAAAATGACGGAGGGCTGAGGCAGCAATAAATCGCTGTTGTCATGCCGGCAGGTGACCATTCTGCTCCCCCACCACGAAAGTCAAAACATTTGGACATCCCCCCTACCCCCCGCTCCCAACCCCAATCTGGTACCTTGGGTTTTAGGACCAATTTGTGTTCAAACACGGAGATCACTTAAACCCCACAAACATGGGCAAGGGCAGGGATCTTCCTCTCTCATATCAGAAGTTTTTTCTGTCAAGTTTTTTTGGTCAAGGTCCCAGGACCTGAAGAAGACTCAGGCAGGAAGGTGGAGGTAATAACACATGCGTTCTTCCTCTACAATTAATTTAAAAAACTATCTCCTTTTTTTTCCCCGATCAAGAAATTTCCTGAGTTGTTAATGAATGCAAGGTGAACATATATTTGAAACAATAACAGCAATGATTTCCAGCCCTGAATTAAATTCAATTAAATGTATGAAAGCCGCCGCCTTTTGGAATATAATTCAGTGGTAATTGTATCATACAGGCAAAGCACCAATTTTTTTTCTCCTGATCTCCTTTCTCAGCCATAGCACTCCAGTGGAAAGCTAATGCACTTAAGGGATTATGCAGGAAAAGTTTTCCGAATGTGACCACAATACTTGCAGTGGAGCAACGCAATCTCTCCCACACTGTTCTGGCCAATTTAAATTGTTACTCTGAAAGGATCCTCAAATTCCATTTCTAAATAATTGTTTACAACCAGTGGCTGCTGTTTACCCAGATACAAGCTCCTATTTTCTCTGTTCAAATTGCATTGCAAAATAATTCCTTGGTATCACGCTGTTGCCAGTAATGGAAGGAACTTGCAGGTGCCATGCGCACCAAGAGCAGCAGCATCCTCTGGTCAGCTCGGAAGAGGGCAGGATTGCTGCTGATTTTATTTAATTACCTTGACTGCAGGTCCAGGACCGGCTGGACATTCCACCCAAAGGCATTCAGGGGCTTGCACAGTGCAGGGTTACAGCGTCAGGGATCCCCAGAGGTGCAAGTTTCATGCCAAATCCTTCATGTGTAGTGGTCAAAAGTAACAATAAAACTTGCAGGAGATGTGTCCTGCATCCAGCGACGTCGAAACCCACGCTTTATTTGGCATATATGCTCGTTGGAGCTGTATTTATCACCCTTTGCTACCATTCAGGGACGCAAAGGGCATCCTTGCCACTACATGGAAATCGTGTGCTGTAGTGGTGCCGCGTGTGTATAACCAAGCTGCATCTTAAAACTTGGTCCACTGAAATTTGAGGCACTGTGGAAACATTTTTATAGATAAATGTAAATGTTTGCATTTTTTCCTGTTGGCTTTCACTGCTGTGTGGACTGTAAGTCCGCTCTCATCAGTAGAGGGGAGTAACTTCATGTTGGAATGGCAATGAAATTATTTTTAACATTCTTCTAGTTCTGCAAGAGGAAGACTTTCCAGGCTTTAGCTGGTAGCTTTGCATCATCTTTTCTGAAATTTAGATCCTCAGTGGTTGCAAAACAAGGAAAAGAGTAATTATGATCAAGTCGGGGGTTTAGTTCAGTTTATCCGAATTATGGCAGGCAAATACCTCTTCTGAACCAGCTGACCGGCAATAACCCCAAGCAGGTTAAACTATCTTGTGATTATTTTTAGGGAATAGACTCTGTAAAGGGTTGGAAAGCACCTTACCTCTGTGGCTAATGAGGAGCCCTTTCAGGTGGTGAATTCTGCCGTACGCCTGGATCGGCACGCTGCGGGTCTCGCCGCTGACCTCGCGTGGTGCGTGGTTCTGCGATGCCGTGCTGGGTGTGATTACCTGCTAACCCGCCGCTTCCCGATGGGGGGGGTGGTGGCGACGTAGGGGCTGGTGGCTGCATGTTGTTGTCCCCGAGGTATTGAACAGGCGCAGAGGGTCTGCTGAGGCCGGCACGTGGGCAAGCTCCATCTGCCAAGCTCCAGGATGCGGCCGTGGATCACGTTTTACCTCTATCCATAAACGAGGCGATGCTGGGAGCTCAGGACATGGGGCGAGGGCTTGGTCTCATTTGTTGCCTGAGAGCAGATCGCTAAATTAGTCAGTCACTAACATCTGAAGAAGGTGAATTTCTGACTCTGTCTTGCTCTTCTCTTCCATATGAGAAATAGGAAAAAAGCATCAGAACAGGCTGGGCTTCACCTAATTAAAACCCATTTGCTCTTACAGCCTCAGGAGCAGAGTCCAGAGTTTTAAGCATGTTAAACATTCAGAAGTGATGAGTAGGTACAGGGCTGTAGGGGTGTATACTGCGATTGCTCTATCAAAGGCAGCTTCTTCAGCTTGAAAAATTTACACCAATCTTGCCCTATGATTCATCGGTTTAAATCAATTTTCAAAGGAACACCTGCGAGAATTAAAGGATTAGAAAAATGAATAAGCAATTTTTCTCACTCCATTGTTGATATGACTGGCAAAGGGTGGATGATTTACCCCCTGACAATCTATAATTCTGCTTGTTAATAGGCTGGGTGGAATCCTTCATATTGATGACAAGGGGTTACGGGACTCTCCAGTGAATTAGCACAAACCTCAAATGAATCTATTGCAAGTGGCAGCATAGGTGAGGATTTATAAGGATCTGATCAAGGAATTTTCTGGAAAGATTTGCAATGACATGCTTAAGTTTGTGCGTATTTTCCTAAGCTTCTGTTTAGAAATAAAGGTTATATTAGTTGACAGTTATTGCATCATAATCCTGTGAAGGATGTAGTAATGCTAATGTTATGGAATTCAAACTTCAGAATGGTCCAACGCCTTTTAGTAAATTAATAAGGCCAACTGTATTAATTAAGTGAAGGCCAACCATAACTGTAGTTATTTGTTAGGCAAACTCAAAGGAGGATGCAGTAGTTTGCCCAATAGGCGGTTGTCAGCAGCGAGTTAATTATGCGTAATGGCAAAAGGAGCACATCTTTCAAGAATAACAGATCATCAAGGGAGACTTTGATATATGATTAAAAACATAAAAGAGTTTGAGAAAATGAGCAGATGCCTAAGAAGGGAAATAAACAACGATCAAAAAATAGAGGCCAGCAAAACCAGAGAGCTCTAGGAAAGTCCACAGGCTTGATGTATTGCCTGTCCCCCAGTGGGCAAAACCAACTGAGGCAGAAAAAAGATCTCATGAGAACCAAGTGAAGGCTGGATGGAGACTGTGCGGTAACAGCCTTACCAGGGCAGACGACAGGGGCAAAGCACGGGGCAGTCTTCTAAAAATTAACAATTTGTAGTGAGAGGGCAGGGAAAATGGTGATACATTATTGGTTTGAAAAAGCAGAAAGTCGAGTGAATATCTCTGTGTGCAAATGACCTGCACTTGCCAGTAAGGAAACAGGCTCCTAATAGTCCCAGCAGTCTTGCTAATTTGATTTGTCTGGAGCAAGACAAAAGTGGATGATCTGAAAGTCTTTAAAATGGATTGAAATGGATTCTCTTCCTGAAGTGATATGCTGTCAGAATTGGACTGGTGAAAGCATCCACCGACCCTTGCCACTAACCCTAGATGTGTGAAGTATAGCTTGAGTTTCTAATGTAGGTTTCTAGAAGCTTAAACTTATCTGAACCACTGTCAAACTGACCTCATTCCTGCACCATGGTCAGAAACGGGGCTTCTGCTTAAGTCTCGGGACCTGTGTTTTGAGTTTTGGGATGGTCCAAGGACCAAAGATGAGCCCCGAGGACTGATAGCAGCCTTGTACCCACCCCTGGCCGTGCTTTTCTTGCCCCTGTGCTGTAGGCTGGGATGGGTGATGATGCAGGTCCCACGTCCCAGCCCTGCAGCAGCTGGGGAGATCCGTGCAAAGGCGGGATCCCTCCATCCGCACGCACTGAGATCCCTTTATCTTGGTCCAACAGCCCGGGAGAGGGATTGATATGGCTGGAGACTGACCCTTGCACCTCCTGGTTCCTTCAGAATCTCTGTTCCTGCTTTAGCAGCCATGGCCGGTCATACTGGAGATGTGGCCGTGGTTCCTGCGTACCTCGCTTGTATAAAGGAGTGATTTCATTAGCCAGCTGTGGAACACGCAGGATGGAGAGTCTCTTCATAAAATACCAATGGCGCTGTAAAGCAATTAGAGAATTTGCTGATGTCCTAAGCTGCAGAAGCACAATTTCAGAGTTTTGACGAGTCGTAGGGAAAAAAAAACCCAAGCAAATTGAATTCTACACCACTAATATTTAATTTGGGACCCTTTAAGTTTAGTTACAATGCATTCAACGTTATTTTGTAGCGTCGTTGCCATCTTTGTCATCAGGGGACAACGATGGCAAGAATATATACAGCTTTAAGTGAAGGGAGGGGTACGACAAATTGCATCTGTTTGACTCTGTTTTGCTTAGAAAACGTTCATAATAATTTTCCAGAATGTTGCGACTGTGCACAGAATTTACTCCAAAGGAACGCTGTGTCTGTCTGCCGCACACACGTGCACGCGCGCTCGCTTTCTCTCATTCACTCCTCTTGGTGAGGAGAACGGGAGGAGGTGGTGGCATCTGCTCAGGGGTTTTAGATACAGAGGAAGGCGTTTGCCTGCTCTGTTTTATGAATGCTCTTTTTTGTGAATGTCTGGTTCGGTGAGGAGCAACGACTCTGGCTCTGGTCTGGATGTTCAGATGCTGAAGGCATCCGGGGCATTTTGAAAATCTGCACTGTTTTGGTTTTTTTGGTTTCTTTCCAGAACAGTTGTTCCCAGCTATTGGTGTTAGAAACCCAGCCACTCTCAGATACCTCTCCTTATTTTCCAGTGCATATTTCGGCAGTGTACGTGAAATAAGTGTCTTTGTGCCATGAAGAACCTCGTCCCGTTGCAAGGGAAGGGTCGGTGGGAGGCAAAGCAGACGTTGCGTGTTTTCCTGTGCCGCGGTGTTTCACGAGGCAGTGACAAATGGCTGTGCAGACCCCGGCTCTTGGGCACCGCACGCGCGTGGTGAAACCCATTAGCTAAAACGTCTCGGTGTCGACGCGGGCCATGCCTCTGGAATTACTGGGAAGGCTCCTCTTGATTAAAAGGGTGGAGAGCTGAGGCCAAGAAGCCACCTGGGAGGTGCAGCTCCTGCAGGGTCCGTGATAACTGCTGGAATTGGGCAGTTGCCTTTTAGATTGGTTTGCACCCTCACGCTGGAAATGTTTGTTCCTTAAATTCCAGGTAACATCGAAAATAGAAGGTCAGCTTTCATAGATTTCTCCAGTGAATACAATGTTTGCAGGCATCGTCTATTAAGTGTCTTCACGTTTAATTGAGGGAAGGGAGGGGAGAAGATACCTGCACGGGCTGAGTAGTTTGAGAAGCTGCAGCGGCTTTGGTTGAAAAGAAAGGCTTTTCCAAACCGCAGCTGAGTTTGACAACATTGGAGCGATGATAGCCTCGCACCCACAGAATAAAATGCTTTCTAGGTGGGGGAAAGAAATTTGCTCAGCTAGAAGGGAGCAGGGAGGCCGTCCGGGGCTGTCCAAATAGCCTTCCTTGGAGCAGGGCGATATTTGGATGTGAGATGGTCCAGGGTCGCAGTCAGACTGGTGATGTAAACGCGGAGGCAGCACTAACTGTGCGGTACCTGTCATTGCTCCCTGAATTACGGCCGCAGATTGCCATACCCATGGCAAGGCTTCTGCTGCAGTAATGGAAATTGATGTAAAACTCTGTTGTATTAAACCAAGTGTGAAAAATCAGCTTTCTGGAGGGTGGGAAAAAAAATCACATTTAAGTTTCATGTTATTGGTTTTTATGGAAAAAGGAGTCCATAAAACTAGATGTATTCCTGGAGCGAGCAGCATCTTTACACCACTTTTTGTTGGGTTGGATGCAGGCACAGTGATGCCGTTTGGCAGAATAGTTGAGCCTTGAGGAAACCAAGCCACTTTCCCACGGTCATGAGGCTCTGCTCCCCCAGGGGCCGCTGGCCACAGCCCCAGGGGACATCGCAGCCAGCCCCACACCTTCCCCCGTGCCAGGGATACACAGGGGACAGCCTGTCGGCCAGCCCGAGGCCTTTGGGGCACTTCGGCGGGGACACGGTCCGGGGGCGTGGGGATGCCTGTGCTGGAGCATCCCGGGGACACCCCTGGGTTTCTTACCGGGGGGCGAAAGGGCTGAGCCCGTGGCAGGGGGGCTTTTGCACAGGGACATCTTAGAGCAGAGCGTGTGTCGCTGGGGGTTCTTTCCTGGAAAGCGCTGAAGCTTCTGCCTGTGTGACTCATTCTTTCACCAACCTGCTCTGCCCATCCTCACATTGGAGACTCTCTTTTGTTAGCATAGTGCCATCATTATCTTTTTTTTTTCCTTTTAGTGAAGGTTCCAGTTTTCAGGATTTGAGCAAAAACTAAGCTTATGTTTTTTGTGAGGAAGCTCAGATTTGTACGGAGCGCAGGACTTCAGAGGGACACCAGGAGCCGCACTCTCAGTGCCAAGTTCCCACCAATAACATACGGGTGCTCATGCATTTACTACCTGCTCTTCGCGGGAAAGCTACCTCACTCCCAGTTTCCCACCAGCTGCATTTTCTTCGCTGTGATCTGCCTCACTTGTGAGCAGCTTAGGACTGGGCTGTTGTAGCCCCTTACAGGGGTTTAATCTTAACCCTGGTGTAAAAAAATCTTAAAACTCTTTTAATCTCCTAAATTGGTAGAGCATCGCTTTGTATCCTCATGAATGTTCCTTTAGTATTTTGGATGTGATGCAGAATGCATTTAAATGCTTTCACTGGGTTTGGGAGAGATGTGGGCTCCTTACAGGAAGAAAAAAAAAAAAACCCAACCCGTAGAGGAATAAGGATGGGGGCATTCTAGCAGAATATATAGGTTTTAGTAAAAGACCGAACCAAGGCTTTTGCACATCTATTGTGTGAATCGCAATCTACTATAAGAATTGAAGGTAATAAAATACCAATGGTAATCACTACATGTAAATTCCCTTCCTTAATTTTGTGCATAATGGGCAATACATGGCAGTACAAATTATCCCGTATTCTCCATTTGCAGAGGTAGCACTAAAGATAATGCCAATGTTCCTCATTGCAAATTCTATTATCTCTAAAAAGAAACAGTTAATTAACCCCATAAAACCATTAGTAGATCATTCTTAGTATTTAAGAGACAGCTGGCTTCTGGGAGAGAGACTTTTGCCAGTAGGAACCAGCAAGATTAGCTTCAGGTTGCTCAAAAATGCTGGCTTCCTATGGCCAAATAGGAAATAATGAAATAAAGAATGTGTTCCTGATCAGCACTGGGTAGGAGGGATACCCCTGGCGGTGCAGTCATGGCCAGCAATCTCAAAAAGTGAAATAACAGCGTACTTTCGTGATACCGTGGCATCCATTGCCATACTGCTGTAATTTAGTACATTTTCTTGCAGCTTAGGGCCCCCTCAGCGTAACGTGTTCCTTCAGTGGAAGCACGTCTTTGGGTCAACATAAGAGACTCAGTGTTTTTTGACAGCGTGGAGTGGAAGGCTCCTGGCTCACGCAAAGGAAAGAAGCAGTTTATGGTCAGTGTAACTTTAATTTTACATGATCAAATGCCTTATCTTAAGGGTTAATTCACATGAAACAACCAAGGAGGAGGAGATCTGAATTATTTCTTTTGGCAAGGAATAAAAATTCCCCAAAAAATCAAATAGGCCAAAGCAAAGAAAGGCAAACTGCAATAATACACTGGGCAGTACTGGTTCTGAGTACAAGGGAGATAGCGGACGCTGTGTATTTCTTCAAGATCGTGCTTGCAGTTCTTCCAAACAGCACTTTTAGAACGATGTGGTTGACTCGGGCTTTCTCTCTTACAACACTGGTGCAATAGCTTGGGGGTTGCCCAGCAAGCGGCCTCCGTAAGCCCCAGTAAGCTCCCCCCAAACAGCCTGCGTGGCACCATCGTGCCCCCCGCACCCCCAGCCTGCCTCCCCTCATCCTCTCAGCCCCTGTGCTGATCCCGTTATACTTTTCTTCCACATGGGAAGGCATTCGAGACGTCCATTTGAACTGATTTGTTTTTCTTTTTTTTTGCAAAGCTGCCACCAACTATTTATAAATGATTATATAGATGCTGGAGGAAATTAATCTGCTAACCAGATAAAGAGAGCAATATGCGGCTCATTTACTCTTCTCTTTTCCTGGCTTTCTCCAAAATCAATCGGACTCTGCCTACTGGTACCTGCTTGATTCCCAGACGTTTCCGAGTGGATCAGAGATGTCATTCAGAAGTTATTACTGTCCATCCAAAAAAAAGGTGCAATTTCTCAAGGTTAGGCGATCACGAAGGCCTGGCTTGACTTAAACTTTTTTTGTAGCAGAAAATTATCTTTTTCTAAAGGATTTTATGATTTATGGTTTTTAATGCTTTGTAGGGAAATACAATGAACTTCTGTAAAATTGAATAGAGATCTTCAATCTGTAAGCGAATCTCCTAACCTGTGCGCTCTCTAAAGAATTCTAGATCTGTAGGTTTTTAAAATAATACATAGATCAGTGTATTTTTTTATATCGACTACATCCCTTTAAATTTCCCAGGTTTTGCCTTTAATACTGGTGATCCTCCTCTCGGGGCCACCTCTCCTGGTGCCTTCCGCCTTCCTTTCCAGTCTCTGCGTCTGTCACTGAAGCTTTGTCCTTGGGCCGCTCCTGGTTTACTGCTTCTTGATATCAGGGGGTAATTTAGTTAAGTTTTAGTGTTAGCAACCTCTCCTGGGGGAAGAGTCTTGACTCTGCGTGCTCAGCCTTGACCCCTCTGTGCGTGTTCAGTCTTTCCTCTTCCCCCGCCCCGTCAGCTTCTGTGCGTGAATCATCTGCCAGACGTAACAGAACGGGAACGAAACATCCAAAAAGCAGTTGCTCCAACAGCCCGTCCCCTGCTCAAAGCCCTTCAATGACATTTCCTTATTTCCTGTATTATCTTTACATTGGGTTTTGCCTTCAAGGTACTTCTCAATTTAACTGCGGCCTATTCTTGGCTCCTTCCAGTTTTCCATTTCCCTCCCTCCCCTCCAGTGCCCCATTTAAGAGTGTCTGCCCGTTCCCTCCAGCTTGCTCCTCCTCCCGCCCTCGCTATGATTGTGCCAAGCAATGTCAAATCGAAGGAGATGCAAGTCAAGATGTTCTAGTTCAGCAAATCGCGATTTGAAATGATTAGTAATTATTAAAAGTCACAAAAAGTATTTTAAGTCAGATTTAGATGCGTTTACAAGGAGCTGCTCTGTCCTGTGAGACAACAGGGGATAGGAAGAGAAAAAGAGGCAGCAATGAGAGCACGGGAATAACATCCAGGTCAGCACAAAGCTTTCTGTTTCTTAGAATATCTGCCTGTTTTCTACCCGTCTGCACAGACAAATACCAGGGAGTGGAGCTTGGAATAGGACACGCAGATCCTATCCATCTGCTCCAAGTCATTATAAAACTCTTCCTCCTACACAGGGAGAAAAAAAAAAAAATGGTAAAGGACTTGGGAAGGAAAAAAACCTGAGCATGAGCCCCCTGTAGGCAGGTCAGCGACTTCGGCGCTTGTTCCGCCTATGGACACGGCGTCAGGAGAAGCTCCCACGTTGGCTGTATGAGCCTCTACGGAGAGAAGGACTAATCCAGTGCTTTGGAGCCCAGCAGCCAAATTATGAACCTGTTCCCCCATAGCTTGCAGTGAGGCGAGGCGAGGCCTCCGCCACTTCCCTGCAGCAGAGGAAAGGGGGGACACGGAACATGGGATGACCCGCAGGAGCGGCGCTGGCCCCAGGCACCCCAGTCACCTCTCGGCGCAGGGGGGTTGCAAAATGGCTGGGGAAAGGGTGGTTAAAGACAACTGCACTGGTACTGCCATCAGGCACGCGTGGTCCGGTAATTCAATGATGGCCAAGGCTGGCCACTTCCTAGACTGTGCTTTGCATGCCGATATCGTTGTCCTCCAAGCACGGCACCTAACACGGCACGTAGGCGAACGCCTCTTAGATTTATTTTTTTTTTTCTCTGATGCAAACGTAATTAATTCCAGTGATCTTTCTACCTCATCGCTTTGGGAATTTTTTTAAGCTAGTAAATCCCCTGATGTACGAACTGTGGCTTTTATCAATGTTTTCAGAGTATCTAATGTAGTGGGGACTCACTGAGCTGTGGATAGCATCATATTTTTATCAGCAATACTAACGTTTGTTTGTTGAAAAGCTGCCTTCTGTAGCCAGACTGGAGATATCTTCCACTCCATTTTTGGGGGAGAATTTTTACTTTATTTGGGCTTTAACCTATTGACTTTGTCTTTAGAATGCTGACCTGTATATTCGATTCATTTTACATTGAAAGAGCCCTTTAAAAATGAAAATAACGTTTAAAAGATGAGTGTCAGAAGCGGTAGAAAAAAGAATGAATGCTACCAAAAAGCCATTGCCATCTGGATGTTTCTGCTCTACCACCTGTGTACGGTTTAGATGGCCTATTCATTAGAGAACAGCCCTGCTTCTGTCTTTCCCCACTTCAAGATGATGGTAAAAAACCTGCTTAAATCCAGTGCTTATTTTACTGCGCAAAGCTTCAAAATAAATTACTATTTTAGTGTTTATGCGTGAAATGCTCTATATCTTCTAATCTCAAAAGAAGGAAATATCCATGTAAGGGAACGACTGAGCTGTATTGAGCATCTGCCAGTGTCTCTGATGTGAAAAGCATATGGAAATGCACCGGATAGGTCATGTTTTCCATCTAAAAAAAAAAAAAAAAAATATCTCAGTGCATATTTTTTGCTCTCTGATTGCACGGTGAAGAGCACGAGAAAGCAATATGGGAGAGGGGCTGAAAAGGCAATGCCAGGCTGGGTTTGAGGTGGTGAGAGGGGACTGCTGGAGCAGCAGACAGGGGAAAGTATGGAAAAGCAAAGCGTCCTGCTGTGGGAGGGGGGTGGGTCGGGCAGGCGGTGTCCGGGGGTTTGGAAGAGCAGGGGGATGGGGGAGGGGCGGATGCTGTGGGCTTGGGGAGCAATGTCACCCCATCGAGGGGACGGGCTGCAGGTTATTTTCCTCCTGGTTTTCCTGTGGCTTCATGCTATGAAGGTGGCTTCCTAGTGCTTTGAGCACTGTAGTACCTAGCAGCCTTAGGTCTTAGAATCATAGAATGTTTTGGGTTGGAAGGGACCCCTAGAGGTCACCCAGCCCAACCCCCCTGCAGGGAGCAGGGACACCCCTAACTAGATCAGGTTGCTCAGAGCCCCGTCCAACCTGGCCTGGGATGTTCCCAGGGATGGGGCCTCCACCCCCTCTCTGGGCAACCCCTGCCAGGGTTTCACCACCCTCGTTGTAAAGAATTTCCTCCTTAGATCCAGTCTAAACCTACCCTGCTTCAGTTTAAAATTATTACCCCTTGTCCTGTCCCAGCTGGCCCTACTAAAAAGATTTTCCCCATCTTTCCTGTAGGCCCCCTTTAGGTACTGAAAGGCCGTAATCAGGTCTCCCCTCAGCCTTCTCTTCTCCAGGCTGAACAACCCCAACTCCCTCAGCCTGGCCTCATAGCAGAGGGGCTCCAGCCCTCGGAGCATTTTAGTAGCCCTCAAAGTCTTCAGAAAGGGTTTCCTTGTTCTCCAGAGCGGATATGAAAGCACATCCCCAGGTGAGCAGCACGGTGGAGCAGTTACCTGTCTGCTCGCCGGTGGTGGTGCGTGGGCATAACTTAAGCGTTCCTCCATCGGTGTGCTTTCCTTCTCGCTGGTCTTTCCTGCCGTCGGTCTGCGCCTCAGGGCTCCTGCAAGCACCGAGAGCAGTCAGCGCCTCCAAAGCTCCACCTTGCACTCCCAGCTTTCCTCATTTCATAACTCATCTCACCCCTGAATAGCAAGGAGTAAATAGGTCATCCTGGCATGGTCCACAAGGCTGACAGAACCTGATGGGTTGGGGTGTGGGAGCCGCGGCGCGTCAGGAGCCCCCGGTGCTGGGAGTGATGCCGGGCAAGCCCTGGAGCCGGCAGCTCAGCAGACCTTGCGCTGTTTGAGGCAGATGCGGCCAAATGACTCGTCCTCACTCCTGCAACTTGAGGGTGATCAAGGTATAGAATAAAAATAAGACGAAAATAACATTCCTGCTTTTCTTCATGAACTAGGAGGGAAGGGGGAAGCTGAGATTAAAGCATCCCCTGTCAGGTTTCAGTATTTTTGCTCTGATCTGGGGATGGGCCAGGGGTCAGGCTATATAGACTATAATTAAAAATAGATAATTGAAGTGAAGTTACAAAAAAAGAGAAAAACCCCCCACATCTTCCTGTTCTCAGACTGATATCCTTCCCTATCTGACCTGTTCCGAAAGTGTTTTCATTTAAACTGGCAAGAATATATGTCCAACGTGGTGGGACTTGGCACCAACAAGGAGTCCAGCCTGTGATTTTTCTCTAATATTAACGAAGCGTGATTAAGATTTACCAGAAAACTTGTCATTGCAGGAATCCTTCACAAGGAGGGAGATGTCTTATGTGTTTCCTGGTGGCTACTTATGAGAAATACTTGGAAATTACAATGATACTTAGGTTAGAGCGGTGTTACTCTTGCACCCGGGCTCTTCTAAGGATACAAGTGGGGGCAGGTTTGCAGAGAAACAACCTCATTTACAAAACCGTATGCATAGGAGAGATTTCCTCCTCTTTAAGGGCCGACTGTTGTTAACTCTCTACATTGTGTTACGATTTACTTATGCAAGTAAAGAATCGTTTGCCCGGCATTTGGTCGGAAAGCTGCTTCCCTGTGCTGTACCTCCCTCTCAGTGGTATTAGGGACACAAATTGTAATGCAAATTTCAGGGAAAAGCCTCTCCCTGCTTGAATTGTCTGGAGCAGTGGAATGGTGCTGGCATCAGTGGGATCAGCTCCACCCCAGAAATGGTCAAAAAGACAAATCAACTTTGAGGGGGGGAAAAAAAAAAGGGCATTTCCCTCCCCCTCCTCCCTTTTTAATCAGGAGACAGAAACCCAGCTCGTCAATCCTGGTGTGTCAGGTTTGGGAAGACAGATTCGCTGCCGGGGCAGAAGTGGCGGTTGTCTTTGGAGAACTGTCTGAAGGAGTCGGCTGCCTGCTGCAGTCAATCCCGACGTTCGATAGAGGTTTCCAACTCCTGGATGTGCGGGAGCAGGTGACAGCAGCGAGGTTATGTCCCTGTCAAATTAGAGAGCCCAGAATACTGATAAGCCATCAAGTCGTTAAAGCCCATTTCAAACGGAGTCACTTCAAATGAATGGAAATTAATGGAAATGCATAATGGAAATCATTGGCTTCAACAGAGATATAATGTATTTAGTTTACATGTGTCTTAATGGAAATTGATGATCCTCATTTTGAATTTAATGGAATTCCTGCAGTCTTATTGCAATGTAATAGAAAATAATATTCTGTAATTGAAAATCAATTCAGATAATACCTATTAATAATTAACACTCCTATCTTGGAATTGTCTAACATCTATAATTTAGTGCAAGGGGAAAAAATATATCTGACAGTGAGGTGAGGCTCAGTTCTGGATTTCAGGTGTGCAGTCTGCTGAGAAAATACAGAGCTGAGCTGATCTTCCCTGGGCTGGGAGTAAGCAGCTCCCTGGATGTGAACAGAAGCAACTGGGCTCCATGGTGCAGTTGCAGACTCTGAGAGGTTTTCCCGGTTGCTCACAGTCACATCTGCCCTTTTGCCATACGATGTTAAGTAAATTAGAGCGCGTCTGCTTGTGATGTGCATTTAGGTGCCAGGTCGAGAAAAAACCCCTCAGAACTGCTGTACCTCAGTGCTTAATGCCAGCAGAACTTGAGCGCAGATTGCGTGAACTGAATTAGATGTCGATTTAAAATTAAGCATGGGTTAAGGAACCTCTTCCCCCCCTTATTCTGCAAAAATCCCAGTGCTACCATCGGGCAGGCTCTTGCTATGTCTTGCATTGAGCTCTATCCTTCTCCCTTTAATCTTTCTTGGGTGGATTGAGGATCCAGGCTCCTGCTGAGGGTGGTGGGGCAAGCCATGGTCACAGCCCATCCCCTTCCCAATCCTCTAGAGCCAAGGATCAGGAAAGAACAAGGACTTCCTCTTCCTATTGTTTCTTTTGTCTGATTTAAAGGACCACGTTCCTCATCTGTAGCGGGTGGATTTCTCCAGGCCCTCGTAGGGTGCAGGCGTTTCATCCTCAACCAGAAGTTTGAGACGTGCCCTTGACCCGCCTCATTTTTTCCATTGACTCTTGAGGGAACCTTGCTCCCCTGTGGGTGTCTACACCGGACATACCTAATGCTAGTCAGGATAAAGCCCGTCCCATTCCCTGTCTGTATCTCTGCATCTCCTAGCAGCTGGTATAAGTGGTTAAAGCAATTTGCTTTCTCTAGAGATGTGGAAGTGGGAACATGCGCTGCGAGCCTTCGTCTCTGCCTGTCAATAGACGAGAGCGCAACACGGTCTCCACCACCTCTGCAGTCCATGGGAATCTGCTAGCAGGGCGACTTTCACTGGCGATATGATTGCCTTGTAAACTTGCTGGGGGGAAAAAACCCCTTCTGGCCTCATGCTGAGGTCCACTGTTGGACTTGATTCTTATTCTGAAAAGTGTATACTATAAAAATAACATAATCCTTCCATTTCCCACCAACTGTTAATTCTTTTTGTATAAGATGGTTGGGGCAGAGGATGTATATCATGGCCCGGATTAAAAATCTAGCTCTGTTTGGAGTGTTAGCACAGTCCAGTGAAGCCCTGGGAGTTTGCTTTGTAGGAGGGGAGAGCACAGCACTTCACTGGATCGGGCTGTTCATTTCCCAATTCAGTGAACAATTGCTTTCCTGAAGAGAATGGCAGTACAAAATGCATTTCAGCTGATAAGTAATGGCACTATATTGCAAGTATTTTAATTGAGAAGCTTTTTCGTTCAGGAGACTTGTACATTAGCAGCATTTAATAGTACAAGCACCCATTTTCCATTTCATTTTCAAACTACCAATTCTAAATAATTCAAAAATAATTCCCCTGAATGCAACTTTTGTCAGTTTTTACAATGAGATTATTAAGCAGTGTCACTTCAACAGTAGCTCCCTTCCTAATTATACATTCAGGTCCATAGAAATCCTCTTGTCTTTTTAATTACTCTTTGACATTTGATCTACAAAATTTCATGGCTACCAGTCATTGTTTTTTTTCTTTTTTTCCCCAAGTTTCCTCCATTAAACTGCCATACTGAATGGCTTCTCCCTTAGAAACTTTCGGTGTACTTGACTTTTAGAATGGCGATAGAGCAAAATCTTTCTGCTTTTACACTTGAGCTTGAGAGGCTTAAATATTGTGCGTAGGTCTACTTAACAGTCAGGTCTAGGTAACTCTTCATTCTGCTAAAGATGATGTTGGTTTACGTCACTTAGGCTGCTCTACTCAAGGGAAGAAATATTGATCCAGGTTCTCAGGGAACAGGGATATGTTCCTGGATTACCCGTGTCTACCAATGGTGGTAGCAGGTATTAAATTTATAAATGATGAAAAGAGCTAATGATGATTATGGCTTTACTTAGTGAATTCCAACTTCTTCACGAGGAAAAAAAAACCCAAAACTCTGGTTCACAACTCACCAAAGTGTATAGAACCATCATCCCCCTTTCTCGTGGGCTCTGGCTCAACAGGGAGGTTGCTTTGGCTGCAATCCATTAGGGCACTCAACGTGAGAGCTGCTTTGCTCTGAGTACCCCATCCAAGAAGGGACACGGGCGTTTAGGAGATCAGTGTCCCACAACTGATGCTTACTCGGGGGTGAAATCCTGGGTGGCTGGGGTCCCAGCAGCGCTCTGGGGGGAGGCTGGACCGCGGGGCAGGACAGGGCACGCTCGTGTGCCAGGCAGGGGTCTCCTGCTGCCGGCGTGCCCCCAGCCAGGGCGGCTCTTTGCATCCCGTGACTGCTTAACAGAGAAGAGGCTTGTGGGCAGAGAACAGACCTCGCATTTCTCCAGCAAGGGGAGCAGATTGTTGTCCAGTCTTAACACCTCGCATCTTTCTGCGTTCTCTCCCACCAGCGCATCTGCAGGTATTTTGTGTGAGCGGCACAAGTTTAATGCAGGTGTGGAAGATGCTGGCGTGCTGCATGTCCCCCCAGCCCGGGAGGGGGTACAGGGGTCTTTGCTCCAAACTGGGTGCTCCAGCCGCTGCTCTGTCACTTGGGAGGGCTCTGGCTCGGGGGAATTTCACAACTGAAACCCTGAAATGCGTCTCCAGGATTAGGTGGTAGCTGAAGGAAGATTTTCAGGCATGCAGTCTTAGATGTTGATACCGAAATACCACTGAAGTTTTGGCTTTTTTAAAGAGCTCGGCCTGGAATTTAACAGGAGCTTACTGTTGAGCTTGCTGGTACTAGGGAATTATTTATGAATTCCAAGTTAAATGTTTCTTCTGGATCCCCAGGCAGATATTTCATGTGCACCTTCCTCCCATTTCAAACAGAAAAGGGCATTAATTTAATCACGAAACCTCGATTTCAGCAGCTACTCCTTAGCATAGTTGGTTGTTTTTAAATAAATAAGGTGCGTTACCTGTCTGATCGGCGTGCAGAAGGGTGTGATTTCAATCAATGAGATAATTCGCGGTTTCTTGCCCCAGCTGATGTGGATAACTTTGTCAGTCTGGGATGTGCGCCCTCTTTTGCATTGTTTTACCACTTGTTTAATTCAAAGGCACCCAGACATTATGGAGAGCATTTATGCATGCGTGTGCTTAATATAGGCCCTGCGTAACGCAGCATCGTGTGGAGGCTCCTTAAAGTAGGACAGCATCAAACACTGGAGGGAGCGTGATGAGCCTGCTACAGTCTAGCATCTGTATAATGTCGCTTTAAATGCTTATCTGAAAATATAAAATAAACCATTCTGAGTGGAAAACTGACATTCCCTGAAAAACATGGGGGGGGGGGCGGAGAGAGAGAATAATTGAAATAAAAGCATAGCGTCTGCTTTGAAATATTCACCACGGTAAAAAGAAGAGTGGCGGAGGAAACTTCAGAGGGAAATGATTCAGTAGGAAGTTTCAAAGACTCTTGGAGATGGTACAGCTATAAACTTTTTTCCCTCGAGGATGCTGCTGAGGTAGCTGTGTATTATATCATCCCTTAGTATTTCTCTGTTGTGCGCTGTATCTGTATATAGTTGCACACAAGCCTTTGCACCCACACTAATATTTTCAGGTCTTTGCACCCACACTAGGATTTTCTATAGTAAGCGTGGGCAATGCAACGTTTCTTGCATGTATCTCCTAATCTTTGCATATTACATATTCACAAACATTGAAGATGATTTCTAAACCCCCTCACTTCTGTGCTGCCTTTCATCTTGGGTCGTCTCTTCCACTGGTGGTGCATGCAGGCCAGGAACTGGGATTTATTAGTCTCTTAAAACAGGTTTCTCGGTGGTAGAAACCATAACCAGGGAGACAGGATCCAACCCATTACAATGAAGTGAAGTCAGCTCCTCTTCTGCCCCCTACCCCACCATGTGGCTGCTGCTTTCTGCAGAATTAATCTGCGGAAGCAAATGGAAAGAACTTAAACGCGGTGGTTGTTAGAGCTTTGCAAGTGTCAGCTGGCAGGGTCCCCATAGTGGTCGTGTAAAGCATCGCTAGTCCCTCCTGCAGAAGGGCTCCCCGTGGCTCGAGTGGCTCGATCCCTGGGAAGCTGCGACCCTCGGGAGGCTGAACGCGAGACCTGTGATGGCAACCGAGAAGCTGCTGGTTTTCAGTCTGTATTTAGGCTGCACCCCCTCCTCCCTCTGTCCTAGAATCATGGAGTCGTTTGGGGTGGCAAACCCTTTCAGCTCCCCCAGCCCAACCGTCCCCCTACCCCTGCCATCCCACCCCCAAACCCTGGCCCTCAGCACCGCCTCTGCCCGGCTGTTAAATCCCCCCAGGGCTGGGGACTCGACCCCTTCCCTGGGCAGCCCCTTCCAGCCCCTGACAGCCCTTGGGGGAAGGAATTGTTCCCCAGGCCAAAGGCCGGTGCCCCTGTCCCATCGCCCCTTCCCTGGGAGCAGAGCCCGACCCCCCCGGCTCCCCCCCCTAGGACCCCCCCCCCCCCCCCCCCCCCTCCGGGGCTCCAGCCCCCTCCCCAGCTCCGCTGCCCTCTCTGGACACGCTCCAGCCCCCCCAGGGCCTTCTGGGAGGGAGGGGCCCAACCCTGACCCCAGCATTCGAGGGGCGGCCCCCCCAGTGCCCAGCACAGGGGCACGGTCCCTGCCCTGCTCTTGCTGGCCACACCACTCCTGATAGAAGCCAGGATGCCCTTGGCCACCTGGGCACACTCCTAGGAAACCTTGGAGCACAGTTCATAACTCAAAAGCTTGTTTCAAGGGGCTTCGCAAGATTGTACCTGGTATTTAGATGCATGCGTTGCGTATCCAAAAACCGCCACGGGTGATTAGAGGGGGGTGGACGGGGGCCTCCGCAGCAGACAGTTCAAAAGGATCCAACTCGGAGTGTGCTGAGAACACAGAGCTGGTCTGTCCCGTGGTGCCCATGGCAGCGATATCGTGTTCTCTGTCATTTTTTAAACAAATTAATGCCTCGGGCAAAGAGTACAGTAGAAAGCAAATTGATTTAATTTTAAGTGAGCTAGTTTTTAGAGGGTTTTTAGGTATACATTTTCTGGCAAAAAAACCACTGTTTAGATGAAAAGTACCATTTCTGATTCTATTCTTTCTGAAGTGGATTCAGGTAAAGAAAAACCTTCATTATCATGTGAGTTAGTGAGAGCTTTTCCTCTTTAGGTTGGGCCGAGCTGAAGTGTATAATAATCCTGCTGCATGGGAATGATTTTCCCTAGGCAGGGAAAACAAGATATTGTCCTATTTATACAACTTTGTTATGTGCAAGCTAGCAAGTGCGGTAAGGTGTCAGTCATTCCCAATGAGCTGGTTACTGAGAGTACTCTGACCTGGTTTATGTGCTGGTGCCGTGGGTAAGGAAGGAAGGACCACAGCCTCCCAGGCACGGGGCTGCTCTAGGCTGGAAACGGGGAGCGAACGCCGCTGAGCCCGGGCCCCTTCCCACCGGCACTGCCTGGCGGGGAGGGGAAGAACGGTTGGCCTTGATGATCTTAAAGGTCTTTTCCAACCTAGACGATTCTATGATTCTAAGAACTGAAGTCTTGGCTCTGCTGTTGGCTGCTGCATGCAGTAAAGCTCTGGGGTTAATAATAATAATAATAATAATAGGCCTTTCAGTACCTAAAGGGGGCCCATAGGAAAGATGGGGACCATCCTTTTAGTAGGGCCAGCTGGGACAGGACAAGGGGGGATGGTTTTAAACTGAAGCAGGGGAGGTTTAGGCTGGATCTAAGGAAGAAATTCTTTCCAGTGAGGGTGGTGAAACCCTGGCAGGGGTTGCCCAGAGAGGGGGTGGAGGCCCTATCCCTGGGAACATTCCAGGCCAGGTTGGACGGGGCTGTGAGCAACCTGATGTGGTTCAAGGTGTCCCTGCTCCTGCAGGGGGGTTGGGCTGGGTGACCTCTGGGGGTCCCTTCCAACCCCAAACATTCTATGATTCTATATCTGCTAGAGAGGTAGTAAGCACAGCCTCCCTCCACCCCACAGCCTGCCAGTTCCCATAGGCTGACGCTGGTGGTGTTTCCCATCCTGACCACAGCAATGCTGAGTACCCAACTGGAAAAATTAAAGTTGTTTGGTTTTTTCTTTTTTTCTTGCTAGAGCATCTTCTTTCCCTTTAATTGTAGCGATGGGACTCTTGCGCTCCTGATCCGCAATCCAGGTGTGATGCACAAGTTATTTGTTTACTTGAGGCCACGGCGGCTGCTGTAGAGTGGCAGCTGCTTGGGAGGCAGCGTTTGAAGCGCTGACACTGATGAGGCAGAGCAGGACAGAAACCCGTGCTGGAAGATAAATGTAGGAGAGAAAAAAGGTCTTCTGGAGATGCTTTCTCTCAAGTGCATCCATTTGCCGGAACAGAATCAGCCAGAAGAAACTTATGATCAAAGTGTGTGTGAGGAGACAATGAATGTAAAATGGGAGATTAAACGTATTAGGCACCGCGTGAAAAGAAGCAATGAAGGGCTCTGAAGTTGGATGAAACCAGCAAAGCAAAGGCACTAAGGTAAATGAAAAGATGAAACAGGCAGCTACCATGGGGGGAAAAAAAAAGTCTCCCTGGCTTACTTTTTGGAGGAAAGCAGGACAGACAATTTTAGACTTGTTTAAATAAAAGCAGGCACATAAAAGTAAAGTAAATTCTGCAAATATTCATGTAGAATATAGGAAAAAATAATGATTAACTGCAAAGAGTAAATGAGCAAGATCGTGGCGTGGTAGGTGCAGCTGAGCTGCTGAGCGTCAGCATCTATCACAAGTGTGATAGATGGAGGAGACGGAGAACACCCATGGAGGTGAGTTCATCTCCTAAAGGGCAAGAATTTGTGAACAACTGGGACCTCCCAGGCCAGCGAGGGAGAGCTCCAAAATGGGTGGAGTGGCTCTGGTTTAGGAGAACAGCTGTCGATGCAGCACACCCTGCATTGTAGAACACATTTATGCAGGTGCCCTGAGCACCCAGTCTGGCAAAGGAAAGCAAAGTCAGTTTTATGCATGGCCGAGAGGTGTAAAGCCTGGATTAGCCATGATCTTAGTCCTGGTACAGTTGCACAAGGTGATGAAATGCCGTGTTGTGTCAGGTTCGGAGGAACAACGTGCTGCCCCCATAAATAATTACTTCTGGTCACTGGCAGTTCACAGTTGGCTCGAGGAGGGGAAGTTTTTTCAATTTAATCATAAAATGCACGTTTATATGTAGGTTTTTTCATGAATCAGGCCCCTCATCGCTGATGTCTTCCTATGGTGTTGGGCAATGCCAGCTGGTCTTACGTTACTCTAACAAAGGTTGGAGGTGGTGGTTATTAAAAAAATAGCATAAAACAGATGGAGGGAAGTGATTTATAAGGGGACGGGTGGGGGCCCGGGACCCTGCTGGGAGGGAGGGAGGTGCCCGCGAGGCTCCCGCAAAGCCGAACTCCTCTAATGCAGATCTTCAGTTATGCCAATGGCTTGTCTCGGTCGTCCAGGTTTAAAATAACGCCACAGATGTTCTTTCTTTACAGCTATAAAAATGCGATTAAGGAAGGGTAGATCAGAAATACTGACGGCTTATACTGTGTAACTTCTCTGCCATGAAAGCATTTGAATTGCCTTTTGCTGCCCCTGATGAATCTGTCACCCCAGGAGGAGCAGATCTCTGCTCAGCTCCGGGAATATTGAAAAAGCTCTGCCACAGGTTCAGAGATTTCAATCGTCCCTGGCTCGCTAGGCTGGCATTGCCAGGCATGGGGGCTGAGTGGGCAAAAAATGAGCTCTTTCTTTATCCCCTCCACCCTGCATATTCCCCGTAGGAGGATCGCTGCCTGAACACAGTCAAGGGGACCGGAGCTGAATCCAATAATGGATCCCCCGATTTTGTTAACTGACTTTTTCCTTGATGATGGAGAAAAATGTGTGAGTCTTAGCTGAGTTTTATGTGCTTAACCCCGTGGTCGTGCCTTCGCCGCCTCCTTGTGCCCCCAGGCTTCCAGCATCGCGTGCGGAGGGCGGGATGCGCTTGGCACTTGTTGAAGAGGGCTGGTCCTCTGTGAAGCCGCTGCTCTTCAGCTGCAAATGCTGGCAGTGCTGCCTGTCTTCATGGATTAATCCATAAAAGCACCCAGACAAAGAATACTATCATTTTCTCAGCAATCTGCTTATCGATTGCTGTGCGTCGCAACAGGATTAAAGGGCGCGGGGGTGAGCGTGGAGGAGCGGGGCTGGGCGCAGGAGGGGCAGGGAGGAGCAGCCCAGGGACCTGCCCGCCAGCGGGGAAAAAACACCGGCCGCCGAATCTGCGGCTGGAATTGGGTTCTTGCTCCACTCTTCTCCAAGAGATCTCGTTGGAGATGGATGTGGCCTGCATCGCAAAGTCTGTAACCCTCCTCTCTTCCCTTTGAAAATTTAAATTAGTCATTCTTGAACATCTTCAAGTAAAGGGGTGACTCATCAGCTCTTGAACTGGTTAAGGCTTTGGGGGGAAAAAAAATGTACTTGTTGAGGAATGATTTTTAAAATGCGTTCTTTACAACCTAATTAGCATGTTTGATATATTTCCCACTTTCTGTGGAAAATGTCGTGCCTTTCTAAGCTAATCCGATCTTGTTTGAAAGCCATGTAAAAATACCATCAAAATGGATACAAAAACCAGGGACCAAAAAATTTAGGTGTGTTCTGGCTTGTAGTTGAAGAAGGTTTGTGTGTGGATTGACCGCTTTGGTTTGGTGTTGTGGTCGTGTTATTTTGCTTTTGGCGTGGGGCATTCCTCTTTTGTTGATGGGACTGAAGTCGGTGAAGTCTGAGAAGATTGTGTGGTGAATGTGGATTTTAATGGTAACTTTTTTATCATCTTTTTTTAATATTGAAAAAAGGTTTTGTGGGAAATTAAATTAGGAGAGAGTGCAAATTGAAGCGATGTTCTGGTCGAATGCTTTTTGAAATCAGTGTGTCCCATTTTCACGAATGTAGCTGTGGGCATTGATCCTGCCGGCGGGTCGAAGCCCTCTGCGCCTCCACCTCCCCTTCCCTCTCGCGAGGGTCTCCGTCGGGGCAGGCAGCTCATCGCTTCCCCGCACTCGGACGGTATCAAAATGTTTTGTTAGTGCTTTGGGGTAAGATTCATCCACAGGTTTAGAACTTGCATTTGGAAACCTTTTCATATATATATATATTTTTTTTTTTCCCCTCTGCAAGAGTGGCTATTGATTTGAGACTGAATAACATTTTTAAAAAGGATTCAAGGGGGATAATAAAACAGGAAGGACCTTTGCTGTGATTTATCAACCTATAATCTGTAAATCAATAAGAGACTTTATTTAATGGTTTGAAAACTCAATGGATTCAATCTAATTAATTCTGTAAGCTGTAAAAGATATTTATGAGAATTTTAATATGTATTCCCTGAAGGCAAGATCAAGTTGCTTCTCTCTTAAACAAAGATTGCATCTCCTGTTTGCTTGCCCCTCAACTCAAAAATAATTTTTCAGGGGAAGGAAGAACAGAGTGGAGGAGCTTTCATTGGGAGACTTTCTCTGGTTCCAGAGTTCCTCACGACCTTAGCCTTGCGTAGTTCTTACGGACGGTTTATACTATTTCTCTTCCGAATTAGAGATCCTGACTTTTCAGGAAACGTGTTTAAATGTGTGCATCTTCTTCCATACATGCCCCTGTAGCCACCCCCTCCCCATTTTGCCCATGTCCATCATATCAGAGCAACTCCTTGTCTTCCAGTGAGCTCCTTGCCCTCAGCAGCATGGCGCGGGGTCTGCTGTTCCGCCTGGTTTTGCAGACAGGCAGCTGAAGCACCAAAAGTGCAAAGGGCAGATTTTTAAAGTATTTCCTTGTGTATCTCGGTGACCAGTTCTACAAGAGCTCCACTCTCCTGCGGCGGGGCTTGGCACGCACTGGCGTTCCAGCTGCTCAGAGCAGATGTGCAGGATCAGGAGGTGGGTGTCTGTTCTCCCAAGTGATGGGTGATAGGACAAGAGGAAATGGCCTCAAGTTGCATCAGGGGAGGTTTTGACTGAATACTAGGAAAAATGTCTTTAGTGAAAGAGTGGTCAAGCATTGGAACAGGCTGCCCAGAGAGGTGGTGGGGTCACCATCCCTGGAGGATGTTCAAAAAATGCGTAGACATGGCACTTCGGGACATGGTTTAGTAGGCATGGTAGTGTTGGGTTGATGGTTTGGCTTGATCTTGGAGATCTTTTCCAACCTTAATGATTCTATGATCACGCTCAGCCGCAGAACAAGGCGTTTCCTTACCTGTTCTCAGCTTTCTCCTTCTCAGCCTTTCAAACCCCACCCAGCTGGTGAGCGTGGGATAGCATGTACCAACTGGGGGTCCCTGGCCGTGCCCCGGGCATGTCCCATCCTGTCTCCCCACGCCTGGCCCTAGGTGCCCCTGGCACGGTCCCACCAGCCCCCTGCGCTAAGCTTCAGCTGGGCTGTAGGTATTAGACTGTCGGTGTGCAGCAGCAGGGCAGGCTCTGCCACCAGTGTGATGCCTGGGTGGAGATTAGAGGGAGATGATGATCCCTGCAAATCTGTTAATTTTTCCTCCTTTGTCGTTTGCTCTCATGCACGATTTCCTGTTCTTGTTTGATCCTGCTTGTTTTGGGTTTGTGGGAGTTTATTCAAAACACTTTTTCATTATTGGAAAATACTCTGATGAATTCCTTCAGTGCTTTGAGATCTGTACATGAGAAACCTTGCTCAACAACACAATTATTGTCGAAGTTTCAGAGGAAAAGCTTCATTAGCAAAATAAAAAAAAAAAAAAAAACTACAGGAATTGATGTAGTTAAATTTTTACTGTGAAATGCAGGGTTTGTCAAGCAAAGATCCCAAGGTTTCAGAATGAGCTTTTCCTTTTGGGCATGGGCATTGCAGGTCAGGAAGGATGGAAGTGTGGTGCAAGGGCAGCGTGGGGCTCACGGCGCTGCCCTCCGGTTTGTCCTTGCCAGCGGTGGAGCGGTGGCACCACGGAGAGCCACGAGGGGAAGAGCTGGAACGCATCAGTGGGTTGGGTCTTTCTGGGAAGAGCCTTGGGTTTTCCTCTTCTATAGAGCACTGAGTTGCTTAGTCCCTCCTTCCTAAGGCCCGAGAGCTTTTGGAGAACTGCAGCTGACCAGCTAATCCCTGACTACTGTAAGGTAAATTAGAGGAGGGAGTGGAAAATACTGTGATAGATGCTGTTCTGAGAGCCTGCAACCAGCTGTGTGCAGCCGAGGTGTTCAAAGGGACGGGGCAGACGCGATGCTGCAGTGCTTTGAACTGGGCTCCTCTTCCGAGCCCTTGGAGTCACGCGGCTCTTACTTTCTCTGTGCTTTGTGGCTTCAGGCTGAGCTGTGCCTTACAGTGCATGCTGCTCCCAAGTACGTAAGTTTATATAATGTGCAGGCATAACGTATTTATAGTTTTTGTCACTGTACAGTCAAGCATCTGTTCTCAACTGTGACATAATTTATCCTTCGATGGAGATTTGGGTGGGTTTGTTCTGAATCAGTGAGCAGATAGCCAAGATCTCAGTCACATTATGTGCCAACATATTTTCTGTATTTTACCTTTACTGTGTGAAACCCAGCACAGCCGCTCTGCTCCGACGGGTGCTGAGGTCCCCTCTGCTATATTCGCCTGACCCCAGCTGCAGTCCTGCCTTTGCCCATGGAATTACCTTTCGTGTCTTGAAAACACAGTGCGGGAGCCTCTTTCTGAGTGGTTTCTGATTCTTTATTTCTGTTTTCTCTTCCTACATGCGTGTTGTTCCACAGTTAGGTGAGCCATGTGTGCACATGCTGTAGGAACTCCCCCTGCTTCCATTCGCCACTGCAGGGCAGCCCCTTAACAGGAGATGGCTCACTTGGTCGCTGCTATTTTGAAAACAGCTGGATCAGTTTTCTTAATGAAGTCTTTTCTTAATGAAGTCTTCATCTGGGCTGGGTCCTGGTGCCGGGTGGCTACACTCAGCTGTTGGCACCTCTTGGGCTGCATTTCCACTGGTAGGCGCCTTTGGGGAGCCAGGGCTGGGCTGGGGGGTGGCATGGCCCCCTGCTTAACCCTGGAGGAGAAGCAAAAGGGAGCCTGGATGCTGACTCGATACAGAGATCGGCTGCTCCTGGAATCTGGAGGTGAAGTGAAAAATGGAGCAGGGGCAAGTGATGCTGCTCAGCTGCAATTCCCATTCTCCCGGCAAGCGGTTCATTGTATCTTTGCTTGGGTTCTTCATTTCCTATCCAGTTGGTAGAAATATGGGATAAATGCATGGGAAGGATGATGCGTGCGGTGATGCCATGATGGTGCGAGCCTCACAAGCAGCAGTGCCCGAGGAAAGCCTGTCCATAGCTAACTGTTACGTACCCGGGGTGTCTTTCAAACATTAACAAAATTACAACTTTTTAACAAAAAACATTAACAAAACCCAACTTGGGTATAATGTGGTAAAGGACAAGACACGTGATTGTGCCCATCTTTAACACCAATCCTCTATTTTGGCACCAACCTTGCTCTGTTGAGGGGTACCTCATGTTGGGGAGCTGTGGATTGGCTCCAGTGCCGAAACACTGGTCCGGGATCCGCTGGGGTCCCGGTCTGAAGCAGTTTGACTTCAGTGTGAACGTTGGCCGCTCAAACAGTGGCAATGCACTTCATCGAAGCTTTCTGACCGAAGGAAACGCGTCGGCCCCGGAGGGCAGCTTGGCTTTAAGAAGCCATCTGGCAAGAGCCAGCCATCTGCCCGGCTGCCTGCGTGGCCCCAGCCCCTTCCCCTGCACCGACTGGCAGCTGCCGGTCAAAACTTTTCTCAGTTTTCCATTTACCTCACCAGCTATTCAACTTCAGTGCTTTTCACGTTTCTTCCTGTGTACAGAAGAGGAATAAGGCGTTAATTATTAATAACTGCAGCAGGGCTGGAGTGAGCCGCTCTGCCGGGCCCTCTCTTGAGCACGGATGAGTAAGGCAGAGCGTGGCCCAGTAAGCATCAGTGGAAAACTCATCACACGAATGTAAAATCACCTCAGTAACCAGTGCCTTCGTTTTCCCATTGCACAGCATCCTTGTTGATAAACTAGAGGTCCTGACGGGGCTGCTGCTTCGAGGGAGAAAAATAACGGCTGGGTGTCTTACAGCTCTGCGGTGATCAGATGCATGGTGGAGGTGGCGTTCCCATTTTCAGCTGGCCGATTCAGAGAGGCTCATCCATGATGGTATTTTTCTAGGTTTAATGCAGATGGAGATGACATGTATCAAGTTTGCCTGTTGAAGGAAAAAAAAAAAATGACCCCTCTGTTCCTGGGTACAGAAAACTGAGTTACAGATTTAAAAAAAAAAAAACCACAAACCTGCTCAGAAGGAGAAAAGAATAACATTGCCAGAATTTTCAGGGAAAAGGCGATGAGAAAGGCCTCCTGGATTCATGGATCCACCCGGTCCCTTCGCTAGTGCCAGAAAGCTGTGGCACGTATTCTTTTTTACCAGTTCCATTGCTTAACCTACCGCTGGCTGTGGCTACTGGAGACTCCCTGTCCGCTGGAAGCATACGTGTTCAGCATTCCCACAACTAGACCTGGGAAAAGCATTCCCTCCTTACGGCTTTGCTGGGCTTCTCTCCCGCCCACCCCCCCATCTTGGTCTGCTTTGAAAACAGACCCGATACGGCAGAACACCCTTCGCCCAGGTGTTAGGGCGTTGAGTTTTTCAGGCTGCACACCTTGCCCGGAACTGCCGGAGCGCTGAGCAGCCACCTCCACTTCTAGATTTCTGTTCCTCGTTTGAAGTGTTGTCTGAAGGATTCAGCTGGGGAAAAATGTGCAATTCTTCGCATTTCTCTGAGCTCTCCTAGCTGAATCTCTCATCTCGGTTATTCACCTCAGGTTGCTTTTGGATTTTCTTTGAGTTTTGCAATTAAATATATATCAAAAGCCTCTTCTTATTCTGATGTATCTTAAAGCCTGTGTGTTCAAGCATTCATGCTTTCCCCGGTGTAGCTGGCGGAGTTAAGCCACTGGTTTTGTAAACCGATCAGTTGTTGGCTTTGCACGTGTTACATTATGAATGCTCTGCAGCAGGGAGAGTATCTTCAGCCTTTTCCAGCCTCAGTGCCCAGCTCTCAGCCAAGCGTAAGGGATGAGGAGGGTGGATGGCGACCCAAACCCAGCACCCTGCTCCTGAGGGATGGGGGGATCTGGCCCCATCCCTGTCCCTGCAGTCAGCTGGGTGGAGACTCCCTTTGCACAAGGAGTCCCACGGAGAGGACAAGGGGGAACGGGCACAAGTTGCTCTTGGGGACATTCTGATGACGTTTTTCCCCATGAGAACAGTCACCCAGTGGAATAATCTCAGGGGAGGGGTTGACTCTGCCACACTGGACACTTTCAAGCCTCAACTGGACAGGGTGCTGGGCCATCTTGTCTAGGCTGTGCTCTTGCCTAGAAAGGTTGGACCAGATGATCCTTGAGGTGCCTTCCAGCCTGGGAATCTGTGATTCTAAGATTCTATGACTGATGGGGGGGCAGAGCAGCAAGTGGCCACTGGTCCAGCCTGCTGCCAGCCCAGCGAGTCCAGTGTCTATTCCCAGCCCAACCGACTGCTCATTGGCCTCCTGTTTCGCCCCAGGAATAACGGGATGGTAGTGTCCCGGGCTACACATGCAGTTAATTTTTCAAATGGCATTTCTATTTTTACTGAGCTTTCCCCTACCTACCACAGAATCTCCCTCGGGGATTGCTGCTGCTTTTCTTTAAATCACGTGAGGGAGAGTAACCAAATACCTGACGTAACCATAGCTATGGGGTTGGTTCGGTCGAGTAGCTGAGCACGCGTTTCGTTTTGCGTGGTTCATTGGAGTGAACCTCTGTGTGATTCTTCTGTCTTTAAACCCAGATTTCTCAAGGTGCTTCAAGTGTGTCTAAGTACTTTGGGTGCTAGCTGTGTTTCTGGTGCTTCACTGGTAACAGTAATCATTGAGAGAATAATTCAGCCACCATATGAACGGAATAAGTTTGATAACTTGATGATTTTTATATATTTGAATTATTTTAAAAGTTCTACTTGATTGAAATCTGGGCTGGAAATGACTGAGTCTGGAGCCGGTGCCTAGTGGTGCTTACGGGGGCAAGTGGAACCTCACACCTCGCCACGTTCTGAGGGAGACTGTAGTGCGAGATTGTAATAGAAGAGGTTTATTGGATTATTAAATTTATTGAGCAGAGAGAATTGGTACCAAATGGAGGTTTTTGGCAACTCACCTTGCTCAGTTTTTCATCCCTTTGTTTGTACAGCAGCAAAGTATGTGTTTGCAAATGCACCCGATGTCTTACCCTGCAATGAGAACTTCGGGACAGGTTGTCCTTGGTCCACAGGTCTGGTTAGGGAACCGTGCATTCAGAGCCTGAGGAGGAAAGCGCTGGCTGACTTACACAAATTGTTTATTTCCCACGGGACAGGATGTTATCGTAAGGTAGAACACGGTACAGATCATGCTCATGATGCAAGTCTGTGGGCAGCAAAAGCTGACTTGCACATCCTCGCTATTGAAACCACAGAATTTTACGCTGAGCATCAGCTCGCTCCCATTACTGTTTCCTGAAGCACCTGAGATACCAGGTGAGACCTGAGCCCTTTCTGGGATGTCCCAGAACCCATGACAGGGTTCCACCCAGGGCTGCAACGGCACTGCAGCGATGCTACAGCTCGCTAAGCTCCCGCTGGGGTCTTGCACCTTTGGACCAAGTGATTTGCTGTGAATAAAGTCTCCGCCTGAAGTGGCCTCGGCGGGTGCCCTTTTGCTCGGTTTGGGAGTGCGGGCGCTGCCTTCCCTTTCCCGCGGTGGGAATGCCCCGGGTCCCCACGCCAGCCAGGGCACCCACCTTCGCTCAGGACGCCGGCAGTTTTGAACCCAGCCTGTAAACCAGGACACCTTGGCTTAAAGCCTTCTTTGGGTCTGCTTTGTTGTGAATGATCCATCCTTCATGGTCTTTATACCAATGATGTATTTTGTTTGAAGTGGGGTTTTTTGATTAAAAAATGCAGTTTGGTGATAAGTAGATTGTTCTCATTTTCTCCTAATGATAGAGTACAATAACATTGTTAAATTTGCGTTCTCGGTTATGCAAAATCATTTTGAAATCAGATCTGAAAGCATCTTTTTCCTTGCCTTCAAACCTTTATTTTCCCTTCCCTTTGATACTTGGTTTTTACTAACTGTATCTAATTATGTGGAAAGCATTTTCCGACAGAACTTTTGTGAAGGAGGGTTTTTACAGCAGCTTTGTCTTGTACTGTAAAGGAAATATTTTTCTCTTCTCAAAGCTTAACTCGGTATTTAAATACACAACGCCTCGTTCACGCGTCTTGCACAATTCGCCGCTGCATCCAGCCGCTGACTTTATAGGGTTGGCATCCATGTGCCTGCGGGCACGCTGAGGCTGCTCGGGTACGGGACGTTGTTCCCCATTCCTGGCTTCCCCCCCGCAGCGCTGGGTGCCCTGCCTCCCTCCCGACGTGGCTGGGGGTTGTTCCAGGTCCCCTGTTTCACTTTGTTGAGCAAACCGGTGATCGTGGCTAGGAAAGATGGCAAATGGGTGCCTCTGGTAGGAGCATGAGGGATGGAGTGAATTTCCCAAGTGTTCTTGGACAGGAGGTTTGGCTCTGCCCTGCAAGGGGGGGGTCAGCTCCCCGCCGAGAGTGCCGGCGCGGGGTCAGGAGCGGGGCTGGGGTCCGCCTGCTGTGACTTGGCAGTTGTCACCGAGCTCTTCTGAGGACAGGGGGTCAGTGCCAGCGTCAGCCCCCCAGGCTGGCTGGGGCCAGGGTGGCACAGCTTACAGATGCTCAGTGTTCCTGTGACCACTAAAAAATAATGATAAACGATAATTTCTTAATGAGAATTGCTGCAGTGGGCTCGCAATCAGGCGTGAGGGTGATGTTTCAGGTCTGGGTGGATGTTGACAGAGGGTTTGGCCTCCTGGTGCTCCAGGGCATCCCACTGGGGAGATGCAGCTCCTGCGTCCCTTCAGGCAGCAAGGCACGAGGACCACAGCACCTGCGGAGGAAGGGAATCTTCCTCTGTGCTCTGACTGTTAGTCATTTTCCTGCTTATTTTCTGCCCTAGCTTGCTTTGTGATCCTTTTTTTTTAGAAAAAAAAAAAGGGCAAATGCTTTTTAATAGTTCCAGCAATTAAAACCACTCGATTATCTGAAGAGAAAGTGGCCGTAGACTTTTCGTACTCTCAGGTGGCGTGTCTGCTGGAAGAGCCCCCCGCGAGGGCTGGTTGCTTTAGAAGTCCTTGCAGAGCAGCGTATTTATGGAGAAACTCGCGGGGGTTCCCAGCCGTGTTCCCAGCCCCTGCATGTCCTAATTTGCGCCAAGCCCCTCCAGCTCCAGGCAGTCCCACTCCCGAAGATGCTCTGTGCCAAGGGGGATAATTCCACCCTCTTCGGCACCCGAGGTGCGGTCTGAAGCCAGTCACAGATTAAGTTCAGCTTGTCTTTAAGCTGTAGGGCAGATAAAGTATTAGTTTACATACATACTTGAAAAATTAGCAACGCTTGAAAAATCTTAAAATAAGGCTGGCTATTTGATGATAGGTTTGCATTTAAAAATGGGAAGGATTATGGGTTTGATTTATATTTATTACCACATGAAGAGGCTAGATCAATGCTACGCTACACCCTCGTTATAAACAGGAGCCCGTTCTGAAGCTCGGTTTTGAATTATAGATGTAACTTCCTACTGAATGATAGGCGATAATCATGAAGATGAAAAGAAAACAAAGGAGAAAATGGAGTCAGTTAAATAAGTACGTGGCGTATATACTGGGTAGGCAGTTGTGACCGTGGAGCTCGAAGCCTCTGTGACCGATGCCTCTGAATATGAAATATTCATGGGTGCATGGATATACATGTCCCGCCAGCGGCTTCAGAGGTGGTTAAAGACCTGTGAATTCAAGAGCTCCTCAGGAGCAAAGCAGCCTCGCTGGGAGGAGTCAGGACAGGGCTGGAGGCAGATGGGTGCTGCTGGGGGCGTAGGAACAAACTGCAAGTACCAGGGCACGGCAGGGCTGAGCCTCTGCAGAGGCTGCCCCGAGTGGTGGCTCCTGCCCGCGCCTCCGGGTACCGGTACGGGACACCGGGGGGAAGATGCTGCCTCCCACCCTCTGCTCTTCAGGGATACTTGGAAATCAAGAAGGATCCCTGTGACACCCCCCGGCTGCAGCGCCAGAGGCAGTGGAGCACCGGGAGGTAGCTCAGGGATGGGGGGCCCACCTGCCCGGTGGCACTTGGGCCATTTGGCGATGGATGTGGGGAAGGAGAAGACGATACAGCTACAGACAGCTGGCAGGGGGAGGTGGCAGCAGCAGCTCACTGGAGAGGGGATGCGATTTTGTTTGCACGTGGCGTGGATTTGGGACAAGGACTCCAGAACATGTGGAGGAAACCAGGAACTGCCCAGGACCTGTGGGCTCGCTCGGTGCCTGTGCCCGGAGCCACCCAAATACCTACGACAGCCTGAAAGTCAAGTGCTCTTCCCTCCAGCAATCCTGGTGAACGCTACGGGCTTGGGAACCTGAAGCGATGCTGTGCAGAGGAGAGGGCAGGGAGGTCTGACAGCTCCCTTCTCCATCAGTGCAAAAGGTGGAAGAGACATTGTTTAAAGCATCTGTTTCAGTATTTCTGAAGCTGTTGCTGGATTCATTCCAGATAAATCTAAATTGGAAGGTGTTGCAAGTGCCAGATGGAGCGGGGATATGTAGCAGAGAAATAGGAAAGGCCTCGAAATATGGGCAATATCTTTAAAGATAAACCCACAAAAAGAAAAGCTTAACAGGTCTTGAGGGGAAGACACCAAAGACCTGGTCCTCGGTGGGAAAGAGGGACATAAAAGGAGCCATGACAAACAGTACAGTTGGTTGGCTATAAAGCAGGTTGGAACACTTTCAGTACCATTTTTTTTGGTCTAAATAGGGCTGGTTTACTGTTGTTGAACGCTTCTGTTCTATTTTATCCTATTAATATTGCTGCAGCTTTGATGAATAGGAAGAGTGAGAAACAAATTCATTTTTCTGCCTCAGCCATGGCCCTGGCCTAGGAAGCTCCACTCCTCGTCCTTCATGTACCACGAGCTGCTCCTCCCTGCTCGTTCCAGATCGGATGGAGCAGGGACTTGAGCATCTCTCCAATATTTCACCAAGTGCTCCAATTTCTGCCTGAAAACGGGTATTTGGATATAATTCCTTAGGCGAAGATGCAAATGATTTTGTCTTGTTGGATGACAAGAAAATGGCGATTTCTGTGAAAGACCTCCCTCGTTCTTTGTTAGCCATCGTGAATCGAACCTGCAAATGTGTGTCACAGCTGGGGGTGCGCGCGTTGACACCCTGAGATGAGCACAGCTGATGATGCCGTGTTTGTAAGCAGCAGCTTCTTGGGGGTCTTGACTGGGTTCACCAAAACGAGAGAAATTCAAGCTCCATCTCATCCTTATCCTTGGCTACCACTGCAGCCTCCTACGCTGCTTCTGCATAATGCCATTTCTGCTGGAACCGATGTTCTTTGTATTTGGGATGGCATAAACAGTATTTGCGAGGGGCACTTTAGTTTAAAAAAAGAAAAATAAAAAGCAGGAAGCAAATAGGAGCTGCTGCTTGAAGGGTACAACAGGGCCCGTTCTGAAGTGGCCTTTTCATATGACCACTCCTATTTCGTCTTGAAATAACACTTTGCAGTGCTCTTTGCTCCTTTTTGCCTGTATATCTGTGTGGCATGCCACAATTTCCTTCCATTTTTAATGCAGCGGATGAGAAAGGCCCGTGTGAATAGCTCAAGTACATCACTTGCTTGTTTTTGATGCTCTCCAGTCCTGCACAGAAACACATTTGGCAAAGAACCTGTATAAATAGTTCATAACTCCCAGTGAAGTCAGTCACTTGGTGTCGAGGCATCGTGAGTGTGTTTCTCCGACGGTTGTCTCAAGGCAGAGCTGAACGCCCGTGGTACTGGTGGGAGCCTTGCCAGGTCCAGCTGGGACAGGTCTCCTCTTTCCATGTCCAGGAGAGGGGTTTCTGACCTGGGCATCGCCTGGCCACGAGCAGCTCTCTGGTGGCGGGCCGTTCAGGTGATGGTCCCGAACCTCGCCTGGTCTGAGTCTGTGCTGGACGTGAGCGCTGAAGGAGGGATCGGCCCTCTGAGCAGCCATTGGAATGGGATGGGCTGAGGTCTAGATAGAAATGTTAGACTTTCAGTCTCATAAGGGACCTTAACATGGGTTGGTGACCACCTACAGCACTTATTTCAGAAAGCGAAGGGATGTTCAGGTTTTCAGCAATTTTCAGTGTCCCTCTGCTGGGCAGAGGGGGGTCAAAAAGTGACTGTGGCCACCAGGCAGACGCCCCAGCAGGGAACCGCTGTAGGCCTGGGTGCTTGTTGGGTTTCCAGTGTTATAGAGGTTTCCTCGTCCTTTTCAAATACCGAACTTCAGGTGTGTTTTAGGATATACTTTACGTTTATCCAAGTTCAATGAGATAGAGCGAATGCCATTTGAAATAGTACTGTCGACTCTGAAAATAAGGCTTGCATTTATCAGAGGTGCACAAGATGGTCTCATCTCATCAGCATTGGTTCCGTACGTACGTTTTGGGCAGCATCCATGGGGGTTGTTAGCCCACAGTAGAACAACACTGCACGGAAATGCTTACGAAGGTGGCTGCTGTAATGGATAAACCTGATTTTTAGCCAGCGTGTAGATGGTACATTAAAATCCCAAATTATGTACTTGAGTGGCCATCGCAATAGAATCTGGCTCTAATTCAATATTCATCCTGGACAAAAGTCGTTAATAGTATTTATCTCTAGGAACGTTTTCAGTGAGTGTCCCTTCTGGAAACAACCTCCTTCTCAAATGTATTGAGACCGTTTTTTTCACCCAAATAATAATTATTTGCTAAATCCCTCTCTGTTGGTATTCCCATAGAAATTCCCACAGAGACTGCATTTTCATTTTTACTTTCTATTTTTATATTGTATGTAATACTGTGTCCAGTATTTGCACATAAATTTGCCAATACCACCAAGGGAATAAATGCATCGTGATTCAGGCAGTAAGCGTAAAACTCAATATTGTGGCTGCACTTACAGGGAGTAAAGAGCGGCTCCGGGCTGCTCTGGGAATGTCGCAAAGCTTCCGAGCAGCGACAGCCTTTGCCCACAGGTATGGCCCATCCACAGTCGCTTCAGGAGTGTTCCTGACTCCATCTGCAGTGCTCATCTTGATGGAAAATTATTATGGTCTGACCAGCAGGTGGAGGCAGAGAAAAAAATCCTCTTGCAGATGCTTGCGTGTTTCCAGGCTGTTCAGAGAGAAGCTGTTTTCTTCTAAAATTGCAAACCATTAGGGGATATAAAATACCGTGTAATTTTGGCAAGTCTTGCAACTGGTCCACAGCAGCCTGATCTGTGTGATTTTTAAACCAGCTTCCTCCGTCGTTGATCGTTACCGGTGGGGATTTTTCTTTATTTTATTTCCCCCTACTTTTATGCAGGATAAGCAACAGGAAAGCAAATTTGTGCTTAGACCCTATGTTTTGCGTTGCTATTTATTAGCTTGAGTTGTCATTTCCCTGAAACATAAAAGATCTTTGTTAAGATGCCATCTGGCACGACGTTAGAGGTATAGGTTCAATATTTAGTCAAGTCTAGTGTGGTAAAAGTGGTGGGAATATTAAGACCGGATTTAGTTGTTTAGGACCCCGTGACATCTCTCTTAAAGCTATTTTTTTAATAAATGGATGTTCGTCTACTAGAAAGTGCTGTTGCCTTGTGCTGTCCTGCCCATCTGCCCCTGGAAATAAATAAAAAAGGTGGACGCTTGCGCTGGTGCACGGCCCAGGGCATGGCGGAGGGCGAGGGTTTGCCAAGGTTTAGAGCCAGCGTGGGTGGTGGGCTCGGGTCCCGGGGGGGGGCCGGGGGTGGCCCGCGTTTGCAGAGCAGGGCCTGGCTATGGCGGGGCGCCCCAGGGGGTGGGGGTACCTGGCTGTGGTCACTGGGGCCGATGTGGTGTGTGGTCAGTCGGAACTGGAAATGCATCTTTGTAGCCCGCATTGCCTTCACGTAAGCTGGTTTTCGCAGAATCCTAGACTGGCCGGGGTTGGCAGGGCCCTCGGGAGCTCCCCCAGTGCCACCCCCCTGCCCAAGCAGGCTCACCCCAGAGCAGGGGGCACAGGACAGCGTCCAGGCAGGGGGTTGAAGATCTCCAGAGAAGGAGACTCCACAGCCCCCCTGGGCAGCCTGGGCCAGGGCTCGGGCACCCTCCCAATCAAGAAGTTCTTCCTCCCGTTCAACTGGAACCTCTTGTGCTTCGGTTTGTGCCCATGGCCCCTTGTCCTGGCGCTGGGCACCACTGGGAAGAATCTGGCTCCATCCTTGCGACACCCACCCTTAAGGTATTTGTATGTTTTCTTTGCTGGGAGTTAGATTTTTGACACTCTGTGTATGTCGGGGACTTGGTGATGTCTCACAGCGCCATGAATCTCATAAATTACGCACATGTAGAGGTGCTGGTTATTTAAATCACGGTGGGCAGTTGTAAAACAACAGTAGCCTTCAGTTTGGAAATAGAAGTGAAAACTTACCATTGTTCTGAATCAGTATAATGTGATAATGCAATCTAAATGTGTATCTTGATTCTTTTCCCCATTAAATTGTTTAATTCCTTCTTAATTTCAGTAGACTTTAGCTTTACAATTTCCAAGTATTGGCAAGTGTTTGCGGGGGGGGGGCAGGGAAGCATCGTGAAAGGAAATAAATATAAAAATGCTATATGCATAATAAAAGTGCATTTAAGCTTTAAATGTCATATAATCGATTAGCCATTTCATATACTGATGTCTTTCTGAGATCAAACACTTTAAAGGGGAGTATCAATGTGAAATCTAGACAGAAAATAAAGATTCCCAGTCAGGAATCGGTTCGCTGGTTTAACGGCTCCTTCTGTCTTTCTCGGTGTTAAATGCTCCATGCTTGGGAATAGGCGCAGGAGATGACAAACTTCCCCGCGTTCAGCCGGGGAGAAGGAAGCTCCGTGTTTATTCCATAACACGCAGACAGTCTGCATTAATGTTTCAGGTAAAGAGCCAGCGTGACTGATCGACGCAGGCAGGAAGGCAATGGCCCTTGCTGCTTAAACTGGAATAAAATATCAGGTCACAGATTGTAGCGTTATTGTACTGTTCTGATTAATGGCTATCAAAGCGTCTTGGAAAAGTGGATGGGGTGTTTGTTCCTGGTGAATGATGAAGGCTTTTTTATTCTCAAAATATATACAGTTTTTTGTTATTATTTTATATAGGGGGGAAAAAAGTTTCTAACCTTGTTAGTGTCATTCGTGGCATGATGGAGCTCTACTAACAGTTGTTCTTGCTCTCTTAATAAGAATGATCTTCATATCAATCCTCAGTTTATGAATTGTAATAGGGCTGCTGTAACAGTAGTAATTGCCGAAATTAGTTTGGATGGTTGCATTAATATTCATGCATCCCTGCAACAGCACCGAGCTAATTAGTATCTCTTCCTTCTCTATTACGGTGGCAAAATGGGACAGAATAAATCTCAGGGGTTAACTTCTGTGCGGAACGTGGTCACAAGTCTGAGGTGCAAAACGTTTCCGGCGGCGCGTGCTGGAGCGGTGGCGTTACTGGAAACGAGAGCTGGTGGTGCAGCCGAGGCCGAGCGAGCTGTCCGCGGGAGCCCTACAAGTGTGTGGATATGAGGAGGATGTGGAGCTTTGCTTTGGGGGAAACATGAAGTCACGTTGCTCGCTGTAATTATTCCACAGTAAGCAGGAGAGAGCGGCCGGGAGTCTGCGGGGAATACTCCTCCGCACTGGCCTAGATATGGAATGGGTGGTCTGAAAGGGTTTTTTTCCCATCTCTAATTTCCATAGTCCTAGAAGATACCAATGAAAGAACTGAAATTTTCCTGCCTGGTTTAATGAGTTGTGCTGCAATATTTTTTTTTTCTTCTTCTTATTGAGAGCCATAAAATGAACATAGTGAAGTGGCTTCCTTCTCCCAGGGGACAACAGAAAGGGGACAGAGTCCTCGCTGCTTCTCTTACCACATTACTTCTTATTTTGTTGCTTTGTTCCGCTGCATTTTGTAATGTACCTGTAGGAGAAGAGCTCTGAAGCAGAGGGTTTGGGGACACGTTGCTGGGGGAGGGTGGCAAGTGGTACACAAAACCCATAGGTCCCTAGGGGAGGTTCCAAAGGTCCCCCCCTCTTGTGGAGCCCATGGCGATAGTCTCTCATCCCCTAATTCCAAGCCCCCGAGGCAGTGTTCCCCTGGGCAGGAGGGGATGCTCCCGTGGGGCCAGGACAGCCCCGCCGTGTCCTCGGCGCGGGTCGGAACGCGCTCCCGTCGGTCACATCCATGTTCCTGATGGTTGGGATTGTGCCTGGGGTACCTTCAGGGGGCTGTAGGGATGGAGAGAGGCTCATCAAGAGCTCTGCAAGGCCTTTGCCATCTTGTTAAGAAAAAAAAATTGTTGAGAGGGGTGGTAAAAGAGCAAACGCAGATAATCCCCCATTCTGTTTCTCCAACCTGGGGAAAAAACCAGAAGGCAGCAGTGGAGTGGGGGAAGGAAGTGATCCGGAGACCATTTGTCTCTGCTGTGATACGCCGTGCTGTGCCAGGCACCTTTCTGTAGAGTGTTAAATTGATTTGCCATTTCCCTGCGGTTCGGATACTTGGAGTAGCAGAAAGCCCTCTCGCCCGTGCCTGACGCGTGGTGTCAGACGCTGTCCTGAGCTTGCAGGTGATGGAAAAAAAAAATGCAGTACCGAGGCTGCAGCGACTGTTTCCTTGGCTCTGGATCTCTGCACTAATTAATTTGAGCTCTGCATAGGATAGCTCTCATTACGCTCCTTCCTCTCTTCCCCACTTTCCCATCCCACCTGGGGTCGGGGCTTTCACTGGAGCCAGGCGTGGGCTGGGGGAAGCAGAGTCCCCAGGGATGGACGAGCACCCACAGGCACTGGGACTCGCAGATCTACCGAGACAATTCTTTCTTATTCTTTTTTTTTTTTTCCTTTTGACACGAAGGGGAAGCAGTGTGCTTCACTCAGCCCCTTTCACAAACAAATGAATAAATAAAATAAAGCCATAAATGAATCAAGCATTTCTCTTGAAAGCTTGAAAGGAAGAAATAAGGAGAAAATGCTATTAGTTCTATTTTTAAAGACTTGCAAGCTGCTTCGATACCATGGTGATGGAATCAGTGTAAGCACCTAGATAGAGACAAATCTCCTGCATGTCTGGAATAATGTAAATGGACCAGGACGGTATGCAAGTGGAAAGTATTTCTGTTTATCTAGTTTCCCTTCAGCTTTCTGTTATTAAACATGGTGATTTCCAAGCTGTCAGCATGGATGTTAAAATCTTCTGGCATTTCTGGCTATGAAAAAGTCCTCAGGAAAACAAAGCCCACGAATGAATCATAGAATCACAGAATGGTTTGGGTGGGAAGGGACCCCCAGAGGTCCCCCAGCCCAACCCCCCTGCAGGAGCAGGGACACCTTGAACCACATCAGGTTGCTCACAGCCCCGTCCAACCTGGCCTGGAATGTTCCCAGGGATGGGGCCTCCACCCCCTCTCTGGGCAACCCCTGCCAGGGTTTCACCACCCTCATTGTAAAGAATTTCTGCCTTAGACCCAGTCTAAACCTTCCCTGCTTCAGTTTAAAGCCATCCCCCCTTGTCCTGTCCCAGCTGGCCCTGCTAAAAAGATTTTCCCTGTCTTTGAAGCAGCCCCACGTCTCCGTTCCCAAGTGCACTGGGTGCTGGCCCGGCAGCCCCTGGGAGCGGGGGGCACTGGGGAGCGGTGCGGGGGCACCCACCATGCAAACTGGGCAGCCGAGGGGTTTGTGTGGCACCCGCGCCAGCCACAGCGAGGTCCTGCCCCGCGCCCAGACGTGTCCGAACGAGAGCATCCAAGTGTTGGAATTGCATTAGGGGAGAGCGGCTGCCAACCATTTTGAGCAGCTCCTCAGCAGTTCCAGAAAAATCACAGAAAAACCCAGTGAGCAGCTGGGTAAGGACTGCAGAGGGGCGGCCGGGGGATCGCTGAAATTCCCAAGCACGGGGAGGTGCCCAGCGTCCTCGGCGAGCGGGGCTGGGTGCTGGGGGTCCCGGGGGCGCAGGGCAGAGCCGCTGCTGCCTCCCTCCCCGACGGACAGCTGCCCTGCCCCAGCTATTCCCAGTAATGTTGTGCCATTTAATCCCTGCCAGTGAACTGTCAGCTAGCAGCAATGCATAACTAACCGGGGATACTCCCAGAGCGCTGTTATTTGGGGGGGGGGGGGGGATGGGGGGGGGGGGTGGAGAAAAAAGGCAAGAAAGAAGCTTGAGTCACTCAGTTGTGACCATATAATGACTCTGTATACAAATTAGATGGATTCACATAGTGCTTATCTAAATTAGGTTGCCATTTTACAATGCTAATTTTCCTGTTGGTTGCTTGTGATACCAGAACACAGCATTTTCAAAAATTCCCATGCTTCTTTTTCCCGTGCTCCGAAAACGTGGTGCGATGCAGTGCCTCAGCAAACTGCAGGGTTAGCATAACCTGCTGAGCTCCGGCGACGAAACGCTGCCTTGATCCTTTTGAACTGCTTGTAAGGTTGATAACTGTGACTGCAGTAATTAGTAGCAAGTCTACAGATCTTGATGGAGTATGCACAAGGGGCTTGTTCCTTTGCGCTGTTCTTTTACCCTCCAGAGGAATAAATAACTGGAGGGAAGGGAATTGGAAAAAAAAAAAAAGTAATGAAGAAGGAAATAAACCCCCTGTGCTTATTTCAAAAGCTGACAGCTAGGAATCTGATAGACACTTGCAAGATCTAAGCGTAAAGAGGCGGCATTAAAAAAGCTACCGGCATCCTGATAGAAACGCTCTTGTGCCACGGAGTCAGAGCAGGGGGTGCAACAAAGGCACAGGAGTCACGTGCTGAGCGTTTGGAAAAACACCTGGATTTTTGTGTCACTCCTGTTATGGCTTATCATCCAGAAATAAGGCAGTCCCGGTTTGCTGCTTGTCAGGGAGAGCTCGCGTTGGGAACGTGGACACTTAGCATTCCTGTAGATTTTTTTTTTTGTTTGTTTAAAATTCTCAAAATGTTTTCAAGTGGAGAGTGAAGACCCCTTCCCCTTGCCTGTCCCCCCCACCCCACCATCCCTTCCCATTTTGTGGCATCGGGGCCACCCCTTCTTGCAGTGAGCTCAGCCGCTGTGATGGCTTTAGGCTTCTGTAAACATGGGTCATGGAGCTTCTCTGCTTTCTGTCGGCGAGGCTGATGTGCTGAGCGTTGCCCTGCTGGTTGGGGACTGACAGGGGAAAATCACATCCCATCACCGCCATCAAAACGAGCTCTTCTTCCCGCAGACCTTGCGGCACTGCTTAATTTGTTCTGGTGATAGCTGATGAAGACCTGTTCTAGTCAGTTGTTCAGGATGATCCGAAACCTGACATTTTGCATAAGCTTTCTTTTAGAAATATCTGTTCAATGAGAAGTAAAAAAATAATAGTGATTTAGGGTATAAACTGCACGTGCATAAGCATGAGGTGATCTCCAATGTCATGATGCTCATTTTAATAAGATAAATACGGATGCATGACTACTGGCAGAGCACCATTCATTGCAGCGTTAATTTTGTGCATCAGATCTTCAAGCTGTGAGATATGGTAAAACTCCATCGAAGCTAATGGCAGTTTTCGCCCGCTGAGGATGTGATGCTCTAGGCCTGGTTTTTATTTTGTAAAAGGGGACGTAGATAGTGTCATACCATTGCTTTTTGCCTGCAGCTTTTCCTCTGCTCTGCCTCCATCGTTCACTTCTTTCACATGGTTCCTGGAAGTAAATGGGTTTCCCTCTCTGTTGGCTGGGTGCATTAGCACCTTGCAGGATCGTACCCTAAAGAACGATAAGCGCCAGGACTTGCAGCATTAGCGGCCCCTTACACAGAGCAGGGATCTTGAAATATTTCGTGCTATCCAGGAATGGGTTCCGTGCCTTTTCTTTTCGGAGCTTTTCAGGGTCAGAGCGATCTCTTTCATATTGATGAAGCTTGCTTGCCCTGTGCATGGATCAGCTGAAAAAATCTTATGCAAAACTTCAAGATGTGACTACCAGCAAAATCCCCACAACTGAAAGAGTCAAACACGGGAGGGAAGGTTACAAAACCGCACGGCTGCCCAGGGAGCCCATTAGTTTGATCTCTGGGAGCTTAAAGCCAACTTGTAGCCCCAGCAATGAACCAGCCAAGAAGCCCATCCAGTGCCAGAGAGAGACAGAGTTGTCAGTTTGTCGAAGAAAAAGGTGTTCCAAATTTTGACGTGTGGCTCCTCCAGGTACCATTCAGATTTCCAGAGCACCTCTCTCTTTCCTGCTACAGGAATTGCAAGAAGAAAACTATCAATCAAGTTTGTTTTGAAACTGCTTTAGTGGCTGGGTAAAAGTGGCTTTATTTGCACTTGTTTTTCTTCTCCTTTCATTTCAAAGCCTGAAGAGGCCCAGCTGTGGCAGCCCGTAACGGGTCAGGTCTATTGTAACAGTGCTGCTATCGGGAGAGAAAACAAACGGGACCCAGGTTACTTTAGGCGTGCACTTGGCATTGACATTTTCTTTGATTAACAACTGCATGTAATATCCCGTCTATTGAATACTGACAGCAACTTACACCACATTTGCACACATGGAACTTCAAAAGGACACTTGGTAGAGAATTGGGATCCTTTTTTAATGACTGAAAATGATGTTCAGGGTGGACTAACATTGGCCAGTTCAGCAAAGGTAAGAGAAAGGCAGATGAGGACTCGGAAAGGTTGTTTATTTGTCGAAAAGGGCTGTCGGTACATTTTACTTGGGATTAGTTTCATCAGAGACATGGATAAGCAGTTTCCTGAAGGGTGAGAAATTTTCCGTCCCATTTTGTTGGTCCACGCACCTATAAATGTTTGTCAGCTGTGTGACTTTATAGGAATGCCAGAAATAGCTTGGGGGAGAAATGTTCCTGTCTGGGCAAATTGCTGCCCCAACTTGTAGGCATTGCCTTCTTTCAAGCAGAAGCTTTGGGTAATTGAAAGTTTGTATTTGGTTCAAGGAAATTGGTGCTTAACAAGGCTGTTAAAGAGGACGGATGATGATAAAAATCATCCCATGAAGAACCCAGGAGGCTTCTGCAGTTTTCCGTGATCCTTTAAGTGACTCAGTTTACCCGCACTCCTCTAACTCGAGGGGTTGGTTCCTATCGGTGAGGTGTTGCCATATGAGAGAGGAGGCCCAGGATCGCTTCCATCCCAGCACCCAGCGCCTCCCCAGCCATGCCGCTTCGGTTCATGGCAGTCGGAGCTGGGGCATCCTGCCGAGATTCGGAGAGGAGCCCGGTGTGGGGTTGCATTGCACGTGAGAGTATTTCAAAATTATTTTCTCTTGGAGGTGAGACAAGAGCTAGAAACTTATAATTTCCCATGATAAGGAGTGCAAAATAAATAGACAGGTAAAAAGAGAAATGAATAAGAGGCCACTGAAGAAGAATAGAATTCTGTTGGGTTACGACAGTGAAATGGCAGCCCGGCTGCCGCAGGGAGCTGCCCTAATGGCAAGAGGCTTTTCCTGCTGACCCGGGGGAAGTTTTGGTGGCTCTGTGGGTTGGGGGCTGCGGCGTCGGTGGCATCGGCACCTTGTGCCCAGGCTGCCGGGGCTGGCACCTGCCTGGCGCTGCCACCAGCAGCTTCGGCACGCCAGGGAGCCGAGGGCAGGGAACCGATCCACCCCTCTCGCCGTTTCGGCAATATTGTTTATCTTCTTCAGAAAAGGCTCCATGATCCAAGCGCGTGACTGCTTCTGGCTGTTTCTTGTTGCCCAAACTTCGCTGTAGGCTCCCTCCCTTTCCTTTGCTCTGGGCTCGCTGCAATGCGAGGGAAGGTTGGTGGCCCCCGTGGTGTGGTTTTCATCAGGGTGCCAAACACTGTTAGAGACCTTTAAAATATATATATATATTTCTATATCTGCTTGCTTCTGCATGTGTCTAATAACATGGCCCTTAGAAAGCAATTTGGATTAATTAGAATGTCCAGGCACTTTTGTGATAAAGACATGCCGAGTAATTATCCAGTGTCCAGAATAATCTATTGAGCTTGTGAAGTTTAAGTCTGAAAATTATTCTCCCCTAAGTATTTGTCTTTCTAGCTGTATTTCTGTTATTAAATTTGTTTTCCCACAAGTTAGATAAGAAGAAATGTAATTATTTAGCTGGCAAGCTTAATGTTGAGGTGAAGACAACTAGTGAAGGTAAAAGTGTGATTGCCTTGTGTTTTCCCTGTAATAATACATAAATATTTATATAGAGAGAGAATTACATGGTGGTGATGCACTTTGTAAAAGGCCAGGGATGAAATATAAGGAAATAAAAGGTATAGATATTCATTGAAACTTCACTGTGCCCTATAATTCTTGTATATGTAGTCGAAGAAATGTCAAATGCAGATTTCTCCCGTAATTATAATCCATTCTCACTTACATCCTCCTTGCTGCGTTCCTCGCTCTCCTTTACGCCTAAAGTCTGTGTCCTGAAGGACCTTGTGCGGCTTTTTATGCTCAGAGGGCACAACAGGCCTTCTTACTCATGAGAATGTTTATTTTGGATTAAAGAAAACATGAAATCAAAGGCAGCCCAAATATAATTGCACAGCCTCACTGGTGAAGCTCGTCCCCACACCCGGGGTCGGCACAGTGTCCCTACAGAATTGCCTCTTCAGCTTCCCAAAGGAATATTAAACGCTGCCCATGACTGTCATATTTCAAAGGCATGAATTTTCGACCTTCTGGGCGATGAAGGGGACATGGAGCATTTCGTGCCGTCTGAGCGCTCGTCTCGGCGGTCCATGCCTCTCCCTCTGACTCCAACCCAGCACTCATCCCTGGGGACAAGGAGGCCATGCCTTGGGGTGGAAAGCCAAGGAAAAACAGTTGGAGGTGCCAGTCAGGTGGTTCCCCTCGAATGCTGGGGTCAGGGTTGGGCCCCTCCCTCCCCGAAGGACCTGGGGGGGCTGGAGCGTGTCCAGAGAAGGGCAGCGGAGCTGGGGAGGGGTCTGGAGCCCCAGGCTGCTGGGGAGCGGCTGGGGGAGCTGGGGGGGTTCAGCCTGGAGCAGAGGAGGCTGAGGGGAGCCCTCATCGCTCCCTACAACTGCCTGAGAGGAGGGGGGAGCTGGGGGGGTCGGGCTCTGCTCCCAGGGAAGGGGCGATGGGACGGGGGGAAACGGCCTCAAGTTGTGCCAGGGCAGGTTTGGGTTGGACATTGGGAAAAATCTCTTCCCCGAAAGGGTGAATTCTAGTGTCCTAGCCTGCTGCTTTAGCACTGATGAACTCAGCTGAAGAAAAGGCTTGTAAGTGCTATTCTTAAATGGAGACTTTGCTCCAGATACCTGAAACTGAGAACCCATTTGTATCCTATCTTTACTAAAACTGTATATAGGAATTCCCTGTTCACCATGCTATCAGATAACAAGCCGTGGTTGTGTTCTTCCCCACACGCAGCGATTTTTTCCCTTACTGTAGGAAGCAGTCCTTCTCTGTATGTACTGGCTGCCGCTGAAACTCGGCACATCCGAGATGCTCTGAAATGCTCTTCTGTGTTTCATAATGTAAAAGAAGGCAATTTGTGTTTGTAAAAGAAAAGAACCAACAAGTTAGATTTTATCCTTGAGTTCATTTAGGCCCTAACTTGTCTCTAGCGGTCGTAGGCATCCATTTATGACAGGAAGGAAAACAAACACTCTACATGCAGGCGTGGGATAATCTGCTCTGTGTATTCAGTCTCATCCCGATTGCTACCACTGAGTATTAGACGTTTGTGTAATATCCAGAATGTTAATCGGTAGCTGTGACACGTTTCCTTATCCCCCTTATCCCCACGCACGGTGCCGTGTGCGGGTACGAGCGCTCCCGTGCTCCCCCGGCAGCCTGTTGGAGCATCCCAGGCTCGTTAGGAGCCCCCTTGGCTCGGAGGGAACTGATGCTGCCTGGCGTGGCGGGGGATGCTTGCAGGTGCTCTGCCCATCGGAACGGGCGGATATTTTGGTACGGCGAGGTATGTCGCTGGTTCGTAAAGGAGGATTGGTTTTCCAGCTCGGTATTCAGCATTTCCAGCTGTAGTTGCTTAACGGCGGCTTCACCCTGGGCATCAGCTGCAGTCTGGGCAGAGCGTGCTGTTTCCAGGATCGAAGGCGAAGGTGAAAAAACCCTGTTGAAGCGTGTAGGTATGAGTGACCAGAACTGAAGCGAGGGATACAAATAGGAGCTCACACATACTCTTTCCAACCCGTTCATTTTGCTCTCTCCCCAACCTTTTAATAACGTGCCGACCCAAACCAAAACAGTTTCAGCTTAGACAAAACCATTCAGGCAACCACAGCATGTGAGCATGTTAAAAACATAGTTTTCTGTGTTATTTGACACATTTTTAAATGCAAACATCCTTCCAATATTAGGTGGAAGGAAAGAAGGAAAGAAGGGAGCTCCAGAAACCCTGTATAAACCACCATTTTGCTGCTTGGCGTGCAGGTGATGGCCTTGGGGGGGGTGTAGAGGATCGAGGGGAGGGGAGCTGGAGGCAGCCTCGCTCTGCAAGAGATGCTGCCGAAATGAAGACCGCTCGGAGGCATTATTGCGCGTATTGACTCCTGGTATTGCAATATCTGATCAGTGACAGTCGTTCACAGGAGCTCAGTTTTGCTCGTCATGATATTCAGCTGCTTGCCGAAGGTTTAACTTCACAATGAAGCTGTAAATAAACACTTAATACAGATAAACTTGTACTGACAGATTTTAGATGGGTTACGCCGTAAAGACAAGCAGGCCGTGGGCTCTATTCTCCTTGACTCTAAGATGCTTTGCTATATTGAAAATTTCGGAATAAACATTCAAATCACAGCCTTATTTTCCACAACATAAACACGGATGCTCATCTAGAAATGCAATTATGAGATATGCTCAAATACCAGCTCGACAGCTTTCATTTACTCTAATAACTAAGCTTTGAAGGATGATTGTTTCACATTGTACCGCATTGCAATTTGTTTCCGCTGTAGCGGGTTTGTCTGTGTTTGCCTATTACTTTCAGAAAACTCCGTTACGCTATTGAGCTTTTCTGTGTTTCAGCCTGGCTGCTGAATAAGTCTTTGCTGCTGTTGTCTTTATCAGGCTACTTTCAAAATCAACGAGATTTATACTTGCAGTTTAAAAACCTTGTAAAATATGCATAGACAATATAAGGTTCAATTATATGTTTGCGATGAATGGAGCGATGTGTACACATAAATAAAACATAAAAGCTGCTTTGCTGTGTTTATCTTCTGGTTCTGATTTATTTTGAAAATAATTAGAATTTGTGAGTCCGTATTTAGATGTGTGAGCTCCAATCACTGCAAGCATATTTATGCTTATAGATATATGCTTGGTGTACATGCACCACTTCTCTCTGCTCGCAGCGACTGACTTCTCAGTTTTTGGAGATGCAGATGGGGTATGGGAATGGTGTGCGTAAAAGGAGAAGAAACCGAATCTACCTACGGCTATCGTGTGCCATAACTGAGCCTAGGGCACAGGCGGACCCTGCTTCTCTGCTCTGCACTTCTTTGAATGGTTGAAACGACCCTTCTGAGAACGCCTTGCTGGCTGTAAACCTGTCTGCTGCAGGAAGTAGGCTCCAGTCCTCAAGGGGTTATTTTTTGGCATCTACAAGATCTTGAAGCGTGCGTTCAGACCGTGTAAGAGGTAGCCGTTCCCTCTGCTGCATTGTGCAAGGCTTGGAAAGTCTTGATGGCAGCTTCTCCAAAATGTGAAGCTGCCTCAGCAGCACCCTTTCCCCTTCCCAAGTGCCTGATGGGTTTAGACAGCCGTTGGTCTTACTCTTAGCAATGTGGTACGATACAGGGTTAGACAACCGTTGGCCTTAGCAATGTGGTACAAATACAGTTGCATTTTTGAGGCAAGTTATTTTGTTATCTGTAGCATTTAATGGACCTTGGTTTCTTCCCTTGGAAATGCCATTGCCTGTCTTACTGCTGGAGATACCACTTACGCTTTCGCAGGCTGTGATAGAAGTAAACAACCCCAAAAGTAGATTCAGTCTTAGCACAAACTCAAAGAATACCGAATACACCTCTTCTGAACTTGTTTGCTCTCTCTCTTTCATACAACATCTTTGTAATTATGTTTTAGGCATTGTGGTGTCTCATGGGATAAAAGTGTGACAGAGTATCCATATATGTTATTTGTAGGCTGAATTTGAATCGCAGCGTGAGGTTGAAAAGCCTATTGCTGCATAAGCAGCTGTTGTACCATATGATTACAAAAATGTGGCCATTAGAAAGGTTATAGGGTCCCCGTACTCCCATCACCTTACGTGAGTTCAGCTAAAAATTGGCTTGAAGTATTAGCTCATAATAGACAAGATCCTTTGATGCTTTGTTAAGATTTCAAATTACCTCTAGCAGAGTACCATCTATTAATTTAATGCTGCTCTCAAGCTTTCATTCTATCAGGGCCAGAGTTAAAATATGAAGAGCTGTGCGTTCTTGCATTGCAATGGATGGGCCATCACCACTGATATTTTAACTGATGTATCCTAGGAGGAATATTCTAGTTAGTACTGTAAAATCAATGAACATGCACTAGTTTATATAAATGTGCTGTGCTGGTCATATCTCATCCACAAGATCTGCAAACCAGTAAAGCTTTGTCGCCTTGCTAGTTTATGAGCAAGGCAGCTAAAAGTCTTAACAAGTTAAATACTTCACTTAAAAACATTAAGTGCTGAAGTTCCATAACAGTACGTGTTCCCTTCTCTTTATTATCAATAATCTCTCTGGTGCGGTAGATAAATATTTGCGTTTGCAGATGGGAGCTGTAGGAGGTTCCCTACGCCTGGGTGAGTTTGTTGGGTCAGCTGGGGGAGATTTTGGCTTCTGTGTGTCAGGGCGGGCAGACCCAGCCTGCATGGGGGAAGGAGCTTGTGCCTCTGCCTGCGTCAGGGGATGTGCAAATGCATCTCTGCGATAGGCAGAGGGATGGGGGAGTTTGCCGTCTGCCAGTCCTCGCCCACGCGCATCGGCATCGCCGCGGCTTCTCCGCCAGCGTGCGATGCTGGGAGGGGACCGGCTGCATGGCCTGGGCAGCATGGCTCATCTCATCAGCTGCTGGAGGGGCTGTCGGCTTCCAGGCAGTCTTGCCTCAAAATAAAGGAGGTTTATCATATATGTAGGGCTAGGGGGGGAAAAAAAAATAAAAAAAAAAAAATTGAATTTTAAATATTATATCAAAATATAGATCAAACAAGAGAAATTAAAATGTAAGTAGTATAAGTAAAAACTAATTTTACTTCTGAGAAGTGATCACTTAGAAATGATCTTCACGATCACATAAACGCAACTTTATGCCCAAAGAGGAACTTGTAGGCACAAATCAGACAAGTGCGTATCTAAAAATCCTTTTCCATTTCAGTGTAAATTCAAATACTGATTTCTGGTTATTTTTTTACAATTTTTTTTCCAAAGAATATTTTGAAACAAAAAAAAGTTCCAAGGTTATGACAGTCCACTGGAAAAATTAATTTGGATGATAACGGTTAGTCCTGCAAACACAAATGATAACTGCAAACAAAAAGAGCCGATGTTTAATGTTGCTGCGGGTGTAACACAACTGCCAAGGAATGTTAAAAAGAACAGGGCGTCTGTTGATGCAGAGGAATATATTTTTGTCTCTTAAAGGAGTAGCCTTCGATATGCATGAAGCTTTTGTGTCCGAGCTACAGCATAGACTGAGATTTTTATTTAAGGAATTCTCTAAAGGGCACAAAGTGAGAGAACAGTCGAATTCCACTTGGGCCTCACCTATTTCTAAACCGATGTGCAATATGGATGGTGGTGCTGGAATCCTATTCTGCCTTCCTCAAAGGCGCTCTATTTTTGTAGGAGCGGTACGGTGGGAACTGTGCTTTGTGGCACAGCTTGGTCCAAAGGTTTGAATGAATTATTTTTAAGAATCAGAAACTGCTTGAATTGGTTCATAGGCCCTGCTCAAAGGAGCTTGATGATGAAGAATGCTCTTTGCCCATAGAAAAGGTTATTAGACTGTTAACTGCAAAAAAAAGGCACTTGCTGGAGCTGTAAGTCTCAAAACATTCAGCAAAGTAGGTTATCTTGCTGCTTCATGACTTTGCTTCTCCATTTGCAGTAGGTCTTTGAGCAGGTCTGTGGCTACGTGTTTGACATGAGGGTAATGTAGGTGGCCTTGCCTTAGGGACAAACCCCTGGAATTGCCACCCAGGCTTTATACCCCCCACTTCACTCCTGTACCTTCTTCTACTGGGCAATAGATAAGCATGGCTGATACGACTTTCTGTTCCTCTAGTTTATTGACTCGAGTGTTTTTACTGCCTTGTGGTGGTTGGAAGAGTCAGGACTAGCTCTCTGGTTGGGTGGGAGCGGGCTGAAGTGCCTGCAGGCACAAGGAATGGGCGAACCTTGCTCTGAGAGGAAGGCGGTGTCGTGGAAGAGATGTGTTTTTAAAATTTCATTTATGCCTGTGTAGGAAGAGAAGTGAGCCTGTAGGTTCATTATAAATTGACTCAGTACAAGGATTTGTAGATCTTGGCACTTGGAATGCGTTTAGTGAGACACCGGTATCTGTCTTCGTGTGCCTGAGCACCCTAATGCGCAGATTAGACAAATGAAAGTATTAACAGGGAAAGTATAAATGGACAATTCCTAATCTGCAATATGTAAACTTGAGGCAGGTGTTATGTCCTTATTTATTAGGAGGACAGTATTATTTACAGCCTTATAAGGAGATAAGATGCTTATTTTCATGCTAAGACCGATTTTCGTTAAAATTGTGGATCCTGGTTTCCAAGTCCTCCATCCAAGGACCTTTTAGCATTTTTAGCATCTTTTAAAAGCTAGGAGATCACCTCCTGTTTTGCAGCTCTAACAGCCCAAGCTGTGCCCTAAGCTCATCGTTGTCACAAGTAGACCTGGTTCTAGGCACAGGCCATCAAGATGAAATATAGGCCTATCTCATATTTATGGACACTTCTCATTTTACAATATGTTTATATTTTTTTCTTCCTGCTTTCTGTCTGAGATGATGAATTGCTCCCATGAGCCATGTGGACAGTACTAATTGCCATAATTATTGTTCCCTTAATCGCTACAATTATTTGTTTCTGGAGTAATTCATACAAGTACTTTCTAATTCTAGAAAAAGAAGCAGGAGAGACCTCGTAGATATGGAAAATAACTCCTAGCTTGCCAATATTATTCAGGATGTCTTTCCACTTCAGTGCTATGACAGTTATGCTAGGGATGAAGGTTGATTTATGTGCCTGGAAACGGGCTCTTTCATATGCTCTTTTCAGGCTGAAAACAAATTAAAAACCCAAAAATGCAATCATTTAGGGGGCCAGTTATTTGAGAAAACCAAAGTAACATTGGAGGTGTTTGTTTCAGTAATGGATTGCATCCCCTTATAATATTGGTAATTAAGGAGTTGTGAATTTTAAAAGGTCTTATTAACCAGAACCATCTCTCTGGAAGCATGGCGGTCCACCGCGCTGCTCCATATTGGTGGGACGTCGGAGCAGTGGTGCATCGCGCTCCTAACAGCTCCGTTAAGGTCTGTTATTGCACTATTCAATTACAGTAAGTCCGCTAATAGGACTGGCCTTCCGTCTTCATTTCCACCCCACAATCTGCATGGAGTTTCCAATGTTTATTCGTTGTGTATTGAAACCGAAGTCTTTGCTGCACAGCAAGACAGCTCAGTAAAATGAAATGACAGATAACTTCTCCCTGTAGTTCCCCATGTCCTGTCAGTCCATTACCCTTCCTGACACTACTTTATTCTTTTATCCCTGTCACTCTTGAATCATCTGATCCTGAGAGGTCCACAAAGCAGTCACCTCCTCCAGTATTTCATCGACGATTTGTCAAGAACACCTATAGTTCTCCATAAGTACAGAATTTTGCCATTCTGCTTGAAAACTCCCACAAAAAAAAAGACCTTGCATGAAGCTTGGGAGCTCTGACATGGTCCTCAACTGCAGATGCTGAGCGCTTTGAAAATCTCTCCTTTAAAATACTTTGGGCAGTGGGATTCACTCTGATGGACATGTTAATAGTCCTTGTGGTCTACACGGTCAGGTTGAGAGAAGACCCATTCACCTGCTAGCTGAAGTCCTGATACTGGACCGAGCAGCGTGAGCTGGAGCCCACACAGCGTGGTGAGGTTTGGTGGGGTGGGCCAACCTAGATATAGGCAAAATTCGTGTACATGAATCATTTATTTGGTTTATTTCCTTAGTGGTTCTTTTGTTGCTCTTGAAGATATTTCTGTTTTATTAAATGCACTTCTCCTCCTCCAGGCTCAGCTTCTCATTTGTATTTGATGTTGTTTATATTTGTATTCCTGTACCTTATGAAATATCCATCCAATTCCCTTGTAGGTGGTTGTGTTGATCTCTAATACATCATTAGGAATTCACTGCGGGATAAAATAAGAGAGGTGGTGATGTGAGCAAACAGGACCTTGTTTGAACACCGGCAGCTTTAGTAATTGGTAAACAGAGAGAGAGAAACTGAGGTGAACTGTAAATAGATTAATGGTCTTGAAAATTTTTTGTTATACAAATGCCCTTCTCTAGATGTGCTGCTTTGGTTCACTGCTCCGAGGAATTTGCTCTTGTGGTGTAACTTTTGCAGGTAACAGGTTTGCCGTGTGTAAGCACCTTATAGACTATGGCAGAGCTCTACGGAAAGACTTTCTACTGATCTTAAAATTGATTTACGTGAAAACTTTTTTTATTTGTTTTGCCTCATTTTCTCATTGTCAACATTTGATTCTTGAGTATAAAAACCAGCTTGAAATGCACTACTTCTAAAATTTCATCATAAAACATAATAAGGAGGGATTATCAAAGCACTTGAGAAGGATTTGTTCTCATCATTACCTAAGACTGTTGGGAATATTATTCCCTTTTTTAAGAGCCCTAGAGCAAGAATTGCAGTAATGCTTGTTTTCATACTCACCTTTCAGGACAGAAATAGGGCACATGCTGCTAGATTGACACCTCCAGAAAATCTACCCAAAGGTACCAATTTAGCAGCCTTCAGCTTTTGGAAGGGCTGGCGGGGGGGAGAACAAAAGGCAGAGGCGTTATTTGTTATACGCAGCCCCGTGTCGATTAGCCGGCCGGCGTGCCACGAGGCCACCGACCGCTGCAGGGCAGGCGAGACCCGAGGCCGTTGCACCACCCCATGGATGTCAGCTCCGGACGGAATGGAGTGGGCTCCAATTCCCTCTCTGGCTCAGTGGAAATCAGCAGGACGATTCGTTCCTATTGTCTTTGCAAGCTTGGAGTCACAATCTGATCTTATTTTGTATGTCGGGTAAAATTTTCTTCCTGTTCGGAACAAAATGAAAAGGAAGAAAACGCAGAGGAGTTTTGCCCAGAGAAAACAGCTAGTTAGAAACTTCAAATAATTTCAGTTCAAGGCAATGGAAACAATTATACGCAGCTCACAGGACGCTGAAGCTGTTTGTTATGCAATTTGAGATGTAAATGGTGAACAAAGAGGACTTGTGCTAACTGATGATTAAATCCTGACATGATAAATTTCTACATGAATAAAACCTGAGACCTAAACAGATTCGAGATTTAGTCATCCATCAGTTCACACCAAGGAGTTTTGCAGCCAAGTGAAAAGTCTTCAGGCATCTTATTTTTGTAAAGTTAAGTTATTGGCAGGGTCTTGCAATTTGTGTAGACTGACACCGTGCTGCCAAACAAGATGAGTTCAAGAGGCTTTACCAAAGTAGGGTATTTTTTCTCTATTGTCAGAAAATCATATCAATAAAACTTAATAGGAAGTTGAAAGTAAAAATGCAGCAAACTGTGAACTTAATATTACCCTGGTGGGAGCTCATTAATATCTCCACAGGTATACTCATGCATTATCTTAATTGCACATGGTCCTTAGGGAAATTGCCTTTTCTGAAGTTTTCTGACAACCGTCATTTGGTGAGTTGGGTTCAGGTGCGCCGTTTTATTAATCTGTTAATAAGTTACTGAGGAGATGTAGCCTAACTCAATCATTTGAAGCAGCACAGTAGCAATAATTATTTTTATGCTTCCACTGATTTATCGGCTTCTTGACCTGTTAGCAAGGAGCTCACCACTTTCTGTCATTTCGCTTGGAAAGAAGGTTCTATGGAACGGTGGGAGGAGGAGGAGGATGATACGGGATGAGGTGATAACACAAAATAAGTTTGAAATGAAGAACTGGGACGAGTTCGTATTTCAGTTGCTTTTTACTCTGAAATACGCAGTTCCAAACCTGATGTTGGAAGCTGGTTGATGTTGCAAAGAGTGACTTAGGAGACCATTGGAGAGCCGTGGTGACCCTTGGTGTTTTCTGCTGTGGCTTTTGGTGCAGCTGCATGCAAACAGGCCCTGCTTTTCAAGTGCGACAACCAAACGTGATCCAGGGAGAGCTTTCCATTAGCAGAAGAAAATGAAATAAATGAAGAATAATGTTCAATCTTAAAAATAAATTAACATTAATTAATCGCTGACTAATGCAAGGTTCCCAGCATTAATCATTCACTCTGACTGTAATCAGAACACCAGCCAGGCAAACGACATGTGAAGCTCCTGAGTGTGATGCTTGCCGTAGCTCCGCAAACGCGACGGCTGCTCCAGGAGATCCCGTGAGGGTGCTCTGCTCACTCCTCCGAGTGTCCCTCGGAGACCTCCAGCTCCAGCCGCCTCTTAGGGCGATGCAGGCAGGACGCCTGCCCTGCAAACCCCAGCCGCTGGGCACTGCGGGAGGGAGGACCACAGCCTCTCCCTCCCCACAGCCTGGCTGCCTAAGGGCCGGGGGGATTTTTATTCCCTGTGCTTTATGGCTGACAACTCTCCTGCCAAGATGTTGGAGCCATTTGGAAAGCAGGCTATAATTCCCTAGAGCTTTTTGGTGTTTCAGACATGTTTCAGAACAGAAAATAGATAAATGTTGATGGAAGAGAACTTGCTTCTTTAAACCAAAGTTTTGAATGTGAGATATCGATGGCAAATAGCAGATTTTATCAAAATGAAAGAAAAATAAATCAGTGAAGAGACAGAAAATACCTATCTGGTTAATTAAAAAGAACAACCAACCAAACAAAAAAAACCCCAACCAAAACCCAATAAAACCCAAACCAACCTCATTTAAAACACTGGGTGCTGTGATCCTGAGATGAAGCCATTGGAATGCTGGTGGCGTTTGACAGCCCCGTTGTTCCCATGGCCACAGGATGTGGTGTCTCAAACTGGACCCTCGCAGGACCACAAGAGACTGAGTATGGCTTAAGAGGAGTGATGTGTTTAAAAACCTGTAAAAATGGGGAAAGCTCTAGGGAAGGGGGAGTGAAAACCTTTTTATTTAGGTGCTATTTACTGTCCAAGTTGGGTGAAGTGGGTAAACTTCCAATTTCTCCCATGGTTAGAGCATGGTGCAGGCTAGCCTGTACTGTTGGATGGCTTTTGCTTGAAAGCCTGAACCATATCAGCAGCTTTCAAAACCAAGCCAGAAAGACAATTGGTAATGGTTGGTGCAGCTGAGAGGGCATTTAGGGGACACATTACTAGCAGTAGGACTACCTTTAAGATCATCTTTACTGCTCGGGCATCCCTGGCATGGTACTGCAGCTTGTCCTGCATTTCGGTCCTTCACTCTGGGTCTGTACGCAAGAGGTGGACCAAGGGGATGAATTCAATGATCAGAGAGAGTAATCAGTTATAGCCCTTCATCTTGTTCTGTGTTGTGTCGTGTCCCAGCCCCCCCCCTTGTATAGTGAGACCATCTTCAGCGTTTTTGGGAACAGAGAACCGGGAAGTTTGGCCAGCTTGGGGTTGGGCCTTGATGAATTGGGCGAATCCATTTTTATTTTCAAGTGCGCTTCAGCGTTGGCAGGAGCTGAAGGTGCGTGACTGTGAGCTTACCCGGTGAGCAGCCATCGGCATGCAGCAGCACCGCACGCTGTCGTTTGGATGCTGGTCTGATTAGCAGAAGGGTCTCGGAGAGGAGAGGGTGCCTGGCCATTGGGATGTGACTGGAGTGGGCATGGTGGTGTGCTTTTCAAACTAAAGTCACTCTCAGTAAAAACACAACCGTAACGTGGAGGAACATATGGTGTGGAGCACGGGGAAAAAGGTTTCCAGCTGAGTCCGTGGGAGGTTTGTCTGCATCCAATTGGATGTGAATGTTAAAAAAGGAAGAAAAGCAGCGATGCTGAATTGTTGGATTTTAGCTGATGCAAACAGATGTTCAGTTCGGACATCTGGGATGCCGCCTGCGTGCACGGGAAGACGTGCGGGCAGGGAAAACGTCTTTCCTAGGTGTCACGTGCTGGGACACAGTGGCCAAAGTTGAACTCTGATGCCTGTGGTCTATATTGTATCCGTTTAAGTCCTTTTCTCCCTGTATTCAGACAAAATCTTATAAAAATTCTACTCCTCATGCATATAACTTTATGGTGCTTTTAGATATCCTGCAAGAAACGTTGGTAAAGAAACCCAACATATGCTTTTTATACTGCAAGTGATATTTTATAGACAGAGGAAAAAGACTGAAAAACCAAAAAGTCTCTTAAGTAACATCAGCAATGGAGCAACATCTGTAAAAGCTTTGCTTTTTGTAGAAGCGCAGAATATGTTCCTTCTGATTTTTAGTCAAAAAAGCAGTTGTTGGCAAGTTGGAATACAAACACTTTTGCTGCAGATGATAATTTGCATTTTATCCTTTCTTTTATTTGTAATTAAAACAAACCGGGCTCGGCTGTCGCAGTATGGCTCGGTGTGTGGGCCTTTATGTTGTGTGCTGGGGGCTTGTCTAATTAATAAGGGTATGCAGCACCTATAAAGTCAGCCTGGTTAACTGTTCCACTTAATAGAATACCATCCGAAGAATAGATGAATTAAGCTGATAAGCAGCTGAGCAAGCTCCGTTCTCTGCTTTGTATAAATGAGAAGAGAGCAATCCTAAAATGTCACCAATCATTTGTTACAACAGCAACCGTAGGCATAGACAAATCAGGAATTTCAATTATTTTTGAAGGCCAGGGTGCCCGGCACTTTCTGTGCAACCGCAGTAGTTGGTGTTAGCTGAAAGTCATCCCTAAGGTAGATTAAAACTAAAGAACCCTGATAAATCGGTGTAATCGACCTATTTGTCTTTGAGAGTGGTCGCCAAGCTTCGCTGGCCCCTAGGCCAAATACTGAGCAAGTAAATCATGTACCAGTGGTCAACACCATGCTGTGTTCTTCCCTGCAGCCTCAATTTTAACTTTTTTAATTTTCTGGGACTGGAGGACTGGAAGGTCTTGCTGGCAACGTGCTGTCCACAAGCCACAGATCTAAAATAAATCTGGCAAGGCTTTGTAGACAACTGCTGTCTTGCATTAAAAACCTAAAGCACCCCAGCTTTCAGCTTTATTGGCCACCTCTGGCTGTGAAACCAGCGGGCGTGTGAAGGAGCGACACGACATATGCAAAGGAAAGACCGTGCAAAGGGATGGGGGATTCAGTTCCCCAACATCCACGGTGGCAGCCCGAGCACCCGCTGAAAGTTTAAGGGATTGTTTAGGTTTAATGATTCCTAGCAAGTAAGAGTGGGACTGCGCCCGGGCCCGGATTGCGCAGGGTCCCGCCAGTGCCGGGCTTCGAGCAAGGGCCATGAGTTGCATTTTGCTCTCGGCTGACGCTGAATGAAGCTAATCAGACCTTAAATAAGTCATGTGTTATGGTTTATTATGGTTTATAACACATCAGTAGGTATCACCTTTACAAACAGGAATGTGTCCCGAATCGTTGGGGTATTCAATAATTATGGTTGGTTTGGACAGATTCGCTTATCTGCGGGGTCTTCAGCAGCAGTTTTGTTTTACAGGCCGGCTGTTGCAGTTGATGTACGTACAGATGTACAGACAGCTGTACAGATGTAGCATGCGTTCTGTGGAACTGCTGCGTTTGCTCTCCTCTGCTGCTGACCTCTGTGGGAACCAAAGGCCCCGAGCCCTTTGCAGTGTTGAGCCTGGGGAAATATAATGTTAATTCTTCTGAGAAGGCAGGAGAGTTAATAAATACTTGTAGGAGTGCTGTGCGGAGACAGAATATGAGAATGCTTGTACTGAGGCATGAAATACTGACCTTTCTGCAGCCTAGAACTCTCAAATCATTATATATGATCATGTTTGTGTATATTGCAAATCTTTTCTTTCCCTCTTTGGCATCTCAAGTGAGAATTATGGCAGGTTCTTTAATTTAAGGAACAGTCCCAGACTGTTACTCAAACAATTGCATAATGTGTTTTGGGATTAACATACTGTCAGCTTGATAACTGCTTAGGGACCTTTGTTATCAAGGAGAAAATAGCCCTGAACGATATTCGGGTCTCTCTGTTATAAAAAGTACCTGTCAGCCTCCTTTGGCACTCTGCCGTGAGAAAGAAAAGCAAGAGCTGGTTTGTCACGGGCAGGCAGAGCTTTAGGACAGGGCTGAATTATGACCAGGTTGTCCTGGTGGGACAGAGATGGCCGTGCTCAGCAATCTTCACGACTGTTTGTCATCAGAAAGAATCAAAATCCCCCACCTTTTGGTTAAATCTGGTGTCACAGTTTAATGTTTAAGAGCTGCTTCATCCTTCAAAAACTGATGAAGGCTCCTTCTGGCTTTCAGCCAGCAGTGACGGGCTGAGATTTAAACTCTGTTGCATTCAGGATCCCAAATAACCTGATGCTGGTAAAACCAGAACACCAATAAAAAGGACCTGGCAAGAAAAATGGTTTGTGTGTGCTGCATTGGACTAAGGAAAAAACTATAAATGTGCACATATGCAGTTGTTTTCAATTGATTAATGATTATTTTGTGTAACATGAAGTCATGAAAAGGTTGTTTCTTTGAGTTGTACGTTGTCAAGAAACGTGGTGGAGAAATATAAATGGGTACAACAAAGATGAAGCAAGGCTCAGCTGAAGCGAAGTGCTTTAGCTAACTGCTGCAAGAAGTGCAATGAGTATATGAATATGTATATTTATCAGAAATTATTTTTTTCTACAGATCCCACAAATCAGTTATGCCTCAACTGCACCAGAGTTGAGCGATGACAGGCGCTATGATTTCTTCTCACGTGTGGTTCCTCCAGATTCCTTCCAAGCACAAGCAATGGTGGACATTGTGAAGGCTTTGGGATGGAATTATGTATCCACTTTGGCATCTGAAGGGAATTATGGAGAAAAAGGAGTCGAGTCCTTCATGCAAATTTCCAGAGAGGCAGGTAGGCAATGCCCATGCTCCCTCCAGCAAACGCTATAGAAGTAATGAATGTTATTTTGTACCAAATGTTACATTATTTTTCTGGAACATATATATTTGATTCTAAAGTTGCTCCAGTTCTTTGCAATGCCTCTGTAATGGCTCCTAGATGCTCTCATTCCTAAATTGCTTTTGGAGTTTCAGAGACTTTGAAACCATAGTGGTTTTCAGTCATTTCTGGAGAAAATAGAAAACCCTGAGCCTTATCAAGCTCCTACTATTCCACTGGACGATGTTATATTATGTTGACATGGGTAGAAGACATGGGTAGAAGATTTTAAAATGCTGAGCTTTTATCTCTCCACAGCTAGAAATTTTGTGAAGACTGCTTGTTGCCAGTCATTGGCTTGTGTCGTACTATTGCTGTTGACCTTTCAGATCGCTGCCTGATTTGTATTGCTTTGCCTTGGCATTTTTCTTGACCAATTCAGTGGAGAAAATTCATAATATTTTACTTGAAGGCTCAAAGATTACTGGCCTGGGATATGGAGGCAACAAACTCAGTAGTATGGTGCGAGGCACGTCAGACCTTTGGTGTTTTTCTTGTTACCGGTTTCATTTAGCCGTGTCCCCAGAAGGCCAAACTGTGTCGAACAATGTCGGTGAGAGGTGTTCCAAGACTACGGGGAAACGCTGTGTCTTGCGCTGGGTCAGGCTTATGGTATCGAGCTGAACCATCATCATTTTGTTGACAGAAATCTCTAATTTTACAGCTTGCTTTCCTATTCTGGTGAAAAACATAGAGCAGACCTGTCCTGAAGTTGTGACTGGTGTGTCAGTGTGCTCGGACCCTTATCCCGGTACCTTGTGCTTCAGGGTAAATAGAATCATAGAAAGTTTTGGGTTGGAAGGGACCCCTAGAAGTCATCTAGTCCAACCCCCAAATAGTTCTATATTTCCCCAGAGATGCCAGAACACAGGAAGACTTCAGCCGGCACTTCAGGGAGTACGGGTATGAATCCATGGCATTTGCAATCCGGAACCGTAAAGGTTTGCAGATTGAAATATTGCAGTTGATTCCTGTAGCAGTAAGGACAAGTAAGCAGAAGATGTCATTTGTTATTGGTGATATAGGCAAGGCCCATCTCCAGAGCGTACGACGATAGATCCTGATCGGGAACCCATCATCATTGTGCAAGTATAAGCCCTCGTATTTCCCAAACGAGCTCTCAGATCTCCCACCCTGTAACTGCCCTGGCATTACGCTAAATAAAAACGGCACAACGTGACCCACAGTTCACTTAATTACATAAATCACCAGCCAGATTAGTAAGCGTGTGAAGGGAAAGGACGGGGACGGGACAGGCGTTGATCTGGAGCAGCCGTCGGAGGTTTCCATCTCCTCGGTTGTTACCAAGCTGGTTCCACAGCGCGTGCTCTGGTTTTGCAAACTGCCTGCGTTATCTGCGAGGTGGAGCATCAACTGGCTCCCAAACCACCGTTATCTGCGAGGTGGAGCATCAACTGGCTCCACAAACCACCGTTATCTGCGAGGTGGAGCATCAACTGGCTCCCAAACCACCGTTATGTGCGAGGTGGAGCATCAACTGGCTCCCAAACCACGTTATCTGCGAGGTGGAGCATCAACTGGCTCCCAAACCACCGTTATCTGCGAGGTGGAGCATCAACTGGCTCCCAAACCACGTTATCTGCGAGGTGGAGCATCAACTGGCTCCCAAACCACGTTATCTGCGAGGTGGAGCATCAACTGGCTCCCAAACCACGTTATCTGCGAGGTGGAGCATCAACTGGCTCCCAAACCACGTTATCTGCGAGGTGGAGCATCAACTGGCTCCCAAACCACGTTATCTGCGAGGTGGAGCATCAACTGGCTCCCAAACCACGTTATCTGTGAGGTGGAGCATCAGCCACAGCGGCTCCCAAACCGCCCCGGGCAGGCGATGGATCGCCCTTGGCAGCGTCAGCCAAGGAGGGCGCAGAGGAGGCGGCTGCACTTGTGAGAAAGGGGCTTTGGAGAGGGGAATCCGGAGTTGTTTCATTACGTTGATATCACAGAAGGAACCTATATTTGCATAAACTTGTCTGTTCATTCGAATGCATATTTATGTGGTCTTAAAGAAAATGGGTTTGGATTTAATACGGCAGGAAGTGACAAATGCCAGTGTTCATTATAATTTAAAATTGACTTTATTTGCAAATATCCACTGTTGCAAAATCATACCAGAAGCGTGTTCTCTATGTCAAGGACAAACTCTAGCTGAATAATACTGTATCATTTTATAGGCCTTCCGCAGAATTAAATTGATGATAGGAGCTGTTCATGTAGTCAACATGTAATTCAATGTCCTTCATCAAAAATAAAGCATAAACCCAAAAGAACACCCTGCTTAAAACAGCTTTGCATGCGGGGTGATACAGGTCACGCCTACACGATTAAGACACTAACAGGGATAGCGTATAAACTTTTCCATACGTGCAGCCTGCCTTGCTTGGGGACTGGAATAATCCAGTCCCCGGCGCTGCCTCTCATTCACCGCAGCCGCTTGCGCTTCTTAGGGCTGCGCTGAATTATTTTGTGTTAGACAGACAAAGCTTAGGTGAAGTTCTGAGGGGATTTAGTACCTGTCAACAAGTTCCCTGCGTTTTTAAAACCCTGGGAAGGGTAAGGAGATCCTGTTGTCTCGATGTTTAACGGGGCAGGGCTGCCGGGAGATACAGGTCCTGACCTTGATCCCCCACGGGGAAATGGCACCTTGGCCCCCGACTTCGGGGCTGGGCTGTGGCCACCCCCCACAGGTGCCCTTTTGGGGGATCACATTGCGGTGGGATTTGCCCATGCTCTGGGGGGGATGACGCTGAGGGTGCAGCGGTGTTGGGGTTGCTTTCCTGGTGCCTGATGTGGCTGTGCCTCCTTGGGGATATTTTATGCATAAGAAATGCTTAACCAGGCTGTCAGGTGATTGCTGTAATATCAGGGTTCAGAAAGAGCCTCCCGAAGAGGCAATAAGCAGCAATAATTTTACTGATTCGCGGCTGCGGTGTAGTTAGCAGCTCCTTGATCTACCTATTTAAACACGTTTGAGTGGTCAGGAGCCACGTGTCTGAATGCATGAAGTGAACGGCCCTCTCTAAAGAGGAACGGAAGGGACAAGAGGTTTCACAAGATAGAGAAGTATTACCAGGATCAGTGGACTTCAAACACTAACAGATATTTAAATGGGTCCAAATATGTGGCCTGAGCGAGGTGTGTCATTACGCAGTATCTTCACAAAAGCGGTCGAGCACGGCGATGTGGGCTGTGCCCTGGCATCCTGCAGGGAGGGATGGGGTGGGATGGGATGGGACACTCGTCATGATCCTGCTGCTGCCATGAGAGTAAATTAACATGGTGCTTGGGGTGCCCAATCAAAACGCACACTAATTAGAAAACTCGTGCCAGAAGCAACAGAAATGCAACAGCAGTGGGAGGAAGTTTTTTCAATATTCTATTTTTTCAATATTGTATTCTTTTTCAAAGAATATTAGAATAGCTTAGGTTGGAAATGCCCTTTAAGATTCCCAAGCCCAACCATTCATAGAATCACCTTGGTTGGAAAAGCCCTTTAAGATCATCAAGTCCAACTGTTCACCTAACCCTGCCACCCCACCACTAAACCCTGGCCCTCAGCACCTCATTTGCCCAGCTGTTAAATCCCCCCGGGGATGGGGACTCGACCCCTTCCCTGGGCAGCCTGTTCCAATGCTCAAAAGATCCAATTCTGGAAATCACGGAGGCTGTGGATTACCTGTTCTCCCCAGCTCAGAGGAGATACTCAGTGTACCCTGTAGGGACACGGGGAGGAGGACAGGAGAGGGGTGTAAGGCACTGTCTAACTCCTTTCCCAGTTAGCTAAAACAGGTGAAGTTCACCAGGAGGAGTGGTGCTGTGCTTAAAGCGTTGTCTGCTTCACTTCTGTGTTTCGGCTTTGGTCTTGCTGGGGGTTTGGGGGCCGTGTGGGTTGCCACAGTTCCCTGCTCGCAGCAGACGTCGGAACCCAGCAAGGCTGGGGTGAGCCTTGGCAGAACCGCCGTGTCCATGCAGGCTCACTGCTCCCCCGCTCACAAGCCCAGGAGCCCAGCGCACCAGTAAATAAGTAAATGCAGCAGTGGCACGCTCGGCTCTGCAGCCTGGTGGGAATGAGGGAACACAAGAGGGGCACAGACACCTCCAGGGCTTTTTTGGTCCCGGCTTCCTCGCGCCACCCGGGCTGTGACAACCCGACACGGCGCTGGCTGCAGTTTGAGAGCTTTCCTGGCTGTAGGGGTGAATCCTGCCCCCCATGCCCCCCTTTTATCGAGCAGAAGAACAGAGCTGGGAGAGGTGTCAGAGCGGGGTCCTTGGGCTGGTTCTCCCCGACGTAGCCCCTTAGGGCCATGCGTATCTGCCAGGAGCGGGCCCAGCCCCGCAGCGGGGGGAAGGAGTCAAAGCGGCTCCGGCAATACGCAATCGTTATTAGCGCTCGGACAACGGCCTTGTGTCTGATAGTCAGTGTGTGTTGGCAGAGAAGATTTAGCCATAGGTACCAGCACGTTTATTAGCTTTGGCCTCAGATCTGTACCAGGTCGTTACCCTAAATTCAGTGTTTTATCCAAACTTGTTTCTGACTGAGCCAAGATCTTAGGAACTGTGAGGATGAGTAGAAAGTGCTATCCTCGCTTAGTTTTCAAATATGCTTTAGTATATAAAGACTTTGCTTGATCCTTTGAGTTAATAATTCTTCACAAAGTGACTTTTATTATGAGTGCTTCAAGCGAGTTTGAATATGTCATTGTGGCAGGAGACGAAGATTTGAAACACTCTTGGCAGTCTGTGGGATTAATAAATTAGGGGAATGGTCTAATTATGGAAAATCTAAAGGACAATTTCAGATTATTAATGAAACTACTGAATACTTGAATTTCAAAGATTAATTCATCTTTGATTTTTTTTTAAAGATTAATCTGTACCAGAAGGTTAATTGCTAGCTGTAAGAAATATATATATTGAAATCGTTAGCAAAAGACCACTTGAATGCCTCCTAACAGATAAATGAAAGATCTGGTATGCATTTATTCATCTCTTTCTCTCCAAAACCCACCCGTTTTCACAGGCGAGTACCCTGGCTGTGCTGTGCTTGTGGAGAATTTGGTGCTCGCTCCACAGGCAAGTGGTGCAGGGGAGGAGATGCCCGGCGCTCAGACGCGCGCGCCTGCTGCCTTTCCCTCTTCCTTCTGCCTTTCCGTGGCTCCCTTGCCCATCTCCATCTCCGAAATAAGGGTTTCCGCGCCTCAAGGCTGACTCTGAGCACGGTCCTGCTTGTTGGCACGCGCCTGCCCTGTTGTGCTGGACAGAGCGGCGTGCCGGTAACGCAGCACCTTAACCTACAGACGAAGGATTAGTTAGTTTAGATGACGATGTTCTCAGCCATTTGGAAGGGCTGGAGAAGAACAATTCTGGAAAAGCGCGTCTTCTTTCTCTATGTACTAGAGAGACCAAAAGAAAAAGGAAAAAAGGGTTAAAGCTCTTGTTACCAGTGTGCTAATATGATTATATATACTGAAGCCTCTTCTGAAGACCTTTAGTGGTGCTGTCATATTTGCTGAAAGGCTGTCGTCACCTCGACAGAACAGAAAAGCAGAAGAAACTTTAATCCACTTTAACATAGGAAGCACAAAACTTGCAACAGTCTCTTTATCTTCTTTTCGCCTTCTTTTTTTTTTTTTGCTGAAGACTTCTTTTGGAAATATTCATTTCTTTAATACTTCTGCCGCCATGATCCTCGGGTGCTGCACAGCCAGCTGATACGGAAGGCTGAGAATGTCTGGGTGCAGCAGGGACGGCCGAGCTGCAGGAGCCGAATTTCCTCAGCAACCGAAGGAACATCAAACCCCATCCATTGCCAGGGCAAAGAGACCCCTGAAATTATGAATCCCCCTTACCCTCATGAGTAGAATTTTTTTCCAGCAGCGATACTGAACAGCATTCTTTTCTATCCCCCCTTTTAGACTTGGATTTCCTTTTTATCTTGTTTTTCCCAGCTTTATACTTGCCAATAACCCCCCTATGCATACACACACGCGTACATACCTATGTGAGACATGTTGCCCTTGCGTCTAACAAGCGTCACTCCACCCAAATCAGATGAACCCCTTGTTTTGCCTGCCGTTATGACCTCTGCACTAACGGGTATATCTCCTGATGCACTGCTTTCTTTACAAATGAGCTACATACAATTAAATCCCTCCTACAGAAAATATTTGCTATGGGTTTGTTATTGGTAGCAAAGACCATTCTAAACCTCTGTAGCCACCTAAATGTGAAAATATGGCAGCTTTTCCTGAAGCCTTGATAGTTGTTTTCTACCTTGACTTGTGTTTCTAAAAAGTTCCGAATCTTTTGATTGGGGTTTTTGGTGAGCTGAATCATCCCACGATAGTTTCTGTGGAACCCCGATATGGTATAGCGTAATACGCTGCTCTCATTCAGTGCTTCGCTGCTATGGAGGCTGACACTGCTGAAAGCCAAGAGCTGCTATATCATCCCTCAGTGATTCACGCAGCGTTTTTGTAGGCTCCTGTAGGTCTGTTCAGCTGCCTGCTATGATCCTGAATCTGCATTTTTGTAATAGAACTTAATTTTTATGCTGTCTGTTGGGAATTCCATTAGCACAAATTAGTGCTGGATAACATGAGAGAGTTAAATCACTGCTACGAGGGCGTTGTGTAACTGTCTGTTTTAAGAAGGGAGAGGAGACTCTTCTGTCTGTATATCCCAAATAGCGTACTGGTTCCTATTGCCAAGTAGAAAAATCTTGATTTATTTTTTTTTTTTCGTGCCTTGCATTCTGCTGTTAATGAAACATATCTTTCTTTTTCTTCATCCATTAAAGCCCTACTGACTGGGTTCAGAACACTCATTACAAGGAGCAGCCACTTCACAACATAACCCAAGGTTAACAGAAACCCAAAAAGGGGAAAGGAAGGTGAAAAAAGCTAGTGACGTCACTGTGACACACCGCGGTGGGCAAGGGTTGCATTGGCTGTGCTAATAAATGACAGGCTTAGGATTTGTTAGCGAAGCTTCGCACGGCGTACCGGCAAAGGGTGATGCCGCACGTCATCCAGTGGTGCCCAGAACTTAGGATCTCTGATTTGTATTCCTTGTGGCAGCCGACACAAGCCAACTCTTAGCAGAGCCGCTGTTCCAGGATGCATTTGAATGAGTCCTTGCTTTGGAAGAAGATGGGCTATGGTGGTGTGCTGTCCAGCGTGACACCGCGTTATTTATTTAGCTGAGGGAACAGCCTTTTGCAAACTGTGTTCGTTGGCGCGCTCGCTGCCGTAACCCAAGGGGCAGAAACCCTCTGTGGTGTTTCAGTTAGAGCAAACAGCTCAGCTGTTGACAAATTGGTCCATAAATACGGTTTGAAGCGCAGTAAAAAACCACCCTAAGAAAAGCCGACGTCGTGGGAGCGGTGTGTAGCGTGCATCTCGGGTGCTGCCACTTCAGGGACCAGCAGCCCTCAGGAGGGTTGCAGACCCCAGGGCTGTTACGGAGTTTGAGGGTATAGAGCATGGTTTGGGGTTTAGGGAGTTTCCCCAGTGAATTGCTGGTCCTGCAGACCACTCCCTTTGGTGCTTTTCTGCCTGGTGGGTGGGCTCAGTGTCCGCAGAAGGGACGGGGGTCCCGGGGGGACGGAAGGCAGCGGTGCAGGGCTGCTCCTTTGTCTTGGTTCTGTTAAATAATTACACTTTCTGATGGGAATGGCCTTTCTTCATTTACTTGAGAGCCTGTTGTCTGGATCAAATACAGCAAAAAATAAATATATAACCCACTAATGGAATAAGGTCACTTATATCCGAGCACTTCAAGTGGTTTCCATTTTTCTTTCTTTTTTCTCAAATATTCAAGCACCTGTCCCCTTTTGGTGTTCAGTGATGTTATAAAATCTATTCTTGTCCTCCCTATGTTTTGCCAAACAACAAATGTTTTATCATTTCAGAAAAAAAGTCAAGAAAAATTGCTCTCTAAAGTTGTATACCAACTTGTGTTGTGTGCTGCAGTCTGTCAGGTTTAATAGGATTTTCTTTTAATTCTAACTGATCTAGTAGAAGATGTGCTGGGCTTGGTCGTCAAGGGCACTTTGGATTGCATTTAGAGTTTAACAGTGTATTTCTGATAGCGGAAAAGGAAAAGCAAAGTGCACCTCTGCAAAGTAAAGCCATTACTCTGCGTGCGTGGTCTGTGCTGCGGTGGCTTTTTTTAAGAGCTTGTGAGGAGCGATGTCCGTTAGGGGAATGGATGGGTGATGTCCTTAAGGTGGTGCTTGGACCTCTGACTTCTCTGTGATCTTGGGTAAAACTCATTAGGTGCCCAGCTTAGATGTTTAGAGACCCTCTGGGCACCTGCCTGTGTTTTTAGGTTGTCAAAGCATTGTGAATGCAGTCTTCATCTCTTCAGTGAGGCATCTTCCTACCCAAGACGTTACGGACGTCCTAAGTTGTTCCCTCTGCAGTAAGGGAGTGATGAGATCCGAGTTGCCCTTTTTGAAACATCTGTTTCTCTCTCTTGACTACGCAGGGAGTGTAGGCACCAAATAGAAATATGTCATTAAAGAATTTAAAATTGAAAAAAAAAATAAATCCAATCACTGGTACGTATGTGATATATGTGTATTCCTGTCTTTTGTCATCATTAGAAGAGAAATACCTGGTGTAGATACAGAGTTCTTAGCATCTTCAGGAGTGCAGGGAAGCTGGTGGGCATTAGGAGCACAGGGTTTGGGGCCGTGCCTCATCGCACCGCAGCGTCAGACGCCCGTCTGCCCAAATTGTGTTGTAATTCTGTGATGGAACTAGCAGCGGGCTGAGTAATTCCTTCTCCTCAGACTCATGAAAAATCAATAAAATGGAGTTTGGGGAGAAGGAAAGAGGTAAAGATATGACGTTAGGATTACCTTTGCGTCTGCTTATGTGAAAGCTGAGAGCAGTTCCACGCTGACACATGCGGAAGCTTGCACCCGGTCCCCCCGGATGATCTCGGGCGGCTGGCTTCTTGGCAAAGTATTAGGGGATAGCTGTAAGAGGCTGCTGTCACAGTTATAGCATAAGTCACTTTAACGATAAATATCTGCCTTTTTATGGCGTTTATTGAACAGTTGGAGATTGCATTTCAAGGACAGAATAAAACTGAAATAGGCAGTGCTTGTTACTAAACAAATAACTGCCAGCATCCTTTAAAAATGTTACCCCAAATTTAATAAAACACTGCCTTTGCGCTTATGTGACAGGCATCACGTGGATGAGCTGAACACGAGCGTTTGGTTACGGCCTCCTTATTTCAAAGCAGAGACGGGCGGTGTTGAGCCTTTATTTTCCCCAGCAAAGCTGGACGCCCCCGGGGAGCGCGCCGGCGTTTTGCGCTGTGCACGCCCCACGATGCAGAAGTGAAGGAGGTTGGTTCGGTGTGGATTCAGCGAGTCAGTCATCCCAAGCCAGTTTAGCTCATTTGTTCTTTGAAAGGTGTTCTGCACCTCAAGGGTGATATGCACCTCTTGGTAAAGATAGCAGGAGTAGAAGCGAAGCAAGAGCATTTGTGTTTGTTCTGCATCCATCTTCTGCTGGGGAGAGTAGAAATTTGATAAAAAATGGTGGTGGAAATATCAGGGGGAGGGACAAAAAGTATGTTAATGTGCATTGGGGAGCTTGAGGAGAGGGTCCTAGTGAAGTGCAAAAGCCGATGTTGGCTTGGGGAGGAGTAGGGGGAAAGGAGGGAGCTCAGATTTACTGAACAATAAAAGGAAGGAACAAGTCTGTGGAAAGAGCAGGACAGGTATGAGGACTGGGAGAACAAGAGATGAAAGGCCGTAAAATGAAGGTTGATAGAAGTGGCTGGGGTTAGAAAGATTGAGGCACGGCAGGGGAAAAAAAAAATAAATAATCTGTGGGTAAGGAAGACTTGCTATAGAGAGTGGGATGGAAAATCACATTTGTCTGGCCAAAAAAAAATTAATGATTTCAGAAACAGGATTGACTTTGATTGTGAAAACTCCAAATTTCTGGAAGAGATAACATAGAAATTCTTTCCCAAGTCCGTGCTTTCTGCCGGGGGCAGTGAAACCCGGCTTCCCAGGCGGTTGTGTCTGAGAGCCTTTGCTCCTCGCTGCACGGTTTTTCCTGCCTCCCAGCCCACCCGGGGGGAGAAGCGGAGCCTGTGAATCCTGGCTCCCATTCCGCCTCCGCCTACGGTGCCTATTCCAGTGTGTGGTGCGAAGCATCTTGTCAGTTTTCCTGAAGGAATAAAATGAATTTCATAAAAACCTTCTGCAGAGGAAGCCCCTGCTGTCATTTTGACTTTCCCCCTGGAAAATAGAAATATTGTGATTACACTGAGGTTCTCCCATGGGATACGTCTGTTTTGCAAAGTAGGATGAATTTGTTGGAACGTCATTTGGGACTGGCTCTAAATGCATTTCTGCATCTGAAGGGTAATATATAATCGAATGCAGTAAGTTATTCCAGTTTCTGTCACTGAAATCCCGTGTCCCAGGAGGAAATACAAAATATTGCCTCATCTTGTACCTTCCGTACTTCACAGTCCCTTTTCACTTTGTGCTAATGCAAAGAACAGCTTTCATAGCCAAGGGGGAGTAGCAGCACATAAATAATTCTAAGATGCCTCTTCCATCATGTGCCCTCCCCTGCCTTCTTCATTCCTTATCCCTCCTCAGACAGCCGAGGATGACAAACGTCCTGAGCCCTTCGCACTCGTGGAAGGCGGCTTTCCTGCATGGCTAGTGATCTTCTGGGCATGCCAAAAATATTCCCTGGCCTGCCTCCGAAGCTACCTAAGCCTTCCTCAGAGCAGCTTCCTTGTGGAGAACAAAAAACCTCAATGAGGGGAGAAAGTCGCTCTGACGGGGCGTACGTACCCCGCTTTGCAAAATCACAGCAGGCAGTAAATTATGATCAATGGCCTTGATACCCTTTTCTCGCACGTTCTTAGGCAAGTTATTTATCCAGGCAGTGTTTGAAATACCCAGACTATTTGCTCTAGTATATTCAATGAGATATCTGAGCTGAAAATATGAACGGCAATATGGCATTTTAAGTGGTTTCCACACAGAGCCAGGACACTGGGAAGAGATATAGAGAGATATATATATACATACACACAGAGTTTCTATTGCAGGCTGTTCTGTTCCCTTTCCCTTTGGTGTTACAAGATTCATATATTTTTCAATCCATAAGGAAGCAAGAGGCCATCTCGCTTGCTCCCATAATGGGGATTACTGGCATTATTTCAACACTTTACCAACGTTCATTATTTAAACAGAAACCTCGTGCTGCCCATGCCCCCCTCCAGGCGGGTGCCTCGGCCGGTCCTGTACCATGCGATGCTGCAGGTGTTCACATCAGCACGAGTATCCCGATGTGCCAGCAGCAAATCCTCCTGTGCCACTCACGGGGCTTTCCCTATTCCCTGTTCACATAATTTTTGGCCTGTTAGTAACAAAAAGTTGGTTAAAAAAGCAAAATATTTAATTATATTATTATCAAAAAAAAAAAAAGACTTAACGTGTATTTCATTGTGTAAACACGGAGATGAAAGAGATCAATCTTCACGTATTAGAAAGGCAGCTCTGATGTGCAGATGTTCATTTGAAATTTGAATTTGGTTTATGCAGATGCTGGGTGCGGCGATATGCGCCGCCGCCGCCTCCTTCCTCGTGACGAACGGCAGCGCTTCGCCGGGTTGCTGTTTGCTTGGGAGAGCCCAAGCGTGACCCAGAAAGCGGGCGCCCGTAGGCTGGATTTATTTTTGAAATATTAGGTTCTGCTTCAGGTTAGGCGGGGATTGCCTTTGCAGCCTGCCAGGCGCCCATCGCTCGCAGGGGCCGTGGCCGCAGCACGGGTCCCCCGGGGGCTCCAGCTCTTCTCCCCAGTGAGCCCGATGCCTCCCTTTGCAGCCCAGGGTAGGGTTGGAAGAGCTGACAAAGAGCGGCTCTGAGCGTGTCGTGTCCGATCGATCGCTCCCCCATTCCGGCACCTGAGCCCCGCTGCGTCCGTACGGCCTGGCGCTGCCTCCCGAGAGCAAGCGCCGCGTTCCTGCGGGGATGGTGCTAGGTCAGCCGGTTCTTTGGGAACCAGCTCATTCCTGCCAATGGCCTGGCTCTGGGATAAGGGAAAGGGGCTTCCCATGAAAAACAGAGAGGCGAAGTGTTTCAGGTAGCTGCTTTACAATGGAAGATTTTATCCAGATGCAAAAATTTTGGACATGGCTATCTCAGGCGACGATCAAGAAAATACTCCCTTTAAGCATTGCTTAAAGCATTGCTTAAAGATAAATTATAATTTAATTCCCTGAATGTATTTTGTTTCTCCTCTTAATTTCCCTAATCCACACGTCTAATCAACCCTTTAATTAACTCTCAGTTTATCTTATATTTTCTTCCTTTTCCAGCCTCTCTTCCCCCCTCCACCCCTCCCCAAGGCACTTGTTCTCTTTCTCCACAAGTGTCCCCAGAGCCATCTGTTGGTCCCACGCCTGTTCTGCTTGCTCGGCCCCCAACCTCCCCCCGAGATAGGGCTGATGTTGGAGCAGAGGTGGGGGCTCTGCTCCTGCCCCTCTGCTCTGCCGGCTTCCGCAGGGCTCGGCCGGCTGCCGCCTCAAGCCAGCGGCCAAGCAGGGCTTCTCTTGGGGTCTCTGCCCGCCTGGGGCGAGTCCAAAGTCGTGTCCTGCAGCGGGTGAAACCCTGGCTCTGCTGCAAAATGGTGCCTTCTCTGCCTGAACCCCTGCACCGTGGCATTACGGCAGCAGTGGAAAGATCTTTTTGAAGCAAGCGGGCCCGAGCCCGGTGTGCTCTCAAGGTGTGGCTGCCCTCAGCTGCCGTTACTTCTAACGACTCCGCTTCCTCGAGACGCGGGCCCGTGTTGAGCTGTGCGGATCAGAGCCTTCTAGGAGAGATGTCCTCCGGTCGGGTTCTACATCGGCAAGTCGGGAAGCTGACTGTGAGCTTGAAATGCAGTAATCCCAAATTTAGCAGCTTTTCTGCTTAAAAAAATGAAGGATTTCTTTTAAAGCCGATTTTAAGAGAAAGTCTAGACAGATTGTCTAAAAACTTTTATTGGCTAATTAAGATTATACTGCTGGTGTAGCACTGCTGGATAACATGTGGACTCTGGTTAAGAAATGGCCTTCATTTTTGCAGCACGTCTCTTTTGCCAAGCTTTCTTTTATTATTCCTTGGGAGGGCTTTTCTAATATCCGACTGTTTTGATGTCAAAGCCAAATGCCACTTGAAGTCTTACACTTGGACACCTGAATCTATATAAAGGAACCTGAGTGCCTTGATTTTCTTTTTTTCCCAGGCACTGAGCATTTGTGGTTTCCATTCAAATTGGTTGGAGATGCAATTGCCCTGTGCGTCCAGAAATCAAACCCAGCCTTAGGTAGTTGTGTCGCCGCGTTGGGGCCTCAGCTTTCGTGGGAGGTGGGAGACGACAGCCCTGAAAACAGGGCATCACAGAATCCCAGAACAGCAAGGGTTGGAAGGGACCTCCGGAGATCATCTAGCCCAACCCTCCTGCTAAAGCAGGTTCACCCAGAGCGGGGTGCCCAGGACACCATCCAGCCATGCAGTAACTTGGGGAGGTGTCTTATCGGGGTCGAAATCCCAGGAGGAGCCATGTTCCCAGAGTCATGCCGTCCGCGTGGATACACGGTTCATCCCAGGCCTGAGCGGGCTGCTGTTGCAGAGAAGAGCGGTCATTTGGAGGTGGGGATGAGGTGTGTTTTCTTTGGACACTTGTGTGTTAAAATTGGCTTTGTTTTGCCACCCCAAACTGGGCAATAAGAACAGCACCCTGTTCACCCCGAGCCAGGATGGATTTGAGCTTGGATATTCCCAGGTTCAACTTCTTACCTCTTAGTAATTCCACAAACCAGTTCATTTCTTGTGTTCTTTCATTCTTGGGAAAGCACAGAATATTCACTACAGCCAGAACTCATCTCAAACCTCCAATTGCTGTAATCAAATCACTTTTATTTATTAACACCAGGAGGGAGGACAGAGGAGCAGCATCCCAGCATTGCAGCCGAAGCCTCCAGTGCCCAAGCTGCTCCTTGAAGTAAACATCTTTTGAAAAAGCTCTACAGAAGCTCTGGGGAAGCGCAGCCCCTCTCCAGGTCCTTGGCGCTGAGGTGCCCTGTAACGCCACCACTCCATAAGATGCACTAAAAAAGCAATTAGCACTTTGGAGTGCTTTGGAAGATTTTATTAGTCGTCCTCCTCTTGAGGCCCTGGCAAGCAATGCTGTTGCGCTCGAGGTTTCTTTTGATGCGGGTTTTTTTTTTCCCCCCTCAGTCTTTTCCAAGAACAACTACAAGCGCCGGAGCTCCGGTGCAGTCGATCCAGCCGTTTGCTGTCCTACTTCTTGAGAACTTCAAAATGCACGGAAAGCGCCACCTCTTTTTCAAGCCCCACCATGTTCTGGCTCTGCTTCGCTCTTCTGCCTTCCCTTGCGTTTGTGTTACTGCCTCCGAGATTCCGGATTCAGGACAGCGGGAACTTTGGTGTCCAAGCAAGTTATTCTGTTGAGTTGAGAACAAATACATCTTCTAGGCCATTTTAGCTATTTCCTCAGGTTTCCCTGGGAAACAGGGAAAAATCATTGGGACTCTAGGATTTAAAAACCAAACAAAAACCAGTCGTTTGCTGTGGGAGAGAGCATGCAATTGCTGTAGCTTGGGACTGGGCCAAACCCCTCTTTGGTAGAAATTCTGCTGTGGAGAAGTGCAACTTTCTTCCTTCCTTCCTTTCTTTCTTATTTATTTAACTCCAAGGGCTAATTATCCATTAAAGAGCCTTATTATTTGTGCGAGGCCCGCGGTGATGCCGAGCCGCTCAGAGGTGAGGGTCACGGGAGCTGATCAGGAGCAAAATGAACGCTGCGGAGTGCACGTGCAGCGCTCAGGCGGGTTATCAATCGCTTTATTAATATTTATGGCTTGCACAAGTAACTTCTTGGCCGCCACTTGCCGCAGAGGCAGCAGCTGAGGTGGCCTGGGCAGCTGCTGGCACGGCCACCGGCACCTTCAGACCCGGGTTTTGCCACTTTCTTTGTGCCGAGCAGGGCGCTGTGCGATGCTAAAGGACGTCTGCTGCGCGTCGCTGCGAGGGAGCGGAGCGCGGCCCTGAGGAAGGCAACAACGGCACCCAAAGATAATCATCTGCCTGGGTTTTGGTGGAATATATTTTATTCTATGTTATTTATCTCTGGTTTCTGAGCATTTCCGAGCTCGACGAGCGCTCCTGCTCGGCAGCGCACCCTGCAGCGAGCTGCGTCCGCGCGTGCAACCCTTCTCCCCGCTCTCGTGCCTCCCTTGCACGCAAACAAAGCAAGATAGCATCGCGGTTTGGAGTTGCTGTTTGAATTTTCTGAGAAATTTCAATGACCTCCCTAGCATGAAAACTAAAGCACATTCTTTTTTTATCGTTTTTCAAATTCAAGCAGGTTTCAAAGCAAAACCTATGCAGTTTTGTCAGCTTCAGAAAGCCTTTCTTAAAGCAGAATGCTATTGATTAGGCTCTAATGACATCTCTTTCTTAAAAAGGAGCCAAGAATCATAAACATTAAAGATTGGAAAGATGTAATTTGGACGTCATTAGTATTTAAGCTGCTTTTCTCTTTTGTACATGAATGTGCACAGGTGTATTAGCAGCTGGGTTTGAATATAGGATTTTTCCTGCCCCATCCTATATCAAAAAATGGTTGCAAATGCCTGGTATTGAAAGCTTATTTGCAGATACGTCCTGTGCTCATCTAAGCAGTTGTGTCATGAATTGATCTCCATCCAAGAGGAGCGCTCTCTTTCTCTCTTTTTTTTAACCAGCCAATCTATATATATAACGTTGCTTGCGATGGCAGATCCATGTAAGAAAATCCTTTCCTAGCTAAGGTCTCCATCCCGCTATCAGCAGCGCGCGGGCAGAGGGTGGCACCCGCGGGCTGTCGGCTGCAGGGGGGTGACCCAACTGGGGCTGGCTGGGGACCCCCGCTGGGCACGGGGACTGCTCGGGCACCAGCGGGTGGAAATCACTGGTCTCCACTTCTGCTGCTCCAATAGGTCAGGGGTTGGCTTAGTGATATTGGCCATGGTCTTCAGAGCCTCTTTAGGGGATTTGCCTCCAATTTAGCTTTCCATTTCAAGTCGAAAGCATACAATTACGTAGATTTAAAGCTTCCCTTCCTCTCTGCTCCAGAAGTAAAGACGTCTTCTGAAATGCATTGTGTTACCCTGTATTTCAAGAGCACCTTGGCGATGTAGTATGTGCGAGAGATGGCTTGGTGTTCCTGCAGGAGGCCCCTGAACGCGCTCCTTGTGTGGGACAGAGCGGGCAGCTGGGATTCACAGATGATGCACATCTCAGCCTCGCCTGCGAAATGGGCGGTGAGGGATAGATGGAAAAAGGAAAAAAAAAAAAAAAACAACCCACAACCACTTTTGCCTAGGTATGTTTATCACTGAGACGTAGATGGTTACCAGTTTCTTTTTCAGGGTTAACAGGTATGCTCCGTCTGTAGGTTTGTTTACAGTGGTACAGAATGTCGTTGTGTGCTGGATTACAGGGAAGAGCATCACAGGGAAGTAACCGAGCAAAAGTCTGGCTGGCAGCTCCAAATATGCAAATAAAGTCATATAAAGGAAACCAAAGATTTAGAGGCAAGATCAGAAAGCCGCAAAATCTTAACTATTCAAAGGCAGAGTACATGGCCATGATGTGATCAGGCAAGGAGTCATATTATTTTAACTGAAAGCCACGTTTAGAACAGCCTGGGAGAACATTTTCTGGGGAGCTAAGTCTGCCTAAGTGAGAAACACGAATTACCCTCTCTCAACTTCTGCTTCTCATGGCCCAGTGTATGGACTTGGGGAAATGGTTTCAGCACAGAGATCAGCGCTGTCATTCCATCAGTATGACTTACTGTAAAGCGTTGGGCACTGCGGCTGGGGACGGAAAGGTTGCCGGGCTAAATTAATTAGAGGAAAAGCATGAAGAGTAATTGGCAGTCAGTGCTCATAGACGTGGTCACTGGCATTCTAGCGCATAAGGAAGTCTGGAGGTGTCAAAGCATATATCGTACTTGGGAACAGCACCTTCCAGTTCCGCGAGTAACCTTTGGACTTTATTAAAATAGCTTTATGAACAAAGGATACCGCGGGTCTTTGAAACGATGTATTTCCATTTGCGAAGTGCAGCAGCTGGCACCAGGTCAATCAAGGCAATGTGCTTCGGCGTCTCAAAGATGAACAGAAAAACGCGAGAGTAGCTTGCGCATCTCTTACAAATGTGGTTTTAGTCTCTCTGTTCCTTTAAGAGGCAAATTAATGAGATGGTAAAATTTAGCATCTTCCCTGGGAAGAGGGTGGGCATGGGGCTGCCCAGCTACACCTGCGACCCCAGCACTTCACCGGGAGGCATACCAAATCATGTGTAAAATGTAAAAGGAAGAGCAAACTCTGCCGGTTTTCTGTGCTGTGGTTACAGGTGTGTTCATGCTGCAGCTTCACACAGCGTGAACGGTCCTCGAGGCAGGGATCCAGCCGCCGCCAGACCTACCTGCTGCCCCGGGCTTCGTATGTGCGGCCGAAAGGAAGAAAAAGCCAAATATTTTGTCACCCTGTTTCATAGAATCATAGTCTCGTTTAGGTTGGCAAAGCCCTTTAAGCTCCCCAAGCCCAACCATTCCCCTAACCCTGCCATCCCACCCCCAAACCCTGGCCCTAAGCGAGTTTGTTGGGGTGAAGGGTATTTTGGGGGGGTAGGAGCAAGAGGGGAGGCTGGTGGTGTTGCAGGCCAGCTGGTGGCTGTTCACGCTGCGGGTTGCGTGTTCCCGGGACGCTCTCCCTGGCTGCGTGCAGGGGAGGTCCGCGGGAGCGCTCGCGGGCAGCCGAGCAGGGCCAGCCGCTGCTCCGCAGATCCCCAGTAATAAATCCGTCCCGCCTTGTTAATAAGTCTGTGTCCCGTGGGCATGTAGCTTGGAGCTCCAGAGCCGTAGCTGATCGTGGCAAAACAGACAAAAAGGAGATGTGTTCGTTAGGGGGACGAAGGAGATGATCGACGGTGACGTGCAAAGCTGAGTCTGATTGGATTTTACGCCGAGCAGCGCACGGTATTGCCTCCCATCGTTCTTGCCAGACACCGTTTCTTAAAATAGCTTAAAGAGAGTTTTAAGGAGAGAGGAAGCAGCATCAGAAGGGATCCTTCTTGCCAAACCCGGGGATAATACAGAGGCGCTTGAGGAAGGAGAGGCAGGTGTGATCTGGGGCTTCCCTTCCTCATCAGGGAAGTGATGGGGCCAGATCCTTAAAAGAGAAAGAGAGCTCGAAGCGAAAGCAAATTGGAAATGAAGCAACTGAAAAGATTGATTTAGTCAGCGAGGCAGGTTATTTAATGATGGCCTTTCAATTTAACCGGAGGGGGCCGAGCGAGGAGTAATGCTGACGCCAGTGGTAATGGCCCCTGTTCTGCATCATTTCCAGATCATCATTAACAGGCGTGTGCCGCTCCGTGCTTCGCTTTCTCCTCTGATTCCTGCTTGAACTGCAACCTGCAGCACAGCCATTGATCTCATGATCATTTTAATTTGGGTTGTTTGCTGGGAATGTAATTCATTCCACTGTCGCGTTAGCTCTTCAGTCGACAGCAACATATATCCTTATCCTTATATGCTGGCTACCCTTAAGGGAGACCAAATGCTTCTCAGGGTAATTTGAATAAGCAAGACTGCTGAGATTATGGATAACAATTCTTAAGGCCTCATTAGTGACATTCAGGAATAGTGATTTTATTTACATGATTGTGAGGAATCATGGCAGACAAAACCCAACATCCGGACTCTGATCTCTTACGTTAGAAAGCTCTTTACTGGTTTGATATAAACATATCCATGTGAAAGAAAGAGTAATTTCTTCCCTTCCAGACACGTAGGTTTTCTTAATATTTTCAAGTGTAAGGAGGAAAGAATTAATAGCTTAAGTGAAAGCGATTCTTCTCCCCCCCGCCCATTTAAGTCATCAGAGCACCGTTTGCAATGTCAGACTCGGGGTTCCTTGCCCGGCTTCTCAGGCACCAGCATCACAGCCTGAAACTGTGTGGGTGTCTGCGTATGTATGGGTACGTATGACCTCATTCATGACTTAACGCGTCCCTTCCTCTGTGGTGGGAATGGGTACGTGTACATGGGTACGTATGACCTCATTCATGACTTAACGCGTCCCTTCCTCTGTGGTGGGAATGGGCACTGGTGTACCCCTGCTAGAGATGGAGAAATCAGACTTAGAGAGCTAAATGGTTTTCTCAGGCTGTCACTGAGAGTGTTTGACCGATAAAGAATTTGAATATAGCCATCCCCAAATTTTTCCTAAGCTGCAGTAGCGTGAGTAGGAAAAGCTTACGGCATGTAAGTTTAAGACAAGAAATCTCCCGCTGATGAAATTTTGGGGGGGAGGGGAAAGCCAAAATCTTGTGAGAGGATAAAGAGCAGAGGGTGCAGGTTTTGCCTTGCAGCAGGGGTGATGGCAGCCTGGGCTGAGCTGGCGGCGGCGGCTGCCCGGCTGCTGGGCAGCACCTAGCGATGCTCGGGCTGGAGTTTGGGTACATCTGGGCAGCACCACGCGGCACAGGCATCCCCGAGGGTCTGTGGGGGCAGTTCCAAGGCTCGGGTGAGGCCAAGACAGCCCAGATGCGTGCCGGCCGATGCCCTGCAGGCTGGCGTGCCCTGCGCCCCCAGGAGCGGTGGGAGCGCGGGGAGCGGCGCCCTGCAGCCCTGGGCTGCCGAGTCCTGGTGACTTACAGGAGGTTATTTTTTTAAATGGCTCTTACAGGCCTAAGCATCTTAGTTGTGGCAATTCAACCCAGTTTATCTTCCGCTTGGTCCGGGGGCGTATCTTTTTTTGTTCAGGGCAAAATTCCAGCTCCTGGAGCCGTTCGAGAGACTTCTAATCCTATTATAGTGGAATGGTGAAAGTTTTCTTTGCGAGTCTTTAAACATCCTTATCAAGTGTAAATGTCTCATTGCTTTGGCAGCTGATGTTTTTTCTTGAAAAATTAACTCTTCTGTAAAAATGACATACTTTCAGTGAGATAAGCCATTTGATTCTGTCAGTTCATTTTCTGAGCTTCCAGCCCCGAATCAAATACGTTTAAGGGGAAGCTGTTCGGTCGTTGGTTAAGATCCAGTACGTTATTCATTTCCATATTATTTACATGAAGCATTATTATACCCTACTCCTTTGCATTGATGTGTTCTTTTCAATAATTTTTATGTAAACATTCGAGGAGTCACGTTTCCTACAAAGATAAAACCAGGAAACACATTGGCACCAAAGCGGAATTTGGTCAAAGGTGGAAATATGTTAACAGGAGAAGGGACAAGATATAAATGTGATGTTTGGGGTTTTCATGTCCCCTTTGGTATTTCCCCAAAGTTCCTGTAGGTAGTCCTTCTTTTCTCATAACTAAATGTTCTGTCTCCATTAATCCAAATCTTCTGCGTCCGTCAAAAGCCCCAGCTGCTGGGAGAAGGGCTCCGACACTGGGGATAACGTGCTGACGGTGAGAAGATAGCTGTGAGCTCGCTCCTGATGTACAGTGCTTTTTTTACCCATTCCACATGAGAGCGTTTTTTTTAGTGTTTGGCTATGGCAGGGACACGCGGTATAAACCCACGCTGCCTAAGCTGGCGTTAAGCTGGGGCTGCGGCGGTGCCCTGGGAGCTGGGCTGCGTGCGGTGGGTGGATACACGTCGGCGCCGAGGAAGGGGAAGCAGGAGATGGCCAGTTTAACCCACACCGGCTGGAACAGAAGGGGTGGAGGGGGTTCTCCTCCCAGGGTTTGCCTGTCTCCCGAGGCGATGCCCCACGGCTCGGGTTCCTCGGGTGAGCGGCGCGGCGGCAGAGCGGGGACGGGCGCTTTGTGCCTGCCGCCCACCAGGCAGCTCCTGCCCTGGGGCGGTTGCAAAGTGGCGAGGAGAGGGGCTCCATGGATGGGCACTGCAGCCCGGCTGCGGTTCGGACCCCACCGCGCTCGGCCGAGCGTGCGGCAACGCGGGCGGGTGCGAGACGGCGGGGAGGATGAATCCTGCCGGGCTGCCTGACGACCGTCGGGAGCTGTGAATGTCACGTCACATCATTCATAAAGACGTTTCTTGAGAAGCTTAGGAATGGGCAAAGCCATGCAAACAGTGGTGGTGCTTCTCTCCTGGCTTCCTGCGCATGGGTAGGAGCCCTCGTGCTGTGGGACGGAAAGGAGCCCGGGCAGCGGCGGGGAGGGATTTAATTATTCAGCACTGGCCAAACCCCGCGGTTGCTGGCAGGGATGTAATCCTCCCCAGAGAAGTACAAGTGTGTTGAGAGAGCGCATTATACTTAAACTTGATTATAGAGAGCAGCTCACTATTTCTGATAAAATCATTAATCTAATTTTTGTCTATTTTTTTCATTCTTTATTCGCTGTTACAACCATCCCACATTACTTCCAAGCCGGCGGTGAGGCTGAGAAGGCTGATTAAATTGCAAAGCAGACTTTTAAATGAAAGAATCCATATCAAGCTACACTCATTATCAGTTCCAAGAAATTAAATCTACCAGAAATGATTTACTCTAAAACAAATCAAATAGGCAGTGGAAAGACAAAGGGCAGAGTGGCCGTACAGATTGCATCTTGGTGGAAGGAAGCAGCGATCGAAAAAGAACCAGATAAAACCCAGACCTGCCGGAAGGCCTCCAGCTTTCTCTGCAAGAGCTTGCAGCCTTGCCCAGGGACTCCATGGCAGCGAGTCCTCGTGCTGCTCTGGATGTTGTGCAATGAGTTGCATGGTAGCGGAGAACGCAGCGTTTGCCTCGGAGAACCAAAAATGCTGTTTTTCTGTAAGCTCTTCAGTTACCGACTGTTACATAAGGCACGCCAACACGTGGCTGCACAGATTGCTGTTCCCCTCTGCAGATTCATGGAGTCATTATTCCTTCAAGGATGCAATTAAAAAAACCCAAAAACCCAACCCTCTAGAAAATCACCTTTGCTCTAGCTGAGCCCAGACACGAATAACATCGGGGTGGGGGTGTTCCTCAACAGGCTGGGGTAAAAACACCGCAGAGACGGGGATGGGATGCATGGCGCCGTCCCGTCCTCGGCTGTGCCTCAGAGTGTGTGCGTTTGGGTGTATGCAGAGGAGCGTATCTCGATATATGTATTTATATATATTTTATATATATTGAGAAGCGTGGCCAGCAGGTCGAGGGAGGTGATTCTGCCCCTCTGCTCTGCTCTGGGGAGACCTCCCCTGGAGCCCTGCGTCCAGCTCGGGAACCCTCAGCACCAGGAGGACATGGACCTGTTGGAGCGGGGCCAGGGGAGGGCTACTAAAATGCTCCGAGGGGCTACTAAAATGCTCCGAGGGCTGGAGCCCCTCTGCTCTGAGGCCAGGCTGGAGAGTTGGGCTTGTTCAGTCTGGAGAAGAGAAGGCTGAGGGGAGACCTGATTACGGCCTTTCAGTATCTAAAGGGGGCCTACAGGAAAGATGGGGAAAATCTTTTTAGTAGGGCCAGCTGGGACAGGACAAGGGGGGATGGTTTTAAACTGAAGCAGGGGAGGTTTAGACTGGATATAAGGAGGAAATTCTTCACAATGAGGGTGGTGAAACACTGGAACAGGTTGCCCAGAGAGGGGGTGGAGGCCCCATCCCTGGGACCATTCCAGGCCAGGTTGGATGGGGCTCTGAGCAACCTGATCTAGTTAGGGGTGTCCCTGCTCCCTGCAGGGGGGTTGGACTAGATGACCTCTGGGGGTCCCTTCCAACCCAAAACATTCTATGATTCTATGATTCTATATTTTTTATATGGATATAGTTATATGATGTATCTTGAAGATCAGCAGCTTGAGCCTGATCGCGGCTCCTCGGTATTTCTCAAACCTCATAGATTAATGGCGTTATTGCCCCCAACTCTGCCTGGCCCCAGAAGGGAGTGCAAGGCCGAGGGTGGTTGTTCCTGCACGTTGGGCGGCGGGGTGGGAGAGCCAGCCAGGAGCGCCCGGGCAGCCAAGTTAGCTGCACCGCGCTGTGAAATCCACTGCCGCTGCCTGGCCCTTGTTACGCTTCTCTTTTGGAAGGGGGACAGCAGAGGCAAGGGGTGGCCGCTGTCACATTCCTGCAGTTGCACAAGCAAACGCCCCCAAGCCCGGTATTCTTCTGTGTGAATAACGCACGAAGCAAAAGCAGTGCCGGGCTCAGCTGGCTCATCCCCTCACCAAGCGCAGGTCGGCGCGGCGGAGGCACCGCCGGGACGAGGGGAGGTGTCACCGCGGGGCTTTGAGACAAACCCAATGAGATAGGATGAGAGATGCCGAGCAGCCGAGTGCCTGTAGATGTGAAAGGGAGCAAGTTGAGTGGATGCTTGCTACTGTGCTGCCGTAACCGATTTGTTTGGTGTATGAAATCTTTAGAAACGAGCTGCCGAGTAAGGATGGACGTGAGCAGTAAGAATATGCCGTTCCTCTACCAAAATTATATACCCACTGGCCTAGCTCGTGCGCAGACCACCCAGTTGGTTCAGTCTGCTGCCTGGCAGGCTGCCTGGAGCAGATGTTACCCTTATGTCTAAAATAATAATTAAAAACATTAAAAAAAAAAGGCAACTCCCCCAACCTCTACTTCGTTATTTTTAAAATGATGTGCTGCGTGTTGTTCAGAACATCCTTGGGCTTGCTCCAGTCCACGAGCGACTGCGGGTGGTCAAATGTCCAGCGCCGGGGAGAGACGTTGGTCCAATGGGTTGGACTCAGGGCTCTGGCCAAGGTTTTTATGGAGTATTCAGAGACTGGTTGAGGTCAAGCGAAGTCAATTAAATTTTTCACCACACTGTTTCAGCTTCCCTGAGGGTAACATGAAGTTTATTTCATGTTCAAGCTTCTACATGTTTTCAGTTAATGGCGTTGAGATCCTCCTGGAAGCGGCTGCAGGGCAGCAAGGCCGTTGTTGTTAGGTGAGACTGTTAGACAGGAGATGTGCTCAAACACAGCGGGTCTGTGCAAAATCACTGCGCTGTAAGATGCGCTGGTCCTTGCCTTGCCTTGTATTTCAGGATCGGTCCATATGGCTGTTTAACTGGCATTTGATTTTGAGTTTTAAGCTTTAGTTGGCCCTAATTCACACATTTATAAAAAGTATGTAATTTTTACTGTAAGTTCATTTTTCAGGCGAAAATGACGTGAATGTGCAACTTCATCTTCTCTCAATGCATGTTGATGAAAAAGTTTAGCTGTGCTCTGGCTGATCTTGAGTTTTAAATTAGCCCGAAAGGAAACTCAAGGCAGGAAATTTTTATGCTTTTTACAGGAAAGAGAAGACGAGACTTGTTCTGAAAACTTTCCATATTCTTAGAACTCTCGTTACGTAAAGTCACGCTGTCTCCAGTACCCAGGTTGCCACGATGTGTTCAGGTTCTGAAACAAAACCAGCCAGATGAGCTGGGTTTGCTTATCAAAGAATCTGCATTAATTTAATTTCAGCTCACATTTTCAACTTCGAATTCATGCCTGGATGGCCAAGGCTTTTCTTCGGTTGTTCAGTTGATCAGGGTTTTTAACATCCATTTTTTGAGCCAAGGAAAAAGCACGAGGAAGTGTTTTCTGGTACAAGAACTTTCAGGCTCCATGGTTGACTTAACTGTGCTCTGGGTTTGTGAAGTCCTTGGAAAAATCTTTCAAGGGCAATCCTAAATTCTCTCCTTGCATGGGTGATCCACAAGACAAGCTGCTTTCCACTCCTTGATTTTCTAGTATTTTTCTTTTCATGTGCTTCATGAGGAGTTTAGTACAGAGGAAAAAGAAGGGTAAAGGGTGGTGGTGTGTTATTTCTAAAAATCAGAACTGAATTTTATTTTCATTTCACTCTATGTTTTTTGCCCGTGCACAATTACTAATTAACAAACAAAGGGAACTCTGCCGTAAGAATTTCTAATGATAATTTAAATAAAGAAAAAGTAGTTAAAAGCACAGGATTCTAAGAATTTCTTTTCACGTGTGTCTTAACGTTTGTAAACGCATTCTGGAGTCAAACGGGCACTGAAAATGACAGTGCAGGGAAATGGAAGGAGCGGTCCTGTGAGGCATTGAACTCATGGACCCAAACTCACAAAGCATTTATGCACCAAACAGCGCTACTAACTTGGGTGGGCCTGCTTGCCTCTTCAGTGTAATGGGCAGCCTTTGGGGGTTTGCCCTCTTGGGCCTTGTTATTGACACCTTTCTCCATAAGGTACTGCCTGCATCCCTGGGAGAAATCAATCGGAGCACACTGCTCTCACGTTTTCCGTAGCCGTGCTCCGCGCCGTACATGCCATAGACTTACTGGCTATGAAATCTTTGACCCAAGCAGGTGCCCAGGTAACACGCAAAAAATGAAAAGCTAATTGCTTTCATCATTATCTTGAGCTCTGATGAAGTTTCACAGCACAAGTGCTTCTTTTCTTCCGGAACGGGAGCACAAGTCTGTTCTCTCCTGCTGCACGCTCCCCCCCCCCCGGGGCCGTCGTCACCGCGGCGCGCTAGCGCGGGCGCAGCTGCAATGGGGCGCGCGGCTGTTGGAAAGGGCTGCGCCCCGGTCGGCGCCTGGAACTTGGGTAAAAACATTCAGTTTTTTAGGTAAAGCCGTACCTGAGGAGCGGGTGTGGCTTGGGATTCATAAAACTTTGATGTATTTGGAAGAGATCTCTGGGCGTAGCCAGACTTTTACACCAGTAATTGAAATACAAAATAAAAACCATACAGCTCTTACCTGGAACAAAGAGTGTTCCTTAACATGTAAATCTTTTTATTGTCTGCGTATATATATATATGTATAGTATAACTTTGTAGCTTTACATAATCTTCTTCTGGCTGGTGTTAATTGAATTAGTCATGCTTGCAGAATACTAAAAAGATTTGCCTATGGGAATTTCTCTTCAGTTTTGAGTCAACAGTCAATTCTCAGGTTTTTGTTTTAGTTAGCAACTTCTTTATTAAAATAAACAAGATTACTGACAGGGAGAAATGTTTTCTCTGTAAGTATTAAAAGGGAGGCTGGGAAATGCCAGGGTATGGAAATGGAGGTGAACAGAGCTGGATTAAAGTTTCTGCGCTGTAACAGGTATACATGATATTTTGGAAGCCGTATCCTTTTGCAGTGTTTGTTTCTAAATTGTTTTATCCCCTTTGGCTTCCCCCTTCCCAAACAGCGGAGCGGTTGGGTGATGGCAGGTGATACTTTTCTCCTCTTCTCTTAGTTCTTTGACTCTGCTCAGCCATAGTTTGGCATCTGGTGCCGTTGCTTGCTCCCCCACTGATGAAATACATTTATCGGCTACAGCCTCGAGGTCTGTTACAAATCAGAATAGATGCAGAACACCAGGGGTTAAGCTCTCTGGTAGTTTTATTTTTTAAGCTTTGCTTTGCTGTTGTGACTTACCTCTCTGGCAGTTAGCTGCATGGCCACTTTCTAGGTCTTGGTTTGTTTGAGAAAAGCCTTTTCCTTACTGCCTATAAACACGTAACCTTCTGAACTTAGGAAATGTCCACTGAATCATGAGCTGACTATGAAAAACTTGGACACAGGCAGAGCGCTGGAAGCCGGGAATGAGCTCCAGGCTCGTCATTCGGATCTCGTGTTTGTAAGTCCGTAGCTTTATCTTCTGTGACATTTTAATCTCTTTTCTGCTCTTGGAGTGTGGACAGCGAAAGGGATACAGATGAGCGGAGCGGGCTCCGAGGGCCACCCCTGTGGCTCATCCATGGGGAGATGACCTTTCTCATGTGTCGTCTTGTTATTTCAAACAGCTCCTGCTCTACCAGGCGTCTTGTAGCTCCAGACTGCCCCTCTGCCGTGGTCCTGCTGCAGCTCTCCACTCTTCTCCACTTTTATAACCAGGGAGACCGTTCTGAGGCTGGTCCGTGAGCACAGCTCACCTCCAGACCTGCAGGGCGTTAGAGGATGGCTTGCTCAGACAAAGCTGCCCCGAGCTGATGTGAGGAGATGATGCTGGGTGCTTGAGAAATAATACGGTTGGGGTCACAGTTGCAAGGCTTCAAATGGGTACGAATAATGAGCGTGGGCAGCAAGCCGCACAGGGCGGGCTCGCTGCCAGGCTCCCGCTAGTCTTATGCCTGCAATTTGGAATAATTTCTCGGTAGTACATTGCTCTCCTACCGGGGCTGCAGAAACCCATTTGCCCCGGCTTTGCTCGGCCAGCGCCTCCGTGTGCGCGTCAGGGACGTGCCCTGTTTATCGGGCCCTCTTCGGCCACGGAGGAGCCCTCACCTTCTTTGTGTCCTCCTCAACGCGATGCGACGCGTGTTATGTTGTGGTGGATCGCTATGGAAATAGGGGTCTGTGGGAAGGCCGTTGCAAGATAAAGCTGTGAAAATGACTGCTTTGCAAATAGACTGTTCTAGGATTGCCAGCTGAATCATATGTACCTCTTTTATACCTTTTTTTTTTTTTAAATCAAATATGATCCGACCAAATAACTGAAGTTTTTCTTACTAGACCCTGATTTAAAGCACGGACCTGAAGGCAATGGCTGCGTGCTGTTTGGGAAATGGCAGGCGTTTGAGGCTGCTGTTGAATTTTAGGGAAAGAGGCAGTGAGGCAGCCAGGCGGGTCTGTCATTTTGCAGGATTAATTTGTGGCAATTAGAGGGTAACAGAATAATAGGAAAAAGGCTTGAAATCATTTTGAGGCATCTGATTTCCTATCTTGCCATGTTTGCTCTCGTGCTAAATTGATAAGCATTGCCAGGGACGGAAGGAGAAGCTCTGTGGTCTCCGTCCCGTGGGTCAGCGATGGCTGGCTCTGCAGGCTGAAGCTCTTCAGTGTCTCGTGAGTGCAAACCCAGTGAGATTTATGCCTCAATGTGAAATAAGACGACTGTTTTTCATTGCTGTGTCCTTCTGTTGAAAAGAGAAGAGATCTGTGAATTTGGCTTTTGAATGGGACAAGTCTGGGACATTTGTTCAAATGTTATTTCTGTAGCTCAAGAGTGGCACGATAACCAAGCAAACGATACACATTTATATTTGTGTTCGACGGGAATAGTGAAAGGCAGCGTGTGCTTTCCGTACGAGAAGTATTATTATGTAGGCCAGCTAGGATCTGGATCTGTTATCACAAGTGACACTGCCAAAGAAAAAATCAACAGAAAATAAAAGAAGCTTTGAATAAGAATTTTGTAGGCACCGACTCTGTTTAATCCAGAAACAACTCTTTAGGCACCGTTCAGCACTGTGCTTTCCTCACTTCACCTCCAGACTCTCGGACAAATAACGGTGGTAAAAATAGCAGTTGTCGTTCACCTGAAACAAATAGATGTGTTAGAGGAGTATAAAAATAGGTAACTGCTATAACGCTGATAATTTACAGGAAATTCAGTGCGATTTTTTTTTTTTTTTTTTTTTTTAAGATTGTCTCTCATTTTGCCTGAGTGGTTGGGCTTGGAAGCCTTTGGAAAACATTTTGCCTTTTCTTAAACCCATCAAGAAATTGGAGACATGATTGAGCTGTGAAAGGAGGTGGGACCCGCTCCCCTTTGAAGCAGGGACAAAGCTGAGGAAACGCAATCTTGGGAGACGCTGTGAGGGCAGTAGGAGGGTTCTCGGGGGGTCACCTGGAAAAGTCAGAGCCGCTAGTTTGCCACACGAGATATGCTAACGTCTGATAAACTGAGTTATCTGAAGAAAAAGTAACAATGATTGCAACACTGAGGGAACAGCCAAAAATTCTTAGATCTTTCACCTGTCATGTTTTGAATCTATTGAGTGCTTGCATGCTTTACTGCCACTGCTTCGCCGGCGTGACCTGTTCCTGAGGCAGGGAAAGCGGCTGTCTGGTCCTGACACTGGGATTTGGGCATCTGGGGAGTTGCTCAGACCGTCGTGCATCAGGCCTTGGGCAGATTTAGAGACAGGAATAAGATGTTTCTAGAGTTGGATTTTGGATGCAAACACCAAGAGTATTGAACACGATCAGAGTAAGTTTTGACCTTACCGGGAAACAAACTGTTTCTGTTGGTCCCCATCCCCTGCTAATGCCAGGTCTTGGCTTCTTCAAAGACACAGGTAGAACCTTTTTGTCATTTCAGATCATTTCTGAATGATTTTCCAGGGTTTTTTCAACATGCCAGATGCTCCAGGTGCAATCAGCCTCCTCCATTTCAAGAAGGCAGGTGTATAGATCTTTAATGAAGCAACAGAAATGTCTGTTCTCTTCTCTCTGTTGTGCATGAAAAATACTGTTGGGACAACCACAGTAAATTCTCAATAAACAGCTTTTGCATTAATGAGCAGATTTGTTCACATCTGGATTTAACCAAATTTGAAAGCTGCCTGTGGCCCCATAGTCCTGTGTCCTGAATATTTTTTTCTGATGTTCTCTTCAGATTTGGAAAAAACAGTGATTAGAGGAGATGAAAAATTCCATCCGATGCCAGTTTGTGTAGTATGACCCATTCTGCTTCTAATAAATGTAGGTTTGTATTAACTGTTCATGCATGATAGAGTCAGTCCCATCTGAAGAGCACTTAAACGCTCTTTCAAGGACAAGAACATTCCCTTAAAGGCTCCTGATTCTTAACTTTAAAAAGTTTTACTCTGTGTCATCGTTATGCGCTAGGACATACGGGAGAGGTTTCTGATGCGCACCAGGTTCCCGTGGCGTAGTGTAAACCTTTTATTTGTCTTCTGAGGGGCCTGGTGGTGCCAGCGCTGTAAGGCTGACGTGATTACCGCCCGGCGATGAGCTGCTGCTGGCCTCAGCGGGGGGGCGGCCCTCCCAGTGCTCTTAGCCCCGGCGTTGGGTGACTCGCGAGGCTGCGCTCGCCTGGCTGGAAAGCCCAGCTAACTAACTTGTTAGGATGGCTGGTAATTACAAAATGTATAACAAATGTAATGACAGCCTAAATTGGGCTTGTTCAGCCTGGAGAAGAGAAGGCTGCGGGGAGACCTGATTACGGCCTTTCAGTACCTAAAGGGGGCCTACAGGAAAGATGGGGATAATCTTTTTAGTAGGGCCAGCTGGGACAGGACAAGGGGTAATGGTTTTAAACTGAAGCAGGGTAGGTTTAGACTGGATATAAGGAGGAAATTCTTTACAACGAGGGTGGTGAAACCCTGGCAGGGGTTGCCCAGAGAGGGGGTGGAGGCCCCATCCCTGGGAACATTCCAGGCCAGGTTGGACGGGGCTGTGAGCAACCTGATGTGGTTCAAGGTGTCCCTGCTCCTGCAGGGGGGTTGGACTAGATGACCTCTAGGGGTCCCTTCCAACCCAAAACATTCTGTGATTCTATGATTCTATGATAAATGTTTGCAGTATCCTACTTAAAATACACCCTCTTGAGGTTTAACAGGGTAACGTGTGTTAAAGAGCCCTCGTTGTCCGAGAGATGCTCTCGGCATCGCTCCCTCGGTGAGCAGCCCGTACCCTTCACCCGTGTGCAGACTGGTTTGGCTCCACTGGCCACATCTCTAAATACTTAATTGTGGAACAGATGTACTGACCAGAGCCAGATTACTGTAATCTCCTAAATCTTCATAAAACGATCTCTAAATGAAGATGGTTTCTGTCTAGGCAGCTGAATAACTGTCTAAAAAAGCAGAATGAACTTGTGTGAAGGAATTAATCGTGGCCTCGATTATGAAAGTCGTCTTCTCTTGCTCTCCGTGTCTGACGGACTTCTCCATGAGTTCTCTGAGCTGAAGAAGGTCTCTTCTGCTCGAAACCTGAGCTTGGACCCGTGTGATCAGCAGAACTATTACGTACTGTACCTCCCTGTCCTCTCACTTGACTTCAGTCCCTAGGTGCGTCTGCTTGCCACAGGGCTGGTTTTGAGGACGAGTTTGGGGGATCGGGAGGTTTAGTGTAGCAACGATTCAGCAATTTATAAGAAGACAAGAAGGACCATTGTTCGTACGCACATACCTGCTCCGGTGCTCCCCACGGAGCACATGCGGCTGCTCCAAGTCAGCATCTCATCCGGGTAACGCCGCCGGGATGAGGCCGGCCAGCCCGCCCTTCCCAGTGCCCCCCTGGGAATTCAGGCACAGCTAGATAATTTGATTATTTTAATACACATTCATAGCTTAATGAGCCTAATTCTGTGCAGTTCCTGTTCCTTTCTCCATAATGTTTTTTTCCCCATAGATCTAACTCTCTTGACCTCGGTGCTCTTCATCCTGATTTCCTATGGAAACAGGAGATCCCTGAGTTATCTCTCTAGTACATCTGACCAAACCAGCTGGCAGAGCTTGAACTGGCTGGATCATTAAGATGACTGGAGAAACTTGATGCAAAACCATAGGTATTTTGCTATTTAATTTTGAATTTCTGCCAAATAAAGGAAGGAAAGGCCAGACAAAATTTGTCTGTAGAAAATACGGTGCAGCAAAGATGAAACCCTCCCATGGAATAAATCAGCATAAGTGGCCATCCACAGTGGAAACTAAGTGAAGTTAACCCATCAAACCATTCCAGTAGCGCCGGACTGACTCCTGGGAGCCATTTTTAGCTGTTAGTAGGAGGGCTATAGATTCACTTCAGCTCATATTCCAGCTGGCAGGCAAAAATCCAGATACCTTCACTAGAGTCTGGAAGTTATGGTCAGTGTCACTGACTTCTTTAACCTTTTCACCTCTGACGAGCTCATGATAAATTGAATGTGATTCAAGACTAATCATTTCAGGCACCGAGCTAGCCTGGAGCCAGAGCGCTACAGTAGGTGGGGCTTTGGTTTTTACTTATTTTAATTAATTTATCATTTAAAAAGAAAAAAAGCTTCTGCAATTCTAGCCAAGGAAATTATTTTTGCTGGATGTAAGAATGCAGAAAACGTTGTGTAGCGGTGAATTTTGAAGTGATGACAAGAAGAAACCACTGTCGGTATTAATGGTCTTTCCTTCCTTACGTTCCCCCCTTGGTATAGCAGCAGCAGAAGGCAGGTGCTGAATTCCTGAAAGCAAGGCTCTCGTTTGCGTCGCTTTTACCGAAGCTGCTTACTGCAGTTGTTTCTTCTAAGTGCTTCTAGGTAGTACATCCAGTTGAGTTACAGCACAGAGAACAAAGATTGATGACAGCCTGGTTTAATGCAGCTCTTACCAACAATTTGCCGAGATTAGGAGGTTGTTTTGTTGGACATCTATCACTGGAAGCTCGGGGACTGCTTTCTGAAGTTGCTTTGAATTGGCAAGTAACAGATAGCTTGCTTTGATAGCTCTTTTAGGGGCAGGTAGAGCTAAATGAAAACCAACCACAAAGGGGAATGGCGCTCTTGATTATTATTTTCAAATTTCTTTAGTGTTGCGTTTCATGCATTGCTGCTTTCCAGCTGACACGTGGCAGCATCAGAGCAATGCCATGGGTGGAAGTGGGCAATCCCTGGGGGCCGCCTCGGGGCTCCTTGAACCACGAAGTCGATGGAGGAGGCAGCGTTTTGCGGCAGCCTGCGGCCCTGCGCCGCGTCTGGCTTCTGCCTCAGCGCCGGGGAAATTCGCTGTGCGTTGTTCTCATCAAAGGTAGCTTTCATTTGCAAAGGATTATGAGCTGCTGGGAGGAATGGGATAAAAGGCAGCAAATGAACCAGGAGATACTAATGAGACATAACCTGTCTCCAAAAGTATCGACTGGTATGTGTATTTGCCTGGCCAACTTCAGAGCAAAGTTACAGCTGCAAACAAGCCTCGTTGGTGCTTTTTTTCACCCAAATGTTGCGCTCTCTCCTCTTTTGTTTTCCTTTCTAGTTTTGATAGAAATATTAAGCTATTCTGAGTGTCTGGTTGAAAAAAAAAATGCATCAATCAATCCGTTGTTTTAAAGCAGATATTGTATCACCTGCTTTTGAAATCTGATTATATCAGCAAATACCAAACCCACTCAGAAGGTAGGACTGATAAAGAAATATTAGTAAGGATGCGTAAAAGCTGCGATCCGTTTGCTCAGCGGCGTTGCAAACAGCGCGCACCTCACCAGCGACGGCTGTTGCGTCCTGGTCACCAGCAGCCGTTGGTATTCGCAGCTGATCTGCACGAGCAGAACCGTTTTGTTGTTTTGTTCCTTCCACTCCTTGTTCGTTTTTGTTCCTGTGTCTTTTCTCCTGGCTTGTGCCAACGTACTCGCTGAAACACATGAAGCATCTCCTGTAGGCTTCGCTATGTGGGATGTAGCCCGTGAAGTGCCGGGGCTCCTTGCCCCGCTGGAGCCCTTTGCGGCACGGGTGGCCAGGGACAGCAGGTTCTGGGGGCTGGAAGCTTCTTCGTAACCAGGCGGCTTATCTGTTTCACCGAGCGTCGCTCAGGAGCTGGGTATGGGGCTGGTGAGGTGGCGATGTGGCCCCCTTCTCCACCTGGGTCTGGAGAGGAGTGAACCTCCGCAGTCGCAGGCTCGCCCAGTGATGGTATAGATCGTCGTATTTCAACTATTGTCAAACAGCTTTAACTTTGTCTGGTCTTTGGGTAGAAATGCTGGGGAGAGGTGAATTTCTGGCACAGAGGAGAGCGCCCGTGGGATCTGGGCACCTTCTGTGCGTCGCCTCACCAGCGGGTTCGATGGACCCTCCGTTAAGGTGCCTGAGCTGGAGCGCGGGGATGGCGAGTCCCCAGGATGGTGCCAGCCAAGCTCTAAGCTCAGAGCGCGCTTTCAAAGCCACTCGGGAGCCGCTGGCTCTGGCGGCTTTGCTGTGCTCTGGCTCCAAGGCTGAGCCCCGGCTGCGCACCCCCCGCACGCTCAGCACCGAGCACCCCGCTGCCCCAGCTGCCCGGGGGGATTTTGCTTCCCTTCTCCCCAGTAAATGCACATTAGAAAGCAATCTTTGCCCCACGCTTATTCAGTGGGTATGGAGAAGAGATCTTTTCCTTGGGTTTAACTTTTACTCTTGCTTTCAAATACATACCGTGAGAGAGAGATGATATAAACAGCACTTATTTCTGCATCGTGTCATTAGACATTTAATATGCAAGTGCAGCTCTTTGCTCTGTTTTAGGTGTTAGCGATGTCTTCAGCGGTGACAGGGGAAACACAGAACAGTGAACTCCATATTTTGGTAGGTAAAAAAGTGTTTCCATTTCTCCTTCAGCCATTGGTGAAATGCTATTGGTAAGATTAAAAAAAAAACCCCACAAACCAAACCCATCCTATCCACGTGATGAATATTCATGCGCTGTAACTCAAGACGGCAGCGTACTGTGCCTTTCTGCCTGTAAATGTGTACGTTGCTGCGTAGCAGCGTGAAGAGACCCGGAGCGTGTGCCGAGAGCGCGAGTGGGAAAACTCATCCCGGGTACGCGGACGTGCTCCCAAAGCATTTCGGCAATCTCAGCCTCTCCCCAGGGCTTAGCGGGGTTTCGCAGTGCTGCCACGGCCGGGCAGGGCACCGGCAGCAAATGGCACGCGTTTGCACAGCGGTCTTGAACTTGGCTCTGGACTGGGGATAGGATTCGGTTTCTACCCTAAAGCTACTTGGGTTTTGGGTAAGAGATGCTGGAGCGATGTAACCAAAGTTCACCTGGGTACAGGATGGGGATCAGGTCTGCGCGGTCGTTGTGAACCGCAAGGAAAAAGGAACAGGAGGAAGAAAAAAAAGATATGATAGGTAAAATAATATTTTCCCTTCCCCCTCAATTAGAAACTATGGGGTTTTTCATTTTTTTTTTTTTAAAAAACAACTCCTATTTTTGGGTCGATGAATTGACTAGTTGATGAATTCATTCGGAGGTCTCTGGAATTTCTACTGTTCCCAGCGCCGGTCTGGCTGACACGCACTGGTACGGAAATTTTCCTGTTGCTGTTTGCCATTGATTGATTTTATCTCGCGTCAGCCGCGCACGCAGCCCATCTGCAGGGGAGGAGCTTCTGTGGCAGCGCCTGGGGAGGCGCGGGGGGTGCCTGCCTTGGCACCGGGGGCGCAGGTACCTCGCCGGGATTTTTAGCAATAAAAATAGATGAGGAGCGCTGCGGTAAGGGAAGCGGGTGCGCTAGGTGAGAGCCAGCGAGAAAGCCTGACGCAGCAATCCAGCTTGTGATGCAGATGGGTACCGCGCGTCTCTACAGTAGAAAGAGAAACAGGGACAGAGCAGGAGAGCTTGGCCGCATCCTGCGGGTCCAGACACCGCTGGCATGGCCCAGAGGCTCTCTTGACGCCGCTGAAGTGCAGCCCGTGGTTCTCCTGCATGGGCGGAGGAAACGATGCCTCGCGAGGTCTAGTTGCAAGGTCTAATACTCCTCTGTTCGTGCAATGGACAGTTATAAATTCTAAATTACACAGCTGGCAATTAGAATTAAATGTGTTGACTTAACTCTAGAGTATCTGGGAACAAATTTGCCCCACTGCTGGGTGCAGAGTGTTTCGAGGGAAGGAGAAATAGCTCTTACCCCGCCGTAGCGTCTTGGCTATTGGGAACTGCCCCGTGGTGGGACGCCTACCCCGAGCCACGGCTCCTCCGAGGCCGTGAAGCACAAAGATTTACAGTCCTGACACATTTCAGCCTAGTTAGCATAAAAATGTAATTCTCCTGAAGGAGAAGAGCTGTCACACATCGGAGGTAGCGTGGGGTATTAATAAAGATAACAAAAAGGAAAACACAGGCACTGGTCTAACGCTGTCTTCCAGTTACCTCGCTGGGGTCCTGATGAAGGTGTTTTACTGGCTCTCCCAGTCTGTCTTACGTGAAGGGTCCCTGTGAAAGAGGGCTCGGTTTATTCAGAGAGAGGAACTCTGTTACCGGGAAGTTATTACTGCATATTTTAAATCATTATTTTTTTAAAGAATGTGCAGAAGGCATTATGTTGTCTTCTTCAGAAAAAAAACAAAAAAATGAACCCCAAACCAAACCCACTCAACACCAACACAGTGGCTGCGCTGACTCAAAGTAATGCTTGGGGGAAGGACCCCGTTCCCAATGCCACACATCAGGAAAGGTTTTCATTCCCAAAGCCATCGGAGCACCGAGGTCTTCATGGTTGCATTCCCAGACCCGTCTCACCTTCCCTTTCAGTTTCCAATTGCTCTTTTTCATTTATCTCTTTTCAAGCCCTTTGAGCTCCCTTCCCAGTAAACAAGCAGAGGAGGGTAAAAAAAGCAGAAAAAAACAGGTTTGCAAAGAAGGAAAAATACATTCAAATAATTCTGCTCCATAATTAAAAATATTTTCCTGCGACTCTTCCTTTAATTCATCCTTCCCTTGTTTTTGTACTCACCTTTTAGCATATCCTCTGGCCAAAAGCATTGCCTAGTGGTTTTAGTCTCTTATTATCCTGCTATTTTATTCTAGTAGATGTTTTTTAAGGGAAAGCAGGCTTGAGGACACTAGGTTGAAGATGCCAAGCTAACAGTGGGGAGGCGGCAGTGGGGGAATGCAGGGGTGGGAGCCAGGAAGCCCGGTCGGAGCAGCTCCCTAATGAGGCAGCATGAGATAAAAGTGTTTGGCTGCCGGTGTTAATTTCCCTGATAAAGATAATCCCAGTAAATAATGTTCCTGGAGGCCGAAGGCGAAATTATCCCTTTAAATGGCTTACATTTGAAAAGGTTTCTTGGGAAAATTAATTTTTAAAAATCGTCTTTTCACCCCGATGAAACCATGTGCTACGTGAAACTTCGCTTAGAGATTTCGAGGCGGGATCAGGTGGCGCGTGACGCCTCTCCTCCTCCGTGTATCGGCTGCAGCCGGTCAGACGGACAAGGGCGTCGCAGCTCGCGTGAACTCTTGAGCCATGAGGTGGTGCCGTGCAAGGCAAGATCCGAGCTGCATGCGCCTGCCTGCTGTGCCCGTTGCGTTCTTGCTCTCTGCTGTGGAGAGGGACAGGAGGAAAGAACCGTGGAAATGCACTCGGGAGCCCTCAGCACGAGGAGGACATGGAGCTGTTGGAGCGGGGCCAGGGGAGGGCTACTAAAATGATCTGAGGGGCTACTAAAATGCTGCGAGGGCTGGAGCCCCTCTGCTCTGAGGCCAGGCTGGGAGAGTTGGGGGTGCTCAGCCTGGAGCAGAGGAGGCTGCGGGCAGAGCTGAGTGCGGCCGCTCAGGGCTTCAAGGGGGCCCAGAGGAAAGGGGGGGACAAGCTTTTTAGTAGGGCCAGCTGGGACAGGACCGGGGGGATGGCTTTAAACTGAAGCAGGGGAGGTTTAGGCTGGATTTAAGGAAGAAATTCTTTCCAGTGAGGGTGGTGAAACCCTGGCAGGGGTTGCCCCGAGAGGGGGTGGAGGCCCCATCCCTGGGAACATCCCAGGCCAGGTTGGCCGGGGCTGTGAGCAACCTGATGTGGTTCAAGGTGTCCCTGCTCCTGCAGGGGGGTTGGAATGGGTGACCTCTAGGGGTCCCTTCCAACCCAAACCATTCCATGATTCTATGAAATACAGTCTCAGCTGGTCACCCCATGTCCGACATGAAATCCTTTCCATTCCTCTTAACTTCTGTGTAGGCACTTTGACATGGAACTCTGCACCACCCTACATTCTGCCTGTGTCTCTCACTGTTATCACAGGATTTTACAGGCAGTTTTGTGAAGTTTATTATAACAACGCAGAGAATCCAATTTTTATTTCCATCTGAATTTAAAAAAAAAGGCTTACGAAACGGTTGGATTTGATGATCTTAAAGGTCTTTTCCAACCTAGACAATTCTATGATTCGATGAAATATCACCCCGCTAAATATCCATATCCTTGCTTGATACACTGCTAGACGCATGTGCTCACAACTTTTGTGCAAAATCCCGTTATTTATCGGTCTAAAAGGCATACATATACCAGTGTTTCATTCTGAATCCCTTCCATTCAGGCTGCACGCGGGAGCTGGGTGTTCACGCAGCAACATGCCTTCTGTAAAACCCCAAAGTCCTCCCACTGCTCTGCTGCTTTGGCCTTCAGCTCTAAGAAAGACCCAGAAGCCTCTTGCCATCTGAAACGTTTTATCTGAAGCAGAATGTTCGTCGCTGAGATTTAAAGGGTTTTATGGTCTGAATGCTGACGCGCCGTAGCCATGGTGGTGCCAATAGCAATACCGTTATAAATATATGGATGAATATACGCTTGTTTGTCATCGCAAAGTGCAGCTCCAGTTCTGTCAGCACACATGTAAGTGGGTTTAAGTAGCTGGTGTTTTGAATTCAAACGCTATCATGAACTGCAATATTTTTTTAATGAACTTGAAGGATATTATTGAGGACATCTGATAAGTGAGGTTTGATGAAGCATTAAAACGTGGTTTTATCAGGGGATGTTAAGAAATGTGAGACTGAGTGTTGCAACATGATATCCTCCTCCTGATGCTCCATTTTACTGACTTAAAGGGAGGCATCTGAACCATCGATTTAAGAATTCCATTTATTTATTTAAAAAGCAGTAAACATTTGAATCGCGTTCCTCCTGCAGAGGGGATGGGCACTCGTACCTCAGTAGGAGTTATCTCTCTGATGACAAAGCAGAACTGGGCATAAACCAGTGCAGAGGATTAAACCTCTCGTGTCCTTCCCTTGCCCTGAATCGACACTACATCACATTCATGAAATTACCTTATACTCTGCAGTATGATGGGGAGATAATGATGTGCAGGGGCAGAAATGGGATTCTAAATGTTAGTTTTTCTTCTCCTCTTTTCAGCAGCATCCATGTGCTTTTTTTAGGAATGAAAGCATATTTTGAAAACATTTCTTATCATGGCCCTAGCTCACAAGAGTTGTCTTAAAAGAAAGCCCTTATTTAAAAACCTGTGGGAACATTCATTATATAGTTGACATGTGGGGGGAAAACATTCTTTTTCTACACCACCCTCTGCTACACAAGCTCTGTGCCTTGAACCAGAGATTGCATTAGTATTCTCTAAACCCAGTCAGAAGACACAAAGATCTTTGCACTCTGCTTTTGCTGGATAAAGCAAACAGTACATCATGTTTCTAAACTACTGAATAAAGTTAAAATAATGATAGTAGAATGAAACAGCCTTTTTCTCTAAGAGCCTGTGGGGAGGGGAAGGCCAGAATGTCAATGGTTTTGAGATATCACAAAGCATTTCTTAAAAACTCTGTATCTGGGAATTATTTCCTTGACTTTGTCACGGAGATGGTGTTGTCTCGGGAGTAAGTGATGACCACAACCCAACAGTGCCACCAAGCTCCACGGCGGGGCGGGAGGGGACCATCCCCCTTTCACTTGACCATCGTCTTACCACTCCATCCAGCACTCAGCGGTAGTGGAGACGTACTCTGGATAAAAGTGTTGGTGTGAGGGTGGTTCCAGCCATCCCAGTGCAAGGTGTGGTGGTGCCAGACCACCCTACAGATCTTCTGCCTTATTGTCATTGTAAGTAGAGGGATATAAATGCGTCCTCATTTTCCAGAGATGCCTGTAGGATGAGTACGTGACATGGACAAATACAAACATCTCAGCAGGCGTATAAATAACCAGGGATACTTCTTTCCTTGTAGAAAATGAATATAGAATTTTTAACAAAGGAACTCAGAATTAGAAATTACTGTTTTGATGTTGGAAGGGCAAAGGAGTCTAGTGACAGCACCTTAACCGTAATTAAAGGCATAGGCAAATCAGCCGGCACTAGTACTTAAACAGGATCTACAAAAAAACCCAAAGGTCTCCTAGGCAGTGTAACTTCTTTAAGAAAAATAAAAAATATTGAATGAAAGGTTGAAGGACCTAATCCAGATTTGCTTCCAAGATCTGTAAATCAGGCAGGGGATTTACTTGTTCTGCTGTTTCAGCTGGAATTCTCCTTATCCCTCAGCTTATTTTAGTATTTTGTGAATAGTACTGCTAATGAAAACTTATCATTTTAGTCTTAACAGAAATCTTTTTCCAGTGGAACAGAAATCAGGTTTGCTCTTAAAGACTTTACCGATGTACTGGGTGCGAACAGCGCTCCCCTGCGCGGCGTCACTGGGCGAGCCCGAAGGAATCGCTCGCTCCTGCAGCCCACGGCGCTTCTCCGAAAGCCGCGCGAGTGGAGCAGGCGCCCTCGTACCTCCCAAACGGGTGTTTTCAGGCGAATGCAGAGCTCTTGGAGTTCCTCTCTGCCCGCCTGCCCAAAGAGGGGTTTAAGGTGGTCGCACAAGCAAAGAGGGCAGAATTCCAACAGCGCCCCGGCAAGCGCTTCCCATGTGATGTGCAGAGAGGAGACCTTGGGCGGAGCGTTTGTGCCCACCTCACCCCTGGCCACGTTGAAAAGATACAAAATAAGGGTTGCCTTCTATACAGCAAGGATTGTGTTGTTCTCTGGGAATTTAAGGGGTGTCGAAATCGGTGCTGAGGTGCTGTTGCAGGCGCTGGGCAGCCGCTGTGTCGCCAGACCCCAGTACATCGCCCGCACCAGCATCCCCAGCCAGAAGTTGGGACCGGGAGCTGCCGGCACAGACCTGGAGGAGCTCTCATTCCAGGTGACAGCAGCTTTCAGGTTTGATTTGAGGTGGTCAGGAAATTACCATACAAATGATATTTCACTGAAAACAAAGGCCAACAAATAGCTCCGTGGTAAATATTTTTCAAGGTTTTTTTAATAAGTGCCTGGGTTTTGGTGAGGCAGCTTGCAGATGAAAGGTTTTGTCTCGTGTTGTAAATTGCTTTTGTGTCCCAAGGACTCTCCAAGCATGAGAAACCAACAGCTCGGTGTTTATTGTTGCATTTTCTGTGCTCCCAAAAAGGAGGAATGTGGGGACCTCCCGTCCCCGCCCGGGAGAGCAGAGCTCCCCTGCTCCCTGGGTTTGAAGAGAAGCTGTGGGTTTGGAGACCTTATCTGACACTTGCCAACTGCCGTCTTGCCTTTAGTATTCTTTTTTGCCTTAGCCTTGCTTCTCCTCAGGTTTGATTTAACATCGCATCTCCCCATGATAATCACCTGGCCTCTAAGTTCCCCGTTTTCAGTAGCAGCTTCTTCATTAATATTTGAAGCGTATGATTTTTGCTTGTTATCAGCAATATCCTGGGAGACAGCAAGAAAGACTGTGTAGGAGGGCATTTTAAAAGCTTATCTTTAAAACCATGGTGTTTTGTGATTTAAAAATTAAATATGGATTAACAAATGGAGAACCGACGCTGTCTGGGGAATCAAGATTGGATGTAGCGGGAAAAAGAGCATGACTCAACAAATTGCTTTATCACAATAAACTAAAGCTATTGGTGCGGAGATGCAGCTTAACTGGTCAAAATATTTGACAGTCAGCTATTACCCAAGGAACTATGCAGTCAACTTAATTAAAAACATTTATTTCCCCAAAATAAGAAGCCTGTAGAACAAATGAAACCGAGCAGATTAAGCAAGACTCGCTGAAATTTTCTTTTTTTTTATCCTTTTTTTTTTTTTTTTTTTTAATGCAGAGAACATTGCCATGTTCTGAAAAAGGCATATAGAGGTAAGCTTACTGACTTTTAAAAGGAGCTACTTTGGGGGGAAACTCCCCTTCTGGACGCCGAGTCCCTTCCTGGCCGGGAGCAGTGTCTGACGGGCGGCAGAAAGAGCAAAACGGAGACTCGGGCGGTTCTGTTCCCGGGGGGTAGCAGAGGTGCTTCAAGGACAGCGCCTGGCAGTCCTGACCGCTGCGGCACGCTGTACGTCAGAACCCGGTGCTTTGGTACCAATACGTTTAAAACCTGTCAGTAGTCGACCATCGCTCAGTGAGACTTGCAAAAAGAAGGGTATTCTGGGGCGAGCGGCTGCCTGCGCCCGTCGGTGTGCGGTCTGGCACAGCCAGGGGGGTTACTACGGCCCCGCGGCTGCTGCACACTTTGTGTCCTTGCTGGGGGTCAGGGGGTCTGAATAAACTTCTTCTGGAAGTTTTTAAAAGAAACAGAAAATAAAAGGGGATGAAAGACAGCGGAGTGCTGCTGGTGAACGGTTGAGTGAGGGCCGTGGCATCCCCAAGAATTGCAAGTGCTGGTGCCTTACTTGCCACGAAATGGATAAAATTATCCGTAAAGCAGTCTGTTGTAATTTATTCAGCGGTGACCTGCGCTTTTCTGAGGTAGCAGCAGTTATCTTGAATTTATCCCTTTCGGTAGTCCCAGGCTTGCCCTGGAAGACCCTGTGTTGGGACCGACCTCAGCACTCTGGAGCGGGTCGCCTGTGCTCTGCGAGGCTGGACACGGGGGCGTTCCGGATGGCAGCCAGCACCCCCCCTTCTGCGTACGGCTGCTCCTCAAATCCGCCAGCCGTGGAGCCCCAGCGTTCACAGACTGAAATGATCCTAAAATGCTGCGAGGGCTGGAGCCCCTCTGCTCTGAGGCCAGGCTGGGAGAGTTGGGGGTGTTCAGCCTGGAGCAGAGGAGGCTGCGGGCAGAGCTGAGTGCGGCCGCTCAGGGCTTCAAGGGGGCCCAGAGGAAAGGGGGGGACAAGCTTTTTAGTAGGGCCAGCTGGGACAGGACAAGGGGGGATGGCTTTAAACTGAAGCAGGGGAGATTTAGACTGGATCTAAGGAAGAAATTCTTTACACTGAGGGTGGTGAAACTGGGGTTGCCCAGAGAGGGGGTGGAGGCCCCATCCCTGGGAACATCCCAGGCCAGGTTGGACGGGGCTGTGAGCAACCTGATGTGGTTCAAGGTGTCCCTGCTCCTGCAGGGGGGTTGGGCTGGGTGACCTCTAGGGGTCCCTTCCCACCCAAACCATTCCATGATTCTATGCTGAGGGGCTGCCTTGCTGCTACAGAGAGCCCCTTATCCAGGTCCATGTAGGGCCACACATTCCCGCGTGGGTGACGGGGTGTTGGATGTGGTTCGCACACGGCTAGGATAGGTTACCTGGAGCTTGATGTACAGCTTTTGAAAAGCATCTGTAAATGTCCTAACAGAGAGATATGAGCCATGAAATGAACTGATGTGTGTGTCGGCTTCGAGAAACAGAATTTTAAATAGCAAATTCAGTGCGCTCTGTTCAAATAGCTTTGATAGCAAAGCAGCTTTTCTGTGGTGTTAGCACGAGCTCTAAGTGAGTAGGTAGGCATGAAACACCAGAGAGAAATTTAATAAAATGGGTGAGCTGTCTCTTCAGTCACTGTTTTGGAATCAATCTCATCAAGTTCCTCCAATGTGCCAAAATATTGGGAAGAATGATTAATTTAAAACTGTTGAAACTGAGAGGAATATTTGAAATTAATTTTCAGTCTTAATTTCCCCAGCAAATGTGGCAGTAGTTTATGCCAAACAAAGATAAGTTTGGTCTGGTCACAGAATGAATTAAAAATAAAGAAAGTGGATGTTTTATGTGAAGTAAAACTTAACAGCTCTTCTCTTAGAAGTTACATTGATTTACTGATTTGTAATATATGTGTTGTTCAGAACATCATTTAAATTCCCTCATACAAGTGGTAGGCCTAAGAGTTTCTGGAGAAAATGTTTTGCTCCTTATCGCTCCTTCCAGATTGGAAATGTTGAAACTTTCAGCCGGTCCCAGCCAGTCCCCCAGCTGGATGAGACAGCGCAGAGCGGTAGGGTTGGAATGGGCTTGCACGGGAGAATTCAGCGGTGCAGTCACATCCCGAAGCACAGGGATTTGCAGTACCGGCAAAAAGTCCTCTTCATACTAATTAGTCACACGGGCCTGTTTTCAGCTAGCACGTTGAGCTTTTTATCTCTTAAATTCCCCTGAGATCTAATAGATGCCAATTGCAATAAGGGGCTGCTCAGCGGTGGAGCTGTAGGTGCGTGTCACGAGGTATAGGCAGGAGAGTGTGACATTTGATCTGCAAATAATATAAGAAAATGTAATTAAATTTAGACTAATGACGAGTGCCCCAACAGTAAGGGAAAGGGGCATATTTGGCATATTAATTTTTTCTTATCTTTTTGTGTGTGTGTGTTTTTCTGGCCTGCTGACTTCCAGATTTGCTAGTGTTTCCTTGCCATATCAACTTTCCACAAAAGGCCTAGCGACAAAACTTTTTTGCGGCACAAAGGCTGTTTAGGTATTTATTTATATATTGATTTGAGGGTGTGACCTCATTTCTTGCTACCTGCAGTACCGAAGAACAGAAGATAAAAATCTTTTGACTCTCCAAAGTTCTTGCTGTAAATGCCCTTGCTTTTATTCTTCCTTAGGGTAGCACAGTAAGTTGGGGTGGTGTGTCCCACCCTAACGGGCCTGGCTGCGCAGGGCATTCAATCGGGACTGCAGGGGACAGGCCTCAGGCAAACCTGAGGCTCAACCCTTCAGCTCGCGTGGTGAAAAGCATCCTTTTGAGCCTGTAGGTCTGCATCAGTGCCAAGACGAGCTCTGTAAGAGCGGGCGAGTTCTCGGTGTTAATAACGTGAAGCGCCTATTGCACTGCTCCTGCCCTCCTCCTGCGGGATAGTCCCTACGTTGGTGCAAGCTTTGTGGGGTCTGTAAACTGTCCAGGATGAGGGGTGAATCTTGACAAAGTGGTGGTGGTGGTGGATATTCTCCCCTACGTGTTCAGTTTAGGAAAACACGAGCTTTTTCTCATTGCTTGCCACTGGTGCTTAAGAAGCGGTGCTCTGGAAATGAAGTGTTACCCCCAAACCCTGAAAACTTTTGGTTTATGTGTTTGCGGCTATTTTCTCATACCTTTTCACTTGGTTTTGCTCATTTTAATAAGTCACGTTTTTGAGTCGGCAAGGAACACGCGCTGTCGCGTCCTCCCGCCCGTCTCCCCTCCGACCCTTCGGCTAGGCGGTTTGAGCAGCTCCCAGGGTCCCTCCACTGCAGCCTGGAAGTTTTGATTTGTGCTCTTGATTCCCATAAGTTCTAACACTTGGGGTTGGGCTTTTTACTGTACGCAGCAAAAGGGAAAACAAAACTCTGTTTGTCCTTTGTTCTTCCCTCTGTGAAGGAAAGGGATGTTTTCTTAAAAATTGGCTTGCCATAGATACAGGTGTTCTATTGCCCCAACTCCATTTGTTGAAAGGAAAATGGAGACTTTAAAGATTCATAATGGTTTTGAATGCTTCGTAGGGCAGTATGGGCTTTACTGGAGGAACGATTTCTGCAGCAATTGCTTTTCTTTCAGTTAGACGCATTAAGTTATCCAAATATTGACAAATATTTCATACACCTCTTGAATTCAGCATTAAATTAAGAGAATCACGTTGTCTTTAATGGGCTGTTCATTGAAAAGCCTCTTTAGAAAACAGTCAATGAAGAGCTTTGTGCTGAAAGAACTCGGGTATAACCGTATTCAGTCTGTCTTCCGAGGCTCCCATGTGAAGCAAATGCGAATGGCCGTCGAGCGGTGGTGGTTCCAGTTGCTGGGCCAGGCACGTGTGTCGCTTATTAAGTTTTTCATGCCCCTAAACCCGCACGCCTGTATTTGTGGCTTGCCCAGATGGGATTACAGGTGAATTGCCGAGATGAAATGCACTTGCTGGGCAGAGGCCAGGTCTCGGGTCTGCCCCAAACTGTATTAAGGTCACTATTTGAGAGATGGCGTCTTTCATGGGAGAGTGAATGCATTCAGACATCTCAGGAGCTAGAACGCGACTCTGGTTCAAAGCCTGTGGAGCAAAGCGTTGCTTTCCAAGACAGAGGGTGATCTTTGTGCTGCATCCCTCACAGCAGCACTCGCACCTCTTCAACTCTCGGTGGCTGTAGGAGCTGCCGCAGCAGCTCAGAGCTGTGTGTGTAGCTCAGCACCCTACGCCCCACCAGCCAGGGCCCGTATGAGGGTACGGGAGCAAGGATGTACTTGAGCAGCATCCCGGCCCCTACGCCGCATTACTCGGTGTAACTGCTTTTGGAGTCTTTAAGTTATTCAATCTTGAGTTTTAGAAAGAAAGCGACCAGGCATAAGCATTCCCCATTCACCTCCGCGTGCCAACCACCACTTAACAGCCAGCCCCCACCCCCTCATCTCCTCAGCCATCTCATGGCCAGGCAGGACCGCTCCTGGGGACCAGGACCACCCCTCTTCCAGCAGTCTCCCTCCCCGGGTGCCCCCTGCCCTTGACGCTTTACTGCTGGGTTCCTATTCTGAGCTGCAGGCAGGGTACACGGCCCCGGAGCATTCCTGGCCGAGGGCTGACTTCCAGCTCCCCCGTGCCTTGCTGCGAGGTCCCCCTCTCGCTCGGAGTCCCCAGAGCACCTGGCTGAGTTTTGGTCCGTAACTGTGATATAACGGCGGTTGTTTGACATGAGATAAGGCGCCGCTGGGGTGAAACCTGCCAAGAGCTTGCCCCGAAATTTTGTGCCTTTTACAACATTTGGTTGCAGAACTCCATTAAGCTGAACTGATCATCCACAGGCAGCGTACGGGGGGCGGCCTCTGCAATGCTGCAATAGGGATTTTATGGAACTATATTGCATTTTTAGTACTCATTTGAGAGAGTGCTGTTAAAGCACAGTATTGTACATTAAGAACGTTACTCCAGTGTGAAGGAGATGAGGATTATGAGAAAGACAAGAAAAGACCAAGGAATTTAAAGAGGTTTGTTTCCATTTTTTAGTTGCCCCATCCAAGGGCTGGAAACATAACCTGTTTAAATAATTCTTAGCTGTGCTGAATTTACACGATTTGAGTCCCAAAAGGCAGTGGTCGGCACACAAGCTTGCAGTAATGACCCCGTTTGTAAATCTTTTGAGAGAAAATGTGCTGCAGCAAGACTGAGGACTGATCAGAAACCCAGGTAGGCTCCAACAGGAAAACTGTCCTTTGATATCCCAGTCATCCCGGCTGTCCTCTGCAAACCCCATCTGGAGACGATTAGCTTTCAAGACTCTGCAGAACGCGGTGCTTATATCTGCTTTTAACAAACCTGTACGTGGAGGTGCTTAGGGCCAGGGTTTGGGGGTGGGATGGCAGGGTTAGGGGAACGGTTGGGCTGGGGGACCTTAAAGGGCTCCTCCAACCCAAACGATTCCATGATTTGTGAAATATGCACGTACGTGATAGAATGCCAACCTGCTAGTGAGAATTCATGCAATTTTCTCTCGGTAAAATGAGACCATGTGTAGTTAGTGCCTGTTAGGATCTCCGCAGGAAAGGGAGATGCTGCCATGCTGCAGAGCTGAGGGTTAGCGCCGTACCAGAAGCATCACGGAGAGCTCCAGTTTAACTTGGGAAGCAGCGAGCAGAGTAGCTGTGCTCATCAGAGAGCCTTGGGGGTGGCTGCTGGAGCACGCAGAGAGCAGGCCTTCACCCTGCTGGAAGTCCACAGGCGTAATAAGCAGATCGCTTTTGCCTTCCTTTGGATGGGACACAAGGAACTGGGGGTGAAACAAAATGTTAGGCAGGCCACCTCCTTGTCCTCCAGCCCTCTGTGGTACCCCGGTCTGATGTCCTGGTTTTTCTTGTTTCCCTACCAAAACATGAGTTGATCTTTCTGGCTCGGATGACTGAGGCTGTTTGCTTTGGGTGCTTACCTTAGCTCTGGCCCCGTCTCTTGCTTTTTGTCCTGGCTAACTCCAAGCCCAGGCATTCCTGACGGTATCTTCTCACATACCTTATCTATTGCGGAGCCTTTGCAAGCCTGACTCTGGGTTCATGAAAGAGTTTTTTCATGTTGCAAACTCTGGTCTCTTCTTGGGTGGAAAAATTAGAAAACAGGTTTCCTTCCAAAACTGTGCTTAAAAGATTTCTAATCCTCCCTCCCTTCCCACCGAGATTTGCCATCGTGCCGCTGCTGTCCTCCGGATTTCTCATTCTTTGAAGCACTGACAAGCCTTTACTTGCCCTAGCAGATACATAACAACCAAGGAAACACCATTAACTGAGAGAAGGCTAAAATGTTATGTTACCTCTCCAAGAAAAAATGAATTAGGAACATGGGAACACTCCAAATTGTAGTTAGAAAAGCTTCATCATTAGAGATCATTTTGTGCTTGCAGTTTATAATGATTCACTATCCAGAGGTGGCATCATTATTACTAGGGGGGAAATATCCCTGCAAGAACAGCGCAGCACTAAGCAGTCTCCTAAATTACAGTGCGGAGCTCCAAGATGCAGTTCAGACAAATAAAACCATGTCACGGGGCGCAGGGTTCTTTAGTGAGTGTGAAGGTTGCAGGAAATTGCTTTTTTGCAAGGGAGCCAAACCAGCCTCGGGAGGTTTTGTTTGGGAGCAGTCTTGCATCCAGGCATGTTGGGAAGCAAACAAATATGGGAGGATTAGAAGGGGCTGAGCCTGGCTGCCCACTGCCCACGTTGGCTGGGTGCTGGGAGGCGAGGCCAGGCGGAAAGCTCCCACGGCAGGTACCAGGGCTGGCTTTCCATCGCCTCGATGGCTCCGAGCCTCCGCTGGAGAAACTCCAGTCTGACTGTACGTGTCTTAATCGTAGCGCCGAGGTACAGGGCAACAGGGAATGTTTATCAGCTTGTTTCTTGCTTGATGCCCTGGAACCCCACCTCCTTTCAGATGGTCACTGTTCCTTTCCAGGAGGTTTCCCTCTCTTGGGCTTCTGGCGTCGTGGGCCAGGGCTGTGCTCGGGAAAACCTTCGCACTGCCGTGGTGCTCTGGGGGCCCAGGGGCCGCCGCCGCAGCAAGGCATCGTCAGGGACTGCTGCGCTTGGGTCTCCTTGCAGATTCCAGCTTAGGACTTCAAATTCGCCGGTTTTGCGGATTTATGAACCAGCTGCGAGACTAAGATACCTCGCTGGGGGTTTGTGTTGAGCCCAGTTCTGCTTTGTGCCGTTGCTTGGCTGCACGCTCTGCTTTTAAGCACGGTATTTTTGGGGCTTTGTTTCTGTCTCTCCCCGCAGCCAGAGATTTCACCGCCCACAGTTGTTCCTAAAGAAACTGTGTTTTATAAAGTGTTCTGACACTATTTCTGAGAACTTTGCCGTTGCTATTTTTATGCACAACGCAGTAGAGCTGGTCTTTGACTAAATCAGGCTCTTCAAAGGCAGAGGGAGTACTGCGTTATTGCCAGGTTTGCACCGTGCGAGCCCACAAGGCGCTCTGCAGCCCTGCGGTTCTTCATCCCGCAGACGGGCACACGCGCCCGGGACTTCCTTACCGCCCTTAATTATATTCCTTTCAACTTAATTCTGGTGCTTGAATTCGGAGTTGTGTTTGACAGCAGGCACTTCTTGTTGGAATAGATGTACGGCAAAATCCAAGCCACAAATGATGTGATTTAGCAGAGAATCTGCTTGTTCAGACTCCAGCCCTGGGTCTTCACCTGGGAGTCCTGCGGAGCGGCGGTGGCTGCCGTTCGGAGACCTTACAGGGCAGCCCTGATCCCACCTGGGTCACTTAAGTGCTACTGGCATGGAGCTGTAGCAACAGAAGCATTCTAAATGTTTGAAGCAGAAGTGGATCTTCTATTTTATATTGCTTTTTTTATTCTACATGGTTGCACTGTATGGCTTAAATGTACTTTTTGTAGTACAGGTTTTAGGAAGCCTATAAATCTCAGGACCCTTCTGCTGCAAACACCCAGGCTGAGTCTGCTCCCGAGCGCTTCGGAGCTCTGCAGCGTGAGCAAGCGTGAGCCCGTCGGGCACGGGCGGCTGTTGATCTAAGAGCCCAGCCTCGCTGTCTCTATTTTCCATCCAGCAAACAGAGCTTCTCTAAATCTTTGAAAATAATGACCTTATTCCATTCTTACAATTTAATTTAGTGTTCCAGAGAGAGTCTTAATTTTTTTTTTTTTTATATCGCTGGACCAACTGCCACAATAAAGGACAATTTTTGAGGTGATAAAATGCACGAGGAATGCCATTAAATATGCAGCAAAGCTATGACACAATAGAATTAAGCATTAATGAATAACATACCAGAAATATTAGTCTTCTGTATCAGTTCAGGTCTTCTGTTATTTGGTTATGATGAGGTCTAACGTGAAAAAATGAGGCAATAAACAAGCTTAGCAAAAATAAAATTTTAAAATGATTCGGTAGAATCTCAATGTATAGGAAGTTTCTAAGTTGAAGCTGTTGCGTGTCCACGAGGGTGTCCCTTGGACAAATTGTTGCAGTTTCATGTTTTAATGTAATTTTATTATTGGTGCACACTTTATTTTTGCAATTGAATTACGATACTATGGAGACGTAATTTAAATTCTAGCCCATCTGCACACCAGTGCAGTTGTAAACTTCTTTTACTGGCATACGCAAGAACTTCGTAACTCTTGGTAAGCAGGATATGAACTGTTTCTGGTAAAGAAACAAAACCTGATCCAGAGCCTCATTAGAACTTTGATTTTGGACCCAACTGGCGTTTCTGGATCTCTAAGTCAGCTTTTTTTTTACTTTAAGTTCTTTTTTCCTGAGGATTCTGCATACGCTGGGCTGTGATTTAGCCTCCCCATTTTTTTTTTCTCTTGAAATGTGATAGTTTCATGCTCCTGAATTTTACATTTTCTAGATCTGTATTTGTTGTGGGTGGAGCTGTGACTACATTAGCCCAGAATGAAGTCCAGTTTTCTCTGAACATGCCTGGAATGTTTCAGTTTTGGGGGTCAGAATAAATAAATTCATTTCTACTTCCGGCTGGATGGAATGGCAGGGACTTTTCTAACCATGAGCTAATTTCCATAGATTAAAGGGGGTTTTGTCCAGCATCTGCCAGAGCTGGTGCTGGAATGGATCTCCCGGGGCATCTCCTGGGCTGTGGGTCGCTGCTTTATGGAGAAGATGGGTCAGTCCTGAGGGCCACCCTGTGCTGGTGGGGGGGTGCTTGGGAGCTGACGTATGAAGCGTGCCGATGAGCTCAGAGCAGCTCCTGCGGAACTTGCGCGCTCGCGGCACCTTGTCCCTTGATGGGACAGGGGAATACTGGAGGTTCGGTAATGCGGTGAGGATTTATTTTGCTAGCTTGGTTGCTTCACTGTGAATTTACAGGTTCGGGAATGGGACCGCACTAGATTAACTTACTGAAAAGCTGATTATTTCTTGCAGTGAGGCTCACGACAAGTCCTGTAAAGTGGACGTTGGGGGGGGTTAGTGTGTCTTTTATTTAAAACAGTAAATGTGAGTTCCCACATATAACAAAGCCCTCCCTGCAGGCTCCTGCTGCGTAACGTTCGCTCGAGCCCTGTAGTGGCTTCCCAGTGACTGTTCTTGAAGGTTTTGTGGCTTTTGTGTCAGTGTTTTTGATAACTCTCTTTTACGGGTGAGGAGTTTGACGGCAAGCAAGCTGGCAGGCCCGGCTGTATTTTAAGAATATGAAATAATCTTTATCATTCCAGTTCCTTTAGGATGTAATTCTGCTTTATCAGGGAAATATCCTCAACGGTGGTATCAAAGTTTTCACATGGGGAGCATACTGACTTCTTTAAACTCGGTCTTCAGTGTTACTGCCACGGGTTTCTTTTTCTTCTACAGAATATATGAGGTTTAGAAGTAAAATTCATTGCAGCTAATAAACTGTATATGCAGGATATATAAGCCTATGCCAAACCCCAGCAGTCACATATCTAATGAGACGTACAACAAAATGAAAAAAATACTACCTGCCTTTGATGTTTATTTTCTTTCTTCCCCAATTAATTCCTCTCCTTTGGGCTATCCCAAACTCATATCAAACTGTTTGATTTATTCCCCCTTGTGAAACGTGGGGTTTCCTGCTCGTTGGCTTTGTTTCGCAGAGCTTTCAGTGCGGGGCTTGGCTGCGCATCCCACGTCCCTTGGCAGGGGCACGGGGGGACCGCACGGGCTCCCTGGAGGGGTTTTTTCGGGGGGGATCAGAATCTTCAGTGCCTTGAGAAGTTGATATTTTTGTTGTGTAGATTAAAAAAATCCAGGAATAATCTGTACTTAAACTGACCTTTTCCTGCCCAATTCACCTTCCTCAAAATCCCAATTTTAGGGTGTTTTCTGCTCTGGTGCCCAGTGAAAAAGCTCTTCAAATCCCTGCCAGTAGAGGATTTGCCACGTTGAGCCGGGCCGAGCCCCGTTGAGCCATGCCCTGCCGTCCTCCAATGGGCCAAGAAGAAAGGAAAAAGAGTGGAGGAGGATCCAGGAGCCTCCCGCGGCCAAATTGAGGAAAGGGGGGGGGGTCGCAGTAGCTGCAGGCTCAGCTTTTCTTCGGTACAAACCCGAACAAATGTCAGACCTTGTAATTACCCTGGAAGCAGCCTCTGAGTGTGGTAAATCCGTGGCGGGGGAGAAAAGTCTTTCAAGGCAATCAGCTGCTTTCTTGCAGAAGGAAGCCCTGCGAGCCCGTTGCTTCGTGTGTTGTTCCCGTAATTGTAATAAACATCCAGGAGGCAGCTTTTGGCAGCTGCTAATTTTAAAGTAATGTATTAATCAAATTAATTGAGAGTTGCTTTTAATAATTAGCAACAGCAAACATAACTTTCTGAAGCGATGCTTTCGGTATCGCTGAAAGTGCTTCCCCCAAAAAGAGTATCTCTGCAGATAAATCATCTGAAAAAGTGTTAAATTGTCTCTTTTGCTACCTGATAATCCAATTAAGTGGTGATAAGAAAAATAGCTCTTGGAGAATTTCAGGGAAGCAGAATAATGTACTTAGTGTTGTACCAGAATCAAAATACCATATAATCATGGGTATCCATGGATACTGAAGCAACACTTTGATTACTAGATACATCCATTACCCTTAAATACCAGAGTTAGGTGTTTAATGCCCTGAACAATTTAATGCATGACTGCTTGAACTTGCACAGAGAATTCTCCTGAGGTTTTGCCTTTCAGAGGCACAGCACAGAACCTGTCAGCAGGCGAAAGGAAGGCAGCTATGATATTTTTAAGAGACTCTGTCTTCTTCCCAGTTCCTGCATGCTCTGCAACTGCTGCCACCCAGATGGCTCGGTTTGCCCGCCTGTCCTCGAGCTGCCTGTCAACTGGAGCGTTACGTGATGTGGCCCGGTCTCTGTCCCGCCTCTGTGACATACGAGTGGGATTCCCGTGAAAAAAGTCATATGGTAACCTTTTACAGGGCTCGCGCTGCCGGGATGCACACCGCAGCGAATGGAGGAGCTGGATGTTGTGACTCTGCAGCACCAGAGCCTTTGCCAGGGCGAGATGAGCACGTTGGTTATTTCACAGTATAGCATCCATCACGAGGTTGAAGCCACAATTTCTCTGCTGGAGTTTTGACTTCTCCATCTGTTTGGCAGAGCAGGAATGGGAGCCCTGGAAAAAAACCTCCTCGGCTGCGCAGAAGCTGCTGTGGGTGCTGAAGGCAGCCCAGGCAAGGGGCACGTGGGGGTCTTACTCGTGTGGTCGGAGCAGGGTCCCCTGCCACCACCACGGCTTTCTCCTTTCCCTTGCATGGGAGGATCCTCTCCTCTTTCCTACTGTTGATAGCGAGAAAATAAAATGCAAAGGGGAAGAAGTAAAATGGGCATTTAAACACACTTTGATAATAATGAGCCTTGGAAGTACGATCGTTTAACCAGGATTTTACAGTGGTGGCTCCAGCACCTTCCCGGGGTGGCCATCCCAGCGGGGGCACCCCGTGGGTATTTTGGGGTCTGCTCCTGCTCCCGGAGCGTGGCAGGGCCGGCCTTGGTGCCTGCGCTTGACCATCCATGCAACGCCGGGTGCTCTCGTGATGTGAAAATGCTGTGTGATTCATGAGGTTGAAGATAGGAAAACTGTGAGCAGAAACGTTTTGTGTTTTCATCTTTTGTAAAGATTACCGTTTTTGTTATTTTCTTCTCTTTTCTGCTTTTTTGCACTCACAAAATGTCTTTTATGTTACCAGTGTTCAAAGCCCACTTCCTTGGATGTCGCTAAAAGTTTGCATAGCAAAGCATTTTTTTTCGAGGATCCTTGTGAAGCAGAATCTCACACGTGCATTTGGTTGGAAAGGGGGAAAAGAAGAAAGCTGGCATCCTGTGCAGGCAGGGAAGGAATGGGTGCAGTCTCTGGTTGCTGACGACAACTGAACAGCCCCAATCCTTCCTGCAAGCTGTTTTGCTAAAAGTAGAAGCAGGAAACCCAGAAACAGATGTCGTCGCATCCCACTTGTTGCCCAACCCATCCTTTTCAGTCTGCCTTTGCAAATCTGCTCATCTTGGGCGTTTCTGATCACCCTTGCTGCTCTCTCCTTCCCTGAGCATCAGTACTGAGTTCTTCTGTTCCTAAATGAACAGTAATTGTCTGCAAAAAAGGAAAAAAAAAATTCTGGTGAATACTGATTTGGGGATGGGGGGTGTGTGATTTCATGCTTCCTAAATCTGTTTGTACACTGAGGCTAAATTCGGCCTCTGGGAAAAGAGGAAACTCATGGTTTTGGACGACTCTTTTAGCCATAGGGTAGGAGGGAGACACCAGAGTGTCCTGCATAGCTCCCCATGTCTTTCCCCCTGCAGGTCCCTAGTAATGACTGTTTCCAATTCAGATTAAATGGAGATTGTTGTTTTAGGTAAGATTAATTGTATGACGACTCCTTTTAATGAGAAAAACTGAAGATGTAGCAACAAAAAAAAAAAAAAAAAGGTTTGATCTATAAATGTTCTTTTTTCAGTCTGGCAGCCAAACCAAGAAATCAGGTGTTTGTACATCCTTAATTGCCAGCATCCTGAGCAATACCTTAAGATAAATTTCCTTGGTCCCCAGCATCACTTAATTAAGACCTCTCCAGAAGCACGGGAGAAAGCAGGGGTCATTGCTAGGATCAAAGCGAAACTGAAGAAGATCCCCTTTGTGCAAAGATTAACTAGAAACGGCGTTTCTTGAGGCACAGCTCTGCTCCGATGAGCCTCATCAGTGACTTAACGAAGTTCAGAAGGCTCTTCTACTCGAAGTTAAATTTGGGGGAAAAGTTGTTTTTCACCAGCTAGGGAGAAAGGACCCAACTTCACTTTGCATTTTGTTTCTTTGCCAAAAAAAATCTGGAGGTGCTGCTGATTGCGGTTGAACCGTTAGCATCTCTGTGTTTGCATCGAGTGCTGCCAGCGGCTCGCAGTGCGGGGAATTTTAATGCTGGGAACAATCCCAAACGATCAGGTCAGTTTGCCAAAGTGGCACAAACCACTGGGAGAACTAGAAGCTGTAAAACCAAATAATTTTCAAGTTATTGTTTGAGGAAATGGTTTGCCTTGTTGTCTTCTCCTTTTCATAGATTGTTGTGCGTTTTCACGGCTTACTTGTTGGACAAAGGCGCATCTGGAAAGGCTGAGCCTACCAGGTCTGCTCCTGGTGTTCCTGTCCTGGATTTGATGTTGTTAGAAAAACATTTGCTGGCAGCAGAGAGGGATGAGAATGATGCCAATGCTGGGCTTCCATACATAGCCTGGAAGAGAAAAGACATTGTTTCAGGAGTAGGGTGGTACAGAACTGACTGCCCCATCATCGTTGTGACCACCTTTCATATACTGATTCCCGGGAATTTAAAAAAACCTCCATGGCTAAAGGAGTTGAACATTTGCTTGCTTGGATGATGTATCTTGCATACACTGCAGTTTACATCTCTCTTGTACATCTCCGATACCCATTTTCTTCATAACGGCCTTTGCATTTGGTTGCAGAATCCCAGTTACCTGTTCTCTTCACTCGCTAGACAGAAATAACCGCCGCAAATGGGAACCCTCTTTGGGGCCAGCTGCTTTAAAGCACGGTACCAGTGGGACCAGTCGCGGGATGACTGGGAGGCTCCCAGTGCTGGAGCTGTGCGGAGCAGCCCCCTCTCGGTCGCGGGGTGCAGCGTGGGTTCGGCTCCCAGACTGCCCTTAATTGCCACAGCAGTTTGGAGCTAGTTAGAGCGTTTGCCATTTCTCCAGTCCATCAAGGGTAATATATTACTGCAGAAATCCTATGACAAAATCCTTAATTTGCAACTTTCACATTTTTATGGCTTAATTCCCTTGGAGGTTTTTACCTTGGGAGCACTGTGAATTAGCTTGACAGTTTAAATAACTGTGCGCATGTGTTTCCTATTGTAAGAAGAATACAAGATCAGAATATGAAAGTCAAACTTATTCTATATGTGCCATTTGGACAATATGCACCCAATTCCTTGGGCATCTATTACTGCTAGGGAATGAAAAATGGCATGGGCCTCTGCCTGCCGTGCGGTCCTCCGCCGAGATCGAAACGCTTTTATTCAAGCTCGTAAGTTTGGATGTAAACAGAAGCTAATGTGGCTGGTACAGTCGGGTGGCTGGGATGGATCACCCCGCCACTACAGTAAGAGCTTCAACCCTGACGTCAAGCGCTGCCCGGGGTGAGCTTGAGCAAAACAAAGCAAATAAGAAAATAATGCACGTTAACTCATTTCAGTGACGGGGAGCACGTATTAGCCAATTTGTAATAGTGTCACTTGCCTGGAAGAGGCACCAGCAGTTTAAAATCAGAATATCCATCAGCGTGTCTGAATTGTCTTACCTGGGTCTTGGTCCTCTTGCACCTTACTTCTCTGCCTTTTTTATTTGCCCTCGGTCTGCCTCGTACGGCTCCAGCGTTTCTGGTCCTAATGCTGCTTCAGCGAGAGCTTTCATGCTGGTCTCTCCTGCCGCTGTTGTATGGAAAGTAGTGTAGCTACCATGCTGTAAATAAAATATTTGGGGTTTCATCATTGATACTTGCCACTTACCCATAATTCCTGCTTATCATTTATCCAAAATTCCTTTCTGCCAGAGGTGGCACGAAGGCGAACGGGGCGTCACATCAGCCACTGCGTTTGGGAAGGCTCTTCCAGCGCCCTGTCGGAGCAGCTCTCCATCTGGCTCGGGATAACGGCATCGTGTCCGAGCACCGCACCCCTGCCAGAACTGGCCCGTTACAAAAAGAGCTGCCACCTCCCTTTGCCCGTGGGCAGCAGAGGAGCCAAGAGCTGATTTCCCAAAGGCAGTAGAAAACTCTCTATCACCAGAAGGACCTGAAATCTGCCCTCCCAAATTCCACACTGTTTCCTTTCTCCACCCCAAGTCCCCTTTTCTTTAAGAACCCCATGGAAATTACATATTTGAAGCTGTACGTTGCATTTAGCGGCTTTTTTCCTCGCTATTGAGAGTCTGGCCACAGCTGCCTCTCTGTCCAAAGATGCTCGGTTCAGCTGTAATCATTATTGACTATAACAAGATTTTTGGCTTCTCCATCCAGGCAACGGAGATTGCGTGACCCACGGAAGAGGTGTAATTATCCTCGGGGTGGGCTGCTGAGCTAGCAGCCTTCCCAGCGATTTCAGCCTTTTTTTCAAGCACTTAAGTCATGTAGATCACAATTACTTAATATAAAATACTGATTTTTATTTTTTTAATAATAGTTTTACAACAACAACAATGAATCTCCTGATCTAGGGTGGGTTTTTTCTTTTTTTCCCCTGGACACAGGGGTTCTTTACCATAGGTAGACTCTTAACAACAGAAATATTGCTGTCGTGGGTGCCAGGGCTGAGACCCCTTGGCCTCTTTCTCCCTGCATGCCTGGGGGTGCGGTAGTTTCTCCACGGTGGAGTGGGGGTATCTGAGGGGGAGCGCCTGTAAGCATTCTTCTGTCCTGATTCCCAAGGCTCTTAAAGGTCCTCACTGGCACAGTAATTAGAAATCAGAAGGTGCTGGGGAATATTGCCCTGTGTGCCTGTTCGCTGGGGCTGTACGGCTGATCCTGGCGGGAGAGCCTGCTTTTCCCGAATGAAAGCGATGAAGCGCTATGAGGGGTTGCAGAGGATCTTCGCAGCAGCTTCAGATGTGTCTGAATCACGGCTCCATCCCGCACGCGACAGCCCTTTGGTCTCAACGCTATAGAACAGATCATCTCCTGTTCTGCTGGGCCAGAGGGGGAGCCTCGAGAAAGGACACCGCGGAGGGAACGCGTGCCTTTTCCAGTGACAAACCTTGGAGCTTGGTAACAGTCTGTGGGTTGGTTTGGCTTTTTTGGTTGTTTTTTTTTGTTTTCTCTCAAAGAATTCTCCAAAATTGCCACATCCTTATTTAACATGAGAAATCGGAGTCTCTCCTGGGAGATTGGAAGTAGCTTGACTTGGGGTGATGGAGAGCCAGGGAGGGCACGGGTGCTTTGCAGGAGCAGCTGATAACTTTAAATTCTCCTTAGGCATGATGCCAGGAGGGAGAGATTTTTCCTCACGGAGACGCAGGGATGACTTCCCCTCGATGTTCCTGCGCTTGGGAGACGCCTTGGCCCTGCTTGTGGAGCAGGAGCCCCAGGCTCACAACCGGGGGGGGGGTGGGGGGTGCTTTTATCCAGCATGCTGTCCATGCCGAGGGGGGCGTTCCAGGGAAGCTGGGTAACTCTGCTCATGGGTTTGAGTTGATTCCGTCTAATTTTGATGGGGGAAAAATAAAAAAAGCATTTAAAAAATGTTTAAACTTTTTGAGCTTGCTAGCAACGAGACTTTCTTTCCTCAATTAAAAATGAAGTTTACTTTTAAAAATCAGTATTGTTTTCTTTTAAAGAAAAAAAATCGGATTGCAGTAATTTCAGGTTGTAATAATTGTAAAACAATTCTGTGTGAGTCAGCGAAAAACTTGGGGGTTATTATTCTGCTTTATTCTTTCTCAGCCTTTCCTTTTCACCATTTTATTTCTTTCCCACTGAAACCAATCTTTTTTTCCCTGGAGTTTTTGGATCAGCCAGTACCAACAGACCAAGCCTGACTTCAGGCAACCTCTGTGTCTCAGCTTCTCTACGTCTCAGAGGAAACACGATCCTGACCTACTTTGTTGAGCGCTCAGAGATCTGCAGCAGAGCCACGTTTTGCAATTTTAAACGCATGCGTTTGGTCTTTACGGACACTCGGTGGTTCTCCTCCAGGTGTTTGTGCGCCTGCTTTGCCGTGGTTCGGGATGATGATGATGATGATGATGATGATGTTCTCCTTCAGCAGAGGGCGAGCAGGCAGCCGCCGCTGGTGGCGGATAAGCCTCCTCCTCGCTGTTCCTCCCCTGGGCACACCTTCTCCGGCGCTTCTTTTAACACTACTTTTAAATCTGTATTTTAAAGCATATCTGCGAATCTCTCTGTTGTCCCGCTGTCTCTTAATTAACTCGTTCCCGCTGCTGTTTCTTATTATGCAGCTCTGATACTTTATTAATTAACACACTGTGCAGTATACTGAGGAAGCTGGTATCTCAGATGCCACCAAAGATGAAAGTGTTTATCACTGAGAAACAAAATAATGAAGACGAACGTTTCCTCTGCCAGCAACGACAAGCAGAATGCACTGGAGATAGGAAATTTTTATTTATTTATTTATTTATTTTGCCTGAAACAGGTTACATAACTGCAATACGTGAGCTGTGCTAAAAGCCAGCATTTCTCTGGTACGGAGGTGTTTAGCACTATAGATGCTGTTTTGCAATGTTGCTGGCACGTTTATGAGAAGCCCCGTTCACAGGCGGGTACTTGATCTCGCGGCTCCAGCTGCCGGGTCAGCTCCAGCTCCCTTGGTGACGGGCGTTTGGAAGAGCAATGGTTTTCCTGAACAACCTGTGCCTTGCCTGTATTTCAGCGCCTTTGCTGTCCCCGTTCTAGAGATGTGGTTTCAGTGGAAGGGTTTTCCCTCAGTATCCTTCAACTTGCAAAATCAGACAGAACCTCAGCTCTTCCCCAAGACAGAGCTTGCGCCATGTGTTGTCAACATCACTTGCCCTTTCAGCTCGTTGGGGCTTTTAAAACCAGTTTAAGCTTGTTCAGGTTGTTAGGGTTTGTTCTGTTTGTTTGGTTTTCTAATCCCTCTACTGACTGGTTTATTTGTTTATTTTGCTGTTCTGTGATATTGGTTTTGCCCAACTGTTCAGTCTGTGACCCTGCCCAGGCATGCAGACTCTGTCTATCCCAGTGAGTGGTCTGTGCAAGAAAAATAATTGCAGAAAGCTTGACATGAAGATTAAATGCCCCATAAGGGCAGCGATCCCATCGCAGAGTTTCTCTTCCCCCCAGGCTCCCCCTCCAGCCATGTGTTTCCCACTGCCTTTCCTGTGCTCTCCAGTGACCGAGTCCTTTTCTTCTTTCTTCTTTCTTCAACAGGTGGGCTCTGCATTGCTCAGTCCCTGAAAATCCCCCAGGATCGCAAGGACAAGACCATCGACTTTGATAAGATTATCAAGCAGCTCCTAGAAACTCCCAATGCCAGGGCCATCGTTATTTTTGCCAATGATGAGGACATAAAGTAAGGATGACTGAGGGAATTAATTAATTTGTGCTTGATAGCTATGCAGACAAGAGGAAGCAAGTAAGAATATGAATAGTGAAGTGGAAATGTCTTTCGGTAGGAGCAATGCGGAGGTTATGTTGTGGGGGTGCCAGCAGGGACGGAGGTGCTGCTGTTGCTGCCCTGGCTCATGTGGTGCCCCAGACCGAGCATCGCTGTCGTGGGGACACGGGAATGTTGATCAAAGAGGCATTAAGAAGATGCCCCTCTCTCCAAGCTCGTGCTACTGTGTATTATTCATTAATTTGGAGTCTATTTTATGGCAAGTGATGGTTACTGGTGATAAAACGGAGCGGATGCTCAAGGTTAAACCACACAAGGTGCTTAACCACGTACGACTTGGTCCTAAAATGATGGAGAGTATTTCAGAGGTGTGACTCTCCTTCCTCACTTGCCAGTGTTACATATTCTCTCTCCAGAATTTTAAATTATCTTAAAATTGTGGTGGCATTGCCAATTGCTGAGAGGCTCAGTTAAACAACATGAGACACGGGGAGGTTAGGATGAAGTTTCAGTAAAGTCAGTGGCAAAACTACGAGTTTTAGCGGAATCAGGATTTCAGTCTTAGGACACAGGGTGAATTAAAAGAGAGGCCCAGTCTGTGCTGCATGGATTGCGATAGGGTGTGTTGCGAAATTCCTGAGCTCGGTCAGTCACAGGGATATGCCATTTCTGTTCATTCTGCAGTTGCAACACGCCATTTTCCCCAAACAATTATATGGCTAAATGAAATTAATTTGTGAACAAAATGTTCTTTTCCACAGGCAAATCCTTGCGGCCGCTAAGAGGGCGGATCAAGTTGGTCATTTCCTATGGGTGGGCTCGGACACGTGGGGCTCCAAGGTGAGCCCGCTGCTTCAGCAGGAGGACGTGGCTGAGGGAGCCATCACCATCCTGCCCAAGCGAGCGACCATTGAGGGTAAGGCCTCTCTTCTGCTCCACTCTCAGTCGTGCTTCTTGAAACACTGCCGGTACAAAATCGATTGCCCATATTTTTTTCTTGTATGTGTTTTATGAAGAAATGTGTACAGACATGGTATGAAACAAGGGTCATAAAGCACATGGAGTAAGTCTTCATTCCCGAAATTTTCCTAAATGTCTGTGTTCCTCATCTGAAAACTGGACGTTGTTTCCACAGCTGAGAAGCTACCAGCAGTTATTTACTAAAGGCACGATTCAAAGCTTGTATTAATCTGTGGTGATATGACAGGGCCTTTGTCACTTAAAAGAAAGTAAACCAAAATGATCTTAACGTGTCATGTATATACATAGGGAGAGAAAAACCTTTTGCAATTGATGTATCATCTCTGAAGCAGTAGGTAAGTTGTATGCTGAAGAAGTAAAAATTCATTTTTAAATCAGCCGTTCCCATTTAAACTTAGCTTAACTTTTATTTCATTCAGATCAAGCACTATATTTATTTATACATATTGCTTGTGTGCTTCACAAATATACATACTAGCATATATGCATATGTATATAAAAATTATGGGAAAGGTTTTTTTACATAATCCCTTCATTTCTCGACATCTCTTTGTGTTCTGAAGTATTTGTTGTCTGGTCTTGCCTCGCTTTGCTGTCCCTTTTGTCTGCATAGATGCTTAACTGTCCAAAGGGCTTCCTCTGGGCAACCCAAACTCGCCAGTTAGAGTCTGTGATCTCTAGAGTATGGAAAGGACTTTACAAGGGAGACACCAAGCAAAGGAAACAAGCTCCTCGGCTGGCACGTGGCTTGGTGTCAGGCAGGGTCTCCAAAGAGTCCTTAAACACATTGCCCACAGTAAAATAGGTCCTGGTGTCTTCACTCACCGGAAAACCAAATATTTGCATTCATTTTTGCTGTGTCTACGCTACCACCTCCTTAGTTATTCTTCTCAGGTATACAATATGCCTCATCCTTTTACATTTTTTAAACCCTGGGGGCATTTTCGCATGTTATTTCTCCATAAATACGTAGAGTTGATAGACAATGAAATGTTTGGTTGTTTTTTTTTCTGAAAACCAGGGTATTTTAATAATCCCTTCATACTGTCTGTGTTCATCCCTGAGGGTTCCTGACACAGAAGTGAAAAGTCTGCCAACAGTACCCAGAAATAAAAACTTTACAAGTTTGTTTTAAAATATTTTCTTTCTATGTTAGACATTGAACATGTTGGACACAATGGGAAACGTGAGGTTTGCTGTCGGACACGCTAAGTGAGGGTAACAGAGTGGAAGGGTTCGGGCATAGAAAGTCAGGAACACAACAGTTACAAATATCAGCGTGTTTAGTGCATCTGCAGAAGAAGTAGCCCATTGAGCCCACAGATATCTTCTTATTCAGTGTCTATGTCAGAGTATTGCCTAAAGGTTGGCTAGTTGCATTTTGCACTTGTAGTCACCTTGACTGCAGGATCACTGGTTTGTGATGCTTGAGTTACATTTTGCCTATCTATAATTGGGTTCGTTCTTCAGCAGTGGGTGCCAGACAGCAGAGAGATATTTTGAGGTCTGTGAGTTGCCCTTTACTTGCCAGAAAGGAAAACACGCTCAGCCAAAAGTAGGTTGGAGAGGCAGAGCGAAGTGTCCCACAACAGCAGTTGCACCGTTGGTAGCAAAGGTTCCCTGGCTGCTCCGTGACCGCTCAGAGGGGTTCAGGCTGGTTCTTACCTTTTTCAGTCCCGTTCATCCATCCCTAATTGCCATCTGTATCTGCTCGGTCCTGTTAGGGGGAAGAGTAAAGGGATGGTTAAGAGCGCAGAGCAAACTCCCATTCTCCTGCAGCAGTTTTCCACAACTCGACGTTTCCCCTTCCAGCCTGATTCCCCTTCTGTTTCATCCTCTGAGAGAAACATCCAGTGAAATCTGTTACAGAAATAAGTAATCCTTAGGTATTAGTATTTCATTGCTTACTGAGGCCGTTATCCGTATGGATTGTCTGCCTTGCTTGCATTTAGACTGCTGTATGTTGTTTTGTTTTTCTTTCTGTTGTTGTAGTAATTTCATTTGGCTATGAATCCCAGAGAACTGGAAAGAGACATTTTAATGTTATTCTTTTATCATCCAGCTATGACCATCTGCTTCCTAAAATTTAGTAATGCATTTCTTTTGATGAATACATAAAATAAATGAAATAAGAAGCCTTGATTTTCCCTATAAATTGATGGAAAGAAACTAAATTAGCAGAATGGAACTCAATTTGCCCTGAAGAACCGTGTCTCGAGCAGTGTCCCAGCCTGGCAGTCTCCTGCTCCTGCGGTGATGTGCGGCAGCGCCGCCGCCTGCCCCTGCAGCTCACGGGCCCCGGGGCAAGGCAACAGTTAAGCACCAGCTTAATTCCCACTGGATTTGATGAGAACTTCTTTAGCAGGGATGAGTAATTATTTTACTCCTCAAGAGCATCTTTATTATTTGTTTTCTTTCCTTTCATCACTGTGTTAAACAGTATTTGTAATATGTTAGAAAAAGATTCCCAACAAACTCCACTGGAAACAGAGAGTACTGCATCTCCCATACCTTAACCGGGAAGATGGGAGACTGCAGGCCTCCTCTTATGCTTCAGGGAAAAATGTTAGTCTAATAAGCCAACGTAATGTTAAATTGCATTGAAAATTAACGTGTCTGCATGTTAATGTGTGTATGGTATGCTTGGATTACCTGGAATATTTTTTCTGTAAAGCTACTGGTCATGTAAGTCATAAACTGAACCAGTCGTTATATAGAAGAAGGCATTTTTCAAATACCTCTTCTCCCCCAGCCAGGACTCTTCACTTCAAAATGCAGATGTGAAATGCAGGGTGTTGCTGTGCTTACACCTATCTACACACCCTCCCTTTGAAGTTCCTATTTTTGGTAACAGTGGGAACATCCCAGCAGCCTCCGGCTCCGGAGAGTCTTGGTCTCCTACAGAATCGGGCCCCAGATGCGCAGTTATTTGTCTTGATGCTTGACATCACTCATGGGACAAAATTTTCTTTGCCATAGTCCCATGGGGTGATCTAGGAAGTCATTACATGAGCTGAATTCATTTGTCTTAAGTCAGTCTTAATATAGCCCGATTGTGTTTGAGATAATTATGCCGAAAGGGTAAAGTTGCATCTTATTTGCATAATTGCAGTAGACAGGGAGCCAGAGGAAGTGCACACGTAAATAGTAATCACTTCATGAGAAGCTGCGTTTGGAACAAGCTCCATAGCCAACTTCACCAAGTATCAACCAAGTTGAAAGGCTTTGGCGAGGTTTTCGGGGGGGGGGAAAAAAGCAGAATGTATTGATTTTTAGAACAACCATGGCAGCAGAATATTGTATTCTGGCTGCTCTTGCTTTGGAGTCTTCCCAAGAAGGTTGTGATGGTGTGTCCTCGCACTTTGAGAAGATTACTGAAGCATCAGCCCAGCCCTGCGGCTCAGCGTGAGCTCAGAGGAGCGAGCACAGCACTGCAAGGACCTGCGCTCGGCGTGTGCGGGTTTGCAGCCACGTGCCTGGTTCTGGGCAGGTTTTCCCTCGGAGCTGGTCCTTGTAGCATCGCAGTGAGGAGCTGTAACGCAACCGCAGAGCCGGTGGTTCTGCTGGAAGGCGAGGAAAATGAAACCGCCCGAACAACAGGCGAAGGCTTTATTTTCTAATTAAAGTTTGAATGGGCTGTGTTGCCATTATTAGTATTCTTATATTCATGTTACAGTAATACAGAAATGATGAACGCCTGTGGCTCTGCAGGCATTTGTCATTCATTAGAACAACACCACCACAGAGGAAAACCCCCCAAAAGTCTTTCTCCTCCAAAATGCATTTGGTGGGATTTTACCCACTGCTGCCTTGGTCCCCAGAAGTGCTTGTTTTTCGTTCACCTGAATGGAAAGATAAATGTCGGGATGGGGAGATTCCCGCGTCAGTTTGATGTGGAAGAACAGAACGAGCGCCCTGCTAATCACGGGAAGGGGGAAATGTTGCAAAGAGGAGCAAGTGCAAGCTACGGGAGGATTTGGGCAAGCAAAAGCAGGCTATTGCAGAGTAACGGTGCCATCAGGATCATGGCAAAAATGGGAGATGTTAAGGCGAATATAACAAGTCCCCAAAATGTCAAGTGCCAGAGGGAAAATGGAAGCACAGCGGAAAATGAAAAGAAAGGTTGAGACTTAAAAAAAACCCCGCAGTGTTTTATTCTTGCAGTTCAGCCGAGCTGCTTGCCTTCCGACTAGCAGATTACTGTACGTGGCTGTCCTTTCCTTAGCCTAAGAGAAAGTTGTTCGTTTGTTGCATTTGTCATTTGGAGTCCCAGAAGCTTTGTCGACCATCCAGAACAGCAAGGAACAAAATCTGGAAACCCTCCCTGGATTCTGGGGGGTCAAACCATCATTCCAGGTGTAGACTTTCCCAGGCGATGGCTGGGATGAACTGCAGTCCTATTTCTTCATAGATGGAAATGAACATCTTCCACACTAATCTTTTTAATCACGAACTGACCTTTAAGTATTCCACTGCCACGTTACCTCTTCAGGTTTCAGTAGATTTAATAAACTTCAGAGTGTTTCCTCCTCTTGTTATCGCTACTGTACCCAAACCTAATTATACGTTTTAACTGCCTGGGGTAGCTCTCTTTATTACACCATATAGATGTATATAAGTTAGCTGGATCACCCTCTGATTAACAATGATGGTACTGCTGGTCCAGACATTGATTCAAGTTCTCCCTAGCAGGCAGATTCAAAGTCAGGAGTTCCTAAATTCTTTCCCTGGAGGAAAAGCAGATCTTTCTGCCAGTGATAAGAAAATACCTGTGGCATGAGGGATGGAAAAGCCTGAACCTTTTGGAGCAGGCATGTGCAGTATTTGCTGAATCCAATACGGAAAGCTGTCAGACCGTGCATGTCCAGAAGATACTGGAGTCCGAGGAATGGAGTCAGGCAGGTGGTCTTGGGTTTCAGAATGGCGGTCTTCCCCATTTTTATTCTTTTCTTTTTCCCATTTTTCCTTCTAGTCTAAACAATATCCACACTTCAGATTTTGAATTGGCTTATATTAGTCTGTAGTATCTATTCCGATTTAAAAATGGCTCATTAAGCTCCTTCAGGCGTGTGGCAGCAGGGAGCACCCATAGCAGGCAGAACAGTGACATTCAGGGTGCCGGCTGGACGTTGGAAAGGTGGCTACAGCTCACTCATGGCAGGCCAGCGATATGTTTTTAGCAAATGCAGTGTCACAGCTGAAATGAGGAAACAAGCAGCTTTATTCCTGCAAAAATATTCCGATCGTGCAACTCCAAGGTTTATCCTTCCGCCATTGGTCCCGCGCAGACCTGGGTGAGGTGCTTGGAGCTTGCCCAGGCATTGCGGTTGGGGTGGCATCCCTGGGCACCCTCTCCAACCTCAGACCCCTCACTCAAGGCTTAGCACACATTGAACTAATACCTGGCAAGCCCTTGGTAGTACCTGTTAGTGTCTTGTTAAGCCCCACATACAACATAGTGAAACTAGTATTTTCAAGAGACAGTAGTAATTTTGGATGCTCCTTTTGTAGGCTACTCACTCCGATACCTTGAGGTTCACAGGATCCGTAGAAAATATTGAGCACCTTTGTAGGAAATATGGATCATAAAGTCCTAAAGATAGAACTAGAACAGAGATAAGTAATTTCTGAAAACGACAGCCATATTTTTCAGGAGTCCAAATGCCTCCTGTAGCTCTTGCAAAGTTTCAAAAATAAATATATATAATTTCCATGAATTGACAAGTCTCTCTATTCAGGGTTATCTCAGAAAACGTTTTCCTCTTAACCTCAACTGTAAAGAAGATGAACAACTATCTGCTCACCTCTCGCTTTCTGTTGTCCCTCGGCCTCTTGAGTGTGAAAATTTTCAAACTGGGCTGTGGCTCGTGTTGTTGGCATCCATGCTACTGACTTAGCACTTTCAGATGTCTGCTTCTTCCTCTAACTTTTTTTCTTTTAAAATAGTCTTCCTTATCTTTCTTTCTTATATGTGATCTGTTTTCATGGGCACCCGCTTGCAGTGAAATGAAACCAAGGAGAGGAACAGCTGTAAGAGATAGAGAGAGGCTAATATGCACATATATATGCTCTTAATTCTTTTGAAAGTCTGGCAAAACACTTTGCCGATGATGAAAATAAAATATTCTTGACGGTCTGAGTTCCGAACTTGATGCAGCTAAACAATGGGATTCACCCAGACCTAAGATTAACGACTCGATTCCAGCCAGCTGTGGATGTGGCCGAGGTCTGCAGTCTGGCGAAGCTCTCAGCTCTGAGGTTAAAGGACGGCTCGCATTCGGCACGAGAAAGTGCAGAGATATTTAAAAAACCCAGGCGCGCTGCAAGTGCTGTAAATGAACAGAACTGTCCTTGAATTTTTCAGTTGTTCATCTTCCAAAGAGATGGTGAATCATGTTTTTAATGTTTTGCGTTTATTTCCAACAGGAGCTGATTTGCTTTTTTGTTTGGGCAGTATTAAACCTGGGAAAAAAAACAAATGAAAGAGTAGCAATTTAAGGAAAAAATAGAATGAAATTATGTCTTGCTATTTAGTGGCTCTCAAATATTTTACCTGCCCATCCCCAGTCTAGCAAAGCAGAGGAGCTCAGGGTTCGTCTTCCTCTGTGTTGGAGACAGTATGGGATTTTATCCAACATGTGGCTGCATTTACCCCAGGATGTTTCTCTGGGAACGATGGGCTTTGTGCAGCACTTGCCCACCGCCTCCCCAAACGGAACGGATGGCTGTCTTATCTGTCTCATAATAATAGTGGTAATATAGTCTGGGTTGGATTTTGTTGTTGTTGTTTACAGCCTGGTTCAGTGTCTTTCACAGTGCTCTGTTGTTCTCAAGCTTTTTCTCGGTGTTCCTGGGGCACAAGTGTGTGCTTTTAAGAGCCTAAGTGTAATGGAAAGATCTGGCTCGGGGAGGGTTGGTTCATCCCAGGCTGCCGGGGCCAGGGGATCACTGCAGCCTCGCTACAGCAGAGCCCACGGACACCAAAAGCCAGAGGGGACACCAAGCATAAGGGAAAAGACCTAAGAGAAGTAGCATGGACCACCACTCCCCAGTTTACTCATTCTTCCCATTACCTCCCCTGAATTTTCCTCTCAGCTCCTTGCCACCGCTCATCTGACCTGCTCCACTTTCTGCACTGCTGGAAGGGCTCCAGCGCCGGTGGATTTGTTCTTCCTCGGCACCTCCAGGCCGGCTGTTTGCTGAGCTGGTCTCGCTGCCCTCAGTCTTCCCTTCCCTGCGCTGCCTGGCGGGGTCCGGCGCCTGGGCGGGGGCACGTCCCTGGCTCCTGGGGTTTTAAACAGCGTAATTACAAGCAGCAGCACTCAGGAAATATCCTTCAAGGCTGCCTCGGGTCAGCAGTTTGACAGAGCCACTCTGGTTTGGACACTGTCTCATGCAAGTAGAGTTTGCATGATGGACGATATGTACAAAGGTTTATTTGCGTTTTCCTTCCACGAGTAAATTGTCTTTACCAGCTTTGGAATTAAAATGTTAAGGGTGTTGTGCGTTCGTATTATTCAGTAAGTAAATCCAGAAACGGGCCATCTGTTAAGATAGGTTTATTTCATCCCGTGCATTTTGTCAAAAAGATGCCTTCAAATGGCCCTTCGTATTCCTTACGGAAAGCCCGTCAGCTGGCAAGTGCAGGTGAAGGAAGAATTTACCCTTTTGTTCTTCTGTATCAATCACTCAGTGTTTAGAGTCACTCTACCCACAAACTTGTTGGGAACTTATCTTTCCCATTGCTGATGAAGCCATTAATTGAATTTAAATTAATACCACAGTTACCTGGGAATCCAAGACCCGCTCGCAGCTGTGGAAAGTTTATTGCGTATCGATTCCAGCCTGTTGAAAAGTCGCTCTGGGAGTTAAGATTAGCTTTGATTCCTCCTGGCTTAGCGCTGAATCTCATTGCCTCTTTCCTGTGTACGTACGGACTCCTGCTACAGGAGCGCAGTGTGCAAGGACAGACGGACAGACAGACGTGTGCCGGGGCGGTGGGGTGGGCTGGGCGCTGCCAAGGCGCCCGTGCTTTGGCATCGCGCCTCGCTGGCCTTGTACGCCCTTTCGTGGGCTGCCGGGTCGAAGCTTCCCGATGGAAAGCGCGGTGCCGTTGAACGTTGGCTCGGGTGCCGCCGCAGGGCGATGCCCGGTCTCCTGAGACCGATCGATCTGGCAGCGCTGGCGATTCAGGCAAGCGGGGTCTATCCCCGCTCTGTAGCAGAAACTGTGCGTTCGCCGCGGTGTTGCAGTAGCAATGCAGTGCTTGACTCGAAAGGGTTGAAGCGAAGGCTCTGGGGAGAGGGTTAATAAGTTCAAGGAGGCGGTAGCTTGCGGGTGGCGTTATTTTTTAATATGTAGATATAGAGAAGTTAAGAAATAGCGTTTTTATAAAGTTTCAAATCCATGTTATTTTTGTTTTCTTTGAAATGAAGGCATTGAAGCTTTTGTTTTGGTGGGGTTTTTTTTCCCTTTTGCTTAAGATTGCCCATAAGTGTTAGACACTGAGAAATAGAGTCTCAGCTGTAATCTCTGTGCTGCCGCAGACTCAAAGGGAACGCCCCGCGGTGCTCCAAACCCGAGCTCCCCCAGGGAATGCGCTCGGAAAACCCACGTGCTGTTGCAACTCAGAATGTAAATTCTACATCGTGTCGGTGCGGTGCTTTGCTAAAGCTGCTCGTCTGGTCGTTGGGTGGTGCTCAGTTATTGGAGTTCTTCGGGGGGTTCTTAGGCGGTTTGAAGGCCTGATCTTCTTAGAGTATGGAAGAGAATTATCTGCCACTGCTCGGTGCAAGGCACAGCTCGTAACCACAGCAGCATTAGCAAGAAATTTGGTCTCAAATGGAGTTTGAACCAGTACCTTTTCAAATGGTGTTGCTGCTTCACAGCAAAGAAATTGGGGAGAAAGCTCTAACTGGGCCACAGAGAACATTGTAAAATAAAGATGTAGAGAGCTTGCTCTTTGGCCCTAGAAGGGAAACAAACTTCTCACCAGCCTCAAACCGAGCGGGCTTGCTCAAAGTCAAGGTACCTCTCCGAGCAGAGCCGGCTGTTTGCGGTCTGTGGGTATACACGTGTGTGTGTCTCTGTATTTCTGTATTTTCTGTATTGCTCCCAGGGCTTATGTTGGCATTTGCCCTTTGATGTTCGTATTTAACTGTTGTTTCAGGACACTGGAGATTGTGGGGGTGGATGCTTTGAGACAGAGGGACGTGTACACACGCGCGCAAAGTAGAATGGTTGGTGCTGTCAGAAGAGGTAATTCACGGAAAATGTTTAGCTGTTGATCACCGTTCAGCTATATCGTCAGTGGTCTTTGGTTTGGAATACCCTGAACTGCATCTTCTGAAGAACAATTTTCCTCTCGATGATCTAACACTGAAGCTGTCTGAGCTCTCTGTCTGTTGGACACATTTCATAGAATCATAGAATAGAATCATAGAATCATAGAATCACCTCGGTTGGAAAAGCCCTTTAAGATCATCGAGTCCAACCGTTAACCTAGCACTGCCATCCCACCACTAAACCCTGTCCCTCAGCACCTCATCCACCCTTCTTTTAAATACCTCCAGGGATGAGGACTCCACCACCTCCCTGGGCAGCCCATTCCAGAGCCTGACAACCCTCTTGGTGCAGAAGTTTTTCCTAATGTCCAGCCTAAACCTGCCCTGGCGCAGCTTCAAGCCATTCCCCCTCGTCCCATCGTCTTTCCCAGGGAGCAGAGCCCGACCCCCCCGGCTCCCCCCTCCTCTCAGGCAGTCCACAAACCCCCAGTCCCCGCCCCCCTGTTCCCTGCTCCAGACCCCTCACCAGCTTGGTTGCTCTCCTCTGGACCTGTTCCAGCAAGGCAACATCTTTCTTGTAGTGAGGGGCCCAGAACTGAACACAGCATTCGAGGTGCGGCCTCACCAGCACCGAGTACAGGGGCACGGTCACTGCCCTGCTCCAGAGGGCAGAGTATTTCCATCCAGAAAGGAAGAATTGTATTTTTAGGAAGCCTGCTATCTTTGTAAGCCAGCTCCTGAGCTGCATGGGATCTGGTAGGAGCCTCCCAACCTTCCTCCTCCGCTGGTTTTGCTCGGCGGTGGGACAGCGTTCCCGTCCCCCCCCCCCCCCCCCCCGCAGCAGCCAGCCGTGCGCTGCTTTCCGGCCCTTTTGCAAGGCGGCAGAGCCGAGGGCAGCTTCGGCTGGCAACCAACCCTCCCGTCCTCGCGAGGGGCGTTCAGCAGCGCGTGGATAATAGCACCCAGCAGCACGGGAAGAAGGCAAGTGATGGTCTTCTATACGACCTCCCCCCCCCCCCCCAGTTAGGAAATCCTGGTGTTGTCTAGTGCTGTCAGTCTTTGCTTCTGTGCAGAGCTTCAAGCCTCGTTTGTTGAAAGGAACTCATATCCTGTTTGTTAGTAAAATTGGCAGGATTTCCAGGATCTGGGGGAGTGATGAAGCCCGGGGGGACCTGACCAGACCCTGCAGGAGTGAGCCCCTCCTGGGCCACTGAAGCAGAGCGGGCCCACGGAGAATTATAACAAAATTATAACAAAGTCATGACTTGGTTTGGCATTCTGTTTAGGCATAGAAACAGAAGTCAAGAAAAGATGTTACCACCCTCTCCCGCTCCCTTAGAGCAGTCCTGGCACGGCTGCCGCGCCAAGCACGGCACAACTCGTGTCGGTGTTTGCCCCCCTTGCCTCAGCCCAGCTGGAGCAGGGAGCCGGGAGGATGTTAAGGATGTTACGGTGCCGAGCCGCGGGTGGGAGCAGCTCCGTGGCTGAAGGAAAGGAACAGGAGAAGGGAATCGGGGAGGGTGGGAGGTGAGGCGTTCTGTAGGCCACCCAAAGCACCACGCATCCACCAGCGTGGCAGGGGCCCGATCTGGGGCTGCTCCGGCAGGGATGGGGAGGGAGAGGGAAGAGCTCCCCTCTCCTCTTTGCACCAGGGTTGCGCCTCTCCTGATATTTCTTACACTATAATTTAACTCATTTTTCTAATTCACGGGAAGCGTATTGGCAGGGTATTTGTTTTGCCATTTATATTCCATGTATTTTTCACTTAAAAAAGAAATTGCAGGAGCTTTCTGAAATAAACTGCTCCTGGTTTAGGTAAAAATAGCCATGAATGGTCCCGAATATCTAGTTTTAGAAATGCCATTCTGCAGGAGGGCTGAGAACCACAGATTGCTCCTAATGGAAGAGATAATTTTTCATCTCTGATCTACTGCTTTGGCAAAGCAGAAAGGGTTTAATATAGGACGTGGCATTTCCAGCCCAGTCCCTGGTGGACTGCCCATGGGTGTTGCAAAACGGGCCATGGAGAATGACACCGACTTGAGCAGAAGGACCAATGGTCTCTCTTAATTTTTGTTCATGTTTGTGACAAATTTGGGCTCAAGAAGGAGCTCCGAGAAAGGGCTTTGGGATTAGGTCCGTGCATACTAGGTGACCATTTATTTTCCTTTACAATTATTACAGTGTTTTAATTCTGGAAGCTTCAGACGCTGAAATTGGGGGCAGTGAAACACAGAATACAAATACAATCTGCTTGTGCCATAAGGTGATGGAAGAAATAAAAGGTTCAGTCATCAGTCTTTTCTACAAGGGTTATTTTTGCAACAAAAAATTAGAATAACATTAATGCATTAGAAATTAAAACGAAGGAAACAAGATCCCCCTGCCATCTGCTGAGCGGATGTCGGCGTAGGGGGAGGCAGGCACCACGATGGAAACTGTTCCCACTCCTCCCGGTGCGGGACGTCCCGTAGCATCGCGCCAGCTCGTGCCGGTCACCAGGTAAGGTGGGTTCCCATGGGGAGCTGAGCCACCTTGCCCCCCCCGTGCTGCCGGCTGAGCCTCGGGCCTCCGGGGGGCTTGCGGTGTTGGTGTTGGGTCTCGTCCCATTCCATCGGTCCGTGCCCTTCCCCACCCAGCTGCCCGCAGGATGAGAGGGCAGGTACCTGTGGTCAGCGCCCCTCGCTCCGGCTCCTCGAGGACACTGCACGGCTTTCCCAGAAATGTCTATTAAGTCCCAGGTGTAATTCATTCATGTATATGATATCCCCTACCAAGGTACCTCTGAGTCTAACGTATTTACCGTAACTCCTTACTTCCACTCTGCTTTGTTTAAATTTATGCATCTCAACATTTCTTTATCTTATCAGTGTTTCCATTACTCTTTACAAATGGTAATAAGTACTAACTGGTTCAATATTTTTCTTTCTCTTTGGGGTCAGTTTTTTCCTGTCTTTGAAAGATATTTTAAGCAAAAGTTCCTAAAATCTCAGAAATTTTTCTCTTTTGGTGTTTCTGACTCTGTTGCCTCAACCTAAAAAGATTCTTTCTCCAGGCCAGCTAAAATGAGTCTCTGAAATCCTCTGTGACTTACTTATTCTTGCCCTTTATTAGCAAGCCGTGAGAGAAATCCTACTTCTCAATCTCTCAAGCAAAGCAAAAATAAAAATGTTTGAGGCTTTCGATAGGGTAAAATGGCAGTAGGGCACCCCTGCTTGCAAGGACCAGGTTAATGTGCTTCCATGGCACATTTAAAATGTGTTTTCTGCAAGTGGTACGTGTTTATTAATGTCTGTGCTTTCCTGCATGAGTAGCTATTGATTATTGTCCTAGTGCTGGCCATGGGGACCTGGAGCATCCCGAGAAAGATCCCTGGGGGCTCCGGCTTCCCCGCTGCTGGGGCTCCACGCGCAGCAGCAGACGTGAATTGTGTTTGTGGAGCAGGCTGCGCCCCGGTGGGTAACACAGGTCCAGACACAAAAAGACACGGGCTCGTTTTAGGAAGTGGGCAGAGATTTGAAAGGGTTTTCTTGTTTGTGTGGTTGGTTTTTTTTTTTTTTTCCTTTTAGTTTGCGTTGTTAATGCTTGAATGATTATAGGCTTTTGAAAGTAATAGTTTTGGAAATAATACACATAATAATACACATAATTTCCTTAAAGATGATACGATGAATGCTAAAGTGCCCACTTGGCTCATGCTGGGTTTGCAGATCTGCTTCGGGAATGTCTTTTCATTTTGTTGACTGGCTGCGTGACAGCACTCCAATGACCAAAGGAAACGGAAAATAATTTGGACAAAAATCCTCCGCGTAATCACATATGCTAGATCGTTAGTGAAGTGAAGCAGGAGCGTATAGATCCATGATCTTGATCTCCTGGTAAGGGTAGCTAAACACAAACCCTTTGTCTCATAATTGTAGGATGGTGAGGAACTGGGGGTTTGCAGGTAAAGCTGTCCCTCTGTGCCGTTTGGGGTAATGTGTCCTGAAAGTGGCTCGGTCTTTGTAGCAGTTACATGGCATAGTCCATCTGGAAATCAATTCACTTATTCGTGTGTACTTGTGTGGTTGCTGTAATGCAACCAGTGTACTCCAGTTTGCCTCGGGCTGCTACTCCCCGTCTGAGTCAGGAGATGGATCTAAGGCAGAAATTCTTTACAACGAGGGTGGTGAAACCCTGGCAGGGGTTGCCCCGAGAGGGGGTGGAGGCCCCATCCCTGGGAACATTCCAGGCCAGGTTGGCCGGGGCTGTGAGCAACCTGATGTGGTTCAAGGTGTCCCTGCTCCTGCAGGGGGGTTGGGCTGGGGGACCTCTGGGGGTCCCTTCCCACCCAAAACATTCTAGGATTCTATGATTCTATGAAGGATGTGGATGTGGGAAACTCCCACTTACGGTGGATGGAATAAGGTGGAGAGCTTCTGGTTTAGGCTGTCACCGTCCCTCGGACCGCGCTCAAACCACTATTCAAACTAGGGGCAGGAAAGGAAAAGGTCTGGCAGAGAAAGCACAGGCTCGGTGCCTGCGGCTTCAGCCGTCGCCCGTCCCCTCCAGGAGCATTCAGCTGGTTCCTGCGCAGCCCCGTCGGCGCCGCTGCCTGCCTCTACTGACGCCGGTGCTGCCGCCGAGTTACGGCTGCCTTGCTGCAAAGGCGTGCGGCGCGTTTTGGGGCATCCCTCTCCAGCACAGCCTCGCCCTGCTGCCCTCGGGGAGGAAGGCTTGCCAGGGACGCCGAGCGCTGCGCCTGCTGGGAGATGGAGCAAATTAATTGACGTTTTCTCTGCTGGAAAACTTCCGTTTTCTGTTGGGTGATGGGGGAGCAGGGGCTGTTGGCCCAAGCCCGGTGCTGTGCGTCCGCTCCCGCTGCTGGCTGAGCCGCCCCTGGGCTGATGTTCTGCAGCAGCAGCTGCTTTTGCAGAGTCAAAAGCCCTTATTCTCTCTGTACAATTCATGCCTGTGCACAGGCAGGTGGGCCAAGAGCTCCCATCTACACCTAGCATCAAGCTGCAGTCAGCCAAAGCCTTTTCCACCTGTAGTCTTCCCTCGTTCCTAACTGAGGTAGGGTACAATTAATAATGTGACGGATCATGCAAGGTATTTCATAAAGAAGGGCCAGAGAAACTAAAGTTTTCTACTACTCCAATATATAAAAATGCAGGGGAAAAGGAGAAGAAAAACCCAGTTCCCCCCTCTCATACGGCTGTCAGCTCTGCTGGTGGTTCAGCAATCGCTCGTTGTGCATGGGCCTGATGTATCTCACCTTCCAAAAAGTAATTGTGTTAGAGCTTGTAAGAATGAAGTAGGAAGCAAGTGAGCAGCCTCAGCCTGATTATTGCTAGTGAAAAGAGAATGGTGTCATTGCTTGTGAATAACGATCAAGCCTAATTAGAGTCAGTGCTTTGCTGTTACACTGCGAGTAGCCACCTGTGGGGCCTTGGCTTCCACATATTCTCCACGAATAGGCTGGTACCAGCATCTTTGCTTCTCTGCACCAAGCAGAGCGGATGAGGCTCTTGGCTTCCCTCCAGCACGGAATGGATGCGGGCACCTGCGAGGCAGTCAGCTCCCGCAGGTATTTCTGAAGGGAAACTAAACTTTTATTTCTTTCTAATGTCTTTCCTGGGGTACTTGTAGTGGTTTACCTACTCAAAGTAGCCTTCAGTCATGCTTGTCACGAGGAAATACGTTTAATGTTTGTTTTCAAGTTCCGTCTGTGTTTCTCAGTTTAATTACTGCTCCACATAGTGTAAATTTCCAAAGAAAAATATTTTAGGAACTAATGGAAGGAGTTGCTAGTGACATCTGGAAGTTACTGGCATCCCTTCTGCTCTTCCACGTCGGTGTGCTGAGGCTGCCACGTAGGCTTTGCTGCTGAGGGCGTTTGCGTGGAAGGAGCCTGTTTGTTCTCTGGGTGCATCCCGTGGTCTGTGATGTTTCTGGTTCTGCCGCGGTTACAGCCTGCTCCTATGTGAAGGAGTCAAGGACAAGAGGAAAATGGTTGTGGTGGTGTGGACAGAAAGGTGCTGAAGATAGCGTTGGGTGGTAGTGGCAGGAGTAAGGCACAGCTGAGGCATGGGGTTAAAGGGAAACCAAATCTGAGGGGTGGCTGCTTCTGAGCAGGAGGCTTGAGGGGCTGCTGGCCCCTTCCCAGGCCGGGGAGTGGTGGGCGCTCGTGAACGTTGGCGGTGGCTGGAAACAGCTTCTGAGACTTTCCATGGCATAAGTCAGAAAGTAAGTAGTGAAATAGCCTCTTTGCAGAGTTTGGTGGGAGTTTTGTTTTGGTTCTTGGTTTGTTGAGTGTCCTAATGGATCTATCAGACAAAAGCTAGGAAGAGATGGAGCCGGGTTAGCTGGAGCGCGTCTCTGCACCTGGCTGGTGGCGAGGGTTTTCTGCCTCGCGAGGTGGCAGCCGGCTCCAGGGGCTGCGGACCACTCCGCTGCGCCCCAGGGGTGCGTGAACCAGAGCGCTTCAGGGACCAGCTCGGTCTTACGGTAATTTCCAGTAACGCAATACTATTTCGGATATTATGTTCCTCAGAGTCTGTTAAAGTCTGCATTAAGCTCTTCGCTTACAGGGCCAAGTACAAAGTTTAATACAATACTGCAGCAACTTTAATTTGTGGAGTTAAATTGGTGTGCTTTATTTTAAAAAAAAATTCTAAATCACACCTGAACTCTTTCTTTAATGTCTCCTTAGAATTTAAATTATGTTTTTAGCTTTGGCAATTATTTAAAATGCTGATGCATCAATCCCCAAAGAGAGAATACTTGTCTCGAGTATTGCCACTTGAAATTTTGGGAAGCCACACAGATGTTCATCTCCTCATTATGGAAATAATGTATTTGGTTAATGTGTTGGTATGAAGAGAGGGGAATACAAATTATCTTGCAACTTGAGAGCCATTTAAAAGTTTCCTTAGTGTGTCTTATTCATCTGTACCAAGGCATCCTCTGATGAGAGAGGTCCCCTCAATCTGCCAGGTTTGGAGGTGCCTCTGCCCGTTGCTGGCCCTGCTGCCCCGTTCCCAGCAGCTCCGCCCTGGCTGGTGCTCGGTGCTGGGGCTGTGGGACGCGTGGGATTGGGTCTCGCCGCAGCAGCCAGGGGAGATACTGCTCAATATTTGTTGTCTTGGAAGATTTGGGTGCTGGGGATGAGGCTCAGGTCTCTCCACGTGCCGTCATTGCAGCCCCCATGCTTCTGGCGTGCAACGTCGGAAACACAGAAATCCAAGGAAAGGCTCTGAGCCAGGAGCCAGCAAAGGGCACTTGCCTGGTGGTCCTTGGGGCCAGCCAGGATCCCAAAGGGGGTGCTGAACTGGGGCTGGGGTAGCCCTGGAAGTGGAGAGGAATAAAAAATAGAGGTGATGAAGAACAAGCGCCTAGAGGATATTCTGCTCCTGAAATACTGCATTCAAATTGCAAAGCTTTTTTGCTTTCCCTGAAAGATGCAGGGCATTCCAGTGGCGAGTACGTGGGGCGATGCGGGCGTCCCTGTGCAGGGCTCCGTGGCCTCGAGGCCAACCCAAGTGACCATACCATGTGCCCCAGCCGCAGAAGTCATCCCCGTTATCGTTACCTTTGCTTTTTTGCATAGACGTCCGAGCACGGGTTGGGGACGGTACCTTGTGGGTTGATGTGATTCACGCACACGGTTGGAATGGAAGCTGAAACTTTGTGTTAGCAGCCTCAGAGGAGAAAACTCTGGAGAGGGAGGGAGAGAACAGTAATGATATCGCTCTGTCTTGCATCCTGGCATTGCTGGATGGCGTTATTAAGGCCGCCTTGTAATCAAGAAGTCAGTTGTCAAAAATCAAGGAAGTAATTTATTTTTTTTTTTAAAGACTAAGAGAAAAAGGAAGGGAAGAATGGAGTGGAGTTTTGGGGTAATGTTTTCTTAGGGATGTTACCTCGAGGGGAATTTGAAAGCAAGGTTGGTAGCACATATGGCAGTTTAAAGTGAGGCATGGCTTTGCTGCACGCAGCCAACTACGCCAGCTCCCCCGGCGCGGTGCGTGGGTGGCCCCTGGAGCGCCGCTTATAGAATCATAGAATCACCTCGGTTGGAAAAGCCCTTTAAGATCATCAAGTCCAACCACTAACCTAACCCTGCCATCCCACCACTAAACCCTGTCCCTCAGCACCTCATCTACCCTTCTTTTAAACACCTCCAGGGATGGAGACTCGACCACCTCCCTGGGCAGCCCCTTCCAGAGCCTGACAACCCTTTTGGGGAACGATTTTTTCCTGATGTCCAATCTAAACCTGCCCCGGCGCAACTTCAGACCATTCTCCCTCGTCCCATCGCCCGTTACCAGAGAGAAGAGGCCGACCCCCACCTTGCTTGCAGCATCGGCGCCGCCTGCCCGCCCCTTGGGCTCGCGGGGCTCTGCCGTGCTGCCTAAGGTATGCTCCGGGATGCTCCGCAGAGAAGGGGCAGCATCTTCCACAGCGTTTTGAAGGAGCGTTGTTGCCTGCATCCAGCCCTGTTACCATGTCAACGGGGGAAAAAAAAAAAAAACCAAAACGCGGCAACTCTCGATGTCTGGTTTTGGTGGGGCTGGATAAGTGTGTACGAGCGTGGGTCTGTCAGCATGCATGTAAATTTTAGGATACACAAATATATTTACACATGCTTTAATTATTCCTGTTGACATGGCAACACTTCGGCGAGGCACACGCAAATATATACAGAGAAAGGAAGAAAATTAACTCTGTATATTGAAGGCGTTCATATATGAATGCAGGCTAAGGAAACAATGTTTGAATCCCGGTGAATTCCGCAGTCCGGGCTGTGGCCGCCCCTCTGCGTGGCGGGGGACGGAGCAGCCCCTCTGCCCCCTCCCGTGCCGCAGAAGCCAGGTACGTCTCGGCCGCCGTGGGTACGCGTCTTGCCTTGTGCTCCCGCTCCCACCGCAGGCAGGAGGAGGACGGGCTTTGATTTCCTTTCATGTTTTGTTTGCCGGGAAGCATGGATTTGGTTTTTGCAAGCTGATTTTAAGTGCGTGTGCCAGAAGGGCGCAGCCCCGGGAGGCGGGCATTGACCGCCGCCGGGGTTATTTATGACTTTACGGTTCAGGATTTAGGTCGTGCATCGCAGGATGATGGAAAATTGCCTTTTGTGTAGCATCTTGGCTCGCCTGCTGACTTGGGGCATGTGTGCCGTGGTGGGGGGCGATCGCCTGGGCGGTCAGGGTGCTTGGGGGTGCTCAACCTGCGCCCGCCTCTGCGGGGGCGCTGGGCAGTGGGCGCTGCCTCTGCCCCTTGGACCGCTCTGACCTTCCCTTGCGCTTGTTTCGGCACGTTCATTAAGTGTGCTGATTGATTTTTATTTCGTATTACTGATTTTTATTTCGTATTATTGATTTTTATTTCGTATTATTGATTTTTATTTCGTATTATTGATTTTTATTTCGTATTATTGATTTTTATTTCGTATTATTGATTTTTATTTCGTATTACTGTTAATTATAACCTGTTGAACACACTGCAGGGTTACCCCGGTTGCTGCATGACAGTGTAGAGGGATTTCTGTATTTTCATCCTCATTCTAAATTATGCAAGCAGGCGACTTGGGTTTAAATGCTTTTAAGGATCCGCAATGTGCGTTTTGGCTGCTGCTGCTATCAAAGGGAAGAAAACCACTCTCATGTTCTGCATTTAGACCTTCTGTATCTCTGATTTCACTGCTCTGCATTACTGAAAAGAAGCAGGCCACCTGTGGAGCAGCTTCTCCCTTTTACCCAGAGAGGGTGGGAAGGAAGAACTCGGCAAAGCGGCGGGAAGAAGGCATCAATGCGTAGAAAGGGATTTAGTGAAATAGTTAATTGCAGATGAAAAACTGAAAACACAGCTCAGGATTTGGGGGTAAGTGTTATTAACGGGAAAGCGTGACCTGCGCCGTGGGCCTGACTTGCCCCCGCTTTGCTCCTGCCCCTGGCTGGTGCTCCCCAACTCCGGTCTCGCTGCTGCCAGGCCAGATCCAAGCCGAAGCTGAGCTGAGCGGGAGCCGACAGATAATTTCAAGACGACTGGGTATGTGAGGGAGAAGGAAAGCAAAAGCTGTTAGCTATGCTGCCTTGGGATAGGTATTAAAAAAAAAAAAAAAAAGCTTTTCACTCCTCTTCAGGTATGAGTAAAAAAAAAAAGAAAAGCGTACTTCATGGATGAGGTCCTGGCAAGACAAATAGCCCATTTCCAATAGCTGGGCAGCAGGAAAAGATGAATTACTGGGAGAGACATTCTGCTTCTGGATGTATTTTTAGCTCAGTTCTCTTTGGCCAGATTCGGGAGATAATCTTTACAGCAGATACAGATCTTGGCTCACAAGAGTAGGCTTACGTGAGCAGCGTTTCTCCCTCGGCTGGGCCTCTGCATATTGCAATTCATAAAAAATTATTCATTCCAGCAGCAGGAGTCGTTTGAATAAGAAGTGGAGTACTTGGTTGAAGGGAGAGCACCATGTGCATTAAGCAACCTGGGTGACTTATTCCAGTGTCAACCCAGCAAGTCCCTCTGTGGCTGAAAACACAAAGCCCTTACGCATTATGAAGCCTGCAGTTTTTCGGGGAAGAGGAGCACGAGCCGCCTTCATCATCTGCCCCATAACAACTCCCTCGATGCTCTGAGGCATGGATTTGGTCTTTTTGTTGTTCATAAAGAAAATGGTGCGTCCCTCTGGGATAGAACATCAGCCTCCTCGGGGAAGAGGATGATCCCGATGCCATCCAGAAGACCATGGCAGCAAGAGAAACTGGGGACGGGGACGAGCTCCTCGTCACGTTGTGTCGGGTGCCGGCTGCAACAGGAAAATCTCTTCCTCAGCTGAGGCCTCTAGCTGGTATGGCAATAAAAATAACAAATAGGAGAAATAAATTTTAGGGGTTTCTACTGTCTATATTGATATAAATGGGAGCTCTGTGAAAATAAGAAGTGCCCGAGGGCAATAAAATGTAGAATAATGAATAATAATATACTTCTGTATTAACCTTTCTCTTACAGCACTGGCTAGACACCACCTAGGTCATGATCTCGTTGCTCTGACAGCTGTATAATTTTATAAAAGTGATAACGAGGACACTTAGCCAATATATATCTATTTCCATAATAGAAGCTTTATAGCCTAAAATCCCAGATTTGCTCTAAGTACAGCAGGCTGAATTTCCTTTGTACATGCTTTATGACATGAATATAAGTCAAATGTGACACGAACTAAAATGCCCTTTTTCACTGTTATAATCGGCAACTGTTGAAAAAGAAAACAACTGCAAAGCATTTTTATGGCGTGAAGAAAGTTAATAAAATCACTTAATGTTATGGCCTTTTTACTGAGTGAGAAGGTCAAGAAAATATCTGGAGACTATCTTAATGGCCCCGTAATGCTGCGTAGTGCGCGGCTTGGGCAACATAACGAAATCTGAAAAAAGATTAGCTGCCTGGAAACTGATCTTAGCCTTCCCCACCTAATGCTTTTATCCCAGATTTAATGTTGGTAAATTAAACTATTTTGGCTTGAATGCTAGGAAAATCAGAGAATTATTTGAGTAGTTGCTTTCAACTCCCTTGGCATCAGCAATCCTAGTAAGTGACGGTTTACTGGCTGGGTAAATAAAATTTGTGTAACTAGGAATCATTAGTGCGGACATACTTTGGGCAAAATAGGGAAGAATAAAAGTATCCTAAACTGGTGAAATCACGACTGGTATGGAGTTGGGTTAATATGTTGTATTTGCTCACGAGCCACACGGGCGGGGAATGAAAACACTTCAGGCACATGAGGAATGCAGTAGGTCAACGACTTTGTGTTTTAATTAGGCTTAATTATTTTCCTTATTAAGTAACCCCAGAGCCCTCAAAGTCGCTGCTGACACGTGAAATAGATGCTTCCCAGTGTGCACCAGTGGTCGGGTAAGCAAGAAGCGACAGAAATCTCTCTTAAAAAACACCTGGTTTGTTCGCGCCAGCAGCATGTTGCCATCGTGGATCTTGATGAGCCACGTGTCCACAGTTCACCCCTGAGATTCTGGAAGCTTTGCCAGGCTGCTGATGGTTTCACTGGTGCCAGTTTAGCGCTGGATCCCCTATTTTCATCTCTTTCTTTTCCCAGGGGATTGCTCTTTTTTCGGGTACCTCCCTGCCCCTCCTGCGCAGCCGTCTCCCTCGCCTGCAGCCCGTCCTTTCCCCGTCGCTGGGGGCCTGACGCCTTCCCCAGGACTAATGCCTCCCCTGCCAACCTGCCTTTGCCCTCCGTAGTGCAGCTGACCATGGCAAACGGCGTCGTTAGTCTCAGAGCCTGGTTTATCCTCCAAAGCACGTATCGTTCCCTCGGCCATCTCTGCCGGGGAAGCTGAGCGTTATGCTTTCAGGCAGAAAATGGGTAACATCAAATGGAAGGAGAGATGCAAGACTAATGTTAGAAATAAATCACTTGGGGGGGTTTTTTGGGTGTAAAAAGCAAGGAGAAGCCAGCAAGCCTCATTTTCTGGTTGAGAATCGAGCCTCTCTCCTGAGCATTCCCAGCACTGTGGCGTCCATCGTCTTTAGCGATGCCCCGGTCCGGGCGGAGGTTGGGGGGGGGGGGGGGCTCTGATTGCAGAGGGGGGCTGGCGGGCTGCGAGCCATCCCAGGGCAGGGCTGGATGCTGCACCGGCCCTCTCATCCAGATGACTGACCGTAAACGGGGCCGGATAAAATGCCCGGATAAAATTTGACATGCGGAGCCTGACTCCAGCCAGCTGGGGACGAGACGCTCCCATCTTCCCCCAGTAACTTCTGATTTCAATCACTTAAGCGCTGCTGGTGACTCCTGTCCTGATCAAGGGGGTGCTTAGGCTGGCACCGTGAGTATCCCACTGAGCAAAGCAGGGAAACAACCAAAACCACTTGGGTTTTGGTGGCATCGCAGCCAGGCGGTGCTCATCCCCCCCCATCTGGACTTCACCAGCCTTCCGCAGAGCTTGGGGTTGGGTTCCTTTCCCCTGCACCCCCCTCCTTATTTTTTCTTCTTTTTAAGTCTGTTTCATCGCTCTGTAGTTAATTTATATATTAATCCTGGGGTGGAAAATAAATGAAGCCATTTGGTAGTATCATCTCTCTGTGTAAGAATAATGATTTAATCAAATCACAGTGATTTAAAGTAATAAGAGATTTATTTTAATTTGTAAAATCTCATAAAATATCTATATCTCTTCAAGGTATTTGCTGAAAAAAGTAATTTTCTTAAGTATGATATATGGGGAACACTGGGAAATCACTAAATCTTGTCACACAAGTGCGGTATTTGGCCATGTACAAGGGTAAGAAGTGATTATTCCTACTTTTACATTTAAGCATCCAGCTTTTTTGGTTGGGTCCTCATTCCCTGAGCCTCTGAACCCAAAACTCTGATGTTTAGCGCTATGCATGTCAGTTGTTTTAACGTCTTCAGTTCAGAAAGATTAAACTTAAGCACAGGCTTAGGTCTGTCATTATTCTACAGAACATGTTTGCCTGTATTTCAACTTTAATGTTTTTGAATCATATTAATTCAAAAAAAGTATCTAAAACTAGAGATGTGTTTTAGATGTCCTGATGGCTGTTGTTAAGCTCACGGGACGCAAATCCTCACGCGTTATCTCACGGTATTTGCAGGGCACTCATCTTTGCACAGATCCATCATAGCCTTAGGGTTAGTGTTCAAAATACAACACCACTGGAGATATTTAACTACTTTACTGTAGAAACTGTTCTTTAATCGGAATTTAAATCGTGACACCCATTGTGGGACTTCCCAACGTCCCCTGACGAGGTTGGTGGCGTGGTAGCAGTGTTGTCACACTGGCAAGTGATCGGCTTTTGCTGAGATTTGAATATTTGGGCTTTGCTTTACTTCTTAGCCATGCAGCTAATGTCAAGTTGAAAAAGAGTAAGGTCTTTAAACTGACCCTATTTTCTCTTAATGGAAAAATAAGTTTTCCTCTAGGTTTCTTTTTTTTTTTTTTTTAAGTACATCTAGCACAATTACCTTGTGAAAATAGTGGGGGGGGAAGAAGCGGTGGCGATTTGTTGGATTAAATCTCAGAGCGGCAAGCGTGGTGTGTATTTCAGACAAGCATCATCATGTCTCTGACGGTGTTCTCAGGAATGATATAGGGGAAAAAACAAAAAAAACCCTATTTTAGGAGCAATGGGATTCCACTGAGCGTTCTCCACTAATCCTTGAACTGGATGAAAACCCCATCTCCTGTGAACAGGCACGGTTCCATTAACTCGGTGGAGGTGCAGAGGCTTACACCGGGCGGTATGAAACACCCTAGGTTTCCTCCTCTGGTTATCGCACCCCAGCTGTGTGCCTGTGCCAGCACCTCGGGTAAAATTGTAAATATTTATCAACTAAAGAATGGGGCCTGTGAGCACACTCCTGGCCTTGCTCCTATGGAGCAATGGAGGACCCCTTCCACTTACTTGGCCCTGGCTATGGGGGGACTTTTTTTTGTCTTAAGAATGTAGGGAATTCCCAAAGGTGATGCCTCCCAGAGGAGGTAGACCTGGAGGTCTTCTCCAGGGTTTTGGTTCTGTGGGAGCAGTCGTGCTGTGATCCGCAGTGCAGCCAGAAACAGCGGTGGGAGCACGTTCCTTCCACCCAGGAAGGGATGAATAGAAATTTGGCCTGCTACTTAACTCCATCCCTCTGCCAGTCACTTGCCTGCTCCTCTTGATCAATAGAAAATAATGATAAAAAATGTGCACTCTTTATTAGGGATCTATATTCCTTCTTGAGAATGCAGAGGGATCATTAAAAAAATCAATGGGAATGTTATTATTTGTTATTAAATCTGTAAAGGTTTAGAGTCATTCTTATGGAATTCTATTACAGTTTTATCAAGACTTATTGATTTTATCTTATTAAGTTATAGAGCACTTCTCCCAGGGGTCAGTTAGCTTGGCACGTCGGTAAGGTGCACTGTTTCTCTTTCTGAGCCATATATATATATTGCAGATCTTACGACTGAATATCCCCTTTGAAATGCTCTTTTAATTAGGAGGAAAAGTAATGCATGTGGGTTTACAGGGAAACAGGTTTAGCTTCCATTTAGCTTGGTGTTTTCCAAATTTTCACCTGACGCGTGAATATGAATATTTTCCTTGGGAGATTTCAGCTCAGAAGTTTAGAAATGGTGCTGTCCTGTTCTAGACACTGTGCCCAGAAACGTTCTTAAGTCACTAATTTGTCATTAATTAAGCACAACAGCTGGGGCGGGAGTGTTATCAAATGATTTCCCTAAAAAATGGAAAATTTAATAAATTATTATTATTAAATGATTTTTTAATGAAATGAAATTTATGGAATTATTTCCCTAAAAAAGGGGAAGCCCAGGTTATGCCTTGGCATAAATGCAGCTGGAGGGGGTCGGGGGTCTCTGCCATTTCTCTTTTCCTGCAGCTTTGTGCAGTTTTATTCTGGAAAGTTTTCATTTTGAGCTGCAAAAAACACATTAACGGCTGGACGAGCTGTACTGGGTATATGGATTTGACTGAAATACTCAGCAGTGCTTACATACAGCACTGAGGTGTTCTCCCGTCCCACCTCGCTGGTTTGCTTGCAGGTTTCCATGATTTGACTGCAGTCCTTTGGGTGCTGGCTTCCAGCTCGCCGGCACGGCGTTACGTTGGCACGGCTTCTTGCTTAGGGGTTGCCATCACTCTGAAGCCTCCTGACGTATTTGTTGCAGGAGAGACCCACATGTATTTTCTAGTGAGGCTCTAGGTAAAAATTTAATTTGCTTTCAGGCTCTTTCTGGAAGACCCCAATACTTATTTTTCTGATTTTTGGAGACGACGTCTGTTGTGTCTTACAAGCAGTGGGCTTTGGATGCGAGTCACGAACAGTAGACTCAGAATTAGGAAAATAGGTATTATAGTTGGGTCAACAGGACCCAAAGCTAATATAAGGAGACAGATTGACCCCACTCCTAATCTTCTTTCTTATTTGAAAAACATCTGGTTACATGCTGTCTATTTTTATCCCGTAGTGGATGGATTGCTATGCTAATTTAACGATGCCATATGGTTTTCCTCTGACTCAATTTTGTCGTGTGGAGTGCCAGATTGAGTCAATTTACCCACCTATTTCAGTGAGAGAAATTGTTGGCTGTGGTGCAAGGAACTTTTTTCTCTCTTTCAATGGAATATGTATTTACTGTCATTTCTAACTGCAAAATCAAAAGGAACCATGTGATCATGCAATAGAGAGATGGGTTGGCATCTGTAAGAGCTTGCTGCTTCTGTGCTTCATGCTTGGAGGTCTTTTCCAACCTAGACAATGCTGTGATTGAATGGATTCGCACTTTCTGGATGCCAGATAATTTCCTTTGGAGCCTCTCAGTGCGCAGCAGCATTTTTCAAGTCCTCTTTCTGATTGATCTCCTTTATCCGGGTTTCAGATTTGCATAGTTCAAAGAACTCAACAACCTTCCTAGTAAGAGGAAAAACTGTTTTGTAACCTGAACTTGAACGGGGATGGCAGTTCTGAAAGGTTACATGAAAAATACCGACTCTAGGCTGTCTCTGTAAGCAAAAGCTCCATTACAGGCTAAAGACGGGCAACTAGAAAGGCTTAGGAAAACTGCTCGGCACTAGTAACGGTGGTGAGCGTCCTGCGATTTGAATATGTCACCTGTAAGACTGATATAACTCTGCAGAGCATGGGCACAGCCCCTTCCTTTGCAGGCATCATCGGATTTGGGAAAGCCTGTAAAACTGAGCAGGCATTTCAGCTGCCAGGAGTCTGTAACCTGGCTGGAGGGGGGAACGACGACTGCCTGGTTTTCTGGCGCCTCTGGTGCGGAGGTGATAAACCTTTGCTGTGTTCCATGCCAAGAATACTTGGCTGTGTCACTCTGTGTAGTCTTCCTTCTGAACAGATGAGGGAATACAGCCTTGGTCGGCTGCAAAAAGACAAAAAAGACAAGAATAAAAGACAAAAGGCGTCGCGCACGAGCGCGTAGACATGCAGGAATATATTTGTCCTCATGCAAATCTTTTGTTTGCCAAGCAAACCCAAAAGTGTGCTGGGATAGTAACAAGACACAAACGCTGTTGTGGGAGGGTGGTGATCTCTGCTCGTCCCTGCTCCCGAGGACCCCCCCGCTGTCTGTCAGGAGCAGCTTTCCGCCGGCCGGGCCGGGTGCTGGCTCGAGTCTGTTCCACGCCGAGCTCTCGTGGGAGCTTTGGCCACGGCAGCAGCGCAGGTCAGGCTCCTGCCCTCGCACTTGGGATCTCTGTCTATTGATCTGCAGTTACTCATGTGTGCAAAGGTTTCCGTAGGCTCTAAGGAGTTCTCTCCGCTTTGAAAGAGAATAACGGCGAGAAGAGCGCTTCGGTACAGCAAAGCGTGCGCGGGGCAGTCGGCAGCGGGGCGATCCTTTTGGTCGGAAGTCACCATTGCTTGTTGGGAATGTATGTATTTGTTTCAGAGGTTCTGTATCGTATTCTGAGAAAAATCCATTACAACGAGTGTGATCTTTGAAGGGCTCTTGTCCGAGCTGCTGAAGGATATTTGGCTCAGTTCCGAACTATGGAATTTGAAAACTTGATAGAAAAAATCCCTGCACTGTGGCAGGTCTAATTTGTGATCAGAATTTGAGAAATTATATCGTTTGTTATCAGAATTTGATAAATTGTATAATATGGTTGTACGGTTTTCATTCTTTTTCTTTGCCCTCCTGGTTTGTAAGCCCTTAGATATACCTTTTCTTTAATTGCTATACGTACACACATATGTATCTATATATACACACATGTATATACATACATGTATACAGGGATATACATTTCCACAAAAAACTGAAGCAAGCCAAAGCAAGATATGTTTCTCTTCTGGCGAGTTGGTGAGGTGCCACAGAGATCCGATGGGGTTCAGAGCCCTGTGAAAACCCTGCCCTCGCCACTGCTGCACACCTACTCAGTAGCTCTTACGCGGTTTCCTCCGTGGATGCAGGGGACTGGGTGTTCTGAGGAAAAGAAGTCTCGGGGGCTTCACGTGTCTTTACTAAACTTCAACTTAGCTGTTAAAAAACGATCCTTTCCCTCCGTTATTTAACGTCACTTTTACTCTGGCAGCACTACAAGCTGCGTGGGGCCACGTGGCTTCAGTAACGAACTGAATCTCCCAGGACTGAGGAAGGAAACCTCCCCCCCACTTCAGGGTGCCCAAGCCCAGGGTCTGCCCCATCGCAGTGCATCAGTCGCCCCTTAGAAGTTGTGCTCTCGAAGCTAATCTGTACCTTTGAGAGAGGAAATTAAGGGAGAAACGTGTGCTACGAAAAGAGTCGGGTCCACTGATAGAGTCATAGAATCACAGAATCACCTCGGTTGGAAAAGCCCTTTAAGATCATCGAGTCCAACCGTTAACCTAGCACTGCCATCCCACCACTAAACCCTGGCCCTATAATGGCCGGTTTAGTCCCAAACTGCCTTTGCTGGAGGTCTGGAGAGGTTAATTACAAAATTAGTTGTATGGAGCTCAGCCTAACATCAGCTGCACCTTATCATTTATTTTCATTCCTTATCAGCACATATCTAATCCATGCTTTTTGCTTATAGCTCTCTTTTTTTTATATATTAATCTCTTTTTTACATATATCTTACCTCGCTTTAAGCCTCGCACTTAGTAGCAGAGTAACTTACTTGCCAGATGCAGCTGATCAGATAAAACGTGCGATGGATTTCCTTCCTTTCCACGGTCGTCTCATGTGGATAGAGGTGTGAACGTGTGCTGGGTATTGAAGAAGACACAAAGAGAGGGGTTTTCAGGCTGCAGTACTTCCCGTGAGCTCCACTTCAGCTTTCTACTTGTTTCCCTCTCCAGGGTTCGATGCCTATTTTACTTCCCGCACCCTGGAGAACAACAGACGGAACGTGTGGTTTGCCGAGTACTGGGAGGAGAACTTCAACTGCAAGTTAACCATCAGCGGGTCAAAGAAGGAAGACACGGACCGCAAATGCACAGGTAACTTCCTTCCCCTCACCCTGCTCGTGCTGCCGGACGCGGGCCGCAGCGGAATGACTGCACAGCTGATGTAAGGAAGCTTGGCTGGAGACAGATTGAAAAAATAAATTGAATTTTTGTAGGTTGTAGAGAAAATGGAACAGCAGCATCAGCCTTGCAAGGACAAGCGAAGTAGATGGAAGGAGTCAAAAAATACATTCTTCTATTTATTCCTTTTTCTGGCTGTCCAGCCAGCAGGAAAATCAATATTTTCCATGGGAGCCAGAAGTACTACTGCTTGTGTGCAGGGTTGCTTGGGGGTCTTCTGTTGGTTTGGTTTAGGTGCAGAATATTTCCACAACTTAAGCCTTGTCACCCACCTGCAAATAACAAATTGGCCACCTACGATGTCAAAGCACCATCTGCCCGTGGTCGTACACTAACCCTGTGGGTTTGAGTTTAACTTTTGGGGGAAATGCACCTGTAGGAAAGTATTAGCACAGGGTGAGATGTTTTCATTTCAGGCAGCACAAAACTGTCGATCAGATTTTTGTTTGCACTAATGTTACTTAAGAAGTTGGGGTTAAATAAACTTTTGCAGCCTCAACTCAGTAGCACAGAAAACACCCTGACCGCATTTGCGACTGAGGCTCCTGACCTTCAGTAGCGTCTTGTTTGACCTCTGCTATTTTCTGGGGGACTGGCAGAGTCACTCCTCTTTTCCTTTTACGAGGTACTGCCCACCATTTAAAATATCATATTTTTCCAGAAATTCCTGTTTCTGATCATATGGCATTTCAAGGAATTATTTTTAGTTGTAGAGATGCCCAGGTAATGGTGGGGGTGATTGGGGTTTTAACTGAGCTACGCGCTTCTCGGCACAGCCACGGTCGTGGTGCGGGGTGGTACAGCTAAATAAACTAAATAAAATAATAAATAAACAGTAAAATAAACTAAAGAGTTTATTTTAAAGGAAATGGTGGGCGAGACGTTGTGTTCTTGGAGTCGTTCAGACCTGGGCCTGACCAAGTGCTACCGGATGATCCATAGGGACAATAGCAGCACTGCCAGTTTAATGATCTTCTGCGGAATTAGATTGAGGCTCTAGAAAAAAAATACCTCTAAAACTCAGAAATGTAGGGAGTCTGCCCTCAAACTGCCAGCTCCCCACTGAGCCTGTGTTTGCGACATGGACGCCTGTGGCGTGGGGCTGGGGCGATTGCTCAGGGCTAAAAACGCAGTGGATAAGCTTCAGCCAGAACGGATCTCCTGGGATGCAGGTGGTACAGCCCTCGATGCCGTCCGACGTCTGCCTTGCCCTGGCTTCCCTTTGCCTTCCCTTTCCTTTTAATTTTTCACAGCAGCAGTTTAAGTGCATCATGTTGAATAATTGCCTTGAATTTTGATCAAAGGAAATGAGTTCATAGGAGGATATGTTTTGCTTTGATTGAAAATTGATGAAACCTTTCCATTTTTCATATCAGCTGCTTTTGGTTTCAGTTCAGGGATGGGAGTAGGAGTGTTGTGCATAGGAACAGTGCGGTTACCGCTGGGAATACACCGCTGTTAAATTCGGCATTTGGAATCTCCCCCGAAGGCTGGAATTTGACTAAAAATTGCTAAAAGATCTCTAAGATAATTTCCAAAAGTGCCTTATCACCCTTATTGCTAGTGCCATTATTTTGTTACCGTTGTTCACGGCCTTCTGAGGGGAGCGTGGACACAGTGTTCTGCCTCCCCTCGGCATCGGTTCAGCAGGAATGTTTGTTTTCAATGGCTAACTTACCCGATCGGACTGGAATACCGTGCTATAGCCCCATGGCGTACCAAATGGCGTGCCCTGACATCTTCCTTCCCTCTTCCACAAACTGAAGTAAATTGAGCATCAGAAAAAGCATTAGCTCTGAATTATATCACTAGTACAAGAGTCTTAATGTCCCACTGATGTGATAAGGTTATGAATGATCATCGTCGTTATTTCAAAATTTGATTGGTAATTTGTAATGCGAGGTACTAGGCTACAGGCCATCGGTTCCTGACAGCAGCAGTGCTGCCGAGCACCGGCCCGAGGCGCGGGAGGTTCGTGCGCCCAAGCAGCGGCTCTGTGGCCGCAGACCACCATCAAGAGGAAAAGCTGCTCCGGGAAGGCACCCTGTGGGCAACTTACCTCTTCGTATCACAACTTTCTGAAGTATTTCTATACGCAGAACTTCTATGTTCATGGTCATTTATATTTCTTTAAGCATGAAAAATTTTCCCTGGATAAGACGTAGAGTGAGAAAATGAAAATACCTTTAGCCCATCCCACCTTATTTCTGGGTAAGGCTACGGTAGGCATTACTCTAATTAATAATGCTATTCCTAGCAATTGACTGACTTTGGCGTGGTTCGGGGCACGACCCAGTGCCGCTAAGCTGTACGGCTGCCAGGGACACCCGCATCGTGGCGCAGGTAATTTCGGCAGGGATGCAGCCCGCTTCGAAGCCGTACCTACGCATACGGCAGGAGGAGCCGAGTCCCTTGCTTTTCCCCGGAGAAGAGAGGGGTCGGTTCCTTGTGCAGGAACGGTGTAACCTCATTCAGGTGCCGCCCGCCGGGCTTGCCCAGGCCCTGGAGTTGCTGCCTCCACCTTTGGGGGATGCAGAGGTTTGCTTCTGAGGACTAGATGACCTCCAGGGGACCCTTCCAACCCAAAACTGGCTGGAGCACCTCTACTATGAGGACAGGCTGAGGGAGTTGGGCTTGTTCAGCCTGGAGAAGAGAAGGCTGCAGAAGACACCTGATTACGGCCTTTCAGTACCTAAAGGGGGCCTATAGGAAAGATGGGGAAAATCTTTTTAGCAGGGCCAGCTGTGTCAGGACAAGGGGTAATGGCTTTAAAATAAACCAGGGTAGGTTTAGACTGGACATAAGGAAGAAATTCTTTCCAGTGAGGGTGGTGAAACCCTGGCAGGGACTGCCCAGAGAGGGGGTGGAGGCCCCATCCCTGGGACCATTCCAGGCCAGGTTGGAGGGGGCTGTGAGCAACCTGATGTGGTTCAAGGTGTCCCTGCTCCTGCAGGGGGCTTGGGCTGGGTGACCTCTGGGGGTCCCTTCCAACCCAAAACATTCCGTGATTCTATGATTCTATTAAAACATTCTATGATTCTATGAAAACATTCTATGACATTTTGTCAAACTGTATGGGGGATCTAATGTAATCGCTGGCGCAGCATGACAGTTGGTTCGTTGTTTTACTTCTTGCTGCTTCCTTTTAAGACTATTAGAGTCACTTCAGATGTAAGAGGCCATGGAAGGTTAATGGAGGAATATTTGGGAAACGAGTAGTTTGCGGTACCATGCATTATGGTAAAAATGTGCTTTTAGAGGAAAGGATGAGCAGAAGCAAGCTGCTGTCTCTGCAGAGGAGAACGGTGCTGTAGTTGGTGGCTGTGATCCTGCGAAGGGAGCCGTGCTGGATGCTCTGCCCACGTCGCTTACGTGCAGATGTGGGCTCTGCCCTTCGACCGGGAGCTCTGCTGAAGATATTTTCCTGGACGAACCCACGCTGGTACAACTATTGCCTGTGGGATCTGGGGAGTGTGAATTAGCAGGTGATAAAACAAGCTTTTTCTGCATAAGTTGTCATGAACCAGGCTGTTCATAAATTTAAAAGTGATTATTGAAATCAAATATCCAGTGCTGAATATGGAATAGTACCGTGCTGTGCCGCGGCCGTGCAGGCAGCCGCAGCGGGCTCGCAGGTTGCTCTGCTGACGGCGACCACCAGCGCGCTCGCCCCGTGGGTGCTCCCGCTTCCCACAGTAAATTCAGGTGGAGACCCGTGGGTATGGAATATTCCCGGTTCCAGCAGAAGCTCACCCGTGGCAGAGAGGGCCGTAGGGCAGAGGGAGACGCGTGGCCTTTGGGCACATGGGGGCATCTGCAATCTGAGGGCGCCCGCGTTTTCAACGCCCTCCTTGGCGCCTAACGCTGCCGGGAAAGGAAACTGCAACGCTTGGCTGTCTTCACTTACTCAACATAACTTTTAATTCAGAAAGCCTTACGCTCAAGGAGACTTAATGAAGTGATATAAGGGTGATGTCACCTTGAATGTCATTTATCAGAATGTAGATTACTTGGAGAGCTTTTCTAATTATCTACAAGTGTAATCAGTCTGAAGGCACAGCCCAGGTGATGGCTCAGGCAGTGACTTGCTCCAAAGAAAATGCTGGGAGAAAGCTCCCGGCAAGGTGCAGTGACAGAAATTCAGCAAAAAGGTTCGTAAAGGAGGGCCGGTTGTGTTCACAGTTTAAATTGGAGCAAGAAAAAATGCCTCCAAGGGACCCTGATGCCCCTTCCCGGGCAGCGCGTGGGCAGGACCAGGCAGGAGCGATCCCAGGACTCGGCATCCTCTCGGTGCGCTGGGGAGCACCTCGTGAGGCCCTGTGCTGAGCAAATTCACGCTGCGCAGGGGGTGAATCCTAAACCCACCCGTCCCGGGGCACCTCTGAGCCTCCCTCGGGTCCCTGTGGAAGGCTGGAGCAGGCATGGGGGGGAGAGCATGATGCTGTGAGGGGGCTTGCCCCGTTAGCAGGATTTTACTGGGCAAAGATTTGGTGGCTCCGAGAGGCCAAATCCCTTTTAAAATGTAAGGAGCATCCATCGGGAAAGGCTATTCTAAGGATTGAGTTTACCTCATCTGAAAGCGTTACAAGGTGGGATTAAGTCAGTGAAGGGCAGAGGTGTCTTGGGTAAAAATAATAAAAATAAAGAAGGCGGTGATTTGAGTGTGTGTATATACACACAGCTGGGGAGAGAATGCCTCGGGCATCGGAGACTTGGTACCAGATCAGGGACTGCCCGGCTTCGCTCCTCGGCACGCCTGCTGTCCGGGGGGGGAAGGAAAGGTCAGAGTTCCGTTGGGTAATGGAAGAGGTTGCAATAGGAAAGGAATAGTTATCCTAGGGGGTTGTGCGGCACGTGCCGTGTGTCTGGCAGAATCTCCTGGAACTGCTTTTTGTGTGCAGGGATTTACCCTTTGAAGGGGAAGAAGGAACGGAGAGCGCTGAGCTGCACTTGGTCTGGGTTTTCTCAAAGCAAATGGTGTCTGAGAAACATATCGTGTATCCAAAATGCTGGAAGCCCAGGTCTGGATACCCAGGATTTGGCCTGGCGACCCAAATGTGGCACTGTACTCTGTTCCACGGCCATGGAGAAGGAGGGGCTGGGGGAAGATGGCCCAGATAATTTTGGCAAACCACTTAATTACCTGTGGTTTGGTTTAAAACTATATCAGTAGCTGGGATTTTTAATTTTTTTTTTTTTTTTTTGGAGGATAAGGAAGCTAATGGTGGTATCATGTCTTTTTTTCACCAGCAGTCAAGATGGCGTGTGCTATGAAGCCATATGTTAGGGAGAGAAAAATGATGAGAAACAAAAGATGTGGCAAATAGGAGACCCTGAGGATATCAGGATATTATTTATAATTTGACTACAAAAAGTGATCCAGCGCATTAATAGATTAGCAAAGCGCAATTTACTGTGGAAAGAAAAATAGTTTTCAAAATGCAATGAAAATTCCTCATCTCAGGAAAAAACAAATTGCCCGAGATGTTTCAAGCAACCTAATGGCAGATGGCCAATATCTAAAGCGTTTTTTTTAAGCAAATGCCAGGAGCCATGGTGCGTGTGATTCACTTTCGATGAGAACAGCTTTATGCTGTTCGTTAGACTCAGTATCTGTTGGGCTTGAGGGTGTCAGAAGGCCTGAACTGCCCACAGAGCCATACAAATCACCTCGGGAAGAGGGGCTAAATTTAGGCTGATTCCCGCTGACAGCGGTGAGGGCTGTGAGGGCAGGGTGTGCTCCATCTCCAGCGCCACCCCGGGCTCGGGAGGGCAGGTTTATACCCACCATGCAAGGGCGAGACCGGAGCGCCATCGGAAAGCTGCCCGCTTGCACCGCTCCCCGCTCTTCCTGGCTCTTCGCAGCAGCCTCTTCTCCTCTTCCTCGTGGTAAAGCTCATGGATATCGCTTCACCTGGGTCCTTCAGGAAATATCAAGAATTCCTCAGAAAAAAACAGGTATAGGAGCATCCAAACCATCCAAAATACAATTTTCTTTTGTCCAAGAATCTGCAGCTTGACAAACCTTGGGTCGTGGGTGTGCTCAGCATGGGCGCACCTTGAAATGCCTTCCTAGAGCTACAGAGGGGCTGAGCCGTTTATCAGCTCCGTTTAATTATCAGTCAATTTTCTGTGCATCAGGATGATTTTTTTTTTTTCTGCAGCTGTGCTTCATAAAGGTGGGGGAACGTTATTATCTCTGTGCATAACACAAATACAGGCTGACTGACTTGTAAGCCCTGTGGTTGAGCAGCTCAGACTGTGGAGGTCCAGGCTTTGTTGCTATCCTTCTTACCATTTATTTTTTATATAGAACAAGTTTTAAAAAAATAACAGGTATTTTTGTGGGTTTGGTTTGTTTTTTTTTTTCCCCAAAACTTGGCCAATGAATTTAGATCTTTCTACCTGACCACATCCTTTTGTTAATGCCCACTCTTGTCATCTGTAAGGAGTCCTGCCTAGGCAGCAGTCCTAAACCGTAGTCTAGTCCTAAGCAGTGCTTAGTCAAGGTGCTGACAGACGGAAATACTTACCATAAGGCTGGCTGGCACAAATCCTGTATACAAAATGTAAAATAATTTGCTTTAGGCCAAATACTCAGCTCGGATACCCTTTCTCAGCTGCCACAGGATTTACACGCCTGTGACTCGGGGTGGATTTTCACCCAGGATTTTGCGGTGTGTGATTGATGACATAGGCTGGAGCAAAACCGCTTTTGCGTAGCTCTTGTTACAGGGATCGCTCGGTGCATTTTCTCCTCCAGGCTCCCAGGTATGAAATGTGTGTGAAGGCATATAATATTGCAGTGCAGAAAGGGTAAAGTCTAAAATTTATTTTCTCTTGCTTGCCCTGCAAGCTACATGTAAGGTTAAAGGGCAGACCAGGATGGGAAATTTATCTTCTCAATTGCATCCCGTGCTCTGATACAGGTACATAAGTGTTCTAGAAAGCTGTTTTCCTGCTTTGCTATGGCCTGCCTCTTCCTCCCTTCTTTCTCAGGACACCAACGTAACATCCCCTTGCTAGCGAGTGGCTGATCTGTATTTCTGTAACCTGTTTCCAGTGACAACTTCTGCTTTTCCTTCTCTTTCTGCTGGTGATTGTCTTTCAAGTTGTCCATGATATGGTTATAGGCTCCCTCTCAAATTGCTGTGTTCCAAGGCGGGGGGGGGGGGGGGAAATCCCAGAGGCATCTTGCAAATTAAACAATATGGTCTCCAATAAACTGCTTTTTACCAAGTCCAGCTCACCTTTGGGTGACTCCTCTAACTTCTCTGGCCCAATACAGCCGTAGCCATAGCTCAGAGACACTAAGACTTGGGTCAGGATGCGTGGTGAGTAGCCAACGTCTGACTTAAATTCGAAACCCAGGATTTCAGTTCTCTGTTCTTTTATTAGGATGCATTGCATCTTGTTTTGTAAATACTTCAGCGATCGTCAGCCTGCCTGAACATATCAATGCTAACACCCACGAGAAAGAAAAGTTGACCTTTTTTTCCTGAAAATGGTGATGCGCACAAGTTTGGGAGCAAATGAGCCGTGTTCTAGACTGGCTTGCAAGTTGACTGGCTCTGTGCAACTCCTTCTGAACAAAATATTTTCCATATAATATCAAATTGTCTAAGTATGCATTGTAGCCTAATGACCTCCGTGCTTCCATTTCAAAAAATCTCATTTAGCATCGTGGTACTTCAAAATAGATATACCTGAAATTCCTCAAAGAACCCTGCAATGGTTGCCTCAGCCAACATTAAACCAACTTTGAAGAATTTATTCTGAAGGTAAACCAGTTTTGTGGATTTCTAAACTCTATTATCTTTCAGAAATACATTTCTTAGAACCACTTATACTTCTAGATTGCCAAGGTGATTTGCCAACAAAGCCCCGTGATTCAATGACTGTCGTCTTACTATTTACATACATATTCTTCTATTTGCAAACTGCATTTTTACCCAAGAGCTTGAATATAAAGATAGCTCCAATTTAGGCCTCCTAGCCTTTAAAAAGCACTGCTTCTATACATTTGCTTGATCACTGGCTTCGCTGGCAATTATTGCTACAGGAAGCTTTCTTCATTTGCACGGTAGCAATGCAGCACCGTGAAGTGTCCGTGATTCACATCGGTGTCAGTCAGCCTGCTGCTGATTTTTTTTTTTATGACTGTAGTACTTCAGCATTGGAATATAAATGAGACCTATCACATATGTTTTAATAGGAAAGTTGAATGCACAGAAAACATCTCGGGTAAGAAAATCAGGCCAGTTTCCTGATCTAAAATCTATTCCCCTCGATACGCGTACACAGCTGAGAAGAGCAACCATTAAGATGGGTTGAATCGGTGTAATTGAGAAAACAAAATCATTGTCTGACAGGTGGAAGTGGAGGCAGCTTCACAAAACGCATCGCATCAAGACTTTCTGTAAACTCCTCTATTATTATTATTATTATTTCTTACCATATAATATTGTTATTTCTAGTATTGGAATAACAAATTTTCAGCAGGACTTTCCGCTGCGCTGTGCTCCTCTTGGTTTTTACTTTAATACTTATGAGAGAAGACCGGTACAGGAATTTTTTTTTTGCTCTCCTAGGTGAGGAATACGCCGTAGGGCGTTGTGAGATCCTGGTGTCCAAAGATTCGTTAGAGTATTAGCTGCTTAGGCACAGTCAGAGCTGACTGCATCTGCTTTCCACGGGTTTTGGTAGCGTTACTCAAGTCAGTCAGTACAGCTCTACCTCTGCCTCTGTGTATCTGCTGCTGCAGACTGTGGCTCAAGTCTATGCCGGCGTAAGAAAAACAGCATATCTAGTTAAAAAAGGCTTCCCTGCTTATTGTTGGCATAGAACAACTGGTTTGATTTCCAAATTGGTTGCGCAGTATGAGGTTGCTTCCCTTCATGGGAGTTGCAGGAGGCTGTAGGGCTTACACTGGCACTGAAGGTTGCAGAGGAGGTTAGGGAGAGGTTCCCTTAGCCATTAGAAAGAAGGCAGAAGAGGCATGTGCCAGCATGAGGGGTGGGTGCTCTGCCCATCCTGGGCTGTGCTGCTGCCCTGACCCTGCCAGCTCACCGTAGCCTGAAGGGGGTGATGTTTAGGCTGAAATTTTATCCTAGCACAGAGGGATGTTCTTGTGTGGTTAGCAATAGAGACTTGAAAGTTCATCTGCTTTCCCCAAGAAAATCCATGGGGATTGGATGGATGGTCTTGAGATAAAGGCTTTTGTCTATAATGAGATCTTCTGGGCTGTAGATGGCTGTAACCACATAGCTGTGTTATTGGATCTTGTATTTCTTTGTAAAAGGACAATGCGTGGATTATATTGCAAAGTGGCCCGATTGTCATAGTCTGCTTGTTTAAATGACAATATTTACTCCAGCACATTGTTAGTGTTGCTCAAGCTCTACTACTCAGCTACTTTCAAATAAAGAGCGTATTTGGAGAAGCCTTCAGACTTTACAGCTCCTGCGTGCACAGCGGTACCTATACCATGAGTGAATATCCGAGGAGTGATAGCTCTGATCTTATTTTGGAGAGCCCTGGACGGACGTACTTGTCTCTTAAAGAGGGATCCATTTCTTTTGTGCCGTTGTGCGTGTTTCTGGAGTGCCAGGAGTCGCAGCTGCAGGGGCTGAGCTCTCCGTGCTGCCTGTAGCTGGAGGAAGCTTCAGTGTCGTTATGGAATAGCATATACGGGCCCTTACGCAGTTATAGACTAATAATTGTAGCTGTTGCATGGTGGATGTCTCTTTGCTCACAGGCATCAGGTTTCTAATGATGCTAAATATGCTGGAGATGGATGAAGAGTATATATTTTTCTGCCAGCACTTAACCAGCTGCCGAATTCTAACTTGTACAAATAATAGCTGCTTGTTTGATACTGTGAGCGTTCTGCAATCTTTAAATTAAATCTCTTGTTAATGATGACTATCACTGGGTTCTCAGCGGTACTATTATGTAAGTTCCTTTGAAAGTGCCTTTAATCCTTCAGAAACTGAATCAGTGTCTGCATTCATCTAATGTAAGCAGCAATGAAGTGGGATTTTGATGTCTGTCCGTCTGAATTAGATGCCACAAAGTTGTCCTCGCAAGGCTATTTATGCATCGTAACATATCCCCTGCATTATGTGATGATCTGCGACAAGTACAGAAAAATCAGCTGAAGGGGAGATGCTGAGAAAATGTAACATGAAAAGCGACGTTGTCAGCTCCTTTTCCGTACGAGGAGGTGTTAAGCATCGCCTTTATGGAGATGCAAAAAGTGTGACCGGGAGTTCTTAAACTCACATTTCATTTCTGTGTCATCTGGAGGAGGTGGTACAAGAGGACCTTCCTTCTCTCTCCGTTCTCACTACTCTGGGTTTGGGGCTTTTTTTCCTCTCTTTGTTACAGTATTTCTCTCTTGTGAAGATTTGCCTGAAGCAAGAGACCTAGCTGCTCAATCTCTTAGGAATCACGATGATGAGCACTTGAGACTCTAGTAGGAAGTGAGGTTAAATTATTTGTCATCACCTTCAAATAGATCTTTAGGAAGCAAAAAATGCTCATGTCAATAAATTGCTTTTGTGTTTCCTCCTTCTCCTGACATCCCAAGGTACTCCATTTCAAATCCGCGGTACAAAAGTGCATTCTCTTGAAATCACTTTGTGTGCGTGTGTCTTGGGTGTCAGCTACTTCATTGCTGAAGAAAATAATGTTATCGCACGGCTCCTGAAGATCACCAAGTTAAAAAAAAAAAAAGTAGCAGCAGCAGCTTTTAAAGAATGGGGGCATGTGAGAAGAACAGGAGGTTCACCCATCATGGTGCAAATGGGGTTTAGATTTACCTTCTGTGCTTCTTGGTGTCTTCTGACGGCGTGAAGGGTTGCGTGGCTTCTTGCTGCACCCAACACCTGAGTTCACCCGTTGGTTCTTTCTCTTGCACCAAGCTTAGCTCCTCTGAGACCCCCACAATGTCCCAACGCTGGGGGTTCACGACTGCCCCTTTGCCAGGAGGTGCGCTCAGCGCCCATCCTGCTTTTATCTGTAAGAAGCTAATGACTTCTGTGGCTTTCCTTATCTCCCAGGTATAATTAATAACTGAATTTGCATACACCCATATCTATGGGAGCTATTCCTAAAGCACGTGGTAAAACTTTGTTTGGCTTCTTCAGCCGAACCGAAGAGGGCAAAATAGTTGCCACACTAGTGTTGAAGCTGGAATTAAAATTGTGCCCATCACTTAGGTTTACCCCTGTCTGCAGCTAGACTTTGGGCCTGATTTGCTGCTCGCTGGGTTACTATGATGGTTCACTCTGTGCAGTCAGGCCCATTAATTTGGATGTTTTCTTGCCTTATTTTTAGTGTTGAAGTCTGAAGACCATTTGGCACGTGTAAAATACGGCAATTGCTTTGCAGGTTCTTTGCTGGTTCAAATTTGGGCTACATTTCTAATTGCAATGGTCTCTTTAAAAGGTAACTTAAGCTATGTTTGTATGAAGGATAGCACATTCTTGTTCTAATTGTATCAATTCATGCGTGTTTTCTGGGTGGGTAGTTACATTGGACTCCGTATCTGGACTTTACACAAATTCTTGATGTTTAATACACAACTAAACGGCTGTTTTCAGCAGAGGAAAGCATTCTGCTCACTGGAAACTCTATTAAGTTTTTCAAATCTTTATTATTTGCATACTTGGACACTGTCAGCGTTGCTCTTGGTTTGTTAAATGGATTTTGCTCAGGTTCCTTTCACAGGTATCTTCCCTGCTAAAGGTTTACTTTCTGCTGTGCATTTGGCCAGCTCTGCTCCTGGAACTTAATATGCCAGCCCAGTATTGTTTGTGCGTGGCGTTTCAACCCCGGCGTCGCTTCCCTTGGCATGCGTTTCTGTTGCATTGCTAATTGGGTTATGTAGCTGAGCTGAAACCACTTAAAAGCATTTTCCTTGTCAGGGCCTGGAAATGCAATAAGGTCTGTAATCAATGCGAGGGCAGTGAAATAATGAAAAGGACGGCACGTGGATCCTCACAGTCTGGAAGCTCTCTTGCCCTGCTGGATTTTTTGCAGGATTTCAGTGTTTCCAGGGTAGCTGAGATTTAAAATGGAGGGGCTTTCTCAGAGGGTGTCTCAAATAGAATTCGCAGGTTGAGTGGATCAGACGTCAGTGGTGCAGTTTGGTAATTAGGGAGAGAAACAAAAAAGAGGGAAAAGTGTAGATAATTAAATATGCTCATATGGGGGGATTTTTTTTCTTTGCTTATCTTCAAGCAAATCACTTGTAAGCATATTTAGATATTCTTTGTGCTTGTAGAGTTCCTGTAAGAAGGTGGTAATCTCTCCGTGTTTACTGGTAATTCTGGTCCAACACCTCTCCACTCAAAGAAGAAAAAGGGTTGTTTGGGACTGGTGGGTATTTGGTGACGTAGCTCAGTTCTGCTTTTGGGTGTCTAATCTTTCCATGCATCGAATATAGAAAATAAACTGCTATAGTGCAGAAATCATAGAAAATTAGATTTTTCCTAGACCTTGTTGACTTCTAACAAGTCAATGGAAGTCGTTGGGTGTAAACTACACCCTCACTGTCAGGTTGGGAGCCATATTATTAGACTGTATACAGTGCGTGTGTGTATATACACACTGTTTGTGTTCACAAAAGTGTGTATGTATTTTATATATAATTATAAATCAATCCCATATTTATATAAATATATTAATTGTAATATATTTAATAATTATAGTTTTAAAATAATTTTCTTATTTAAATATTTTTATGTAATATATACATTTATTGAGAGAGTGACGTATATGTATTTATAGAAAGAGCTGCCAGCACCAACCAGAATTGTGTAAACTTTCTAGATGAAGCCACCTTGAGGGGAGGAGAAGGAGTGAGACGTAGGAGCAGAATTTATTGCAAACTGTCTGGATCTCTTTGCTGAGTGTGACTTGCGGGAGGGGACTGCAGCTCCACTGCGCCTTTCCTTTGCGAGCCAAAAACCCCTTGAAAGCCTTTGCTCATAGGCTGGCTCAAAAATGCTTCAGCCTGGTAGATGGTGCCCCAAGGGAAGGCAGGGTGGAGGAGACCTGGGCTGGCTCTGGACAAGGGGGTCTGGCACCGGTAAAGCTGCCGTTCATCAAGGCAGGAGGGAGGGAGGTGAACGTGTTGGCTGAGCAGCAACAGGAAAATGGGCTTCTTCCCTCTATTAAAAGTCATTAGTTCTCACAGTCGTTAACAACTTGATTTCCTTTCCTTATTGGTATCAACCAGCTAATTTAAATTCACCCATCCCTATTTCTAATTAAGGGTGTTAACAAAGGAATTTTCCCCACCTGTCTCCTCCGACTGAGCATTTACTTTGATTGAAGGTCTCAAAAATATTTGCAAGAGATGACACCGAGGGCTGGTTTCTTGGAGCTCAGACCGGCGGGTACTGCAGGAGGGTGATCAAGACCAATGTGAGGTTAGGAAGAAGTGGGATGCTGCAGGTGGAACAAGTGGGATGTGGGGTTGCCACCCTTGGAAAATAATAGATTGGACTTCTGCTGCTTTCATGGCTGTGGCTGAGAACACTTCACAAGCAGTAATTACGTTTCATGAAACCCTGGTGAGATAGGTAAGTATAATCACACATTTTGCAGCTGAACAGATTGGATCCTGCAGGTGTTACCGGGCCAAGGTAAAACAAGAAGTTAGTGGACAATTTCAGGGGTGAAAAAAAAAAAAAAATCAGAGATTCCTGATTCTTAACCTGTTGTGCCTTGCTTTAAGCTCTGAAGATACCATTTGGTTTTCTGCTTAATTGCAGAGGCACCCAGTTATCAGTTCATGTAATCACAAAAGCAAGAAGGCCACGTTATTGCCTGGGCTTACAGTCAGGCTACCAGGTTACATATTCATCTTGGGTCTGAGAGACAGAATGGTTAAGGCACGAGCCCACCATGTCAAATATTTAGATTCCTGTTTTTTGTCACTGCTGTGGAGTTCTTTTGGCTCTCTGAGGTTTAATTTCTGCGTTCCACTTTTCCGCCTGCAGAGTGCCTCTCTTCTCTCAGACTTTTCATGCCTTGGCCAGGCGGATGAGAGCATCTCTGAGGCAGAGGGTTTGTAGTTTCTAACATGCTGGGCGCTGCAGCGATCAAGGAACGACTTTGAAAGCGCTGCTTTCCCCCCGTTGCAGTTGGGATGGCATTAAGCGTTTGGATTCCTTAAGTTCTCGCCTGCTAAAATATTTTAAAGGCAATCAGCGGATTCTGAAGGACATTTCAGTCTCCACAGGTTGGGGAGCGGGGGGGGGGGGGGGGGGCGTAGTTAATGCAAACACACTGGGCTTCCCGAGGTGGCATTAATAGCAGGCACGTTCGCTCAATTCTCCGGAGCGCCCCTTCGGTTGCATCTGAAGTGCTGCTTTCTTCCCTCAGCCTGGCTCTGTCTTTCAATTAGAGACTGGGATTTGCAACAGAACAAAACATCAGACGTTAAAACACCAGCTGTGCTTTACTTTAAATGCTTTCTTCTTTCAAAGGCATGCTTTGGGAGCATACGGAGTCTGGTGTTTTCTCTCTCTGGGATGGTCCCTGTAGGTTCGAGTTTCAAGTTTGTGATCATGGTAGGATTTGTTCCTCTGGATTATGGTAGAATAACTTGCGAGAAGAAGTGTTGATTCTGCTATCAAGAAAGAAGGTTCGGTTTAGGTTTAATTAGTAAAACCAGAACTCAAAATGTTTTATTGTATTGACTAAAACATACAGTTCTTGAAGTGTGCTCCAAGAGGATTCCTTTGTATTTGATATCAGGAAAATACTGTTCCTTACTGTCCTTCTGTGTGTGTGTGTATGTGTGTGTGTGTGTTTGTTTTTCACGTGCAGGACAGGAGAGAATTGGCAAAGACTCCCACTACGAGCAGGAGGGGAAGGTCCAGTTTGTGATCGATGCGGTGTACGCCATGGCGCACGCGCTCCACCACATGAACAAGGACCTCTGTGCCGACTACCCGGGGGTCTGCCCCGAGATGGAGCACGCGGGAGGCAAAAAGCTGCTCAAGTACATACGCAGCGTTAACTTCAACGGTGAGCCGAGACTGCCGCTTCAGTAGCGTATTCACTCCTGTGGCTTTTTTTGCCCTTTAATTTCGCTTTATATATTTCTTTATATATATAATGCAGATCAAGACTTTTTCGCTAGAGTTTGTGGCAGAAGACCATGTTTATTCAGTATCTATTGGAAAACATCGTGTTTTAGCCAAGGCAAATAGGCTACTACTGTCCGAAGGCAGAAATCGCTGCTGCTATTTTAGGATACCTTCCAGAATACTGATTTCCTATGGGAGAAATAGCTGGGTAAAAGCCTGAGCTTATCTCCAACTAAATATGCCTGTTGAAACCCCAGAAGTTGGTTAGCATAACACATCATTTTTCCTCTTTATTTATATTGTTTCCTGTACTGAGCGAAACCAGCTGGATGAAATTCTGGTACCCTGAGCCCAGCTCAGCTGCATGCTCAAGAGAAGGGAGAGGATGGCTAAAGGCTCGCAGAGCCAGAACTAAGTGGTTTAGACAGAGTAGTTGCTCCCACCTTCATTCCTCTAGTGAGACTTCAGAGGAACATCCCGAGAATGTGGATGGGAGGATTTTATCTCCTTGTCTGCTTATCATTTGTGTATTTCTCTCTGCATTGCAGTGTATGAATATCAGCAAAATTTCCTTGCCTTGATGTGTTTTACTCTAATTTTATTAGTTTCATTAACAAACGTTCACCTGCAACCAGCCCAGAGGCACCAGAGCAGATCGCTTCCAGCAGGTAACGTTACAGCAACCTAATGGTATTTCCCCTTCATAGACCTTGCTGATGGGAGGTCTACCAGGAGGTCTTGCTGCTCTTGCCCTAGCTGTGTATGAGATGGACATCTGAGATGTAACCAGGAGCCAACAGGCCTCCAAATCCGTATTTAGAACAGATTTAGGGAAGCACTGAAAAAATATCCATTTGAAACGTGGGAGGCAGCCCGGGCTGTCGCTGCCCGGGAAGAGGGGTGTGCCGAAGCTTCACGTTCTCGTTGGGCAGCCCGGGGAGGCCTTCCCTACTGCGATCTACTGACAACCATTTTTATTAATAAGCTTAACAAAACCCAGACACAGCCAATAGGACCTGAGAGGTTTAAAGGCAGGAACGCAGATGGTATTTCATGGTCAAGCTTGGTCATTTGTGCTGAGGGTATTTTTCTTTCCTGTATAAATCTTCTTATAAACAGCAAAGTGAATGTGAGGAGATTTTAATTTCTTTCCTTGAAGTGGTGTTAACAACAGCCAGGAGCAAATTTTGAGATGAATGAGCTGAGGAGGTCTGGAGAGTTCTACTTTGCTCTTTTTGGAAGGTTGGTTATAAAGGACAAAGCTCCTGCAGGAGGAGTACAGCGCTCACGTACAGTATTGCACCTGGGCCATTTTAGTACTGGAAAGCAGCTCATACATGGTCATGTCCGGACGGTTCTTGCGTATAAAGATGGCGAACGGTCATCTAATCATTTTAATAGAGCTGAGAAATGATTTATGAGAAATTGGGTGTCCAGCTAATGTTGCCTACCGTCCAGCTCCAAGCACTGGTTTGCACACCAACTTCAGTTCCCTTACTTGTGTTTCCTTGGCCAGGCTTGTCAAAGGTGACATTTTTCCTCCATTTGTGATTGATTTACGTTGCCTTATGGGGTTTTTCTTTGCGTATATGGAACTCATGTCCAGCACAGGGACTGAGGTAGCGGTTTGCTTTTTAGCATGGGAAGGAGAACGGTGGCAAAACTGAGAGCGCTTTAAACCTTTTTAATTTCTCTTGGCTATCGGGGTGTGGGCATTTACCATGGGAGAAGAACCAATTCCTTTTAAGGTTCATTTTCAAGGGGCAGAGTTTAGCTTTTTCGTGTAATATGCATAGTGCATAACGGCACATGTGTTTGCATGCCCAGGCTCCGTGTTCGGCTGCCACCTTCCTGGGGCTCATTCCTCGAGCTCTGGAAAGATGCTCTGAAGCCAGTTTCTTCTCAGTATTATATAAAAACAAATTCCCAGAGTCCCTGTGGATTGCTTCAGTCTTCCCAGTGGTGCAGGATAAACAACCACCATATAACTGGATGGCCAGCCTGAAAAATCAGAGGGACGAGGGAATGGAAGAAGCAATGAGAGAGGCTTTGGCTGCTTTGGGTGGTGTGTTCCTGCTGATAAAGCCTGGGAGCCCCCAGGACGTGGGTGCTGGTGTGTACATGTTCCTCCGTGGTGGGGAGGGCAGGGACAGAGGAGTGCACTGCTGGGCTTGTGTCAGATGTCTTGGGTTTAGCCTTGCTCTTAGCCTGCCCTTCCCTAAGTCACCAGCCCAGCCGTGCAACTCCATCTTGTGAAGGTTAGGACTTGGGAAGCAATACTGAGTCTATGCTTAAAATCCTGTTCTCCCAGTCTTCTACCTAAATTTATAGTAAAAACAGAAGGCAGAGCAGTGGGAGTGCTTTGCCCAAACCGTGTGCCAGAGAGAAAAATTGTAGCCCATTTCAAGCATCCTGAGGCCATAAGCTTGAGAACCTCTTTGCATGTAATAGATGTCCTTGTCACTGTGCAGCTGAAGTCATGCTGTCTGTGCCTGCTTTTGGAGTCTTTTCTTCCTTGCAAAGGTAATGACATTCATACAGAAAGAGCTCAAGCAACGCTTTAATGAAGAGAGAGTGGATTTGTACTAGGAGCTCAGTATGAATTTTCATATCATCACACTACCCTGAGAACACAAAGGCCCCGAATGTGGAAAACTTAAACCCACAAGTGTTCATGCAGTCAGATTCTGAAAATCTCAAAGTGCAAAGTGGTTGTATTTTTGCCAGCGAAAAAGCTAAAGATTCTGTTCCTATGAGCCCATCAGGTCCTCAAACTGCAGGAAACGTGAACCGAATAATAAACGCCTTGGCCAGTTACACCTGCCTAGCGCCCGGTGCTTCTCCTATTAATTCATTTCTCATCTTGTGGTGATTAAGAGATCGAAATCCTACAAATTCAGCCAGATCGTGTCTTTTTTAATGCATCCTGGAGGTGAGAGGGTGTCATGTGCTCTGTGCCTGTGTAGTGAGAAGGCAGATTCTTTTCTTGGGAACTGAAGGTGTCGTGGCCTCCAAATGAGCAAGAAGCTGCAGCCTAGAGGCTAATACTCAGCTTCTGAAGTGCTTGTTGGGGCTGAGCAGAATTCTTATAAATTGTAACAGAAGGAAAATCAATCCTAAATCATCAAAAACCAACTAAAGAACCATGTCTTTTAATAATTAGAAGATCGAGAAGTCAAATAGCAAATAGGATCATTTTTGAAAGTACCGTTTCTTCTCTGATGACGTATTCCTACGTTACTTTTCGTTATTTTCATAAGTGCGCAAGGGAGCTTGGCTTGCAAATGGAGACTGAAATGCTGCAGCAATTTGAAACAGGACTGATGGGTCCCTACAGACAGATGGTACAAAAAGAGCACCAAAACCTGCACCAGAGCCCACACAGATGTTAAAGGCGGCTTGCACTTACTAAGCAGATCCTTGGCCGGGAGTCCAATTATTCCAACTTCAAAGTCAGGAAGCGGGACGCTCCTGCTTGACTTATGACCCAAGATTATCAGTTCTTTGCGTTCCTGCAGATATTAGTCTTCCCTACAGGTCCCAGACTTTTCACAGCTTTTTTCTGTATAATTTTAATGCATAAATGGCAATGTTCCCGAAAATAGCAACGGGTGTTTACTACTGACTATCAAGTATCCATATTCATGCACGAGGTCGACGTCCCAAGGAACTGTGCCTTTAGGGGCCTCTGGAGGTGACCCAGCAAACAATCTTAAGGATTAATTCAAATGTCAGTGTTTAAAAGCTGTCTGCACACAGCTCTGCAAAGCAACGATTAGCGGTAACCTACAAAACCTTTTCGTGCTCTTGCGAAACACAGAAACAGTGCATTTCCAAGTGATAGTTCCTGATACGTTCTCGCTTTAGGACCTCTTAGGTCCATAACAGCACCTATCGTTGACCTTGGCCTCCTGCTTATTGACCCTGTTTTCCACTGCCAGCACCACCTGCAGGTAAATTGCTCCAGATGCCCGGCCAGGGGTTGGAGAGGCTTGGCTCTACCCCACGCACCATGGTGGGGTGGTTGTGGCTTAGCCAGCACGGTCCTGGGCAATGTTCCTGATGGCCCATGAAGGTGACCATAGACACGCTCTCGGCTGCTTGCCCTCAGCCTACAGAAGACTTTGAGGCAGCAGAGTTTGCCTCAGCGCTGTTGACTTTGGCATGGCCGTGATGATGGTGTGTCCACCTTCAGTCTGCCTCCTGACATGCAGACATGGACACTTCTTCATGCCCATGCTGGGGTTTTGTCAGGGTGTGGGGAATCCACCAATGTCTATGTTGCATTTTGGGAGCCTCACTTGAACTCCTACCCTTTGAATTGTACTTTTTTGTCAGCTCTGACATAACCAAGCTTAACTAATAAGATACAGCCTTTTAAGAGTCATGATTAGCTAAATCCCATTTACTATTTGTGCTGACTTTTCAAAGGAGCCTAGGAATTACAGATATTTCTTCTTAGTCGCTTTGTTTTCACTGTAAATGTATTCAGGCTACATTAATTAAATATTTCTTGATTTTCTTTATGCTTCCATAAAAAAAAAAAAAAAGACAGGTCATTGTCATAGGAGATGCCCTTCTGAAGGGAACAGAAGGCCCAACATGCAGACCAGACCCACTTCTTGGGGAAGTCTGCTGCCTCCCTGGTTAAAGATGTGAAGACAAAACTTCCTAGCCTGGTACGACCCTCAGATTATTATCCGTTGTCATTTTTCAGGTTGGAGAATTAAGCAGGGGGTTCAACAGAACTGCCACCTTGGACTTCTGGAGGGCAGACTTTGGCCTGTTTAGAAGACTGGTTGACAGAGTCCCTTGGGAGGCAGTCCCAAAGAGCAAAGGAGTCCAGGAAGGCTGGGCATTCTTCAAGAAGGAAATCTTCAAGGTGCAGGAGCAGGCTGTCCCCATGGCCTGAAAGATGATCTGGCAAGGAAGAAGACCAGCCTGGCTGAACAGAGAGCTTTGGCTGGAACTAAGGAAAAAAAGGAGAGTTTTTGTCCTTTGGAAGAAGGGGCAGGCCACTTGGGAGGGCTACAGGGATGTTGTGAGGTTTTGCAGGGAGAAAAAAATAGACCAGTTTTTCTTGGGGTACCCAACCCCCTGAGCTGGAAGACAGGGATGGGGAGCAGAATAAAGCCCCCATAATCCAAGGGGAAATGCTTAGCAGGTCACCACTCAGACACACACAGGTCTATGGGGCCGGATGGTTTCCACCCAAGGGTACTGAGGGAGCAGGCAGAAGTGATCACCAAGGCACTTTCCATCACTGGATAGTAGGAAAAATTCCTTCCCCAAAAGGGCTGTCAAGCACTGGAATGGGCTGCCCAGGGAAGGGGTCGAGTCCCCATCCCTGTGGGTATTTAAAAGATGTGTAGATGTGGTGCTTAGGGACAGGGTTTAGTGGTGGACTTGGCAGTGCTGGGTTAACGGTTGGACTTGATGATCTTAAAGGTCTTTTCCAACCTAAACAATTCGATGATTCTATAAGATTTTCTGTATCAGCCTTTGAACTGAATCTGCATCTGATCTCGGAGGATTGTAGGATAGACTGGAAACAATTATCCAGGGCTAGAATGGAAACTATGCTAATTCGCTCCTTCAAATCTTTTTTCACTCACTGGAATTCAATGAAGAATGGGAATCATGGAGAAAACTGTAATCTTAAAGTTCAATGCTACAACAGGAGAGATTTTTTCATTGCTTTAGGGGAAAAAAAGTTACGCAGGAGGAGGAAGCTTTGAATATAGATATGCTGGAGAATTGTCATAATCTTCAATCTTGACACAATATTACTCTACCCTACTGAAACCTATTTTAATATGTCTTGAAATAAATGTCACCCTTGAAGTTTTCACCTAGAGATCTGAGGAAATGCAACGGTGCTTTGAATTCTCATCTGAGAAGGGGTTCTCATCTAATGCCGTGGTAATTACAATGCAGATGTTCTGGTGAGAACTTGCCTGAGGATCAGGAGTCGCCTGTCCCACCGCTCGGGTATCGGGGCACCTCCAGGCTGCCAGCAGTGCAAAGGAAGGGTCGTGGGAGTATCCTTGCCGTGTTGCTTGCCCTGCACTTCTTTACCCATATCAGTCACCTTAGTATAAGGCAAATAAAATAAATTCAGGACCCTGATCCTGAACTGTTCCTGACTGAGATACTTTTCAGCCTGTGGCAGTGTCACAGAGCCTACATATGGGAGTACACAAGGAACAGTCTTCCTAGAGCTTAGCCTGCTCTTTTCCATCCCAACTGCATGCTGATTACAGGAATAAGAACATATTGTGGAGGAGGAAGCTATTTCTGGATGCTAGTCAAGATTCACTAGACCTGGGCTGACTTCTGACAGCAATATCTCTCAGAAGCATATGGAACATTTTCTGGGGGAAAAAAAATCATTTAGAGGCTCCATTCACAGGAGTGATTTTCACTAAAGAACTCCCTGAGGAAAGAGAGATGGGAGGGAGGCTGGAGGGCAGGAAGAAAAGCCTTCTGATATTTCTTGCTTTGTGCAACGCTAGAGTGAAGTAAGGCTGATCCAGTTTTTCTTCGTTTTATTTTTAGTCAGTAGGTTTTGGCAGTGATAATTAATCTCGGGAAGAGGTCTCGGATTATGCCACTGTGTTCTGAAGCATCCGTTTTAGATAGCTGGGGTGATAGATGACCTTTGCCTGAAATGCATTGCTAGTCCAAAAGCTCTCAACTGTGACTAAATAAAATAGGTGCTGTAAAGATCTGGCTTTTGTTGGTTGGGTGGTTGGATTTTGTCTTGTTTTCTTCCCCCAGGCAGTGCTGGCACTCCAGTGATGTTCAACAAAAACGGTGATGCACCGGGGCGCTACGACATCTTCCAGTACCACACCACCAACACCAGCACCCCAGGCTACCGCCTCATCGGCCAGTGGACAGATGACCTCCAGCTCAACGTGAGTCTATTTTATTCTTTGCTTACATTTTTTTTTCTCAGGTACAGTCACTAAACATTTTTTTCATCCTGCAAGAATTAATAGGGATCTTTACGATTTCTTCACAGCTACACAATGCATTTTTTTTTTCCATGTTATCTCTCTTATTCTGTCCTGCAACCTTTTCTCTGTACCCTGAGTACCAAAGTTCCTCAGACTGATAGAGACATTAGGTGATCATGCAAATTTTATTACTTTTGCGTGTTTGAAGTCCCTAGCTGGCAACTTGGAAAATGAAGCAGTAATGCAGTTTATTTTGAAACCAATGGGCTTTCATTTGCAGATGCTTTCCAGTTTTTCTAGTTACATTCTTCAGTTTTTCTACTCTTAGGAAAGCTGAAACTAAATGTTTTTTGAGTGACTCACTTTGCTGGTGTCACTTTTAAGCAGATAGCAAAGATATCCATATGAATCAGATGACCTCTTTGTAATGACGCCTGAAGAAAACCAAGTATGTAAGAGCAGGTGATCAAAGACCCCCGAGATACTTTGATGTTTCCCAGATGAAGAAAACAAGACTGGTGGCTGAGAAAGCTGAAGACTCTTGTGTCAGCCTCGTAGGTACAAGGATGGTCTGTGATGGGTCTCTGGAGACCTGGGTTCAAGTCTCCTGCTTGACTTTGTGCAAGTTGCTTGAGCCTCAAATACACGGAGAAATAGTGCTGGCTTAATGTTGTAGTTATCTGACTCCTTGTAGATCGTTATTAAAGCACAAAGACAAGGTTTTCAGTTCAGTCTGACTGTTCTTCAGCAACACAGCCTGAACAGAATCAAGCTGTTCCTGAAGTGAAATGCCAGTTGCTACAAAAGGGTTTTCCTCTCTCAGTCAAAGCTCCCACAGGAGGTTATACCAGCTCCCTCTCCTGCCATCATCCACCCTTGCTGTGTTATGGCTCCTGCCCTGCCTCTGCTGCTGGGTGTGCTTTGGAAGCAGTGCGTGGGGTGACAGGGCAGGCTGTGAGAGCGTGGTCCCGTCCCCACGCGCACTCGAGGGGCGCTCAGGACATAGCTGGCACGCAGCCTGTGCTCACCACGACTGCCTTGTGCCTCGGGGTCTCGGCGGGAGGAGCCGGCGCAACGTTTGCTGCGCTTGGGGGCTGGGGCCCGTTAATGGCGGGGAGATGCGAGCTGCCGGTCCACCCATGCAGCTCTTCAGCTGGGATGCAAGCCGTGGGCTACCCAGGTAGATCAAAACACCATCATTTGGAGTGTAACCAAATGCAGGACCCTTTCTCTTTTTATTTTTAATGTTGCCTTGTCTGTTGTTAAATGAAGCAATTAATGTGGATTACCAAGGGTCCAGTCTTTGAGACCGACCACGATATTTTGCTCTTCTTGCATTTTGGCTCATTTTGATTTGCCGTATGCTATTTCAGTGTTTTTCAACTTTCGATGTTCTATTTAAGGAAAACTGTATTAACTTGCAATTTGCAGTTCTTTTAGCAAAAATATTAATATATTATTAAGTAAATCCTTCTTTATATAAATTACACATCCTGATTCATTAAAATTTAAAGCTAAATTAATGGAGCCTGATTTGTATTCCTGTTGTTGTGTTAAATGTTTCCATAAAAGGCATGCTTTCCTCACCCTTGCATCCTCACAGCTACAGGGTTATATCAGTCATCGAGGTTCTCCCAGTAACTTCCCTTCTACTCACTTATGGGACCCAGTTTCTCGCACGGGATTAGCATTGCTGTGACAGTTCCTGTTTGTATTTTCTTACAATAATAAAGAAAATTGTGGAGGTTAGAGAAGTGAAGGATACCCTAAAATAACTAACCAAAATAACAGCTACTGTTAAATACATCCCAGGAAAAACTGCCGAAGGCTACAATTTGTCTTCAGTAATTATTGTGGAGTGAACACTTCAGGAGATATTTTCCCAATTCATATTGCTTTAATACCAACAGAAGAGGGGAAATAAATGCAAGGATGTTTGGTGAGAGTGCTAATTTTAATTTAGAAAATGCTGAGGTGATGCTTTGTTTTCCAAGAGACTTGTCATCTTGGGCAGTCTCGGTTAGTTCTGGCTGTCGGGATTTCCTCAATTACAAAAAAGAAAAGTTGTTCTGCCCTACTATGCTGGCTGTAATGGTAAGGACACTCCGGAGCTCAATGGCGGTAGGTAAACAAGTGCCAAAGACCATGATAGGTGAGTAAACATTTTCTTCTTTATCATTGTCCTCATTCAAAGGAGGAGCAAGAATATTTTGCTGTTTTATTTCCACAGAAGTAGTGCGGCTGTTCAGTCTGTCCTTGGTCTAATCGACAACGGTTTATGTCGCCTTCCCGTTCCTGGTTTTTTGGAGTGAGAGGCAGAAGTAGGGGAGGGCAGGGCTCATTAATCTTGATAGCTCTACTGTATTTTTTCATGTAAAATTACAGAATAACTTCTTTTTATATTTCTCTTTCTATTGCATAAGGCAGCAGATAGACCAAAGAGATCTTTAACAATGGATTTGCAAGTCTTAAAAACCCCTGATATGGCATATTTTTGCTTTTTGTTGCCATGAGTTTATAAACCTGGTTTTACAAACTGTCTGAGACTCTATATATTTCTTTCAAACCTGACTGCTTCTCCCCATCTTTGTATCACCTTTGCTTTTTTATGTCTGGCAGTGAAGGCAGATGCCTGCTCCCTAGACACACGGGAGCCAGACTCTGCTCTCCCTTCAGCCAGTTTGATGTGAAGTGGCTCCTCTGAGTGCAGTTGACTCACCCTGGATTTACATTTCTGTATCTGAGGTCAGAATTTGGTCAATAACCAAGGAAATATTTTATGGCTTTTTGCTGCAGCAAACTTGGGGCATAAAGTAGTTTTTACGTAAGGACGGTGTAATTACCAAACTCGCTGTTGCTCGCTTGATGTCAGGCAACCTGGCACAGCTTTGCCTGGTTCCCATTGTATGATTTAGTAGCAATTTTGGCTGTGTTTCACAGAGATCTACACAAGGATAGAATGAGCAGCTGTCTAATATTAAATGGCTTGGCCAGAGTTCCATGAAAAACTGTTGCAGTGCTTTGTTCTCCCTGCAGTGAAGTGTGATTACAAGATGCCCACCCACCTCCCATAAGAGGTCATGGAAAGGCACCTCCTGCCTCTGTCTCTTTTATGAAGATTATGTCAAGCTCTGTCAGCCCCTTTTTGGCCCCCTGCATGCAGATTGAGTACGCAATATTTATAGTTCGCTTCCTCCTGCAGTTTGAAATGCCTTGCCCTGAATTTTAGGATCAGAAATTTGGCCAGCTGCATGCCTATTGAAAGCCAGTGCCCCCAGCCTGTTGAATAGCAGAGACACAGCTAATGCAATTAGGCCATAAAACTGTTGACCGCAGTAATATTAGCACCTGAAACCAGGGCTGTATTTTCCTGTGCTCGCGTTGAGGGTACGCTCGTGTATTACGAGGCAGTTGCATCATTACGAGGAGAGCTGTTTTGGTTGTATTTAGCTTTAATGGTGTGTTTCAAAAGAGAAAAGCGCTGGTGGTGGAAAGGAGGAAATCTAGCATGGGGAAAAGGAGGTGTGTGATGTACCAGCCAGTTTGTCGTTGGTTTGCTTTGCAAATGGGTGACTTTTCTTTTTTTTTTTTTTTTTTTTTTTTTACTTTAGCAATAACTAGCTCTCTAATGCTTGTGCTGTTCAAGCAGTAGGAAATAGTGAGGATGACTGGGTTAAGCGTGAAGGCAGAGTGGCCAGGAGGCACAGGTTCTGCTTTCATGCCTTGGGTTTCACTTGGAATTCTAGGAGGATAATTAACTCTCCGTGCTCTGTTTTACCCCGTGCATACCATAGATCAAACAGCAATAGATGTCTTCTTGCCATGTGTGCCTTTTTCTGTTAGGCTCTGTAAAGCACTTTGAGGATGCTCAACAGGAGGCACTACAGGAATGCAAGGAACTGGCTGACCAGCTCTGATACATGGCTGGCTTCTATGGATGCAATTTCCAGTGCTTTGAAGTGCCTGAAAAAAACCAGAAACGCTTCTCTCCTGGAGGAACTGATGTGCCCGAAGGAGAAAGAAATGGATCACTCCTAGAGGAACTGCAGATTCTCATGGGAAATTTGGTGATATTGCTTCTCCTTCTCTATAGAGAGAGTTAACTCAGCAGGTCCCAGGTTTATTATGTTTTCACATCCAACCCCCTGCAAGCATCCCTGAACTGTCAAAATCCAGAAAGAAAGAAAACGATCCCTGTGAAATTGTTGAATCTTATTTTTCCAGGGATTTGTCTTCCGCATACGCTATCACAGCAGCATTCTCCATCACGTTCCCTGTGACTCCTTCCCATAGTCGTCTCCACGATTTCCCTGCAGTCCTGAGCTCCCTCCCGCACCCCCGCAGCCTTTGCCGTGCGAGCGACAGCCTGTACTGTGGCTGTCTTTGGCTTACACGCCTGGCGACTGGTTGCCTGGCCGGCCGAACCAAAAGGGTGAGGGAGATGCTCAGTGTTGGTGGATCTTTCTTCTAATTATCCACTGAGTTTTACCAGTCCTGCAGGCACATCCTTCCGAAATCTCTGCTTGTAGCAAATGTGCTTCAAGTTGGCCAGCACGTTCAAACGTTATTAGGAAGGAGGTTGGTACAGAGAGATGGATGGGCGGTCAGGATGTGCCTATGTTCTGCTTCCTTCAAATTTTCTTCTGAAATGGTAGCAAAGTTTAGAAATTTCCAACAGTTACGCAGAATGAAAAGTACGGCTACTTTTGCTCTTAATGATTTTTGTTTAAAATGTGATTTACGCCAACGTGTTGCCCAGCAAGTAGACTGCTATCGGATTTGGACAGGTAGGCGTACCAGTTCAGTCTCTGGTATCGCTGAAGTGAGCGGCAGCCTTGCATTTGACCAAAAAGCCAGAGTTTCAGCCTTTTCTTCCATCTCCACCCTGTTTTCCTACTTCATACTGACAGGCTTCGGGGGGTCATTAAAAGGCTGAGCTGATTTAAAGTGTTCGGTTTGAGAGGCTTAGTCCTGGTTTGGGCGTGCCGGCACTGCCGAGGCCGAGGGGCCTGTCCAGGTTCCCGCGCACGGACGCCAGCTGCTTTCTGTGCTCAGCACCAAAGGGGGTGCTGGGGTCCTGCGTGAGGGACTACAGGTCCTGGCTGAGCACCGGGAAGGAAGCCCTGCCCAGGGGACGTGCCCTCGCCGCTGGTGGGGCACCCAGCTGAGATGTGCTGCTCATCTCGTACCACCCCAACGCGCAGCACAGCGGCGGACGGGATGCCCTGTTTAACCTTCACCCTCGTCTTGGTGAGTAGTGAAATGCTTACAGGAGACCTGTTTATTTGCCATTAGAGAGGGATATCTTCCTAGAGCGAGCTAATGAGGGGTTTTTTTCAGTTTGATTGTCTAATTAATGCTGTACTTCTAGCCTATTAGTGTCCACATAGGGTGCATCATGTTGTTTTAATTGCATCGGCATCTCCAACTTGTCAAGCGCGCTCTTCCAGATCGTGTTATGGCTCATGAAGGTGCCACTGGGCACTCGGGTGCTGATCAGGCGCCGCAGCACATTTTCAGGATGGCTGAAGGAGGGGTATCCTCGGCTGGGGATGGAAAGCAAGATGTCCCGTCCATTATTAGACTGTAGAGATAGCAAGTAGCTCTGACTTGAAACACGCTTCACTTCCAAAGCATCAGACAGGGTTAACTGCAAGCTCCAGATGAAATTAAAACATCTCTCTTAATTAAATTTGTTTGCAAATAGAAACAGATACATATTAAAGGTGCCTAAACATACCATGTGCAGAGACAGACAAAAAATTTGGTGTAGTTTTACAGATGCGCCCTTGAAGCGTGGATTGCTCAGCTGCAGGAAGCGGTGCCCAGCTGGAACCACGACTGCCGGTCAGACGGAGCCTTTTGCCGGCAGGCGGGAGGGCTGGCTGCTTCGCAGCGCCTTACGCTTTTATTCATTTCCCCCAGCACTAAGCGATATATTGCTGCAATCTTTCGGAACAAGTGCTTGGAAGACTAGTAGTATTGATAATTATCAATATGGCTCCATAAACACGTTCGTTACGTAGATCTAACTCCCCTTATAAATCCTGGCTCATGTTATAGGCTGCGAAGGAAATCCCTGTGTACTTATTAATAACTCCCTCCTCCCTGGGGATAGCGCTGGATTATGTTGTTTTCTTCACTGTAGGTTCAGGCCAGTATTTTAGAGGAATGTGAAAAATGGGGAAAAAAAAAAAAAAAAGTCTTGCTTTAAAAAAAGTAATGTTCCTGTACCTCGGATTTTCTGGTCTTGGAGCAAATGGGGAGTGGGTAGAGCTTGAGGGGTCAGCTTTCACCCTCCGGAGGATGGAGACACTTTCAAAAGACCATATCTGACCTCACATTTAGAAGTATTTTATCTGAAATTTAAACCCCGAAATTTTACATTTCCCCACCTAGAAAATTTCAGCTTAAACCATCTCGCCTTAGTGGAGCTGTGTGTAACCGAAAGCAGAATTATTGGCAGGGTTATCAGTTCTGGCTCCTAATGCATGTAACATATAATCACAAAACCCTATTTGCAAATATGTATAAAAATGTGTGTGTTTACATCCCTTTATGTGTGTACGTATGGACATATGGCTGTAGATACACACAGACCTTTGCAAGATGTAATCCTTAAGATTTCTGTTGGTTTGTGATACGTGAGTAAGCTCAAAATCATGGTTCAAAGATTACGTCAAGACAGATAAAAATTGGTATCAATTTCCTTTCTCATTTCCATTATTGTCACATAAATTGGCCCTTGTAGTGTCATCTCCCATTCCTGTTGCAGCCTGTAATGAGGAGCTGGTACAAAGATAAGGCATCTGTATTACAACCTGGAGCCTGAGATCTTGTGAGCTGACGGGTTGACGGGAGGCATGCATTATTCAGGTGTTAGACCGTCTCATTAAACAAATTCGTCAAATGAGGTCAGGGTGTTATTTAAAATGAAGATTTTAAGTATTAAGCGTGATTAGTGTGTTTTGGTTTCACAGGTCAGTGCAGAACCCTGAGCTTTCCGCTGATGCAGCCACTTGTTGAAAATTCCCGCCCTTTACATTTTTAAAGGCATTGCCTAAACCCTTCATTAGCGGCACAGGACGGCGCGCTGGCGTACAGGGAGATGTAGCTGTATTCAGAATGAACTGGCTTTGCGATAGCTGAAAAAATGTGAATCACTTCAGCCACTGCCGCCCCATTGGCATTTTCGGAAAGTAACTTAATCCGGGCTCTTTCTTTCCCGCGGCGATAACCGCCCAGCCCGGGCAGCTCCCGGTGAACCGCAACGGCTGCTGCCTCTGCTCCTCCGCCGGGGCATTCCTGAGCTTCCCAAGGCACTCCTGGGAAACGTTATTCTGCCCCAAAATAACTAGTTCTGTGGTACCTAAAAAGATCTGGGCTGCTTTTTGAGGCATTTACGCCCCACTGAGATCATAGAATCGTCTAGGTTGGAAAAGCCCTTTAAGATCATCGAGTCCAACCGTTCCCCTACCCCTGCCATCCCACCACCAAACCCTGTCCCTAAGCACCTCATCTCTCCTTCTTTTAAATACCTCCAGGGATGGGGACTCCACCACCTCCCTGGGCAGCCCATTCCAGAGCCTGACAGCCCTTTGGGTGAAGATGGATCAAACCTACCCACGCCCCTCTCCCCCGTGGCACTGCTGCTGCCACTCTGCGTCCTCTGCTCCCCTGCCCCGCTTCCCAGTGTCGCATCGGTCACCGGGTGGCAGGCGGCAACAGCCTTGCCCGTGGGGCCACGGGCGCCCGGCTTTTTGGAAATGATCTTGCAGCACAAATGCAAAGTCCTTCCCGAAAGGCTCTTCGCCGTGGCCTGGGGTCTCTGAGCTCAGTCTCCATGGTGCCATCAGCCAAATTGTATGCAGCCCAGTTAGAAATTTAAAGGTGAATAATTACATTGGCGTGTTGCTACAACACATCCCAATTACATGTTTTGGCTAGTGAGTTGCCATACCCAACATGTCAATAGCTATAATGTCTGCTATAATAACAGGCGTTGTTTGTTTTGTTCTGTCATAAATGCTGTAATCTTTCACTGCTCATGTCAACCATCACCTGCATGAACACCTTTAATTACCTTAACTTGCAGAATTAACTTGCAGCCAACTAGAAGGGAATTTTTCAAGCCACTGGCCCGCTGAATGACCATATGCTAATTCCTTCGTCCGCCACCGGGTCTCCAAAACGCAGGCTGACGGGCAGCGGGACTGAAATCACGTAGGTCCTGCTCACGAGCTCTGATTGCAGCCCGGCTTGGTAAGTGCTCTTGGAATAAAACCGCTGCGGTTTGTAGTCCCGCAGATGGCTTTGACGCATTAGGTTTAGAAATGGCTGCTGTGAGTGACTTTTATTCAGATAAGGGCACAACCTCGACATGCCTGATAGGAACCATGTGAATCAAGCAGCACTTCTGTACCGCAGAAGAGAGCTAAACAAGTCATTGCGCCTCAACAACAAACGCAGATAATCCCGTCGGTACCTGTGCTTTCTTTGGAAAAAGTTCTCGGGTGGTACACGTAATCCAGAGGATCTCGGCGTGTATCTCAAAGCGTCCTCCAATACACTTGTGCCAAACATATTTAGCATGTCATGCCAAATTAAACCAGGAAATCCTGGAGCAGCGTGATGCTGGCCGCGTTAACATCTGCATATCTGCAGTAGGAAGCTGGGGGGGGGTGACGTTGGCAAACAGCTCGGACGTGCGCCGCAGCAGCTGGTGCCCGGGGGGTGGCCCTGTGCTATCGTCCCACAGCTCGGACTTGTATGAAGTGGATCAGAAATCCTTCCAGGGTGGCATTTTTTGGTGTGAGGGAAGGAACTTAGGGCGTTCGAACGTTAGGAGACGTTGATAAGGTTGGGTGTGAATAGCGTGGCAGAACCATCCATGAGAACAAGCACCCACAGCCCCTGGTCACTGCCATCTGCAGAATGGGAGAATAATCCACAAAGAGAAGAGCCAGAGCAGCATGGGCCCCTTCCCGTCTGATACTTGCCACACGTGAAAAGCACAAAAACTGTGGCTTTTTTAAAAAAAGGAAGGTTATTCAGCGAGTTGAGCTTTCTATATAGATCTTCGCTATATATAAAGAGGAATGCAACAGTTAAATCTTACATCTCACTCTGAAAACTAGCTCCGGCGTGGAATTAAAGACATGAAATGGCATTTCCTCTTGACCCACTTTGCTCGGGCGGTAACGTGCACCGTGTGCGCTGCGCCACCTTAGGCAAAGCAAAGCGAATTAAGCCAGATCAGCCTTTGGCAACTCTGAGCAGCGGTATGATTTTCCTCCGGGTCTGAGAATGTCACAAGGTAAAATGTTTGTAGGGATATAAATGCTAAGAGAAACCAGGCTGAGAGAATATCTAAGATGTATTACATATCCTTTCACAGACAGGAAAAAAACCAGAAATGTAAGAAGCTCGTAAAAGCTATAATGGAAAAAAATTATGTAGCAGAAGCCTTGATGACTTCAGAATTTGCTTCATCTTGTGTTGTTCTCTTAGATGTCCATAAGGCTGTAGGCAGGCTGACTTACGCTTGGAGAATAAGTAACATAAGAGATAGAAGGTCAAAAAATAAATCACTATGTTTTTAAAATAGGTGATGCTTTTGCTCCTACACATCACTTCCTAAATCCATTTTTGCAAGGCTAATGTATAATTGTCAGCAAATAAATTCAAGAGCAAATACTTTGCTGGGATGTTTTATGGATAATTACCTGGTTTAGTTGCTTTTGGCCGGAGTAGGAATGTCACTTTGTGTGTTATTGAGGGCGTAATATTTTTTTTTTTTTAATACCTGCACACGGAAAGATGCTTTCCAATGACAGATGTGCTTTGTGGTGTTTGGAGAAGTTCGCCCAGCGATGTAGATGAAAACACCACGTAAGTGTAGCAAAGCTGTTCTGCTCACCAAGCAGCTGCTCTTCCACCGCTCTGGGGGTAGAAAGCAGGAGACAGCAACTTGTCCAGCAGCGCGTGGACGCCTGGCATTTTGCAAATACCCATCAGATAATCCAGTAGAAAACTCAGGTTTCTGGTTAGATCCACTGTGGTCTTTAGCTGTGCTTTTGCCAAACTTTTCCATCCTTCTCCTGCCTTGCTTCAGTCCAGCAGGACGCCCCCAGCTCCCGCTGTAGAGCTGCGGCGTTGGGTAGCGATGGCCGGGCGTTGCGGTTGCTTCCGTTGCCCTCGGTCACGGGTGAAGGAGGGCAGCTTTCTGTTGCGGGTGATTTCCAGCGGCACAGAGATGCTGTACCAGCTTTTATGTTGGCATCTCATCCTTGCCCAGGCAAAAGGAAGTTTGACAGAAAATATTATCTCTGCTGAAGCCCATGACTTGCAGGCTGCAGGTACACGGAGACGTGTGATTAGCACAGTGGGCAATGGCAAGCCAAGAATGTGCATGGAAAAGAGAGAGAATCTCGAAGTATCAGCAAAATAAGGATTGAATTTCTGCTTCTTGATCAAACACGTTTAAGTTTTGTCTTTTCCTTTGCAAAATAAGTGCAATCTTTTGTCCTGGAGGTGGCGGATGGCAGCACGGAGGCTCACGTCTAGCGAGCCCAGCAGGGCAGCCACCGAGACGCTTGTTGTGTTTCTTTCTTTGGCATCTCCTTTCTTACCCACTTTCTGGTTCTTCTTGCAGTTTGTCTGGTGTGGTAGAAGGTTCTTGTTTAACATCCTTGTCTGTGAGAGTTGTGAGTGCCTGGCGTTCCCCTTCCAGAGGCCGGGATGCAGCTGGGGGCCGGTGGGGACCCGCGGGGATGGGCGGCAGGCGGAGCACGCGTGTTCCACCACGAGGCACGCGGAGGGGCTGGTTGTTGGAGGGGCTGGTTGTTGAGCTCTTCTAGCACAACTGTCCAGGGAGGTGCAAATCAATGATGCGTCCTGACACAAAGAACAAAAAAAAGGTTTTATTATTATGCTTACGTGCAGAGGATGAATGAAATACAGAGTGGTTTCTGTTGAGATGTTCGTGTTTAGAGAATTGCGGCGTGCTTTCCATGTGCAAAACCTGGAAGTCAGAGCAGTGAGCAGGATTCCAGGCCGTTGGACTTTGCTTGCCTGAGACTTTAGTTGGGCAGATCCTCCCCAGGTGTGGGCTGGCATCCTCCAGCCACGCCAGTAGTCCTGTGACTATCAGCAGCCGCCAAAGGCTTGCTCGTTTGTCTCCGTTGTTATTTATCAGATTTGCATATAAAATTTTTAATGTCTTGTGTTAACAGATATGGAAACTATTGCCTTAAAGCTATTTTTGTAGGCCCAAAACATCATCCAGCTGTGTTTTGCAAAATGAAATTTTGCTGCCATACAGATGCAAGTGCCAAGGATAGTAGAGTAGAAATTGTGATGACTGCGTAATGTTGCGCCTGTTGGCTTTAGAGGGGAGCAAGAAATCCCATAAAGGGCGTATAAAAAGCTCTGCAGACATCAGCACCATGTGAACAGTCCTTAGAGTCTCCAATATTTAAGCAAAGCATAAAGGTTCCTGACAGAGAACATGTATTGAGTGGGTCAAAAATAATCACTTTTTGAGTGTCCCTGAATGCTGATTTCTGTAGAAAATTGACGTGGTTTGCGGCAAGACGATAATACCGAGTACGTGGCGTGCATTTGAATGTGTCTCAAGCTAATCGTTCACATGATAGGCAATAATGGCCGCAAATAAACAGCTGCAAAGGGTCTTTAGCCTGCTCTTAAAACTTGAGGGGAAGCCTTTATTTGCTTTGTTTTCCTTTTTTATTTGTTTCTTCTTCCACTAATCCGAAAATGCACATTTTATATGAAAATGCTGCGTTCAATGATTCCCATGAAACAACCTTGTTTACTTGTTAATTGCGCTTTTTAATGGTGTGGAAGATATGTATCTGACCATTAAAAGTAGCATCCGAGCAGCTGGCTCCCAGTGGTAGCTAGAATTAGGTATTTTATTCCATTCTTGCAGTGCCTGTCCTCTAGCCCAGCCAGTGAAGGGTAGTACAGACCTACGCCTCCCTTCGCAAAAGCAAATCTTGGGTCCCTTCTCCTCTCACAAATACAACTGGAAAAGGTGGAACGCGCTTTTCTCCTCGGTCACCGCTACCTGAGCTTTGAGTTCACGCAGGACGTGGGAGCTTGACATGGGGTCCCCCCCCACCTGGGGGTGAATCCCATCTCCCCGCTGCCAGGGGTTCCCCACAAGGGGGGAGCACACCAGGAGGCTCTCTGCGATTTTGCCGCATTACCCTGTTTGTGGGAGGCAGCGGGGAGGAAAATTCACTGCACGGGAAGGAAGGTGCACAACGGGGAGTATGTCCTACAGTTAAATATTTAGGGTGCTCAGCTGGAAGGAATAAGATAACAGTTCCAGCCCTTCCTTTACCTTTCAAAGAGATGGAAAGGGATGGGGTAGGGGGGAAGGCAAAGTCTTGTGTTACTGCTTTAGTATGCAAAAATGCAATGCAAGGTCAATTTAAAACAAACAAACAAACAAAAAAACCCCTCTGAATTTTCTTGCAGAATTTTAGTGGCATTTCAGCTAGACCCAATACCATTATGGTTTTAGTCAGGACGTGATTGGAGGGTCAGTATTAATTTAGACATTAAGTCCATGGAACGATTTCAATTTCAACCTGTGCTGCTGGGTTTTTGCATTTTGTCGGTCTACCTGCTGCCACGTGCCAGTTCTGCGCAGCCCAAACCAGTGTCCCACGCAGCTTTCGGAGCCAAGGCGCTGCCAGCACCCCCCCTTGGCCACCTTCCCCGCAGCAGCTGCCCGTCGCAGCCACCTCCCTTTCCTCTCCCTCTCCCTGCTCGGTTTCAGCTCGACGTGACCGCGGCGTTGATGGAAGACTGGCCCCAAGCGCAGCATAATTAAAGTCCCATCAGCCAACCCTAATTTTCTGTGTACCATCTACAGTTCTTTTAGGGACCGATTGACTGAGTATAACCTGAGCAAGATAATTTAATAGTATTAATAACGCTGCAGCAATCCAATTAGGGCCTAAATGAGTTAGGTACCGAGTTTCACTCAGAATTTTGTATTTCTTTCATCTTGCTTCCCTGGCCTGTGTGTCATTATGCCGTGCACGCTAGACATGATGAGAAAATTACTGTACCATTGATGCTGATTCTTTAAAAAGGGGAAACCGGGACCAAATAATTTGACTAGCAAATACTGGTCTTTGAATCAGCTTGGGAATTAGTAGGATAAATAAACTAAAGCATTTTGAGTTGGCAGGCACTTGAAGATAAATGCTATCCAAATTACACACATGCCATTTGGTACATCTCTAGTTATTACCCTTTCCCTTTTGAAAGCAGTGGCTCAGATTGGGCAGATGTTTTCCTTTTTCACAATCGTAAATAACTGGAAAAAAAAAAAGAAGTTATTAGCTCATAAGCGGAGATAAACAAACATAAAGGGCTAATCCTTTCCTCAAAACTTGGGTAAGGTCAACTCATGGCTATACCGTGAAAAATAACTTGGAAAAGGAGTTTTCAGGAGAAAAACCAGGATTCCTGGATTTGCTGCTGGATGTGCCATTGTCAGCCAGGCTTGGTATTTGGAACTTCAACTCGCCAATTCTTGAGCATTACGACGTGTTAGAGACACGCATTCGGACGTCTGCTTTCAACTGCTTACATGGCGAGCACGTGCTTTGCCCTAAGGTCGAGCTGTATTTTGGGTGCTTTGGTACTTTGGGTTGTGGGTTTCTCGTCATCCTGCACAGCGAAACCTTTCGGTCGCGGTGCTGTAGGACAGGCCCTGAGCCAGGACTACGGGTACGTGGGAAGCTCTGGTAGAGTCAGTGGGCACATGCTAAACACTGCATGCCTGGGGCTTTGGCCTCTCATCTCACTGTGCCATGGCTTTATTATACCTGGCAGTTCCCATCGTCCGATTTATCATGCACTTCTGCATTCGCGTAGATGGGGAGCAGCGGGAGTCAGCCAGACCATTTTAGCCTTCTCTGTTAGGAGTCGTACAAAAGGCAGCCTCCTCTAATTATTTACTGTGTACCTCATGACATTTAAGTTTCTTATTTGTAGTCTAGCTGCACCATGGGTACGGTTGAAATAAGAGACATGCAAAGAGACATGTCCAACCAGCCTAAAAAGCAGAAGAAACTAAAGGCCCGAAATACCTTTGATTGAAGGGAACTTTGTTAAGGCTCATTCCACCAGAATAGTAAAAAATTGGAGGGTTTTTTTCTTACGTAAGTGTGTAACTGGGCCACCTCACTTGGAAAGGAAAGGTTTCATCTTTTCCCTTTTTGTTTTGCACGGCAGCGTCTCTGAATCCTGTTGCAGTCAGACCCTTCCTGTTGAGATCCTGGTGTTTGGTGCGGGCAGGATGGTTGGGGACACCACACCGTCTGGTGCTGCATCCCTCTGATAAGGGATGCTGAGTGCTGGGCAGACCCAGAGGCCAGTTCAATGGCAGCGCCGTGGTCCTTTGGGCACGGTGACCTGCTGGGGGTGTGAAGGAGCACGTTCCTCGCTGCAGGCTGTTCTTGGTCATCGGAGGTGCCAGGCTTCACACCCGGCTGTGTTTCATTTAACATTGTGACACTAAAGGACGAGCCAGCTTACGCCAAAAAGCATTAAATGCTGAAGAGAGGGCTGTCCAGGCTGCGGTTTCCATAGGTCTGCTTTCATTGTCCCAGTTAGTAGCCAGACAAGCTGTAAATTGCTCCTTTAATTAAGCAGAATTTTATCTCCTTATATACGTCAAGAGAAACATCAGGCGTTGGCAGAAGTGCAGGTTATGAGCGGGGTGAGTGGATCTGTTTTCAGACTGCGATCGCGGTTTCTGAGTTCTGCTGGTGACGCCTCCCCTGAGCTTTGCCAAGCGGCACGAGCACCCTGCTCCTGATCCCGTCTGCTGAGAGCATACAGCTTTCTGAAAGGGCTCCATGTTGGTTAATGGACTGCTTCACGTACGTTCACGTAGGCACGTCTGCTCTAAATAACTCCGAGTGGAAATCCTAGCTCCTACTCGGAGTTTGTGCAGTCGTTCCTCAGGAAGAACCATACCCGCCTGTCAAGACATCGCTGTGCTCGACCCACATCCTACAGGCAGTTCTTCTAAGAAGGCTGTAGCTGGCGGGTCGATCATTTTAAAGAAGCAACCTGAGCTCTTGCCATCAGCGTGCAATGGGTATCGCAGACAGCTCCTCCGTCCTGCAAACGCCGTACGAGACGAGCTCTCTACCGAGGCTGATGCGTGCGACGTTCGATGCAGCTCTGCGGCAAGGCTCATGGTGTTGGAGCTCAAACCAGTTTGGTGAATTACTGAGCTGGGTTCAGCCACTGGGACGGGATTCACAGCCAGAAACGTGGCAATCCCAGGTGGCCCTTTGCAGAAGTTTGACCGCTCTTTGGGTAAAATGGCCCCCAAGAGGGGAATTGCAGGAGCCTTCCCAGCCTTGAGATGGAAGGGGTTTGTGTTCTCCTGTAAAGCAGGCACACCCCTTGCTCTCTGCACAACGTGGCTAACTTAATTTTGGTTTTGTTCGGGGATTCTCCTTTGGCCCATTAGTTTAAATGATAGATTTAAACGCATATAAATATCAAGCGATGAAGGAGGGTGATCTTCTCCCAGAATATTTAGCTCTGTAGACTGGATCAAAGAAAGAGTCCTGACTTAGCAAGTTTGTAAAGGTGAACCGAAACAGTAGGTGTGGAAGGTGTTTCTGCCTGGCTCTTATTCCGAGTGCTGCAAGTGCTTTCCTCCGTAGGGCTGCTGAGGCGCGGTGCTTATCGCCTTGCTCATGTCACCGGCTTTTGGGCTCTGCTGGGGGCGAAGGCCGTTGTATCGCTTATTAGCAAAAAATCATTGAACTTTCCTCTCTACAGCTATGTCTGAATATTTTTTGAAACATTTGCAAAAAAAAAAAAGTTGTCAAAAATACCTCCCTGCTTCTGAGATTCAATCTGGAAAAAAATTACAGTGTTTCTGAGTAATGCAAAAGTGCTGGTCTGAATCAAGGATGGGCACAGACCTTCGGGGCAAGGAGCTGCCTTTGCTTATGGCCACTAAAATCCATCATCATCAGGCCAAGCTAGAGGACTCTGAAGAATGGCACTTGCCATGTCCTCAGCAGAGTCCCTTTTGGCAGTCTCATGGAGCATCCCAGTGAGCGTGGTCCTGGCTTGGGGGGATGCCAGAAATGCGGGAATTGAGCCAGGAAAGAGCTGAAGCTTGCTGGGAGTGGGGTAAGGCACCTGAGAAACAGGATTTGCAGGACTTCTGAGGCTGGCAGGCTTAAGCATTGGCAGGTGACTTGTCTGTGGTCCGTACGTCATGAACCAGTAGCTAACTCAAGAGGTGGTTGTTTCATAATCCCTGCACCACATGAGTTAGACCTTCCCCCCTGCCCCCCCCAAAAAAAAATTTAAGAGTATTAGCACTTTTTCAGGTAAATTCTCCCTCATAGCTGTGTCTCTTGAGTGACCTGCTGGTGATTTCAAGGCAATCTAAGTGTAATTAATCACGGCTCCTCACTGAAGGAAAGCTCCAACTGAAATCAGTGGGAGTGGCAGTTGATTAGGGCATCCGGGCTGGTCCCACCGGGAGCTGTCATTTTCCCGGTATGAAGGTGTAAATATCCCCTTAATGCTATGCAATAGGTTTTCCTCCTCCCCCCCCCCCGCCAAATACAACAGATGCCTTTAGAGCACCCTTCAAAAAAAGCAAAAACTCCAGTCATTTCTGCTGCGCAGTTTGCACGGTGCGAGGTTGTAGCAGGAATTGGAGGAAAGCACTTGGAGACCAAACTTTCCCCTAAAAATTTCTGTTGTTGGTTGGGGGGGGAGAAGGGGGAGGAATTGACTGCAGCAGAATGAACAGCGATGGGCAAGGGCTGGCTTTATTAATTTTCAGATGAATACGTGATATTCTGAAATGAAGCCCGGCGTGTAAGAATGGCAGTGTTGCTCCCCACGTGGCAGACGTTATTTCCTGCATGGAAAATATTAAGGGCACCGTGAGCGTAGGCTATTTTGTGAAATATGGAGGATAACTGTTTAACTGTTAGACCGGGTTCTCTTTGACCAGTTTGACAGTGAGATGTGCTGGGAACGGAACGCTGGGCGTACCACAAAGGGCAGCAGTGTGAACCCCCAACGCCCCCGATTGCAGAAATGCTCATTGTAAGCCACTTACTTAAGGATGAAAAATTGTCTTAGCTTACCTCTGCTTTCAGGAGATAGATTTGCTCTACCCTACCAACTTAAATAGATAAGAGTTGTGTATTATAAATGCACATTTGGAAGCGCGTGCTCTTTTTTAATTAAAAAAAATTATGCAGGGGATGCAGGATGAATCCTGAAGATGCATGGTCCATCCCCTTCCATTAGTGAGAAGACAACACAAAGCCGCAGTCAGATATAAAATAATTAATTTTCAGTTTTACTGTGTGCCAACAGAAATGTATGATAATAAGCATTTTTGCAAAAATTGTAGATTAAGCATTTTTCTCGGTGTTGTGCTAAAAATGTCCTTGGTTTAATGTAGAACAAATAGCCTTTGGATCTCATTAAGGATGTTATCACAAGTGCTCTGTGTAGCTTGCGTAAAGCAGGTAAGATTGGTAGAAAATGATGACAAATATTAAATGAAAGAAAAAGTAAGATCAGGAAAGGAAAGAGAAAAATAAAGGAGGCTTCTTTGTAGGTTAAGAACTGCTTACTAGGAGATCACCGACACGGAGTTACAGTGTAGGAACAAAAGGAGTGGCTTTAGTTGAAGTTTAAATCATAATTAATTTAATGTGTTAAATAAAAAGTGATGCAGATGCACCGCAGGTTGTTACACCTGTACCCAAATACCGACTGTTCTTTACTCTAGGAGGGAAGAACCAGTGCCAGAGGAATTTTTACCCGAGGTAGGTAACACAGAGCTGAACGCTCAGTACGAGAAGAGCGGAGTGGGGGGGAGCCTCTCCTGGATGCAGCTGCAGGAATTAAAGGTGTTAAAATGAAATTAGAGTTTGCTCACTACAGAAAAACACGGATAGACGACTGCCCCCTGGTATTTGAGGTTAAGCCTCCAGCAGCCACCCAGTGGAACACGGGTGCACCAGCCCCAAAGGCGCTGGGGGTGTGAAGCCAAACAGCATCCCCGCGTCCCCCAGCGCCGCGCAGGGCGCCGGGCTCCGTCCTCCTGGCACGGGGGTAACCGAGCGAGCCGGTCCCGCGTCTTCCAACAGCTTTAAGGGAAGTTTAGTTGAAGCATGAGAAGGACATGGACCTGTTGGAGCGGGGCCAAGGGAGGGCTACTAAAATGTTCCGAGGGCTGGAGCTCTGAGGCCAGGCTGGGAGAGTTGGGGGTGCTCAGCCTGGAGCAGAGGAGGCTGCGGGCAGAGCTGAGTGCGGCCGCTCAGGGCTTCAAGGGGGCCCAGAGGAAAGGGGGGGACAAGCTTTTTAGCAGGGCCAGCTGGGACAGGACAAGGGGGATGGCTTGAAACTGAAGCAGGGGAGGTTTAGGCTGGATCTAAGGAAGAAATTCTTTCCAGTGAGGGTGGTGAAACCCCTGGCAGGGGTTGCCCAGAGAGGGGGTGGAGGCCCCATCCCTGGGAACATCCCAGGCCAGGTTGGACGGGGCTGTGAGCAACCTGATGTGGTTCAAGGTGTCCCTGCTCCTGCAGGGGGGTTGGGCTGGGTGACCTCTGGGGGGTCCCTTCCCACCCAAACCATTCCATGATTCTATGAAGTCGTTTTCTGCAGGCGTTCATCCAGCCCTTTGCACTGTGGGGTCCCTGCCCACGCCGGGGGCTTCCCAAGAGCTGTCACAGCACTAATGAGAGGAAGAAATTGGAGCTGTGCGGTTGCGGGGTGAGACTGATCCTGGGGCCATTTTGCTCGTTAGTAGCTATCTGAGTCAGCGGCTGTGCAGAGGAGGGCCTGGCGTTGTGGGAACGTTGTCACCATTTCTTGACAACATTTCGGATTTGTGCTGACAATGAAAATTTGCAAGTTTTTTGGCTGGAAGACTTTGAGAAGCGATGAGTTTCTGTCGCCTTCAATTAGGAAGTTGTGATTTGCTTGTCCTGTCTGTGTTTATGGACAGGACGCTGCCTGTTCCCACAGCAGTCGCTGTTATGTTACGGCAGAAACAAGATGGGCAGCAGTAGGAGAAACCGGAACAAAAAATCTATAAGGATGTTTAGCTTCTGTTTATAAAGAAGGTAGATTGGGGGGGGTTAAGATAATTAGCACAGCAGAGCAGGAAAACATAGGAGTAACCAGGACAAAAAAATAGGTAAGGATGTTCAGCTTCTCTTCATAAAGAAGATAGATTTGAGGGGGTTAAGGTAATTAATACAGCCAAGGAGGAAAACTTAGGAGACTTTGCTTTTCCTCTAAAGTAGCTTTCCTTTGAAGTGTCCCAAGGCACCTAAAAACACTCGCTAGCGCAAGCCGCGTCGTCCCTGGCGCCGGGAGGAAGGCAGCGCCGGGCCGATGCTCCGTCTCGCTGATGAAGTGTTCCCGTGGAACGGCACTGCAAGTAGGGAGAAAAAATAGCTGTCACGAGGCAGGGGTGAGCCACAGAGCTCAGGGCCAGGTTTCGGATGCTCTGTGGGGGAGCAGGGGTGCCGAGGCCCTGCCGGGGCCACAGCACCCCCATCCCAGCAGAGATGCTCTTACAGGAGCTGGGGGTCAGGTTTAGACACCGTTATCTCTGGGGCTTGGGGGCTGCAGCTTAACATGTCCTACTTCTGCCCTGCACAGATTTTAAAAGCTGCTTTGAAGTAGCTGGATTTTGACTTTGATTTAAAACAAGAAAACAGAAAGAAAATTAAGAGGACGGAGCGAGCTTCAGTCTTCACCTCATTTTGGGGTGTAACTGGGCTCAGAGCTCTGCTGAGGGCACCCAGGTTGAGAGGATTAATCCCGAGCCAGGGGGTGTGAGGGCGAGCAGAGCTGGGTCCTGTGGAGGGGCTGGGGTGGGACCACGGCTTCGGTCCCCACCAGGAGGGGAAGGGACCGGCAGGTTCCCGGCGCTGGTGCGCCGCGCTGTGGAAACAGTCGTTGTGTTTAAAGAGAGGTTGTGTAGTTTCTGGGGATTGTTTGCACTATCCTGAAAACGCACTGAGCCTGCGCCGCACAGAATGCGGGGATTTGTTCGTCACAAGCAAAAACCATTGGGATGTTTGGCCTCCACCACCTTGCAGGCTTCGCGCTCATCTTAAGGCTTTTTCCGTCGACCCCCTGCAGGCGGTGAAATTAAACCACGTTACAGGACGAGGTGAAACACCTTGCTTGCCGTGTCTGGGCAAGTCGTCGGAGTAGCTTTGCGTCCTTCTCTGGTAGTTTGGCTTATCGCTGCTGTTATCTATTGAAGGGATTTTAGTTGATATTTTGCAGAAGGCTCTGTTGACTGTGCGTTACTGACATATTCTTAGCTTAAAACCATTACCGCGTTAAAGCGCTGGCTTTCGAAACTAATTACAAGACATTAATAGCTAAGCCCTAAGAGCTAAGTCATGTAAATATTGCTATCTGTAAAGTTGGATATACAGAAACTGTTTGAACTGCTGACTTAGTAACTGGAGTCTAAAAGCAAGCTGTAAAGGTGGCAATAAATCTGAGCACAATCCTCCGCAATTGTTTTCTAATGTGTCTGTGAAATTAATGGCAGAGTTGTTAGGAAAGTCCTATCAGGGAACGTGGCTATTTTTTTTTTCCCCGAGTAGGTTAATTATCACTAATGTAATTATTTTTGTACTGATTTTTATTTTAATCAAACATTGCATGAAACAATTTAGTTCAGAACAAATAGCTTATTACAGAAATGTTTGTGGTAGTGAGAGAAAAAGCAGTGATGGCTAAATTATACACATACATTGAGTTACTTTATTCATTAAAATGAACAATTATGTTAGGCCTTCTGAGACAGGCTAAGCACTTCTTGTTAATGTTTGTTCTGCAGTGAACATAATGAGAATTTATTTGGAAACGGATCCCATCCTTCCAGCTCAATGCATTTATGAACTGGGTGACATGTAGGAGTTGGGAGAGCTTGGGGGAAAAAGGCTTAGAGAGAACCTCTAACCAAGACAGATGCTGCATCGCTCTGCGCCTGTGGGCAAGGCCCTGGATCCGGGAGGTTTTTGTGGTTTTGTCTTTCCTGTGGTGTGTGTGTGTTTGTTTGCTTTTGGTTTTTGTTTTCCTATTTTTTCCTCTGTCCTGTGGTGGTAGGGCAAGTAGAGCCACCACTGCAACATGGTGGCTCTACTGGATCCAGGTAACGTGGATGACGGCCAACTTTGAAGTTCTTTTTTCATCAGTTGTTTTGAATGTCCTACAATGAACCAGTTGTGGGGGTTTTCCCCCCATTTATCAGACCAAGTCATCAGTGGATGAACTATAATAGCCTCAGCCTGCACATTGTCCGGTTGAAGATGTGTCAGTTAACATGCTGCGAAGTGGATGATGGGTAGAGAGGTGATTTTTCAAGGTGTGAGGCACGCGTGTCTGCAGCAGCTCGTGCAGTCTAGGCTTTGCATCCTTCCCACGCTTGGCAGAATGTAATGGAGGAGTTCGCTGTGTCCCTCGGTGCTGACTTGGCCGAGTACGAAGGTCAAGATGCAAAATGGTTGGGTAGCGGTGAGCACGGGGTGTCTGGCTACACCTGCAAGTGGTGGTGGGTTGGGAAAAATAAATTCCCTAATCCTCGGTGCAAGATTTGTGTTAATGGCAAGAGTTTCTCACGATTTATGAAATTGTTTACTTGTTGTTTCTAGATTAGGATTAGCATTTTCAGATAATCACTTTTTGATTACGGGATGAAAGTTTATTATATTTGCTTATAGAAATGTAGGATTTGTACACATATAGCACTCTTTCTCTGCGGATCTCAAAGATTTTGTCGGTCTATGTTATAAATAGAATTGACAGCACCTCCAGCTTATAGATGGGAAAGTGGAAGAAAAAAAAAATACATGAAGCGCCTTGGCCACGTTGATTGAACTGGCCTGGGGGCAGGGTCAGCAAAAGAGCATGAACCTCCTGAGTCCGGGATCTGTCGTTTCTCTAGTTAATCTTGTCGTCTGTGTTTTTAATAGATGTGGTTTAGTTTTGAATCTTGGTTGGTATTGGTTGGTGAAACAACAGTCTTGGAAATCATCATCCTCAAAACCATTTTTCCCTCTTTACCTCTCTCCTTTAAGAATAGGATGTAACGTGCAAGAAGTTCGGGCTTGCCATGGCAATCTGCTACTCTGTTCCCTGGGGTTCCTATCTCTGAAGGCCGCTCGGGCGTTCCTGCTGCTGGTTTGCCATCAGCGAGAGCTGGGGCAGGACGCGGCAGTGGGCCGCGCCATGGCCACGTCCCGTGGACACGTTAAGAAAGAAGCAACCAAACCAGCGCTGCCCCCGAGTGAAATGCTCTGCTGTCTCAAATCTTTGAGGCCAGTGATAGAGTTATCATGGTGTCACCCCAGGAGACCAGAAAAAGGACTTTCCATAATTTTGCCTGATCTTCTATTTATCTCTTTGCACACAGTCTCTGCACAGAATAAAGTACCTTTAGGCTACCCAGCAATGCCATGGAATATGCTTAAGAATAAGGAAATTCATCCTTTTATAGTCATAAGGAGGGGATATAATAACACATTAATAATTCTGCGGTTCTGTGAGATATTAGCATGCAGGAAATTGGTGAGAATTCTTTCATCATTGGGTCAAAACCCATGTGGTTAGGATGCCTTTCTCATTTCATGTCAATGCATGCTGTAAGAATGGCATCGAGTGACTTCTATGTTTAATAGTTACAATGGAAAATGGAGGCTCCAGGCTGGATCGAGGTGTCTCATGCCCTAGCTGTACAGGTAAGATATAGTTACCCTGTCTCAGTTTGCTTTTTAAAAGGGCAAGATACAAATGAGCCATTAAGAAGAGTAAGAGAAGATGCAAACTCTTGGTCAGTTGGTTTCTTAAGGAATTGTCATGAAACTTTTCATACCTGCTTTATGGGTCAGGAATCTTGGCCCTGGCTCTCTTTGCTCACCGTATCTGTGGTTCCCTTTCCTGCAAACGTCTTTGTGGTGCCTCGGCAGCAAGTTACGCTCACGCCTGCCAGCTTGCTCCAGCTCTCTCGCAAGGCCGACGCACGTCCGAGGGATTCAGGTTTGTGAAGGGCTTGCTAGCCGTTACCAGTCGGAGCAGCGCCGGAGTCGGGCACAGAAATGGATTTCCTGGCTCCTTGTAAGAGCTTCCAGTAAGACCAAACTACCATTTACCAGTGCAATTAAACGAGTCTTTGCATCCCCCTTTATCACCAGTATTCCTCCAGCTCTGCAAGCTGCATACCTTCAGCTCAGCACAGTATGAAAGGAGAGCTCCTGGATTTTTTTTTTTTTTCAGAGTAAGTTGTGAATATTGAAGGTTAATGAAGTTTCTCAAGCAGCGGCAGACCTCTAGAATATCTGTTATTGAGGGATTATTTTTATAACATTCACAGCAGAGCCTCTTGATAGTATAGTATCTGAGCAGTGCGTGACTTTAGGGTTGGGTTTTTTTTTTCAAATATATGAAATGAAGATGTTACAGGATCTATTTTGAATTAAATTAGGAAAGTTCAACTTAATCCTTCAATTTAAGACTTGCAACCCCCAGTCTTCCTGTATACATTAATACTCAAGGCAGCTGATTCAGGAATCACCTTAGAATTTTTTACTTGTAGGGAAAGTAATGGAGCTTCTAAACATTTAAGTAACCTAAAAAAATAGCTGAAATTTTCATTTTAATAACACTTATTCACATCTATCTCAGGAGAGGAGGTTTTAAATTTGGAAAAATTCATACACACACAGAGAGAGCAGCTATTGGAGCCATGGAAATGTTGCTGGGCAGCTGAGTTGGTAATTGGTGTGATGCATCGGCGCTGGGAATGTCAGGACCTTCCCCATGGGTCCAGCCTGGACTATCTCAGGGGGGCTCCAATGCTAAACCTCCCTTGTTCTTGAAAGCTGGGTAATGGCTTTAGTCTGGAATAGTCCAAAATGATTTGTGAGTCTCATTTTCTGCAGTGCTTGGGAGCCTTTGTGCACATACTTTGGAGTTTGGGTTTCTTAAGATTGCAGAGCAAGTGCGACTTTCCATTTATTTAATACCATCATTGACAATTTGCACTCCCAGGAGCATGTATGATATTTCAAAAGCAGAATGTGACTTTGAAATGAAATATTATCTAATTACTGCATATTTCATTGATGACTATTTTCTTTGTCCTTCATATTTCTTACACGGCTCATGTTGCAGATCTTGCCATGTTCTCACTGATTCCATGCCTAATCTAAGACACATTTCCATCTCACTGAAAATACTAACCTGGTCAGTAGTAGCTCCAAGAAGGGAGATCTCTTGTTCTGGTCTCAGTAAGAAGCCCCAACTCGAGATGCATGGAAAGCAGTTTTGTGAATGTAACTCCTGCCCTTCCTCAGGCCATTGCAGTGTTCTCACAAATTCCGTGAAACAAGGAAGAGGTCTACACTCTGCTGGTTTAGCTGATGTTGTGTGTTGTACCACCAGAATTAACGACTAATAAAAATGAAAAATGAAGGTGGTAAATACAGTCACGTGTTGGAGTCCCATGTGAAGCCACCAGCATGTGTGGTTCCCAGTGCTTTTCCAGGAGTCTATCACACACAAAGTTTATCCATTTGGTTTTTCTCTGTTGTAGGTTCCCCCTTGGTCCTCCCCGCTTCCATTCCCACCCTGGCTGTCTGACAGTAACGTCTAAATGAACAACCCCTTTCTGTTTCACGTGTCTTGTAGATCGATGAAATGCAGTGGGGCAAAGGAGTGCGTGAAGTCCCATCCTCCGTCTGCAGCCTGCCCTGCAAGCCAGGCGAGAGGAAGAAGATGGTGAAGGGGATGCCGTGCTGCTGGCACTGCGAGCTCTGCGATGGCTATCAGTACCAGGCTGACGAGGTGACTTGTCTGCTCTGCTCATACAACGAGCGGCCCAACGAGAACCGAACGGGATGCCGTTCCATACCCATCGTCAAGCTGGAGTGGCACTCGCCCTGGGCTGTCATACCCGTCTTCTTGGCTATGCTGGGAATTATTGCCACCATTTTTGTCATGGCAACCTTCATCAGATATAACGACACTCCCATTGTCCGGGCTTCTGGGAGGGAACTCAGCTACGTCCTGTTAACAGGGATATTTCTGTGCTACATAATCACGTTTCTGATGATCGCCAAACCAAACGTTGCAGTGTGCTCCTTCCGGCGTATCTTCTTGGGCCTGGGGATGTGCATCAGCTATGCAGCCCTGTTAACTAAAACAAACCGCATCTACCGCATATTTGAACAGGGCAAAAAGTCAGTGACAGCACCCAGGCTTATAAGCCCCACATCGCAGCTGGCGATCACGTCGAGTTTGATATCTGTTCAGCTTCTAGGTGTCTTTATTTGGTTTGCAGTTGACCCACCCAACATCATCATAGATTATGATGAGCAGAAAACTATGAACCCTGACCAAGCCAGAGGAGTTCTCAAATGTGACATTACGGATCTACAAATCATTTGTTCCTTGGGTTATAGCATTCTTCTAATGGTTACGTGTACTGTGTATGCCATCAAGACTCGGGGTGTCCCAGAGAATTTTAATGAAGCTAAGCCCATTGGATTCACTATGTACACTACCTGTATAGTATGGCTTGCCTTCATTCCAATATTTTTTGGCACTGCCCAGTCAGCCGAAAAGGTAGGTGGAAAAGAACGAATGTGCATCTGATGTATCAGGATACGTTGCAGTTATAAATTATGCACTGATGTTCAGCCTTACATAGATTTTAAAATGAGCTATCCAGTTAGCTCATTACCGAGACGTGTACGATATATAGCACTATTTTCTTTCTCCGGTTATAGCTGGTGGGCTATTCATTTGATAAACTGGCAAATGATCAATAGCAATCATATTAGCCATTAGTTTTATTGTTGCATCCTTTTCAATTGTATCTTTTTGGTAGGATAAGTGGGAATTAGCGGTCATATTGTCCAGAAGGAGGCATCGTTTAACAAAACCATTTTGAACAGAAGATGTAAGCAAAAAAACCTGTCAAAAAATAGTCAAGCAGAGTCCTGAGCTTCTGGAGTTCAGCACTGAGGGCAGTGCTTGGTCGGGTGAGCGCTGTGCTTCACGAAGAGCAGCCTCAGGGCCCATTTACACCAGAGGGCAAATGGCCTGTCCTGGGCTCCAGCTGCTGAGGCTAGCCTGACGGGGCTACCTGTACTGGTTATTCTTAAACGAGCCCAGGTAAGCTTACCCTGCAGCTCATGGCAGGGGTACAGCCAGAGCCCTGGGGTGAACGCCAGGTTGCTTGGCTTCATAACTGGAGTCCCCTTAAGCCCACGTTGTTCCTTCACCAAAAGCCAGCCCAAAGTGTTACACTTACGCCACTTAAGCAAAAGCGTCCAAATGTTAGGATCCAATCCATTAGTTGGATTGTTATGAAAATTAAGTTATTGCGAAGCGCCACCAGACTCGACTAAAATATTCCTGTTGGTGCTGAGAGGCTTCAGATGCTGCCGAAGAGTCTGCAGGGCATCCAGCCCAGGGCCAAAGAGCGCTTTGCTTCCATCCCCTGCTCACAGCAACCGAGGAAAGGCGCTGGGCAGCTTAGGGGACGTCACTCCCTTCTTCCCATCACATTTATTGGCAAGGATGGTGGCCTTGGAGAAATAAGGCGATAAATAGCCAGAGGACAATATGATTCATCTTCCAAAACACTGTCGGAAGGTCTGTTGGCGAGAAAAACCCTTTTCAGATTCGCCCTTTTCAGATCACGGTGTTTAAAAAGGGCCAAGCTTAGGTGCTCTGTGTGGTTTTGAGTAAACGGTATCCAAGAGGTGAAAAATCGCTCGCTCTGCTCTGACGCTGGGCAGGCCTAAATCAAACCGCGAGGGGCTGAGCACTGCGACTTCGGTTGCCTCCCGGGTCCCCTTCTGCCTGTTCCTGTTGCTGCCCAAGTGGCTCCAGCTCGTGCTTGGTGGCCGAGATCTGGCTTTCCTTCTCGCTGAGTCTTGCTTGGAGAGAGCTGTAATTTTAGAGGGGTTTGGCAAATACCTGCAAGCCTAGTCTTTAGGGGGAAATTAAGGTATTAGGCTGTCCTGAACTGCTGTCACTGTTTTACCCTCCCCGGCCCTGACCCCATCTGCTCCCCCAGCCCGGAGGAGGCGACTGCCACGTCCCCGTACCTGCGGCGTACTCCCACTGAACGGAGGCATCGCTGACCCCCCTCAGGCGTGCTCCCGCGGATCATGCATGGATTCAGTAGCATGCTGTCAGCTATCCCCACTTACTGAACCCAAACTTCCCTGTGCAGGAAAGAGCTTTGGCTTCTTGCTACTTTTTCCCCCCCTCTACCTTCATTTAAGGTTTGTTCTTTAACACGGGATTTGGGCAAGCTTGCTGCTGTGGATGAAATTCTTGCACCTTTTAAATGAGTGAGCAAATGTCAGATCCCAGCTGGCACATCTCGCTGTGTGCCAGGGATATAATTTCCAAATTTGCAGCTACTAAACTTACGGGTTATTGAAATGAAATTGCGGGAAGGCAGCGGTGTTGTTCAGGCAGGTCCGTGCTTCGGCTACAAGTCTCTTCCTAGGAAGGGGCCCGCCCCAGAGCCTCGTCCTTTGCAGTTCAGGAGGTTGGCTGGACAGAGATTTGCAATTGGTTTGGCCTCGCATTGCTGGGGAAGAGGGGATCGCCCGGGAGGAAGCAGAGGTTACGGAGGTTTTCACGTATCATCTCACCTCTGCAATGGGCTTTACGGCCAGCCATTGCAGCCCTAAAGGGAATTAATTTCCACTGGAAAGGAGGTCTGCCAAGTCTTACAAACGCTTCAAACACCCCTGCTCTCCCTGTCGAAGGAGAGATAAGAAACAGCATAAGCGGCTTTAAACCCAGTTGGGCCTGTTTGTAACTCCGGTCTGACGCAGGGAGCACAGGGAGCTTTTGTGTTCCTGCCTGGAATGCATTGGGCCTGCAGGTAACAGAGATGAAGCGCTTCAAATTGTTGTCTGCGAAGATTTAACCAGGTGATAGAAAGACCCAAAGAATTTCAAAGGCTGCTGCCAGCATTGAAAATCATTTAGTAGCAAAAGCTTTAGGTCTCCATGCAGTCATAGAGCTGAATGACCCCGTGCCTCTTTGAAAGCGTAAGATTCTTGTACAAATTCGTGTAGGACAGCAAAAGAGACGATGATTAACTCGATTTCATGCAGTGCGCAGAAGAGAGTATGGGGCAGAGTAAACAGCCCTTCCCTTTGCTGAGCTCCAGCCTGGGGAGCAGCCCAAGCCGCTGGCACTGGCTGCAGCCCCCGGGGGCGTTCAGCACAGGGGAATCAGAGAATGGTTTGGGTGGGAAGGGACCCCCAGAGCCCACCCAGCCCAAGCCCCCTGCAGGAGCAGGGACACCTTGAACCACATCAGGTTGCTCACAGCCCCGTCCAACCTGGCCTGGGATGTTCCCAGGGATGGGGCCTCCACCCCCTCTCTGGGCAACCCCTGCCAGGGTTTCACCACCCTCATTCTAAAGAATTTCTGCCTTAGATCCGTCTAAACTCCCCTCTTCAGTTTAAAGCCATCCCCCCTTGTCCTGCCCAGCTGGCCCTGCTAAAAAGCTTGTCCCCCCCTTTCCCCTGGGCCCCCTTGAAGCCCTGAGCGGCCGCACTCAGCTCTGCCCGCAGCCTCCTCTGCTCCAGGCTGAGCACCCCCAACTCTCCCAGTCCCCATAGCAGAGGTGCTGGCAGACGTTGGCTGCAGCGCGTGTGGCCGGCACACCGTGCCAAATCTGGGTGCTACACCGATGGCTTTGCTGCTGGGGCTCTTCCCCCTGCTGCTCCCCACAGAGATCAGGCTGCCGTAGCTTTGCTGCTTCACTTTCTTTTCTGTCTCTCTCTTTTCTTTTTTTTTTTTTGTTTTTTTTCTTGTTTGTTTTTTTTTTTTGGCGGGGGGCAAGGGGGTTGCACTTCTTTGTGATTGCTAGTGATTTCCTGCCAGGTGCTTTCTCTGGGAAATATTGCGTTTAAGCTTAGCCGCACAGGTCTTTGCTGAAATGGAAATTGCGCCTGATGAAAATCTCATGCAACACAATCTTTTACACTGAGAAATGGTGTTGTATATAATGTTGTGATTTTCATTGTATGGATTTATTTTATCTTATCAATAAATACAAGCATAATGTTGTTTGGTAGAAAGCATATTGAAAATACCTACCTTGTTCAGTGTAGAAAGTAACACCACCGTCAACAACAACAAGAACTAGAAGTATGCTGCAAGAAATTCATAAAAGGCAAATAATTCAAGCAGTAGGATTTGCAGCGGGCTGGAGGCAGGCGGTGTGGTCTGAGGAAGGCCAGATACCAGAGTCTGCGCTATGGGATGGAGAGAGAACATTCAGTGGGTGGGAGGTGGCACGTGGAAAAAGCAAATTCGGGACCTTTTTACGCCTTGAATTTACTCCGCCAGTTTCTTTGTCCGCTGTCTAAAAATTCAGAAAGCACATGGTCGGTTCTAATTCATAGGTTTAGTCTGGTAACGCGGCGCGCCGTGTCCTAGTGGGTGTGGAACACGGTTGCCCTTTCCATGTTTCACCGTTCTTTGAGTTTCTTTGGCCTTGGTGCAATGGCCCCGTGGCCGTTGCTCCGTGCCTGGCGTCGCTGCTGTTGTCTAGGTTTTGGGGGCTGGGGTTTGGGGTAGGTTTTTTTGTGTTTTCCTATAACTGTTAGTGTATATTCTAAAACGCTGATGTAACCTTTGCGGGCCAGGACACAGTACTGGGGACTGGAACCGTGCCATGTCTTTGCTCAGAAGGATCCTTCCTTTAGTGTGCCTTTGGCAGAAAGCCACTGAATATAGAGAGCAGTCCCTGCAGGGAAGGGGGTCACTTACTGTTCAACCCTGAGCAGCTCCTAACGATCAAACCCATCAGCAGCTGAAGGGTCAGTGGGGTTTGGGGGTTGAGGATGGGGACGGTGTCCATCCCCGCCTGCTGCCCAGCTCCTGCCTTGGTGTGGCTCAGGTTGTTACCCCGCGCGTTTGGAGAGGGGCTGTAGGGATGGAACGCTGCTTTTTACCCTCCTGGTGTAATTGTTTTTGACAACAAAGCTATTTTAAATGCTCCGTGGATGTGTGGGTATCTTATCAGAAACAAAGTGGCCTCAAAGAGCTGTTAAACCAATTATAGGAGTCATAGCTCCGCGGCAGAGTCAATACCAAGTGGCACTTGAAAAGAGCACAGACTGCTCTGTAAGGTCAGGCGAGGCACGGCTAAATCAATACACCAAACTGAATCAAAATTTTAGAGTAGGAAAGTGAGAAGATGGGAAGGGATGCAGGGGGGGTGGGAACGCGTCCTGCGGGAAGCTGCGCCTCACACCCTGCCCTGCACCGGGGGTTAATGAGCCCCCGAAGCCTCTGGGCTGGCTGTTCAGCCACCTTGGTTATCAGTTTCTGATTTCAACTCCTTTCCAGAGGCAGAGCGCTGCAGCAGGGGGTTGCTGGGGCTGATGGGGGTGGGCAGTTTGGGGCCAGGCCCCCCTCCGCTGTCCCCGCGTGGGGCACGGGGAGCCCTGCCCTGCCCGGTGCTGCGGGGCCACCGCTGCTCCTGCCACGGGACGGCGGCTCCCCAGCAGTGCCCTCCCGCTGGAGCCACGGCCCAGGAGGGGCGTTTGAGATTAACCTGCTTTCACAAAGCCACGCGTTTTCATTTCTTAGGGTTTATATATTTTTTTTTTTTTATTTTCATTGTTTTCCTTTCACAGCGTGGCAGAACATGCTCTAGCACACCTTGGAATCATCGCTTCATAGGTGGCAGTAGTAGCTGGCTTTTTTATTATTGGTCTCTCCCACAATGTAAATATTTTTGAAATTTACGCCGATGCGGATTTCCAGAGGCAATGCCTTCATGGTAAAAGCAAAGCGAAGGGGAAAAAGCATCTGTAGTTAAATCAATGTGATATGTAGAGTTGTTAAAATACTGGCTTGCTTTTTCTGGGTATGAAAGTCAATTTATTGTTAGGAAAAACAATATTTTCCAACACTTCTTGTTACCTTTTTTTTTTAACCTAGTTAAAACATAGGTGTATGGTTTAGTTTTTATCATAGTTGTATTTATGATTAAATGAATGTTGAAGGGTGGCTGGGACAGGAGGCTGGAAGTACCCCCCCCCCCCCCGGCCCTGGGCATGGCATCCTCAGTCAGTGCAAGACGGACAGACGCTCGCCGTCGCTGCCCTCTGACGGAGCCAAGACGAAGCGGCTGTGTCCGTAAGGCTGTCTGTCCGGCAGTGTGTCCCCAGCCCCGGGGACCCCGCTCTCCGGCGCTTGGTGGCAAGTGGCCCAGACAGGCAGCAGAGCCTCCTGGCTGGCTGGCAGCAAAGCCCAGGGAAGCAGTAGCCTTCCCCGAGGTGCTTCGTCCCTCTCCTCCTCCTCGTCTGCAGGAGAATCTCCTAGGAAGGCAGCCGAGACAAAAAGCACATCCCAAATTTCAAGTAAGCTTTTGGAAATAATCTCTCCTTTAAAAAAAAGAATTGCCCAGGGAGGATGTGCTAGGAGGCTACGGAAATGTTAAATTTGGGTACATCGGTGGTGGTGGCCTATGGAGGTTAATAGGGCATTTATAGTGAGGCTGTTTAACACATGCCCGTTGCTGGTGGGTTTGGTTAAATCGCCGTGGTTGGGGGGGGGGGGGCGGTTCTTGCTGCTGTGTCCCCCCTTCTAACAGTGTCCAGCTCTAATCATGAAGGCCTATGAGATCACGAGCTCTTTTCTCCTACAGTTATTTAGTGTTACCGTATCTATCTATATACTGTTGCTTAAATTACATTTCCTGAACCCCTAGAACGTAACGCAGAAAAATTAGATCCCTTTCATGGCAAACCTGAACACCAATCTGCTTTATGTGGCGGGCATGCCAGGACGCACGGGGGCTCTGGGCTTGCCCAGAACCTGGCGCCGCCGTGCGTTGCTGCGCGCGCCCCTTGGGCATTTTGGGGGGGCCGCCGGCATCCCTCGTTAGCGCGCAGGCGTACGGCTCCCCGCGAGCGGGCTCCTCGCATCTGGAAGGAGGAGCACGATTGGGGAACTTGCCAGAGCTGTAACCGTGAGATTAAAAGAAATCCTTGTCTCCGCAGGTTTGAAGTCCGTATCCGTACTCTTTAACTATGTACAGGTGCAGCTGCATACGTTGAATATTCCCCTAAGATCATCTTTTCTCAGATTATGGCATTGAACTACTACAGAGGGATATGTCATCGTTATATTTTTATGTTTCGCAGAGATTTTGTTGCCTCGTAGCTGTGATTACTTTTATTTAGTAATTGCTAAGATTAAAATAATACATTTCTGGGTATGCCTACAAGCTTGTGATAACTGTCAGCACGCTCCTGAATAGATCCTCCAAATGGGCCTTTTTCTTGAAGGATTTTCAGGACTTTTTTCAAGTTAAAAGTCCGGATCATGACTCTGAGCGAGTGGTGGTGGTTCCTCAGCCGGTGTGGTCTTCCCGCTTGGGAGCTTTATTCACCCTGGAACGCAGGGAAGTTGGCCGCGCAGTCACCCTTTCCCATCAGCTTACTTTGCATCCAGACTGCACGGACCCTTGGTTGCAGCAGGGTTTTTTTTTTAATTGTAATACAGCCCCTGTGGAATTTGAAGTCCTTAATCTCATCTGCTCTTCCACTTTCCTTCTTGTGTCTCTATTTTTATAATGCCCGTTTTCTTCAAATCAATAAACAGGGTAAGTCAGGCATATTTGGCAGCAACATTTTTACTTGTTGGGCTGAATGTTACATAAATACTGTAATTTGAAGGCACACGCGACGTGGATTCTTATTCAGATTAAATAATGTCACATTAACATGGTAGCACTTTGGGATATGTTCTGGTTTTTGGTGAAACTAAGTTACCCTTCAATTCTCCTCAACACAAATTCCAATTAACCAGGTAGGACGCACATTTATTTCCTCCCCGGGAAGGCCTGAGATGACAGTTGCTATAGCAACCGTACATATGTGGATTTTGGAGTTATGAGGATTTTAACGCAACATTTGTTGGGAGTTTTATACTGTTGGGTGGTTGAGAAAATCAGGCTCTGAGGCTCACAGGGACGGGGGTTTTGAATCCCCCGTAATCCCCAGCTCGTGCAAGGGGAGTCATGGATCGCAGCTTTCGTTTCAAGACGCGTTCCAGTAATACTACCTGCATAAACCTGATTAACCACAAACATTAATTCCTCTCGTTGATATGCTTTCAGTTCACCCATCGCTTCGTTATCTTAGGGACCTGCGTCTTCAGATGCTGAAGTTCCTAATTTTATCCAGCCTCGGTACTGTATCCCTGAGAAAACCGCGGCGTACGATGATCTGGCATTCGAGTTCTCCCGAGACAAGCCTGAACTGCAGAGCAGCTTCCCTTAATTTCAGTTAAGGCCCTCCAGGCTGGAGCTGTAAGGTCTGGAGATCCTCCAAGAAGAGAGTATGCACTAAAGTCCACTTCTGTGGGGTGTTGGGCTGTTGACAGTGAGTGCGTAGAGTTTAATTTTAATTGAGAGAAAATTAGATGTTCTTTGAAATCTATAAATGAAATAATCAGTAGAATTTTTTTTTGCAATAACGTTTATTACAAAAATGATCCTGGTGGCCTATATTTTTATTAAGCTATGAGAATGCAACTGTAAAAGTATATTTACCTGCTGAATACCTTTAAGTGTCTACAGAGTTTCAAAGTTAATTTTTTGTAGAACTAACCAAAAATCTTGAACCTATAACTTCTTGGTGAAGTTCTCAATAAGATTTATTTTATTACCTTCTGCGTTCATTTTGTCTTCCAAGTGGAGAAGGATGCTGTCACCAGTCAAAAAATAGCACCGCAGGCTCATAACGTGTCCCTGCTACCAACTATTTAACCCTCAAAACCATAAAATCAGTATGTGCATCACTGAAGCAGTGCTACAGGAATTTTGAGTTCCGGAGTCATCGATCTTTTGCCCTACGCTCGTTCCTCCCTCCCCGGTGCTGTGGTGGGAGGTTTCCTCCCTGGACAGACAGACGGTCATAGACCCGCCACTTACTGAATACAGCCGGCTGTGACCTTCAGCGGCTGCTTTTAAGAACTCCTACGGGAGACCACAGCCCAGGAAAAACATCATATCACTGGCTGGATCACTTGGCGGTGTTTACTGATTGCTTCAGGGGTTAGATGGCCTCGTCAGGAATACCTGCCCCCACCTCCCACTGCTTAGTAGGCGGCTGTAAAAAAAAAAAATAAAAAAAGGAGAAAAAATAATAAAAAAAAAAAACACAGAAGTGAAGCAAAATTATAGTGGCCTAAACTTGGGCACCTGGGATTTCTGGATATACCATACCCTAACGCTTCGGTATAGCAGAGGGAATTGTGGTTACTTGTCAGTTCTATTTGGCGTGACGGGAATGGCGTAGGGCTCGTGGAGAGAAAGCCAAATTAAAGCTTAGATGGAAAAGGTTGTTAGGCTGGTTGAGGCCAAAGAGGATGGGAGACGGGCGCTGCTGGTGCCCCGCTCTCCCCTCTGCGGCCGAGGCTGGGCCATGACCGGGTGTTCGCTGCTCGGGCCGGGGGCCGGGGGCTGGTGCTGTTCCTGCGCCCGTGCGGCAGGAGCGTGGCTCTCGTTAGCGGGAGATGGATCGGGTAAGGGCTGTTCGGTGCTGCGATTCGTGAGGAGATGCGTGATGGAAGATAGATTTACATCTGGGTGGTGGTTGTTATTTTTAAGAAAACTTGAAGATATTTTACTTCGTGGAGATGCAGGATGTGCCTGAGGCAACATCTCTAGAAAAGACAGGCCGTTGCATAATTTCGTTGCCTCGTCTCAAGCTTTAAACGTGCTTTCCTGCTTGCCACGGGAGAGTTGTGCATGGAAACACGTCCAGAGGAGAGCAACGGAGCTGGGGAGGGGTCTGGAGCCCCAGCTGCTGGGGAGCGGCTGGGGGAGCTGGGGGGGTTCAGCCTGGAGCAGAGGAGGCTGAGGGGAGCCCTCATCGCTCCTACAACTGCCTGAGAGGAGGGGGGAGCCGGGGGGGTTCAGCCTGGAGCAGAGGAGGCTGAGGGGAGCCCTCATCGCTCCTACAACTGCCTGAGAGGAGGGGGGGGGGGGGGCGGGCTCTGCTCCCAGGGAAGGGGCGATGGGACGAGGGGCACCGGCCTCAAGTTGTGCCAGGGCAGGGTGAGGTTGGCCCTGGGGAACAATTCCTTCCCCAAAGGGCTGTCAGGGGCTGGAAGGGGCTGCCCAGGGAAGGGGTCGAGTCCCCAGCCCTGGGGGGATTAAAAGAGGAGGTGCTTAGGGCCAGGGTTTGGGGGTGGGATGGCAGGGGTGGGGGGCGGTTGGGCTGGGGGAGCTTAAAGGGCTTTGCCAACCTAAAAGATTCTATGGTTCTGTGATTCTATGAAAGTGAAGAGCGCAGGTTTGTCTTTCCGCGCCCTGCCCCCCTGTGCCAGCCTGGCCCCCACCTTCAGGGGAAGGTGCTGGTCCCCGTGGGGCCGGCCGGCTCCCCGTGCGGGTACGCCGGGGTGTGGGGCACAGCCTGGCGCACGCCTGCCCTGCCCCTCTCCGGGCTGGGGCTGGGGGGCGGGCAGGGGACACTAATTCCTCAGCTGCACAAACTCCCCGGGGTTTTTCTGCAAAACAGCCAGCAGCTTCGCATTGCCCCGAGTGCCATCCTGCTGCTGCAACTGCGAGCGGCACGTTCCCCAGCGTTCAGAGGGGGATGCAAAGCCATCTCGTGTATGCCGAGAAATCACTGCCGGCGGTGCAGACATCTCCTAGGCGGCGGGCAGGAGGTGCCATATGCGGGACCTGCCCCAAGCACTTGGCTCGTGCCCTCCCCAGGCACTCGCATCCATCCGAGGCGGGAGCCGGGAGAGTTGCTCCACTGGAGAGCTCAGACCAGAAACTCCCCCGGGCAGGTGAAGCAGTGGCTCTTGCTGCTGGACACAAGCTCTGCGGCGCCCGTGAGGCCTTGCACGAGTGAGGCTGGGTAGCTGGGGTCTTTGCAGTCCTCCCCCCCCTGCCCCCCCCCCCCCCCCCCCCAAAAAAAAAAGGAGCAATTGTGTAAGAAACAGAACCCGACTCCGGGACATCCAATGCAATCTCATTTGCACTGATGGAGCTGCATTTCTATCCACCGGATTTGACACTCGGTATTTCAAAAGCACTTTCAGTTACTTTTGTAAAGTATTCAATGCTTCTTGAAGTTTTGCTGCCGTCCAAGTGAGACTGAAATGGGATATTAATAGGTGTGGCCATGACATTTCTTGTAATCGCATTTCTACGCTGGGTAGAAAACAGTGAGTGGTGGGAAAATGTCTCTGTATATTTAAATGTGTTTTAAAAGCTTTAATTTCCGCTTATTTCTGGAACTATATCATGATTCTGGATTTTTATCACCACTGATTTATATAATGTTCAGCCAGGGAAGGATTGGAGTGTTTCAGAAATTAATAGAATAGTAACAGTAATAGCCGTTCCCTGCATGCAGAAGAAAGCTCAAGCATTTTAGAGATGGATTTAGAAACTACAAGTTAGAAGCGTTGTGTCGGCTGCTTTGCAGCGATTATTGCAGCACCCAGAAATGCAGTTCAAGGCAGGCAGGCGTGTGGAATTCCGTGTATGTTCTCAGGCCGCGTTCGTCGGTGGGGTGTGCTGAGTGCCCTCCCAGACTGCATGAACCGCGTTAATAACGGCACCATCAAGTGGGGAAGACTGGGCCATCCAAACTGGGCAGAACAAAATCACTCGGGATGTGGGAGCTGACACCTGTGGGCTTCAAAGGGGCATCTTAATGACTGGAAGAGTGAGGGCATTTGGGTGATAAATCTGTTACCCGCAGTGCTGCACCATATTCCCACATTGGGACTCTTCTGGAAGAGGGATTTCTGCCTGCACTTGATCCCGTCTGGGGGATCTCCCATCCCAGCATGGTGGTCCCAGCACCTCCTAAGTTCAGGCAGGCTGGTAGGACCCTGTGTTCCCTGTGGTGTCAGGGCAGGTATTGAAAGCTGGGTAACAGGAAAAAGAGCGTACTCTGGGTGAAGTAAGACATGATTAGAGTAATTAGATCTTCCTCAGAAGACCATAAATTAATGGTGATTATGATTCTTGAAACAACAGAAGCATAAGGTACATCTAACATTGATCTGCTTTATCACATTTGCTGCATTGTAATGCTCCTTTAATGTTAATATGTACTTTTGTAGTAAAATCTAATTGAAAACACTGAGCAGGCAGAGCCCAAGGCCACAATCATGTTCCATGTAATTACCTAAGGAGGAGGGGGTACGTTTCCAATGAAGGGATGCCACCAACCGTCAGCCGGGGAGAAGCGGTGCAGCCGTCGTCTTCAAGCTTATACAGTAATAGCCTTACCGGAATATATAGGTGGAAGCTAAAAGATAATTAACAATCAATTCATTTTGTGAAATTTTCAATTATTGAAGCAGGTATCTTCATAATGGAGTAATAATACTACATTTAAATTTGTATATGGCTGTCTCATAACAGAGATGTATTCATTTAAGCAGAAATTACTTTAAGTTAGCAACCCCGCGGTAGTTGTGCAGTCTCCGAGGGACTCTTTGAAGCCTGCGAGCATGCTGCTTTGATGTCTGATGTAGAAAGAGAGGGATCTCTTTGCTGTGATAATTCTAGCCTTTTCCATTCCCTCCTGTTGAGGAGAGAGGGAAAAAAAAATCTGATTTGGAAGATGGAAAAGTAAATGGAACCCAGAAAGGAGCGTGCATTATAGAGGGGAAAATAGCCCCACCTGAATCTGGACGGAGTCTCCAGGGAGCACGACGTGACAGGGCTGCCAAAGGCCCTGCTGCGTTCTGTGGTCTCCCCCTCTGGACCACTGGCGCAGACCAAAGACCTACAGCTGAAAATAGGCGCCCTTGGAGAGAAACCGCAGGTCTGCGAGAACGCGTCACGGCAGGGCGTGCTGCTGCCGGTACCGCCGGGGCGGGAGGAAGGGCACGTTCCGGGGCAAACCCACACATTAATAACTTTTCGTTGGCATTTGAGGAGGAGAGGCGTCCTTCCGCGCCGCTGGGGCAGCCTAGAGCAGCCAGCCTGCTGCGCCCCATCACCGAAGCCAGGAGTCAAAGCCACCTCCTCCTCCTCAGCCTTTGGTATTTCCATTCTGCCCGGTTAACCAAGAGCCGCGAGGTATGAACAGCCTCTCATTACCTGGGACACAGGAATATTTTGCGTGCCGTTTCACGTTGCCCGTTCTGAGCCCTGGAAGCGGCAGAGGCGTTTGCCCGTGGCTCCGCGGGCGCGCGCCACCTCTGCTCGCCAGTGTTTGGGGCGCAGCTCTCGCTGTCCTAACGAACACAGGCGGGAGCTTCACCTATCGCAAAAAGGTGCCAAGGGGAGGTGTGGGAGAAGGGTATCTTTCTGCTCCGTGATTTCTAGCGTGTACTTAACAGCCTCTGGCTAAAAAGTGGCGTCGTTTTTAGAGGGATAAATGCATGGTGTTGAATGCATAGTGTTGACATGTACTTTTTTGGACCCTTATTTTTTGTAGAAAATGCAGAGCTGCCAGGAGAGTTTTACATATGAAAAGCAATCTCTGCATAGGCCTCTCTCAGCACTACCTAACGGTTGTCATCTGCAGCATGAACTGACAACACCTCCCTGTGAAATAACGGTGGCTCCATTGAGTCCAGAAGAGTAATGGCTTTGTTGATGAAACTTTTTCTCTTTGCTTGTGTTTTGATATCTCCACGATGTCAAACGCACTTGAGCTGACAACGTAATTTCTCCAGCAGAGCTGTTGCGTCGACCTCGCAGCTGCTGTTGGGTGTTGGTGGGGAATAGTGCGGGTACCCAGGCGTACCTCGAGGTAGCGCCGTCTGTGAATAAGGGGTAACTCTAGATTTATCAAATAGCTCTTCAAAGTTAGTTTACCAGGAAGTAATCATAGAATTATCTCATTTGCTCGGCACAGGGGAGGGTTAAGTTTATTTGAATGTCTTTGCAGATAGTTTCAATTTGTGATAATCTGTTTTAATGGTTGTTTTGAATTTCCTGTGTATGTGAGGCTTGGGATACGTGCGGTACAAAGGTGACATGGTTTCCCAGAGGTAGCAATAACTTCCTGCGCCCCTGATTCTGCCCTCGCGTGCTTTTTTTGGGAGAGTCCCCGTTTCAGGGGTTCAGGTGGGGTGACTGTGGGCTGTACTGAAAGGTCGTTCCCTGTGCTAAACCCTACAGGATTTTTCCACAAGAGGTGGCCAGAGGATGCTGTGCTCTGCAAGGTCTGCGCAATGCGTAGGGCCGCTTGATTTTTGCTGCAGAAAACCTCACTTCCCATTAATGCTCCTTTGTTTGACCAAGAGTTAATCTTCTTTTCAGAAAAAGCCTGTAGATCGTGGCTAGCATTGTAAGCCAAGTGCTAGGAACTGAAGTGGCATTTTGTGAGAGCAGACCACAACCAGTTTCTGAACCCCACGGGTATTGTAGAAACATAATAATGTTATTTTGAGTGAGAAATAATGGCTGCTGATTCTAAGCTCATCCAGGAACAAAAAGAGAACCATGAAGGGCTTATTCAATACAATGTAAGTTATGCAGATGTTTCTCAATTTTCTTGCTGAACTTGTATGCTGGAGTCAGGGTTTCATTTGATCAAAGCATTTCAGCAGAAAGAATGGGTCCTTAAGCACTTTTGTCGTTGCATATGAATGGCTCGGGAAAGCAGCCTCCAGAAGGGCAGGAAAGCGAGTCCCCTGTCAGTCCCACACGGAAGGCACGTCCTTTATTGCCCGTACATGGGTCACACATTGAGAGCTCAATTTTTCCTCTGTTCATTTGAGAAGAAATGAAATGGAAGCAGAAAAGAAACCTGCTAGGTAAGGGTCAGCCAACTGGAGAGTTGCCATTGACTTGGCCGGAGCGAGCTTGCGGGACGGGCGCCACAGCGCAGCGGCTGCCTGCGTGTCGTACAGCTGTGGTACCCTGCCCAAAGCGGTGGGGAAAGGCGAGGGAACGCACAACCTTGGAGCCAGCAATTCAGCTGGTATTTTACCCAAGAGAGCCAGGCCAAAATGGCTTTCCTACAAAACCAGTATAAAATCCAAAGTTGCGGGGACTGGTAGGTGAATGTCACATAGCAAAACCTCCGTTGAGCACGGAGATGGTCGCAGTTTGCTCTGAATAAGATCCTCTAACACTAAAATGTCAGGTCCTCTGTGCACACCGGTGAGCTAAGTATAGCTGGGGTTGCAGAGGAAGAAAACAGCTACTCTTGAAAGTGCATTTTCAGCCTAGCAAGGCCAATTTAATGCACAGCAAAAAATAGGTTTCACTATACGTAAGAGATGAACACATAAATATTGACCTGAAGGATTTATTTGTTGTTTTAAATGGTTTAAGCAGGCATGTAATAATAATAAAAGTAGAAACCATCATACTCAAAGAAATTGCCTTGTATTTTGTCTTTGAGGCATAAGCTTAGTAGAAGGTTAAAAAGAAACAGCAATGAATTCTCGTAGACTGAAGCAAAAATTTCATGTCCCAAGTGTACCCCGTCAAAAGTGATTTGGGGCATGTTTATACTTACGCATTTTGAAATAATGGCTTGTTAAAAAATCCGTGTTCATATTCATCAAAAACGATTCAGCAAAAAAAGCTGGCGAGGATCCTTCCTTCGCACACAGCAGAGCTGGGGGGCTCCTGCAGAGCCGGTCGTGCTGTGCCGGTGCAGAATATGGCTGGCGCTCCGTGGGGGTGTCGGCCGCTGGGGGAGGACCGCAGCCGCCAGCAGGATATGGCCCACGGTCCCTGGTCAGCTCACCCCGCAGCGGCTGAGCTGCCCTGAAAGCGTTTAACTTGGTTCTGGAGGGACCGAGGAGTCCCCGTTCAACAGCAAGCACAGAGACCCCTCCAGCACCTGGTACCGAGATGTCACCGGTTCCCGGTCTGCCCTTACTTCCCAGGCAGCTTTAGAAACCCGTAACGTTGTTTATACGGCAGAAAGCAGCTGAGAACTATTGTCAGAGGATCGATACCTCATGACAAATGAAAAGCCGCTCAAAGAGAAAGAGGTTAGTCTGCGACTGCCAAAACAAAGATGCCTACAAGCATATACAAGAGGAGCTGCTCTGATGCACAGGCGAGGAGACAAATTGGAAGAGAAAAGAGAACCTAAGGGAAGAGATCAGAGAGGGTTTTGTCTTTTTTTTTTTTTACTGTTTTTCCCTCCTGTTAAAGAAGGGGTCTTGCTGGGGAAGTGCTCTGCTCGACGTGTCTGAGTGAAGCTTTGGGAGGTGGGGGATGAAGGAACAAAGCGGAGCTGGAGCTGGAGCTGCCCTGAAGCCTACGCCTGTAACGCCACCACCGAGGGCTGGTGGGTGCGGGAGCCAGGTCTGGCCTCTGCCCATAGCTGTGGCATAGCCCTCCGCTGTGGTCCTTACCAGGTGAGTGTGATACTCTGGCCAGATAGGGAAAAAGAAAAACAGGGAAGACCTTGTGCAGCTTGGTAGTTTGACATCGTTTCTACCTTAAACCCTGTCTTTGCTATTGCCCGTCTCTGCATTCTCTCAGCAGCAAAGATCCCCATGTTTTCTTTCCCACACTGAGTAGTGGGGGTGGGAAAGGGGTAGACAGCAACTGAAAATGCACCCAAGGAGCTCTAGAGTATTTTACAGGACAAACCCCCTTGTCGGGCAGACATTTCCCAGCCAAATGATGGGGCCAGCTTTGGTGGGCAGGAAGGCCTTGTTGACCTCTTTAATTGTCAAGGCTTTCTGAAGGGTTCTTCAGGTTTAGCACTTTTCAGCTAATGATGTCAGGGGCTGCACCAATCATTCGATCTGTGTTGGTTTTTGGCCTTTCAATGGCCGAAATATCTGTGGTGACAAAACCCAGGGTGGGGGAATGAGATGGAACCCCTATTTACAAAGAACACTCAGCAATAACCATTTTTCTAATTGCCCATTCAGCCCCATCCCTTCAGCCATTCACTGCCTCCTCCAGGGGAGGGAAACCTGAGGCTTCACCGATGAAGTAGGGTTCTTGTTGTGTTTATAACAACCAAAAATAATGCGTGTGTTGTAAACGGAGTATCTTGGGCATCCACAAGATCTTCCTTGGGCTGGCGATTAGAGGAGAGACATTTAAAAGAATGCCGAGGGAGTAGGCGGACAAACTGTGGTGAACAATACGCTATCATCTTCCTCTTGTTCCCTGTGATTTAAGTTTTCAACATCAGAGCAACCTGTAATGTTTAATGGAGGTAATTAAATGTATTTTGAAGACAAGACAGCTCTTTTTAGTAGTGGAACAGATCCTGCTAACAAACTTAACCAGCAACAATAATTCTCCAGTAAGCTGAAGAGCAAAATGCATTTAAAAGCTTAGCACTGGGTTGTGTTAGGTGATGCTAACAGGAAGGAATGAAAATCAATTAGTTTAGCCAAGGTGCTTAAAACATGATTAGAGCTGGAGAGAAAGTCTTGTGAAAATTGCTATTAGGTGGTAGTAGTTAAGATTTATTCTGGTGCCTTAATTGGAGGACCAGGGAAGTTTAAGCAGAAAGATCAAGTGATTTGATTCTCCAGAACTTCCAAATCAATGTAGTTTTAGTGTCTTTTATTGACTGGAAGATGAAATCTGTTAATGACTGAAGATAAGAAAGAAAGGTCAGGGCCTCTAAATATCCCTGTTGGCAATTGCTCCACGTGCCGAGCGCTGCCGGCCGAGCCAGCGCCAGCTTTAGCCTAACTTGAACCCCAGCGAGGACTTGGCCTGGGAAAAAATAATCACATCTTCTGGGCGTGTGCCCAGGGCGGCTGCGGAGCGGGGGGTGTTCAGTGCCCGGTGCTGTGTCGGGGGGCTCGGGAAGGTAACGCTAAGACAACCTTTATTAAAGTAAACTTCCCGGTGGGAGCAGGTCTGGCTTGATTTGATTGCAGTCATACACACAGAAAAATTCCTCCTTTGGATGCTTTTTCTCCCCTGAGGCCCCGGGCTTGCGTTCACTGACAGAAGGTACAGTTTTTCACAAATTCAGCCTTGTATTTACAAGCTTCCTTGTGGCCTCCTCATACAGAGATAAGGGACCTACTACGTACTCAACATTTATTTCTCGATACGTAATAAGGGCCAGAAGACAGTAAATAAATCTCAGTTACATATAAAAGCAGGTATGCTGTGCAACTACAAAGTCAGCAGTAAACTGTTGGGGTTTTATCCTGTCAAAAATGTGTTTAATAAGGTATGGATGTAGAATAGGGTCTGGGGGCCATTGACTTTTGTCAGGTCGTGGATTAGTTAAATGTATGAGCTGATTTGGCTTAAAAATCAGGTTTTTCTCATCCTGTAATACTCCAGATTGCTTTCTGTGTAAGTACCCCACGCGAAACTGCTGATAAGGAGCTCTAAATAATTCACAGTGGTTTGTAATGTTATCTCTGAGGTGTGACGTGTAGGAGTTAATCTCAGAGTTAAGGTGGAGCTGTGAGCTGTGGTAGGGTGATACAGGAGGACTCAGTATCACCTTGTTAGACCACGTTGGAAAGTGGTTTGGATATTGCTGTAAATTGTCATTGCAGCATCAAATTTGAGACGGAGATTCAGCTTACTCTTAGAATAAAATGAACGCAGTGTTTGATAATTACGAGAGGAAGCTCTTTCCCAATGCTGTGGATTAGCGTCAATATGCATGGATGCCTCCTAACAGGAGATAGTGGAATGACTGGAATTTGGCAGGTCCTAAACCGATAGACTTTTTGTAATTAAATCTCATTTAAATGAGCACCTAAATCATCTCGTATTCTGGGATTACCCATTCCCAGTTTAGCATAACAATGAACGCCCATCTGCGTGTCGCAGACACCCAAGGATTGCGTAAGCCACGAAGCAAGCTGGCTCCAGTTTATGAATTATGATAGATTGAGCAGTTGCCGTGGCAACAGTTGGTTCTAATTGTGATACATTAGTAGCAACAAGAATTGGATGGCTCAAGTCATTTAGTTCATTAAATGCAAACTTGGACAGCTCTGAAGGAATAATAGAGAAAATTAACACCTACCAGCGCGCACCCGTAAAACGTGAACGGTTCGTCCGAAAGAAAAATCCCAAAGCGGTTCTGTAGTCTTGGCGCGTCCTTCCTGGCCTTCCGTGCTTTCCTGCGGGATGCGGGATGGTTTGTTCTGAAGCGCTTGCCCAGGCGGGGCGTGAGGGGTCAGGGCAGAGCCAGACGTTGGCTGGGGAGCGCAACGGGGAGCGACGGCGTCGGGCGAGGGGACGGGTTGGTAACGGAAAGGGCTGGCACAAACCTTTCTGTATTCACCCGCGTACGTTCGAGCGTCAGAGAAAAGCCACTGCCTTTTTCAGAAAGATGCTGGGAGCTGCTGGCAGAATTTCAGGGTTACGCCTGAGGGTAAACCGTTGGGGCTCGTGGTTCCTGCAGGCACGGTTGGCTTGAGATGTTGTCAGAAACCACGCGTGGAGGAAACCTGCGTGGGCTTTGTCTGCTGCCCACATCCTGTACCTGAAAGCCTCTTTTCTGGTTGGGTTTTTTTTTTTTGGGGGGTGGGGTGATGCTGGGGTTTTGGGTTTGTTGTTTTGGGGGTTTTTTGTTGGGTGTTTTGGTTTGTTGGGGGTCTTTTTGAGCATAAGAAGGTTTCGGTAGGTGGCTGCCACTGTTAAAACAATGCACTTTAACCATTCTGCAGTTATGGAGGAATGTAGTGCTCTGAGAACCAATACATCAAAGCAGAATGAAGGCAAAACTGTTCCAGTCTCCCTGTGCAATTTTCCACCCCTGAGTATCTCTGGCAGGGTTACCCTGCAGGACGGAGGTCCGGGTCCTCAGGAACAGCAGAAACTTTTCTCCTTGTGGACTGTGGGAATGGAGATTGTGTGAAGAAACCCAGTAGCTTTGGGCTTCTTCGTGAGTGGGGAAAGGCAAGAGCCCAGGCACGGCTCCGGAGTCAGGCTGCGCTCTGGAGCAGTCTCGGCCTGCAGTGATTTTCTTTACCCGTAGATGCTTTTGAGAAATCAGGCTCCGTGAAAACAGTGATGGTAACTCACAGAAAATGAAGATTTCTAACTTTTTTTCTCTAAGATAAGGAATTATTTTTATTTATTTCGCCAGGGTTTAAATTCCTAATGCTGGTTGGTCAGGAATGAAGGTCTCGCTGCTGTGGCTTATCCTCGCATGAATCCAACCGCTTTTACGCAGCTCTAACGCGCTCTCTGATCGCTTTTACACTTTAGAACACAAAATAATGTTCATGCTAATAACTAAATCAGAAGCCACTTAAAGTAACCGATTGGCTGGAACGGAAGACTGATCTTTGTACGTGAACGCAGCCTTTAGATCCCCAAACTCATTCAAACTGCGTGGTCACGTAGGCTCCATGCAGCGCTGTGATAGCGTTGGTAAATAGAAAGGACGCGCCCACCCGTAATGAGTTTGTTTCTGAGTAGCAAAAACAATATGTAAATGCTCTGTTTTAAATAATAATTACATTATAATTTAAAAAGTCAGTGAAAAGCTGGCTTGCTTTATATATATATTTGTCAGTGCCTTTTAATAACCAGTGTTGTACTCTAAAGGTCTTTAAAGAGAAATAATAGGAGGAGGATTAGCCACCTTCTTCCTCACTCCTCAGCTGACACCAGCTTGCACTTTGCATTCCCCTGAAGGTCTCCAGGCAGAATTAGATCTTACTTTGTATGCAAATATATGGAATAGATTCTCACTATAGGCCTGGGTCAAACTTCACTGACATTGAAAGATTCCCATTGACTTTTCTGGGGTTTATAACAAGGCCGCAGTGATGAAGGGAATGAGACAGCCGTGATTAGCATGGGAGCGGGCAGGGCTGTTGGCATAGTTCAGTTCTTTGACGTGTTAGATGGGCAAGATATTTTCTTCTGGGATTGGTTTGAGGTTTGGCACACCAGTTGCTCTCATGCAGAGCAATACTTGGTTGCTTCAACAACCCGCGTGAAAGCGTTCGGTGACCTCCTTCCCTGCCAGCCAGGCAAGAGGTGAAGCAGGGGCCTGGAAACGTAAAGTGTGCCCATGAAACAGATGACTAACCCTGGCAGAGGAGTTTAACAAGCAAGAAGCCAGTAGAATTATGAGGAAACCAAATAAATTCTCCAGCAAATGTTAGCAGACCTGGTGATGCAGGTGAAAGAACTGTCCGGTGGCCGTGGAGGATGGCAGCATGTTACATCAGTCTTCCTTGGGTGCAAGCTGGTAGAAATCTTTTCGAGAAATCAAGAGTATCACCAACGTGTGTGTTCAGAAGTATGTAATTATTAAAAGTATTACAAGGGTCAGTCTTGCTCTTCTGGGGGGCCAGGGGATTTTTTTTTGGAGGGGGGATGGTTTGGGCTGGGGGTTGTTGTCAGTAGATCAAGGGAAGTTCAAGTTGCTGAAGAGAGTGGGTGAGAAGGGAATTTATTCACTGGACTGTGTCAGAAAAAGAGCAATTCTATTTCAGAGAATGCCTTCGAACTGGGTGAAAGTGACTGGATATAAATAAAATATTCATACGGCTGGATTGGGGGAGACAAAATTGAAGGTGAAAGGACAGAAAAAAATTTTGAAGCTTGCTCTGTAAAATGAATCTTCTGCATGGAGCCCTGCTTTTCATTAGGAGCATCTAGCATGGGCTGAAATATCTTATTTTCTTTAACTTGTTAAGTCTCTGAATTGACATCTCAGGAAAACCTAGCAAGCCTGGCATGGGCACCGTGCCTGCGCGTTGTTCTTTCCAGCTCCGCCTGAATCCCCAGTCAAACCTGGAGAAACACCCTCACGGGGAGCAGCTCCGCAGCGCTGGCAGGATTAACCCCTCTTGTAAGGGTGGTTTGGGGCTTGGCTTTTTTATTTTGCCTTTTTTTTTTTTTTTTGAAGCTTTAGCTGACTAGGGTACTGCGTGTGATTATAAAACTATAAAAATGCTTATATTTATTTTGGATTATAAATTTAATTTTGCAAGACCTGAATACATTAAATGAAAGGGCTGCTCGCCGTCGTAATGTAAGGCTGCCTGATTTACGGTGCAATAAAAATAAAGAAAATTGCGAAACCCAAACTGGTTAACAGCATGTAGTGGGGAGAAAACCATTAGGGCATTTGCGCCTCCCTTATTTCCAGGCTATGAATAATTTTGGCAATATTTGTCAGCGCTGTCAAGGCAAAGCAGCAGTTCGTATCAGCTGCATTCGCAGACGTTTCATTGCCATGACAACCTGGTGCAGATCCATGAGCTGCTGTCGATTGTCAAGCCCGTCGCTGGTTGTGACCTGCCGCTTGACAAAGGGGCCTCCCTGCGTCCTCCGTACCCCGTTATCTCATCTGCCCACACAGATCAAAGTATGCGAAGTGTAGAGAGCCAACCTGTGAACCAAAGGGAGTGTCAGAAGCTCCTGCGCTCTCTGGATTTCCACCCTGCTTCTCCCTAGAAGACGATTCTGCACGTTTTGAGACGCTCCATACCTTGCCTTTCTCCTGCAGCTTCCAAAAGCCTTCCTGTAGCTCCAGGCAAAGGATGCAAGAGAAATGTTTGATCCTCCCGGCACATGTATCCCAATAAGTCATTGCAATGAGGTCAGAATACGCTCACCTTGGCAGTTCTGGTTTCATCCTAAGCACACAAGATCCATGGGAAGGTGCACGCTGTGGTGGACCTGGAGCTTTTCAGTCCTTCTGAGCTGCCGAGTGCCCTACAGGCAGCACTGCGGAAGGGCCAGGGCTTCCCCAAAGCCCTAAGGCTGTGGTTGGCAGTCAGATGGGCTGTGGGGAGGGGAGGGTAAGCTGTATGCCCAAAAATACCAGGCTGCTAGTCACTTTTTTGATGCTGTAAGTTGTGTATTTAAATCGGCTGAAGAGAAGGTCCGTAGAAGTTTTGCTGAATAAATGCATGCTTCAGTGCTGATGGAAAGCTTACTCCCAGGCGAGAAGATCTGCTTCTAGCTAAACAGAAAGGCCATTCAGTTGCTTTTTCACATTTATTTCTGCTTTTCACATAGAGAAAGAAATGGTGCAGGGGGATGTTCCAAGGAGGCACATCAAGTTAGCTAGCTTACCCGTGTTGGGAGAGAAAGAAACGGGGCGCGTTGATGCTGCCTTCCCCGACTGTAGCTAGGAGAGACCTGCAGCACCTCGCGTCTCTATTCCCATCAGGCGTAACCAACAGTTTGTGCGTTGTTCCTCAGGGCCTTACCATTACAGCAATGCTAAAATAGGTGTATTTTATTTATATACAAGTGTTGCTCTGCTGTTATGGCATCTGTATAACCTTAGCCCAAGCTGGCGTTGTGTGGGCATAAACATTTTTGCTTCACCAGAAAAAAAAGTAACATTTAAGAAGGAATGAAAATCAGATTTACTTGCTAATTATTATCCGGCAGCTTAAATTTTTAGAATTTGAGAAATTAGCATGTGTTATTAGCATGCTTCAGTGGTTATTTCGGGTAATTTCTCACTTCAGTCACTTTGTGTTCCCCTGTGAATCCACGCGTACGTGAAAGCTGTCGCTCGTGGGCCGCGCCGTCGTTACAAAATGATGCTCTGGGCTCCAGCGCTCGGTCGGATGCCCTATTTCAGCAGGACGTTGCATAGCCCCAGGCAGCCGATGCTTTGGGCATCTGTGTTTCTGTTTGTCCCAAGTCTTTGCAGGTAGTACACCCGGTGGTACGCAATGCCGATTTGTGGAATAATTGTCTGAGAGATTTCCTCTGCGTGCTTAAGTGTTTGAGCCACAGTGATGAACGTTGGACAGCCCTTCGCTGGCGGTGCAGGACAGTCTCCACCCTGGCCATGCTTAGATGCTTTTTCTTCGTTTTCTCCAAACTTTGGGGTTTTTATTCCAGGGGAAGGCATCTCCTGTAACCTAAACATTACTTCAGGTTTTCCTGTCAGGAGTCATAAATGCCAGCGCCTCTCTGCATCCGACAGAGGCCTCTTATAAGAACATTTAATTTCTTAGGCTGGTGATCAGAGGGGTTTACCTTAACGTGCTATCAGCATAAGATTAAGCATCCAAAGTTGTTGTTTAAAAGAGAACAGCTTTTTCCTTTTTCTTGGCCTATTAATCAGCACCATGTGTCCTGTATGACTGCAAAGTAAAAGTCCAGAAAGCCAGGCAGCTTCTGAGTGAAAGTTTCTTCACAATTGTTTTATTATGCCTGACTATTTATGAGGGCCGGACCAGTTTAGTTCCCATCTATATGTTTACTTATACACACATTAGCTTGCAGTTTGTCTTTTTATAATCCATACCTTTCACTGGATATTCACCCTTGCTTATTCCTCCATCTGACATAGAAGGAATTGTCTTAAAATCATTTGACTAAAGTTTATTTTCTAGTCTAGAATATGTTAATAATTTAAGAAAATGTGTGAGAGAGCCTTGCCTCATGTTCACTCAGCAACTATTTGGTGAGGCAAAATTGTAGGTGCGGGAAGGGTGGCTGTTCTCTGCTGCTACGAGCAATGTTTGAGCCCCAAGATATTTCTGGGAAGTTCAGGGCCTTGCAGTGGCCGTCTCTGCTGCGCTGGCTTCCCACCGGGTTGCCAGCCTTTCTCTGATGGAGAGCTTTCTGACACTTCCACAAATCTTCTCTTGAAAACCGAGCATAGAAGAGAGTGATTTTGGTAATTGCAGGTATTACATTGCCTGCAAAGGGTCAGCACACGATCACACCTCCTCAAATCCCAAAATTCGGGGTGAGGGTTTGAGCGTGCCTGGCTCTTGGCACGAGCCCATCTTTCCTCTTCCCGGGAGCCCTCCGGAGGTGGCCACTCCTCCTGCGGCTCCGGTGCCATCCGTACCTGCCGGGAAACATCCCTCTTGCTGGGACGGTGCCCAGCGCCCTGCGGTGCGCGCACGTCGGGCTACAGGGGCGCAGCCGTGGCGCTCCGAGGATCCCTCCCTTTGTTTTGCTCAAAATCTCAAACGGAGTATTGTGGGGTCGGGGTTTTGTTTTTTTTTTTTCTCATTTTACATTGAATTATTCAGTAGTTGAAGTGAGTAAAATTAAAGATTTCTAGACTAGTGACGTTTGGAATATAAGAAGGATAGCAAAATCTATTTCATTTGAACTCTAATCTCTGGTCATGTATAAAATGAATAAAATGCAATAAGTGTGGAGAAATATGATTTATAACAGCAGCTGAAGGCTGGCACTGAATACCCTAAAATGCCAAGATTGTATGTCAGTCAATTTAGCAGTGCAGCGGCGAAGGTGAAGAAGGAAATGAAGGCTTTCTCCGATGATGTAATCTTTGGGAAAAATGACAGATGAAGAATTATTTCTAGCCCAAAAAATCTTAAGTGCTCAGCCAGTGAGTGAGGGAAAAGCCATTATTTGAAAAATGGGAGCTGGGGATGTGCATTACTTCTGTTGCACTTCGTGTTTGTCTCTTTTAGTGATGTGTAACTTATTTCATAGCTGTTATAACAAACACGAGTGTCAGGCAAGAGATATTAGACAGTTCTGAGGACTGATAATGGGATTTCTTAAGCCATTTGCCTCTCTCTGTGCTTGACATATAGCCAAACTCCGCTGTGACCGAAATTTCTTATCACCTGAAGGCCCTTTAGTGACCCATGCAAAATGATTTGGTGGGTCTCGGGACACTCCGCTGGTGGACAGGCATCCACGCTGGATAAGAGCACATTGGCTGAGATCCCTGCGGAAGAACTTCATCCATTTCATCAATTCTTCCACCAGCTTATGGACATGCAATTAGCATGGAAGACAAACACAAGGAGAGGTACGTTCAGCAGTTCTCAGCTCTCCGTCGCTGTTACCTGTGTTAACAGGTACAGGACCAGGAGGGCTCATCCTCGCTGGAACCTGGACGCGGGCCACAGCCTTCCCACCATCTCTGGCTGCCCACCCACCACCTTCAGATCTGCAGTAGGACACATGGTTCTCATCACCATGCCAGGGGCAGCACCACGTGCTCTATGTCCAGGAGCAAAAACCAAGAGCAGATGAATCCAAAAGGAGAGAGACCTTCATCTTATTTCAGTGGTGGGGATGCATGGACCTTGCTTCAGATCTTGCTACGCTTGCAAGAAGACTCTTCTGCTGGCACATCCTTCTGTGCCAAATTCCTACTTCAAAGAGAAATCCTTGTCAAGGCAGAGGAGGCAGTCAGTTCCAGGGAATCACAAATTCCAGAGAACTTTTCTTGACTTAAGCCAGGGCCATCACTGTTCATTTCTTGGCTGAGCAGCTCCCAGAGGACTCTAAGTAGTTCATGGGCATCTTTATCGTCTCTGTAACTGGTACAGAAAGTAAAGGCGGCTCTTTTTTTTCCAGTGGAAGTGGAATCGCTGCCAAATAGACACTGTGTAAACCATTTGACTTGTGGGATTGCCTTTGATACTGCTTCAATTTCTCTTTTAGCCATTTGATGCCCTCTGAAAGCAGCCACGTGCTTTTCCATCACTGCTCTGTCCAATTATCGGAATAATTTAATTTCCTTCTAGATAAGCTGCTCGTGTTTCGCTCACAGGCTGGAGAGACAGAATTCCTCCTCCTTCTGCATCTGCACCGTAACCCTCAGTGCAAGTGCTTTAACATTTGGTATTTTGAATTATCATCCAAGTTATGGATATAAGCCATAAATATTTATTTTTTCTGATGTATGCAAATTTCTTGCATTAGGAAGTTGCTATTATAAGGGAATAAGCTGTATAAAATATTTAGCTTGGATAGCTAAAATATAGTTAAAATACATACATTTACTTCATCTTTACTCTGCACGTTTGCCTTGAAACGCAAGCTGAAAAGCGAGATGTGTCGGGTGCTCTTAGGACATGAAAATTTAAGTTGGCTTTGGCAGCGTGACATTAGAAGGAACAGTTTAACAGTGCAGGCAGAGGGAATTGGAAATTAGTCCTTTTAGACCTGTTTACAGCTGTGCTATCTGCCTTTGCTTTTGGCCTCTGCAGGTGGTAATCTTTCAGAATACGACCCCAATTTTCCCTTTGGTATGCTAAGCCTCCTGCTGCTAGAAACTTATTGAAACATAATTCATCACACCCATTACCTGCATAACTCTGGGGTATGATGTTGTCGTTGCCAAGCTAGTAACCACCAGGAGCAGCGAACGTGACGGTGTTTGCAAGCACGTCTGCGGGTTTATCGGCACTATCACCCCCTCGCTCCTTCCCCCAGCCTGATACCTCTGCATCGGTGGCTGTCGTGGTTTGCCGTATCGTGAGGAGGAGACGAGGTCCCATCTGGCATGCTTGTGATGGGGGGAACTTCACAGCTCTGGGCATGTTCTTCTCCCAGACCTCTGTGCTTCGTGACGTGACTCAGAGCAACTTTCCAGAACATCACGGGCTGTTGTCAGGCAGCCAGAAATCTCAGATCCGACATCAAAGCTTTCTTTAGTGTTTGCTAATGGCCAGCGGTTTCTTCGGGCAGGGGAGAGCCCCCTGTTCCTAACGCAGCCGTGGTTACTCTGCAGGTCGCCCTTGCTGTTCGCGGCGCATGTGGCATCCTGTGAGCCATGGTGGTGCTGCTCGTGCGCATCCTCGCCGCTGTGAGCTGGGGCAGAGCCATCCCTCCTCCACCACGGCACGTGCCGAGAGGGGACGGAGGTGGAGATGGGCTGAGGGGGGGCAGAGGGGTGCACGGGGCCGAGGTCCCTGGGGGCTCAGGCATGCGGAGTGCTGGACATGAACGCTGACATTTTGCACCTCAGTGACTAAGGTGATGGGCTCACACTTCTGTTTGGAAATGCTTTCATAGCAACTTGATGGGGGTCCCAAGGAGAGGTGGGCTTGGAGCTATGATGGCGACGTCTCCAGGAGCATCCAGCTCCTTGATTTGACTTTGATTTTGCCCTCGGCAAGTCGGTCTTTTAGATGCTTCTGTTTGAGGCGTTCTCATTGTGTTGGAATAAATATTGACCATGCAGCCTAGCCAGTTGCTGTCGTGGGGCATCGTGGCTGTGCAGATGGTTCAGGAAAGCACCCGTGACCCAGCCCAAACGCCACGCTGTGCGCCGTGCTCCCTGCTCCCGTGGCAGCAAACGCTGAATTTTAATCCCTCCCAGAATACGAGCAGAACTGGGCAATAGCGAATGGTTATTTCTAGCCCTCAAAGCCAACATTTGCAGAAGTAATCCTTAGGCTGTCCCCGCTGTGTGTTTACTTGCCCAGGGCAACTGAACATTGCCGTTCAATGCAATGCGTCGGGCTAACGGCCACTTTGCTTTTGGTCACCTCTGGAGATGAAACTGTGGGAACTTAGCTGATGAGCCGCTGTTGCAGGGTACGTGAATGCAAGGCTTGGCTAGTTTCCTGAAGAGATTAACGACGTTTTGCTTTCTGCTTCAACAGTGGCAATTCTTCACATCTGAATCTTTCCTCAGGTCCCCCCTTGTTGTCTCAGTAGGAACAATAATTGTCTGCAGTTAAATGCATGAAAGCAACTCACCCAGGCTCTCAAGGGTTTTGTGCTGAACTATTAGCAACTACTTCTGTAGTTTATTTGGAACTCTAAATTTCTGCTCAGTAAGGATAAACACAGAGATCACATCTAAAAAAAAGCACAGGACAGTCTGTGATATTTGGTCATTTTATTATTAGCAAAGAACAACAGAAGCCTTCAAAGGCATATGAACCTGTTGGAAGAAAGCGTTGTCTTAAACCGCCCTGACAAAAAAAAAAAAAATTAAAGTCAAAATGGGCTTATTGAGTTCTTCACTGTCCCGCTTCTGGTGTGCTGGGGCAGTGGTAGGGTGCCTGGCTGGGGGTTCGGCTTCGATTGCGTCCCCTCTCGTTACTGCAGAGCTACCCCCACAACAGAATCATAGAATGATAGAATGTTTTGGGTGGGAAGGGACCCCCAGAGGTCCCCCAGCCCAACCCCCCTGCAGGAGCAGGGACACCTTGAACCACATCAGGTTGCTCACAGCCCCGTCCAACCTGGCCTGGGATGTTCCCGGGGATGGGGCCTCCACCCCCTCTCTGGGCAACCCCTGCCAGGGTTTCACCACCCTCGTTGTAAAGAATTTCTTCCTTATATCCAGTCTAAACCTTCCCTGCTTCAGTTTAAAGCCATCCCCCCTTGTCCTGTCCCAGCTGGCCCTACTAAAAAGCTTGTCCCCCCCTTTCCCCTGGGCCCCCTTGAAGCCCTGAGCGGCCGCACTCAGCTCTGCCCGCAGATACAGAGATATCTACTGTCACTGTTGCTGGATTTCAGCGTTGTGCTGGTATCAGCTCTTGCTCCGTGAGGGCCAGCGTATAGCTGGTGACCTCTTGAAAGAGTGAGACGTGATGGTTATTACTGGGTGTAAAAGAAAAGTGCTTTGGGGAGCTACTTTCCAAACTTGAATCTTGTTTACTTGCATATCTCTGAGGGAGCTGTGGTGTTGTTTTGTGGGTGCTTGCTGCTCCTGTGGAAATAGTTTTGGTTTTCCATTACACCGAAATACATCCCCAAAGTTAACCTGCAGTTTTGTCTGATCTACCAGATGTAATATTGTGAGCATTTCTAAAGAAAACTACCGTAATAGACCAACCATTTTCACTGATGAAAGCCATCCAAGCTCAGGTCTGCTGCCACCAGCCAGTGAAATGCTTCCTGCCAGGCACACAAAGCTCCTTGTTGAGCTGTAGAACAACCGTGGGGCTCAGATGGAAAATCAGTTTAGGGAAAAAAAAAAAAAAAAAAAAAAAAAAAATATGCCATGGGGCTGCACGCATGCCTCAGGGCCCACATGTCCCATGTGCCATGGGTACCCCCGTGTGCCAGGGACGCTGAGGCCGGGAGCGGAGCGGGTTCGTGAGCGCGCAGTGCGGCTGTGTGGCTTTGATAAGCCGCCCGAGTGCTGTCAGCCTGCAAAGCAACCAACCATTAATGGGAAATTTTCTGAAACTAAAATCCCATCATTTCCTTCAGTGCCACCTTTCGTATAATTGCTAAGCACAGAATTTATAATTAAATGGTATGACTGATTCTGTGACATTCCCATAGACGTTTCACAAAGGCTATTTGTGTGCCTTGCTATTTTGTACAGTAATAACTGCAATCAGCGTAACTACTATGATTTGTTTATCAAACATCCCTTGGGTAGCATCCGTTGTCATTTGTAAAACCTAGCGAGCGGCACGTTTTGCATCCCGTTGCCTGTCTCACATTGCTGCTGAGCTGTGTTCCTGGAGCACCGCTGGTGCTCACCTCTGCAGAGCAACACGGTTGTCTTCCACGCGCTGTGGAAAATATGCACCGACTGCTACAACAGCGCAAACGGGCAAAATTCGGTACAAATTTTATGAAGAAAGTAGGCGTTATATCTTCACAACAGGAATCAAAGGGTATCCTTACTGGGCGATGGAATTAATGGGTTGAAAAGTGAGGAGAAAAGAGCGTATCAAAGAGCCATCCCTTCGTGCCCTTGAGTAAAGAGAATCCTGAGGAGGCAGCATGTGTGGTCATGCACTTGATGGCTGTGTCCTAGCTCCCGTGCACCAGGAGACCAAATTACAGTAGCGCAGGGCACCCTGGTTGGACGTGATGGCACTCGACAGCTTGGCATTGCCACCTTCCGTGTTTGTCGTAGGTACGGAGTGTGTGTGCTGGCACACGCAGGTGGGTTTTGCCTATAAAATATTCAAACGCTATAAAAGTACGATGAGCTACTGATACAGTGGGGATTATATTAATACCATTAGGAACAGCGGGTTAGAGCAGCGGCTAAGCGGTGGAGTCGCTGTCTCTCATCTATTAAGTGACCTCCTGCAACTGGAAATCCCCCTCTTCTGGATCGTTTGCCGGATGTTTGCCCCTTTTGCCTAAAATGCAGGAGCCTGGTGTCCACAGGGGGGGATTGTGATTTATTTTTTTTTTCCCCCCAAAAAAATATAATGTTAGCTTAAAGGAGAGGGAAACGGCTTTCCCTAAGCGCTGCTAAAACCTTCTAATCTAGGAAAAGAGTTTGGGTTTTTTTTTTTTTCAAACTGCTCTGTTCTCCAAAGGGCACTGCGAAATGACAGCTTGAGCAGATTACGATGCTTAAAAGGATGGGGCTGGAGGCAGGGGTCCTGGAAGTCGTCAGTAGATAAGCTCCAGGGCAGTGTGGTATTATCTGCAGTTGAACTGGTACCATCCAAGTGAAGAAAGCCGGTGTATGTCTGTATCCGCAGGAGCCGGCAGCGGGAACCCGGGATGTGCATGGGCTGCTGGAAAGCCTCAGTGGGGCATGAAAAGAGGATTACTGAGCCAGGCCGGTAAAGAGAGCTGACAGGGCTGCTTCACACATAATATTTTATATTTCTCAGACAACAGAAGTGTACAACCCTTGTGGAAAGACATGGTTGCCTGGGTAAAGCTGCCGTCGCCTGAAACTTCCATAAATCAAGCTGTCTAAGGAAATGAGAACGGCGTTTGCTTTTGCAGCTGGTTTGGGTTGGGTTTTTTCAGTTGAGGGTATGGTGCTGCCAAAAGGAGCGGGTGGTGCCTGCACCCCTGCGTAGCCCATGCCAGGCTGTGGCCACAGCCCGTCCTCCTTGGCAGCCAGAGCCTGGGGCGGAGGGGCAGAAAGGGTCCCAAAGGGAGGCAGGCAGGCGCTGACTCTTCAGGCTCTCTTGAATTAGCCTGAGTTTAGGGGTGCTTTGTGACCGGAGCCTTTTGTCCACTGACATCTGCCCTGGGTCCTGGCCGCAGGTCACGGCAATAACAGCTTGGGCTGCCCTGTGAGGAATGCCAAGTAGCCCCTGGCAGGGGTTGGGTAGGAGATGGCCACCGCCTCTGCTGGATGGCCACCACCTCGGCTGGAGGGAGAAGGGCAGTGCCTCTGCCTAAGTGAAGCCGATTTAAAGCCAAAGCAGCACAGGTTTCACTGGAAAACAGATATTCTCCTTTTTGTATTTGCCTTTAAAATGACACCGTAGCTTCGGTGGGTAGAGGCCTTAGAGACTGAAGTGTCTGAGAACACATTTGCATTCAAGGCTTTTTACTTTCCATATTTTTGCAAACATATAATGAACTGGGAGCTAATTTTAATTTTTATTAAAAAAATGTTTCTCATTCTTGTATTTGCACAACATAATGTAGAGAATGAGATGAAATCTTCAGATGACCTGGAAGTCTTCTGGGAGATTTATAAACTGTCTACTTCGTATGTAAGAACATTTGTTTTAATTCCCATATAAAAGTGAGATAAATTGGTTTGTGATAACACAAGTCCAAAAATATCTCAGGTTACCACTTTATTTCCATATTACAAAATAACACAATTCACTGCATAATTAGAAAGATGAATTAGATAAAAGGAGCAGTTGCTCCTGGTTAGACTCTGCATGCAAAGCATTAGCCTGCAAAAAGTATTTCTGACCCCTAAAGCAACTTTTCTAGGGTCTGCACCTATAACTTCAGTTATTATGGCCCAGCAGTTGGAAATCTGTCCACCGGGCTAGCGAAGACCGAAAGGCCTGGTCCTGCAGTGCTTTACTGCTGAGAGGAACCCTAGCTCATGCAAAATCATCCATCAATACAATTTGTTCTAGAAAAATTTCTGGTTATTAGATGTGTGTATTCAAGACCAGTCTAATTTTCTCTCAAGGTTTTGAAGGTAATTTTCAGCATTTGCATGAATAAATCAAGAATCAGGAAAACACAGAAATCTAAAATTCAAATGGAAATCCTTTATGTAAAATAAATGATAAAATCTAGATGCCTTTGCATGTGAATGTTATCCTTAGGGTTGAGTTTTCTCCAATGCATTGCTTCAAAGCCTGATGCATTTGTAATGGCGGGTGGGTGAGGTTTAATATTAAGTTAAGATTTGGCAAAAGTCAGAGTCTGCTTGAGAGAAAGAGAGGGATGTGAGGATGACCCTGCAGAATGACTTTGTCCTTGTGTTGTAGGGCTTCAAACCCTCCGTGGGAGTGGGCTTGCTGAGACCAGCGTTAACGCTGGTTTTAGAAAGCTCTGACTTCCCCTGGCAATGCTTAGCTCAGTCCCAGTTCTCCTTCATGCCAAGTTCGAGCACCTCTCACTAAATCTGCATCTTTATTTCTTAATTCGATCTCAGGTTTGGAAACGACTGGGTTTCACCAGCCAGCTGTAAAAGGCACGCATGAATTATTAGACTCCCACTGTCGGTTCAATCTTATCCTTTGTATTTTAAGTCACCCATTTGCATTCATCTAAAATGCTTTCAGAGAGTTTATCGGAAGGAGTGAAATAAGAAATGAAATAATTTCATGTAAACTGCATTTTTATGTTTGACTGGTAAAACCACAAAGCAGAGATAAAATACATAAAACTAAGGCTCTGCATAATAAGCGTATCTATTAGTTTCCATTATCTGTATAAAGCTCCCATTTGTCATGAGACGCCTTGTGTGTCACTCATCCCACCTTGTTCTACAAAAGCTCTTTTCTCCCTTTCCTTTTATCTCCCATCGGCATGTGCAAGGTAGGAAACTTTGCTGGCGTGCTGCTGCTGAGGACCCCGTTGACTAAATAATCGTTTAGCCTTCAACCCCTTAATAGGGAGAGGAAATAAAAATTAACACCTGTGTGCACCTAGATAAAGACGTTACTGGCGCTCCACTGGCTGTGGCTTTTGCAATTGCAGCAGCCCTGGGTTAAGGGGAAGGCGTTGGGTCAAACCCTCCCCAGGGTAGGCCACCTCCAAGTTGGGCCAGATCCCCACTGGTGTAGCCCATGGAAAAGTACATAGGGAAGATGCTGGCTGTAGTGGGATTCGGGTGGAGAAAATCTGTAATCAAACATAGATAGGCTATTTCTGTCTGTGGAACATAAGCACCTGATGTTGTGTCACGCTGCCAGTGCTGTCCCGTTAGCTTTTTTTTTTTCCTTTTTTTTTTTTTTCTTTTTAATGGTTTGCCCTGTGGCCCCAATTCCTGTTTTCTATAGAAAGGTTTATATGTTCCCTAGGAAAGTGAATCAAGAGTTAGTTGCGTTTTTCACCGTACGGCTGCTGGAACAGACTTTCTGCCAGTTCAAGTCCCTTGAGGTGACTGCTGAACAAAGCAGCGCTTTGAAGCGCCCGTGCACCCCCCGTGTTTGTGCCAGAGCCCTTCGCCGACACAGACCTTCGCTAACCGTGTAGGAACGCTGATCTCGCTCAGTAGTACTGCTTAGTAGATACTGGGTGCCTGTCAGGTTTGGTTACGTGTCCTGCGTATAGCAAGGGAGGCAATTGCTATTAAACGCGTTGCAGAGCCGCATCCTTCTCAGGCTGAACCAGAAGGACTGCAGACGTTATTTAAGCACGCTCTCTTCCCGAGCATTAGCAGGGAGACGGGTTGTCTGAATACGGAGCTGAGAACCACAGTCCCTAGGTGCAAGGCAATTTCTCAAGTATCTTGTCCACAGCATCTTCCTGGCCTTTGGAGTTGTTGGTACCTGCAGCTCCTATAGCAATTGCAGGAAGTCTTTATAAAATAGAGTTAATAATTACCTTACTTAGCAAGGAGAAAGGCTGGTAGTAAGTTCCAGTAAGTTTGAAATAAATGCTTCAGCCCCTAAATGTTACATTTCATATATCTCATTTCCAGTTCTCAAGGACCTATTGCATTTAATTAACAAATTTTTAAGCCTTGTTATTTATGTCAATGCAATGCACTTGACCCCGACTGAGTTACAACTGATTTATGTGAACGTAACAGAAAGGAGGATCAGCTCCAAGGAAGCAAATGCATTGCGAAATGTCTTCTCTTTTAAATGTTCTTATAAGATAAATAGACACAGTGCTTATGTACATGGCAGTAAAGGTATAGAGGATGTGTCTGCGGCGTAGCAACGTTCAGCTGCAGGATACGAGGTGAGGAATAACCAGCCCGGCAGTAACTCTGCAGTGAGGAGCAGCAGGCAGCAACGCTACCTGGCTGAGGAAAACCAACATCGTGTTTCACAGCTGGGCTATAGATAAATTCAGAAAATAACCCTCCAGCAAGGAGGCGTCGGAAGAGCACCACGTGGGTTTGGAGCATCGCAGCTCGGTGAAGCAGCGGGTCGGTGGTGGTGTCCAGGTTAGGGGGAGGCAGAAGGGCCTGAGGTCTTCCCAATGGCTGAAGTTGGGAGAAATTGCCCCGTTATCTGTCAAAGGCAACATGGTACCATCCTGCTCTTTAAAAGTTCTCCAAAAGTCAGTAACTTTAAATGGGTGAAAGAAGGTAACGGGGGGGCGTGGTGGCCACTTGCTCTTCGTTCCAGCAGGAGAGGACAATTAGCAGCTTCATTCAGACACAGGCCAAATGCTTTGGAGACCTGAGCACTCTGCAAGAGTTTGGTTACGAGGCTGCGAAACCTCTGTCAGAGGACGGTTTTAGGACGTGGGTAGCCAGGGTGATCTGTCAGAAGTAGTTTTGGTGTAAATGTTTTTTTCTTGGGGCAGGGGTTTAGATGAGGTGACCCCTTGGGCTCCCTTCCAGCTGTAGCTTGGCCCAGCGTATCTTTTCACCGGATGAGATGGGTCATGTCCCAATGTCCTGACTTTGGCAACATTTCTGACAACATCAGTGCCATTTCCTTCTGATAATGAGTAAATAGAAACTGAGAAAGCACTTTAGTTTTTGCTTGTGCGCATCTGTATTGAGACACATCCGCGTGCAGCACGGGTTTTATGTTTTCTGTAAGGCGTTTTATTGCTTCCCGTGGTGGTCTTAATCACTGTAATAGCAACTGTTATGTAGATATAACCGGCGAGTCTGGAGGCGTTCATATGTTTCTAAAGATGGGAATTTGGAAATACCTGGGCAGAGTCAGCATTTTACGCCACCATTATATTTATTCATGGCATTTTTCCATCAGAAATCCAGACTGATTAGCACTGAATAGGAGAAGAGGAAATAGCGTTCTGAAGAAATCACCCTCAATGTGTAATGAATCCCCCATTTATATGGATTTACTGTATATTTAATTTTTGAAGAGGATCCGCAGAGACTTTGCTGCCTCCTCAGCTCCCTCCCACCTGTGCCGTGCATCTCTGGGCTTTTTAACTTTTAACTGTGCCTGATCCTCTTAAGTCAGGAGAATTGTTCTAGTTTATCTATTAAGTGTATCCTCCGAAAAGAGAGTTAAAAAAGAAGAAGAAAGGCTTTTCCACCCCTGTATATTTGCAGAGTATGTTTTTAAATCCTTGTGGTTCCTTTCAACACTCATCTCATGGCGGTACCTGTTCTCTGGCTGGCATAGATTCTCTTTTTTCACAGTAAGCACGGCTGAATATCATGAGCACACAAATCGTTGTGTATTCTCTACAAAGCTATTTCAATGAATTGTAGAGAATTAAAGCATAGTCAAAACAAAAAAATCCCACCTTCCTCAAATTTTTTAGAAAATCAAGGCTTTAGGACCATCCTGCACTATGGTAGTTCCTCTCCTATAACTTGCAGTAGACCTAAATTTAAATTTTTACCAGCATTATTGCAATCCAAATCTGACCTTCGCTCCTAAATAAATGAAGGATATACCGCTAGCATACAGTAGAAATTGTGTTGTGAAGGACACTGGAAGTTTCCAGCACTGAGCCCCGAAGAGGCTGTGGATACCGCAGGTAGGAGCTGGGGTGTGCTGGACCTCATGGGGGTTTGCAGTGCAGAGGTCTCGGCTCACACATCTTTGGTTGCAAACTCATTTAAAAATGCTTTTAAATGGTTGCTTAATGTTTGAAGTGCTACAGCCTGCTTCCCAGTCATCTTATTTGTAATAGTGTCTCATGTGTTGTGTCTCCTAGCTCTACATACAAACTACCACACTTACAATATCCATGAACTTAAGTGCTTCAGTGGCCCTGGGGATGCTTTACATGCCGAAGGTGTACATCATCATCTTCCACCCTGAGCTGAACGTCCAGAAACGGAAACGCAGCTTCAAGGCTGTGGTCACAGCAGCGACCATGTCGTCACGGCTTTCGCACAAACCCAGTGACAGGCCCAACGGCGAAGCCAAAACGGAGCTGTGTGAGAACGTAGACCCAAACAGTAAGTACCGCTGGTCCTCTGTTCCTTGGCTGGCTGGGGGTTTTGGAGATGTTGACCAATATCTGAGTTTTAGGCTCTTCATACTATTTGGTCTTCTCAGTTAAAAATTTTTGATGTCTCACATACATATGTATTTTTAAAAAAAAAAAAAAAAAATTCTCTATTTCTTCCTCACTTTTTTGAGTTGTGCCAGCTGGCAGCAACTCCTCACAAAATGCTTGGTAGGTGTGAGTAACCCCTCCTCCTCTCCCTCCTCTGTCAGTGAGAATCAGCAGCATCCTTGAGTACCGGACCCTCCAGCCTGTGTCAGACCCAAACCTTCCTAGCCCTGCCAGGGGCACTTTCTAGGATGAATGGAAGGACAGGGACCAAACTCCCCGATAACTCTGCTAACCCGAGTTATAATATTGTTTCTGGCAAAGTTTTTTTTTTACAATAATTTCACAATCCTTGAAGGTTCCCACTTAAGGGTTTTATCCGGTCCTATGAAAGTGAATGCAAATCTTGCCCATTGATTCAGAAGGAAAATAGATTGAGAAGATGCTTCCAGTTTCCTTAATGTGCATAGCATGGTATATTGTAGCACAAAATTACATACTGAGGCCATCAGATTGGATTTGCATTTGAATCTGGAAGGAGTTGAGGAAGGAGACAGCTGCACAACTTTGTAGCATATTGGAAAGGTTTAGGCATGTCTGCAGTTTTTATGAAAAACAGATCTGAATGTGGAGAAATGCCCTTTCCTTGCCCATGATCCCTTTATCCATTTGCTGCTGAAATCCCTGCCACTTCTTGTCTGTTAACTGCCATCTGAATATCTGCCTCAAAGCAGAAACTCTGCTGTCAAAGCAAAGTGGAAACAGCCAGCAAATTATTGACACAGCACTTTTCTCCCTTTATTCACCCCCTGAGTGGTTTTCTCTGATGCCTTATCATGCAGGTATACAAAATATATCCTAACTGGAGAAACAAAATTTGTTTTGGGCAAGTGAAGTAGCTGAGCTATCTGAAGTATGATTCCGACATGAGACAGTAAGGAAACGCTTCTCGTAAATGAAGGACCGTATTCCGCCTCCTCCCGTCGCGCTGAGCAGCGCCCTGGCTGCAAGAGGACATAAATCCCTTTCCCGCGCCAGGGTGTTGCTGGGCAGTTGCAGAGTCCCCTGCCCAGGCAGATTTCTGTTAGGAAGCATCGCCCATAAACCCCTTCTGCTGGCTCTGGTCTCCAAATCTGCTCCTGGCTGCGATGCTGCCGCCGCCGCCGAGGTCGAAGCCTCCGGCGTGCCAGCTCCGACGGCTCCCCGAGGCGCCCGGGCAGCGATGCTGCCAGGGGCGGCCAGGTCGGAAAAGGCCTTTGAGGATGGAGGGAGAGGAAGGGGGGAGGGAAGGGGAGGATTTGGGGAGGCAGCTGGGAAGGGGCCGGTGAGTGCGTGTTGCTGCACTGCATTTCACCGACTGCTGTTCTGGTCAAATGGGTTGGAATGAGGGTCTCCTCCAGAAAAATCAAGGTCTAAAAATTTCCATTCAAAGACTTGAACAACAAGAAAAATAGAAAAGTTGTGATGATGAAATGTTCAATGTAGAAACAGAGGCAGATCCCTGTGGGAACCACAGCCTGGGGGTCCCCTACTCTGGGGTTCCCCTCCTGGTCTCATTCTCCTGTGCTGCATCGTGTTGCTGCTTCCAGACTCCTGGGAGTATTCCCCCCTGCCAAAGAACAGTCAGATTTTGCCCTGGGAAGGAGGTATGTTTGTTAAAAAGCAGTATTGCTCACATAACCCGCCATATTCTGGGTAAAATGCATCACGTTTTCATCCAGGACTATAGGCTAGAAGACGGTTTTAAGAGGCAGGAGAAGGGGCAGGATGCCCTGCTTGCCGAGATGTGCCACCTTCTGCCCAAAGCAGCCCGTCCTCAGTCCCGGCTTTGTTAACGCTGATTTAAAGCTGGGGTAAAGTCCACTGCGAATAAAACCCTCACAAATTGGAAATGAGTGTGCGTGAAGGGAGAATGCTGGCTGTGAACTCATTTGCTTACATGTAGGATGTTAAAGCATAGAAATTTGTTTATTCAACCTAGCCAGTCCGGAACTGTGCAATAGTATTAATTTATGTCTTTCTGTACTGGCCTTTTAAATTTTTTTTGGTTTGTAAAATAAATTTTCTTTTAAAACTTTTAATTATTTATCTACATGGTACCATCTGTTCGTATTATCAGCTGCACCTACTACTACTGTTTCAGAATATGTGTGTTGTTAAAAACTATTAGAAAATCAAATGAAATAAACTACTGCTGTACTTAAAGTATTTGGGTACATTTAGTCCCGGGGTGGGGTTAATGGGAGCTTTCCTATAGTGTTCAATAGGCTGTCAATCAAGCCCCTAATCAGGCCCCGTTCAGCATGTGTGTCCGTACAAGGAATTCATTGGATACCTGAATGGAGTTTCCTTTTTGTCTTTAATTCAAATATTTTGTTTAAAAAACATGTTTCCAGTTCCATTTTTAGGTGGAAAAATTGAAAACCCTATTAATGAGCCCAAAAAAAGCAATGCCATCCAAGCAAAACCCCCTACATTTTCAGTGACATTTCGAATATGATCTCAATAAATAAATTAAGGTTTTGGTGTTTTCATAGCAATTTAACCACAAAAAATATTTTATACAGCAGATGGGGAAATTTTACCAATTGGAAAAGAGGAAATGTGAATAAAAATTTGCCCCCGATGTTTGTATCAATGCTATGAGCATTTTTTTTTTTTTCACTCTCAAATATCTTTCTTCAAAAATAAGGTACTTTCTGTATCTCCCTTTCTAAACTGGTTTTGATCCATTACCGATGGCTAAGTTGCCTGCTGGGGTGGAGGGGGTGCTCGACCAGGGAAGTACCTTCCTGGGCCCTCTGGCTCCGAGGAGCACGGGGATGGGAAGTCCTGGGCGTGAGGCTGCACCCAGCTCCTGGGGCTCGTGGGTCAGGCTGGGAGTGAGCTGACCCCAGGGGGCAAGAGGCTGAGACCCCCCCCGGCGCCCCGCAAAGCCAGCCCAGGGGCCAGGCTGCCTCGGCTGCTGAGGGATTTCTCCTAAGTGCAAAAGTACAGTTGGGTTTTCCAGTTTGATTTTCTATTGTATTTTCCTGGTGATGCTGCTGTTCATGGCTTGCTCAGGTACTGGAGACTGGAGTTGCCATTTCTATTGAAAATACACAAATATTTCATACCTCCTAAGAACCGGTTAACACTGAGCCACCAGCATGGGATTCATGTACCTCCAAACATTGGGGAATTTGGGGACTAAGCCCAAATTTATGGCCTGTCCTACTTATATGCCAGAATCCAAACCAAAAGCAAAATGTGGATGGTTTTACAGAAAAATAGCCTCGAAAAAAACCTCCATGATTTAGCAAACTTTAGAGGAATGCCCACTGAACTGAAGATGTGCATGTAAAGCTGGAAGGCCTATAAATTACCTGAGTGGCTTCCTAAGCACAGGTGGTCCTCAGCGGTGGTGCTGAGCATCACGTGGAAATGCTGCAGGCAGCTCTCGGGTCATCCACAGGAATTTGAGCTCGGAAAAAATGTGCAGAGCACTTGGGAGGACTGGGCTCAAGCACTGGGGGTTTAGTGCGGGTGTAAAAGAAGCCACCGCATTAACATGGGAGGAAAATCACCTGAGATGGGTGACCTTCTATCCCTCCGTCAGGAGGAACAGGCACTCGCCGTGTTGCAGCTTTTTCTTCAGAATTTATGGGAGGCAAGAAATTTCCCAAGTTGAGCTCCCCAGCCATGTCCCAGGTGGGCTTTTGTGCTGAATGGGACGTATTAAGGCCAAACTTTTCAATCTAAAACCGTGTTATTTATGAAAACTCTTAATCATTCCGGCTCGCCATCTGGTATGTGCATGTTTTACTCATCCAACAGCTTGTTCCTGCTGATACATGTTTGCATCAGATTCAGGTGAGCAGAATTGGTGCACAGCAGCTTTCATCCATGTCACGAGTTTGTTCTGCCCTCGCGTGTCTCTGGTTGAATTTCGCACTGTTTGGGAAGGCTCTTCTCACCAGGTCTGAGGCTGAACGGGTAGTGAGTGCTTCTGCTCGGCTGTCTGCTTGGGCTTCTGCTGCAAGAGCAGAGCGTCAGGCTGTGAGAAAACCATTTGAACCTCCAAGCCGTACTTAACTTATATTGAGATTTACATGCAATTGCTCCTTTTCCATAGCAACTTGTCTTAATTCATGGCTTTACCAAACACAGCGACAGGGAAATCAGCATCTCGGTTGGCTGGTGATGGGGAGGTTGTGCTTCTCACAGCCTGGACATGCAGACCTTGCTGCAAGGGCCTTTGCTTTCACCCATTTCCCCCTTAAAGCAGCCGGGAGAAGGAAACCAAACCGCCCCGTGCTTCCCGGGAGCGGCTCTTCTGGGGAGGTGCTTTCCTGCGGGAGCGAGGGTAGGGGCTCTCGGGGCTTGGCAGCACAGGGAGTGCTGGTCTGCCAGTGCCCCCATTTCCCATCTCCTGGGAGAAGTCTCAGTCTATGAGAACGGCTGTGGTCAAGTTTACCCCCTTTCGGGGAGGGGGTTCTCTGCTCTGCTGATAAAGCTTTGAGAGCAAGACGAGCGTTGCAGGACAGCCCAGCGGTGTTGAACAGGAGGCAGCAGCAGCTCTGAGAAGGGACCGAGTGCATGGAAGTGACGAATGACTGCTGGAGAGCAAGGGCAGCTCTGGGAGGAGATGGCTTTCCCTGAGGAGTTTAGGTGAGAGTTGCTGAGAAGTGGCAAAGGAAAGGTGGGACTAGCCGGAAAGCTTTCAGGTCTAAAAGCTTATAAGGATCTGATTTTCAGTAGGGTTATAAGTTTGTGGACTTTTAAGTTAGCAGGTGCTTTGAGGGCTCCGTACCCATGCAGACATACTCAAGATTTTTTTTTCTCTTTCTCCTTTATTTAGCACTAAGTAGAACTTACTCGACAGTCGACTCGGTTCTCAGTAGTGAAGTGCAGTCGCTGCCCGCTGTTCCCAGGCAGAGCAGGCATCGTTTGCGTGTTTCTGTCGCAAAAGAGCGCTTTCCCGCGCGCTGCCGGCTCCCCTCGACGGCAAGGGCAGCGAGGGCAGAGCGTGTCCATCCTCCTTTTTCTCCGTGCGTTGAGAATGGGCACTGGCGTTGTGGATTCCCGTCGGTAAACCGTGGAGAGTGCCTGTGGCACACAAGCATCTCCCGCCTCGGACAGATGCGCAGACCCCGCTGTGCAAATGCTCCCGCGCTGTGCCACGGTGTGTTTGTGTACTCATTCCTGCTCATCCTTAGCATCGCTCCCATGACGTTGCCTATTTCATCTTTCAGAGGAAAAAAAACCTAAAATGGTTGTTGATGATGCTGAGGAACCTGAGGGTGACTGCATGGGCGAGGAAGGACTGGGGGTCTTAACCCAATGCCAAAATGTTCCAGAGTTTGTTCAGGGGAAAGTGGGGGGAGAACAAACACAACCAGACCCGCTCTTTTCTGAGCAGCTGCTCCCATGTTCAGAGGTACCTGAACTTCTGTGAACTGGTTCATTTATTTCTAACCCAGAGTTAATTTTGTATCGTGGCGCCTCTCAGCTTTCCACTATCGCTGCTCCAATCTGAGCTCTTCAGTTGGATTAATGTCACGGCCTCCGTGGCAGGGCAAAATTTGAAGAGTTTATTGTGAACAGACGTATTATACATACCAATGTATTTACTTTTCCTGTAGACTGCATACCGCCAGTAAGAAAGAGTGTTCAAAAGTCTGTTACTTGGTACACTCTTCCACCTACAGTATAGCTTTTGCCTGCTTTCCAAAAAGGTAAGGAAAAATCTAGCTTCTTATTACTTTATTCTCAAATGATGATGATGATGATGATATAGATAAATACATGAGGAATGTGCATTAGTGCAGCTGTGTTAAAGCAAGTATCTAACTTAAAAATTGTTCACGTATCCATGAGCAAAAGCTCCCACGTGAAGGGCTTGCTTTGAAAGGGGAGACCCAGGACGTGGGTGAGTTTAATCCCCGTGCTGCACCCCAGCCAAACAAGGGACTGGTGGTCTTCTACGTCCCACCAGCGGAGGTGGATCCCAAGAAAGCCTTTGAAGATGTAGATATTTGATAACAATTTTAAAAAAAGGAACAAACAAATCATCAAAAGTTAATTATGGCAATCAGATCCAACCACTAACAAAATGTTTTCTGAGTCATTTCTAGCAGCTTTACCAGCAGGGTTGCCTGGCAGCATAAAAATAACGCTTGGTAACATCTGAGCAATCTTCTTTACGCTAAAATTATAAATGGCTCAAAAAAGTTTGCAAAATTTTTTTTTTTTTTTTTTTTTTAACCGTGGGTGATCCCAGTGACCGCTCCTGCAGAACCACGAGTGAACAATTTTTGAGGGCTGGCTTTTGCTCAGTGTTGTGACTGCCTGCGTGGTGAGCTTGTGAGCTAAGTCTGTATTTGTGCCAGGGATTACCGCTTTCCTAGTGGAACCGGGGGAATGAGAAAGCATTTGGAGACAAACCACTAATGACCGTTAATAAATATTTCTCATACCTGCAATTCCGTGTGTGCGCTCAGCCGGCTTTGCCCGCTCCTTTGGGGCTTTGCCCAGGTGTGAAAGGGACTGGGCCAGCTCCTGCGGTACCGTGCAGTTGGTGCTGGAAGCAATTGCTGTATGCAGCCCTCAAAATGTTTAGCTCATCTCTAACAGGTGAGAACTTATATCAGCGAAGGCAGGAATGCTGCTTGAATTGAGTCTCTGAGTCACAGGGGGAAAAAAAAATACTAATATCTTTAGCCGGTGTAAATTGCCGCAGCTCCGGTTCCAATTCAACTCAAGTTCTTGTGAAGTGTTCCAATTGCTTTTTATTGTATTTGGCTCATGCCCGTTATTGGAACTGACACAGCTCAGGCAGAAAGCCTTATTTAAGGTGTGAGGTTCTTCTGGAACGCCAGGACCTGCCTCACCGAGGGCCGGAGCCAGCGGGGCTGAGGGTGGCTGGTGTCCGGGGAGAGGCAACGGCGCTGCTGAGAGCAGAAGGGGCTACGCGGGGTGTTACTGCAAAGCGAATGTGGAAGGGTAAAGGGTGACTATCTGAAGATGAAATCGCTAAGGGAAGGGGATGAGAAGAATAGGAGGGAGATAGAAGAGACCCTGAATCGCAGGAGGAATCACTTTTTAAAATAAAATTTTAAAAAGGTTTAACATTTCAAGAATTAGAAACTCACATGGATTTCTAATTTTTTTTTTTTCCATGTAACGTTACTGCATAATGTAAGGAATCGCTCTCTGCAAAGGCACACAAATAATTTTGTCATCCAAGTCCCACAACAAGCGACTGGCCATTCGGGTTCTTTAAACAGATTTTAAAATTCTGGCCACAGCTCACTATGAAAACCGCTACAGCCGAGGATGGGTTGGGCTCGTGCTGGTGCGGCCCGTGCCAGCGCCCCTCTGCGTCGGGTGCTGCTCTCCGTTCCTCACCCCCGGGTGTTCCTGTGCCAGGGCTGGTGGCTGCTGTAGCGCTGGTTGCTATGTTTTGATTTGTTCTTCCAGGAACACACAACAAAAACCAGCAAGAAACAATACATGGTACTAAAAACAAAGCAGTGACACCAGGAAAACATCAGCTTCGCTGTAAATTGAGGCTTGTTTTGCTAGGGAGGTGTTTGTGGGTAGGTACGAGCACAGTGCTCAAGCTGTTACCCGGCTGTATCGATGTCTGCGCCGTGCCGAGCGATGCATTTATAATGCTTTTAAGTTGTTTCCTGGGAGTGACAAATGGGAGCGCTTTGCTGTCGAGGCTGACGGAAACACAAGGCTTGAAAAACTCGACATGGGATCTGGGTCGGGGAAAAAAAATTGTCCACCACCTGAACAAGGCGAAGAAACAGCAAATGCTTTTGTAGAGCCGCGTTTGGTACTGGAGAAATCGTAGAATCACAGAATGTTTTGGGTTGGAAGGGACCCCTAGAGGTCATCTAGTCCAACCCCCAACCAAATACCCGCAGCGCTTTTCTCCTGACCACGCAATGTGCTTCCAGGGCAGGAGGAAAAGCCAGTCCAGCGACTGAAGGGCTCGTGCTATGTGAAACACCCGGGTCCGTCCCTTGGCCTTTCGGAGCCTCCCGGTGCATGGCCAGCAAGCGGTGCCGTGCTGGTGCCTCTGTGCTTGTGCTCCGGGGGGGATGATGGCGAGATGCTCGTGCAGGGCGGGTGGGATCTTCTAAGTCCCCGAAAGGCAGCCCCTCTCTTCTGCTGCCTGCTGGAGGTGATGGGCAAGGACCACAGCCTTTGGAGGGCAGCAGCCCGGCACTTCAGGCCAGGGTTGGGGAATTCTGTATCTAAGCTGGTGTGAAGACGGCGGGGTTTTCCTCGGCGTGTCCCTTCAGCCGCTGGAGTTACGGAGCGCTGTGCCCTGTATATGACTCACAATGTTTAACAGGGATTCGCTGCCCTGTAAGAAGGATGAAGAAAACCATGGCGTGGGTTGCTTTTTTGCCCGGGAAGGACCCGAGTGATGCCCATGAGCTTGCTGTGCTTTGAAATCTGTCGTCGTATTTATAAAAGCAGCCAAAGAGAGGCTACGTGGGGAGTGTCCCCCTGCTTTTTTGACTGGATTGCTATTACCGGGCATTGCTATTTCAGTTGCTCTTGGCGACAGGATGGCACTGGGAGCCCTTCAGCACTCAGAGCTGTGTTAGCAGGGGCGGTGGTGAAACACAGCGACTCATCAGCAACCTTTTGCCGCCTGTCTGTCTGTCTGTCCTGCTGAACGGTGGCTCGATCCCGGCCAGATGCTCAGCACGTCTAAGCCACAGCAGTCCCGTTGCTCTGAAGAAGAAATGTCGGCTGATCTTAGCGGAGGCTCTGGCCTCGGCTTTTCAAACAGCTGCTAACCTCCCCGCCTCAGCTACGTGCCACCGTGCTCGGCCGCGAGGGGCTGAGGGCGCAGCGAGGGGCAGATCCCCCGCTCAGCAGAAATGTTTTCTGAACCTTGTCCCGCAGCTGGCAGAGCCTTCAGCTTCGCATTCCTCTTGAATTCGCGTCGGGCTTCCCCAAAGCTGGTCCTGCACTGCTTTGGGCAATGAGCCGCAGTGCCAACGGAATTCATTTGCCCATCGCTGTACCTCTCTGCCAGGGCAGAGCTGGGGGGGGGTTGGCTTTTATACGGAGCAGGCCATTAACCCCACCGAGGCTGTCAGACAGCTACGGTGGTATTAGGAGGGAGGGCAGCTCGGCCACAGCCCGAGGCAGGGGCCTGGGCACAGCGTGCTGCTTCCAAAAGGTTTTCAGTTGCTTTACAATTCCTTTTTCGCTTGATCTGTATGCAGAGGGATTTCCATGGCGATTGCAAAGCGTGGAGCTCGTTTGTAAGGTCCGTGCAGCACCACGTTGCGGGAAGGCATTACCGCTCCTGGTCGTGCCGCTCCGAGGATGTACGTGCAAACACTTAGATCGTGCCATAATGAAGCGGTTGTGATTTGGGTCATGACATGGTTTCAAACCGATCTTGGGCTTGTGTTGAAAGCAGTAAATCGTTGGAGTTCCCCTCGAGTGCCCAGGACTTCCCGTGCCTCTCCTCCTCCTGCGTGCAGCCCCAGGGCCCCCGGGGCACCCCCAGGGCCCCCTACGCCATCCAGCAGCGGCATCTCCGGGGACCGGGCGACTCTTTGAAGGCTGTGGGTCCAAATTGTGTGTTCTGTAGCTTGTCACGCCTTAGAGTATGTGGTATAGAATAATTATTTTCTGGATTGAAGCGTCATTTTCATTTTAAATCTGGCTGGTTTCATCCTAGGAAAGTGCTCTGTGTTTAACCTCACTTGAAGGACTTTCTATTCAGTGGAGACTGCTAAGAAATGAGAATTTGCAGTCAAAATTGATAAGCAAAAGACTTTGACAGGACTTCGCTGCATCTATTTTCATTCTAGAGTGGCTTACTGAAGAACTAAACATTCCTCATAAATTTCTTCTATCGATGATAGGCCTATTTGAAAAGTAGTGCACAGAGATACATCCAAATAAGCTTGTGCAACACCCCAAATCCATCCCTAATGCGTACTTTCTCGTTTCCCAAATTGTAAATTATATTATTGACACGGTTGATTCCACTTTATTTGGCTGATCACAGGACGAGTCGCGCTGGGGGTGCGGAGCCCCACATCTCACCCTCGGTCAGGGCAAGCAGCGCTGCAGGGGCGATGGCATCGGCCTCCGCCGGCTTGCAAGCACTAGTGGAGATGCTCAAGCATAAAATGTATGAACAAATTAACTGCCTTTTTTAGCAAGTTTTTCAGTTAAAATTGGTTTTCTCTCCCCCCCCGCCCCCCCCCCCAGAGGAAGGCTCAGTTCTTGAAGAGCACAGGCATCCCCCAGTTTCCTCAAGGTCAGAAAACATGAGTGCTCTGATCTATGGAAATGTGATTTTGGAGTTCGGTGTTGGCAGGTCCCATTCCTCTGTAGAAGCTCGGCTTTGCATTTTGTTTTCAGCTGCTTTTTACCGCAAAACCTGAGCGTTTTCCCTGTTCTCAGCTGATACTTAAACTGCTTCAAGAGTTGTTCTGGGCATGGTGTAAAGGACCATGAACGGGTTGCCCAGAGCAGTGGTGGATGCCCCATCCCTGGAAACATTCAAGGTCAGGCTGGACGGGGCTCTGAGCAACCCAGTCCCATTGAAGGTGTCCCTGCTCCCTGCAGGGGGTTGGACTGGGTGACCTCTAGGGGTCCCTTCCCACCCAAACCATTCAATGATTCTGTGCCCAGGCAATAGATGGGAAATCAAGGGAACATCTATTTTATTGGAGGGAGGTCGCTGCAGCATCGGGGCTGTGCCTTTCCCTGCCTCGCCTTGCCTCCCGCCCGCGCCCCAGCGCCGGCGGCTGCGGTCCGTCAGTCCCTTACCCCTCCGTGGAGAGGGCACCGCTTGCTGCGTTTCTTCCCGGCGACTTGCAGAAACACCACTCAACATCGGCTGGGCGGCGCTTATTAAAGCTTTAGCAAAAATGTGTTTGCAACAGACGGCAGTGTAATCGCTCCCCCTCAGGGACATTAACTCTTATTTTATGTAACTTTGCATAAGATAGTTTGATAAAGCAGATAAAACACAATTTCCTGTTGTGCCACACTGTGAACCATAGGTGGGGTTTTTATTTTCCATTTTCTACAGTTCAGAGGTGAATTTTTTCCGCCCTTGTCTGATCATCACCACGTACTTTCTCTCCCGAGCTGCTTTCCCAGCGATCGCTCCCTGTTAGGGACGCGTCTCTAACACGCACGCCCTGATCAAGAGATGCACACAGGTCCCTTCTGTGCCCCGCTAGGCTCCTGCACCCCAGTACTTCTGCAAATTTAAGCTGGGAACTGGAATGTATTTATTCCAGAAATTACTTATGCAGTAGCACATCTTTTCCAAGCCGTAGCCCAGTTACGTTTGATGAGGTTGAACAGTCAAACAACCTTTAATTTTGTGCGCACCGAGGGGTATCCGTAATGAGGCCAGTTTGCCACGGGTACAATTTTGCTGGTTTGATATTGTCTTATTTACTAAACTAGGAGATTTATACAGATACAACCTCTAAAGGGATGAAGACCTGGAGACCTAAAGTGCCTTAAGACCCATACGCTGGAGAGGAAATACAGTTTGGTGTGCTCTGAAGAGCGACGAGTGAAGCTTAAATGTGCTCTTTGATGGTTTTTGACACATTCCCTGGGTTTGGTGAGTTCCCTTTCCCACGCTGTCCTTGGGCCCTTCAGCACCGACGTGGCCGGGGGCTCGGGGGCAGAGCAGAGCCCCCCCTGCTCCCCCCGCGGGGCAGCCGAGCAGCACCCCATCCCCGCAGCGACCAGCAGCTGCTCTCTCCAGATTTCTCCTTCAAAAAAAGGAAAAAAGCAGGACTTCTGTTCTGAGAACGTAATTCCTCCCCTGTCCATTTGCATTTGCACATTCAATTTGCATTTTAATTTTTACCAGTTTCTCAAGGTCTTGATTTCCATTTGAATCAATGTTTCCTTCAGGTCCCATATATCCATGACAGCATCCTGTTGCCCCGCCAAAGCAGTGCCAGAGATTATTCTCTCCCTAACCGTCTTGTGAGTGATACAAGGGGCTTTGCAATTGTCCTTCCTGGCCATGCAAGGTTATTCTCCTCACATGACATCTCAAACCGTGGAGGGTGTCCCTCACAGTGGATATGTACTTTCTTAAACCGTGACAGCACATTGTGTGGCGGAGAGCAGGATGTGTTGCCCAAGGGTTTCCGTTAAAAGCTCTCAGAAATACGTCTTTCGCAACTGTTGCTTGAACGAGAAAAGAAGGTAGGTCAGGGGAAGCCAAGCCTTCATCCTTTTGACTTCGGTAAGCATAGCTGGACTGCAGCTCCCTTAAGATTATTATTTGTTTTAAACTGGGAATTTTGCTGGGAAAACTCTTAAGTGTGCCAGTGAACGGCAGGAGATGCCATGAGTTTGCAGCCTCCAGCAAGTTTGCAGCACGGTTCCTCTTGGAGCCTCTTGTCTGAACCTTTGGGGACTGGGTTCCTCTCTTTCTACAGGTCGAAATAACTGCTTTTGACGATGCGCTTTCATATGTTCACATAACGGCGTGCTCCCATATTAATTATTTTGCAGACTGTCTCCCACCTTTCATGACTTACGTGATACGAGGCTTGTAAATATGTGGGAAAGTGTCAGACTGTTTTCTTTTTTAAAAAACAAGGTTCTTTATGCGCCCAAGCGATCACTGTAGGGTTTGACATTTGAACAATGCTGGGTGAAACACGTTATCCGTGGCTGTTAAGTGCTTTGGGTATTAAAAGCTGGGTAGCTAGCTAGATGTCTCTGAGGCACGATGGGTATTAATTGTGTATTAGTGTTAGTTTCTCTTTGCCTTTCTACGTCGTCTTTTTTCCTAGCAAGTTTGGCAGAGTGAGCCATACATTTTGCATATATTGTTATACCTCGCGGACCAGTCCCTCGCTCCCTTTTTTGCCTAATAAACTCTTAGTAGCGCTGAGTTCTCCCTTCGACTAATTTATCAGCCCTTACATCCTCTCAGGGAGAACTTGTCAAATTCATAAATTGTAATATCAGGGAAGAGACGGGGACTTTTGGCTCTCTTGTCTTCCCTGTTTTTATAATGCCTCTCTTTCTCCAGAGCAGGGTAGATGTCACCTTGACCGCACTCGCCCGACGCTGTTCTCCCGCGGTAGCTTGCTGTAGTCTCTGACGTGCCCCCACAGCCTCCTCTCTCTTAACGAGGTGACTCAGATAAAGAGTTGCAGGGTTGTGGAATCAGACTTGGCATTCCCAGCTTAATGTCACTGAAACCACTGGAATCGCCCCGGGCTAGGACACCGCAATATTTGGAGTTGTATTTCTTTTCTCCCCTACCCAAGCAATAGGAAGCGTTACAGCTGCATTTTGCAGCTCTCGGGATGTGTGCTCCTTTAATTGTTATTGCCACTGTAATTATAACAAAAGTGGCCCCGAGAGCAGCCACGATCTGTACCCTCAGGTGCAAAACCTGACTCGGTGTCATCAGGAACTTTCCAAGCCCAGGGAAGATTTACAAACCCAGGCGCACCACTTTGTCTGGCCAGGGAGGGTGAAAGGGCCAGGGTTTAGTGGTGGGATGGCAGGGTTAGGTTAACGGTTGGACTCGATGATCTTAAAGGGCTTTTCCAACCGAGGTGATTCTATGATTCTATGATTCTATGAAAGTTTGGCTGGAGGGAGCTGGACAAGGGATTTTGGGAGAGAACAACTAGCGGCCTTCAAGCCAAGGGCTGAAGGAGGGGCACACATAACTTTGCACTGAGTTTTGGCCCCTCGGGCACTTCAGAAGCTAAATTGGAGGGTTTATGGTTTAGAGTCTTTGCAGATTTTCTTGACCTTGTTCACAGCTGGTGGGTTTTGCCTGCTGGAAGATTGTTTTGCAGCCATTTTAGTTTGCCTGTGGTTATGACAGTCAGTTGATTGAATTTATTAAATTATTATTATTATTATTAAGTTAGATAGGCAAGCAGCCATCACCAGCTGACGCTGCAGATCGATTCCCATGACATAAGCCCCGAGAACTCCCCCCTCCCTCTTCTGCCTCCGTGGAAAAGCCCCAGTGCAGGGAAATATTTGGGGCTGGTATTGCAGACAGGATGGAAGAGAGAGGCCTTCAGTGCATGCTTGAGATGCAGTACTCTGGGAAAGAAAATATTTCTAATGGGCTGTGAAGTGCAATGTTTGTGCTTAAGTTTGTTCTCGGTGGCCATTCCTTGCCAAAATCCAGTTACCTTCAGCTCAGTGGTAGCGGGGATGGGTTTCTTCATGTACAGACATCGTCCTGCTCGGCTCTGCCCAGCAGCAGCCAGTAACACGTGCCTTCGGATACACTTTTTATTTCCCTGTTCACCAAAGCAAGGTATAATTTTTTTCCTTTTTTTCACTAAAAAAGAAAATAAATTAAAAATTCTGTGCTGAGTTAAAACATCTATGAAGAAGCTCTGCTCCGGTTCGCGTGCGGTGGTTTTCCAGCCATCAGCACCATAAGAGCTGTCGCATCCTGCAGGGAGCAAAGGGCGGCGAAATGAATTATTTTAAGGACATCTAACATCTGGTTTAGAAGTGAGCAGCCTACATTTGTGATGGAATCTATACCGACGACAAGGTTGGGCGCAAAACCTGTACGAAATGAGTGGCTTGATGTTTTTTTCCCCTCGGGTATAAAGGAGGTCTATTCATAGCTGCCACTGAAATAACAGGATTGAACGTCTGCGGCAGGGAAGTTCAGCCACCAAAGAACCCCCACCAGCAGAGCCGGTGGGGAACGCTCCCGTCCTCTTTTCCCCTGCAGAAAAAGGGACCCGTGGCTCGCTGGGAGCGAGCGGAGCCCCTTCCTCTTGAATTTGTCTGTTGGGATTTCCGTTCCGTGTTAGACCTGGGGGACTTTGCTGTTGTGTTTTTACCCAGAAAAAAAGATCTTTTCTTGTCTTTTTTATTTTCTGTTGTGTATTTTTCTGCGATTACTGATATTTGCAATCGTTGGAGTCTGGTCTTTAGCAGAACAGCTCGCAGGCAAGCAGGCACAAAGCGTTCCCACCAGTAGGCAGCACCAGTGGCAACGGGTCAGCTGAAAGAGCATTTGCTCACAAACCTCTGAAAATTTGATAAGCGAGTTCAAAGAGCCAATCATAGTAATAACAGAGTAAAAAGGCCAGGAAAACAGAAAATAAACAATATTACAGGTAAACGAAGTTCTCGAAATAAGGGCGTGAATCCCTGCAGTTTTCTGCATGCACGATGGCAAGCGCGAAGAAAACCGGTCAGCGATCGTGTAGAGAGGAAGAGAAAAAACTCCTCGGTGGTACAAAGTCAGGGTGTGCTGAGGCGGGCTGAGGTCTGTGGCTGTCACAGAACCGGACAGACCCAGCAAGCACCCTTCTGCCGGGGCTGCCCCAGCCCGATACCCTGGCCGGAGGCGCTACGGCCACTTCACCGGCACCCGCGAGACGCGGGCAAGGCTGCCGTAGCGCTGGGCAAGCCGGGCCCCGCCTGCGCCTGTGGACCTGTGGTGATTCCACCCCAGCCCTGATATATTTTGTCACCTGGCGGAAAGCAAACCCGCAGAAAATTTCAGCGTAGCGCTGGGAAATGACAGCGCTGATGAGCTGGAGGAGCATGGAGTAAAACGCACGTGAGACACAGCTGAGCCTTCGTTTGTCACTGGCATAACATAACGCTGTAAAATGAGGTGGATATTCTTTGGGGTTGACACAGAGAGCAAACGGAGAGCGTGTTTGTGCAGCAGGGGCCTGGGCTTGTTTCGTTTTTTGGGGCCGGCAAGCAGCAGCAAATCAAAAAAAAAGGCACATAAGAGTTTGGTCCTTCTCGGTGTTTCTCTCCTATTGCAAATAGGCCCCACTTTCACACCCAGCATCTCTGGAAAGCATCGCAGGGGTTTTTTTTTTCCTCTGTATTGGCTTCAGGAAAGAAAATATGTGTGTCTCTTGCAGTGGCGTATGGCGGTGCATTACCGGGGAGAGCACCCTTTTGTTCATGAAAATGGGTATTTTGCCTTTGGGGTGAGATTGTTGGGTTTGAGCTCTGTCTGACAGCAAGGAACAAAGACACGTTCGCATTTCCTAGGCACCGTGCAAAAAAAAAAAAAAAAAAAAAAGGAAGAGAATTAGGTTTATAGCTAAATAGATGTAAATGCCCACGAAACACAACGGGCTCCAGTCCCGGATCCGCTGTTTGCCTTGGTTACTCCTCTGTAATGCAGAGCCCTGAGTTTCACCTGGGAGAAGAGTCTGGCCCTGCGCCCAGTGAGGTGTCTGTTCTTGCTGTTCCCTGGAAAAAGAAAGGAAAAAAATGTATCGTTGCCATAGTTACACCACTTGTCATGATGCTTATCATGTCCGTGGAATAAAGAGCCTTCCATTAGATCTGTGCTCTTATTAATATCAGCTGTTAAACGCTTCCAAGATATTTGATATCGAGACTTTCTGCAAAAAAAATTAAATGTCGATTGCAGCAAAACTGTACAGTTTAACCAGGCAGCTCAGGGCATAACTTTGTATTACAGAATTATGTACCATGAACAGATTTCCCAGTGAGTTTAGCCTCTTCGCGCTTCGTGAGCATTCTTGATTTTTCTGTGAAGATGTTTGGTACTTGCAGCTCTTTGCCCACTACTCCGAGCAGGCCAACTCCAAGAAAAGGCAGGGAGGTCCTTCCAGGCGAGGAACCGCACCCTGCCGCCGCTCTGGCGTTGCGTTCGCTCCGCGCCGGCGCCATTCAGATTTCCCACGTGAGGCTGTGATTGCCGGGCACGGGCACGCGCCCTCGATTGCTTTTCCAGGGCACAAACACGCGCATTCTCTGCGGAAGAGTCAGGAGCCTGCGCATCTTCCTAGCGCCAAGAGACCCGGGGTCTGATGTGGTATTATTCTTCCGTTTGAAGCCGCTGTGCCAAATTATAAAGCGTTAGGGGAATACGGTTTAAAATGGGGTTTTCTCATGTGCAGCAGAGTCTAACGTTGAAAGAGTGTCTTTGCTCTCTGATGACCCTTGGGCGGTCACCCCTGCCATTTGGACTTTCTCAGACAAGGTTTGGGGCAGTGTTGTCCTCCCAGTGGTGGATCTTGCCAGAAGTGGCCCGTAGCCAAACATCCCTGTACCGCACGCATCCCCATTTTTTCGGTGTTAATCTTGCCAGCAGCATCTCAGGGCGGGGGCTCTGTAGGCTCCCTCTCTAGAGGCAGAGGTAACAGAGTCCAGGCCTTGCAAGCAAAGCCACCCTGCGCTGGCTGGACCGGGTCCCTCGCAGCCACCGGGGCATCCCCTGGGGATGAAGGGGAGGAGCAGAGGAGCCAACTGAGGTCCCCACAGGGCTCTACCTGTGGCACGGCAGGATGAAATGTGTTTTCCGTGGCCTGACAAAAGGTTTGGCACCAGTTTCTTCTGGGATTATGCTGACTCAGAGACACGGAGGCAACCTAGGAAGGAGGTTTTGGTGCGGTATAAGTACAAGCCAGAGTCCTCTCACAGGTTGGGCCCCGGTGTACAATGCGCTTCACGGAGGACCCAGTCACTGCCCCGAGCAGTCGGGATGTGCTTGGGTGTGTGAAAAGTCTCTGTAAAAGACTGTACAAAATATAGCTCTGTATCAAGTGTTTATCAAGGGAAATTAATCTCTTCAGAGGAGAGGACGTAGCGAGTGCGAGCCGGTTACCCACGGGATGCTGGAGTGTTTGTTCAGTCTTTTCTATCCTTGTGTTTTCCTGGAAAGAACAAATGGAGCAATAACTATGACACTTATCGTTATTTAAAATAAAACCGTGAGCTGTTTCTCCGACACAGGGAGCCTGCGTTGGGTGTAACCTTGTCATTCACGTCCGAGGAGAGCCTCAGGGTAACGGGCCTTCGGCGAGATGATGTTTTTCTCCCTGTTGCCCGGTTCCCTCGTCGCGCACGTCAGAAGCGGAGCTGTGACCGACGGCGTGAACGGGCAGTTTGGTGACGGGGAGATCGGCTTAGCCAAAAATCCAAATTCTGCAACAGTTTTCTCTCCAGGTGTTGGTTTGGTTTCGGTTTTCTATTGGAAAACAGTTTGCGTTTCCAAACGGTGAGCGACGCGAATTTGGTCCCGACTCTGCGGGTGCCGAGTTGTTCCGCTGAAATGGGCTGGTTTGCTTGAGCCCGGGTCCTAGCGAGGCTTTGGTTTGGCACTGCACAGGGGTACAGCCGCAGAGCTCGGGGGGCTGTTGGGAGGGCTGTGCGCAGGTTTGTAGGGGGGAAAAAAAGGGAAATAAACAGAGTAAATAATGGAATTGCTTGTAATTCATTAAAAGAGTAAACAGAAAATACCTCTGTGCTCTAACTCCGTGTGAAGCCCATAACTGAATGCAGCTGGGGAAAAAAAATAGGTTGTTCCATCCTGTGTTCCTGTTTAGCAGCTGCACAGAATTTTCATTTTCTTTTGTTTTTCTTTATTAAGTGCAACGATTAATTACAGAAACGTTTTCAATTCTTTGATCATTGAATGGATAAAGTAGCGAGGCAGGTACAGCTGTATTTGCTGAATGTGGGTATAAGAAAGAAAATGATTACGCGTGTGATGACTTTATAGCCATGAATTCCCTTGTGTGTCTGCTTGGGTCAGAGCCCAGGGTCCGCACGGAGAAGTGCCAGGGCATTGCTCGTTGCTCGGCAGGGGCTGACTGAAGAGGTTGGGGCACAGTGTCAGGAATGGGTTTGGGTTTGGGTTTTTTTATGGGTCCTCAGTAGCAGGAGGGAAGGGAGGGGCAGGACCCCCTGCAGGGTTCCAGGAGGGAAGGATGGAGAGCCGAGCATCGCTCCTGCGCCGAGGGGAAGGGGCGGCAGCAGGAGCGGACGGGGCGCGAGGCGCTGGAGGAGGTTTGGGAGCCGGCGCAGGAGCAAAGGCGAGGGGTGGAGAGGAATCATTTTCCTGTAGCTCTGACTTCAGGACTCCTTCGGGATGTTTTAGATCACTCGGGTCATAATTTTAATTATGTTTCATGCAAACTGTTTTCACACTTGGCTTTAACAGCTCTCAACACAGCCTGGCTTCCCAGGTAAGATAACAAAGTACTATTAATTACTTTGTTTTAAGCAGGTAAAAATAATTTTCTACTATTTGTTATCTTTCCAGTCCACAGCATTCAAATGGAACCATTTTAAAGGCAGTTTAAATTAGTATGTTTTCTGTACTGTCAGCTCCAGTTAAGGAGTAATATGCATCGGGTTTGTCTCTTCCCTGCCACAATCTCCTGAAGGTTGGGAAACACGTTTCCTAGGATCCCGCGCGCTTTCCCAGCCGGGCGACGGGGCCGTTGCCCACCCCGCCTGCAGCGAAGCGCGGTCACGTTGTCGATGGGGACATTCATCATGGCCATCGGCTCCCTCGGCGCGGCCGCCCCCACCCCGAGCGGGGGGTTCTGCCCCCGTGCCCGCCCCGCTCGCCGCCTCTCGCCCCGACTCCTCCGGCCCCTTTCGGCCTCTCTGCGCTCTTCCACCTGCTGGAAGCGCTGGTAGAGCTGTCTGCTGTTCCTTCTTTGATCCCGGTGCTGCAGATGCTTTCAAACTTCACCTGACCCAGAAGTTGTTATCTGCAAAGCGGACCAGTAGGCGATAGGAGCTAAGATGCAGCCAAACACGCTCAGGATTGATGTTCTTCAGTGGTACGGTACTGGGTTGATTTTAGCTTTTATTTAGGAGGATGAAACTAATCCTTTTCTACTGCAATCTTATTACCCGACTCAAAATCTCAACCTTACCGTTATCTTTCCAGCAAAAACATGATGATTTTTCGGGCCGCAAACAGTACGTGTCTGGCTCTGCTCCTTGGCTCAAAGTCACATTTTCTTTTAATGGCTCAGATGGGAAAATTAATACTAACACCACCCTCTGAATTTGTCTCTGAAGGCACCTACCTGAGTAATGCTCTGCAAAGCAGTCAAAGGTCTGGCTGGTAAAGATTATCTTGTAGCCCAGTCGTGAGGAGGCTGAAAGCAGGTCTGTCTAGGGCAGGCGGTTTAGATCTTCTTTCCAGCTTAACAGGAGGGGTTTATTGGTGCTGACCGAGTTATCAGCATAAGCAGGTCGGAGGCAGAGAAATAACTGACATGAGTTTGCTTGTTTACAGAGAGCTATCACTTTTGGGGGGGTGCCCCTGAATGATGAATGCCATATCTCGCCACTGAAGGGGGGAGCAGGTATCCCAGGTCCCGTTTGTGGCCTGTTTTTAGGGCTTGTAAGAATTAACACAGGTACATAACTTTATAATGTTCTTCAGAGGACTGCATTTCCCCTGACACTGGCTTTTACCCTTACCGCACGTCTCCCATCAGAGCCCATTTTATTTTGGCCACGTTCCTCAGTGACATGTCTTGCCCCGGGATGGCCCCGGGGTCCCAGCGGCGGTGGGCTGGCGGCGGGGGAGAAGGGCCGTGGGGCGCACGGTTGTTTGCAGAAAGTGCTTGAAAACCACAGGGAACACAAAAGTCCAAGTGGAAAAACACTATAGAAGCAACAGAAAGAAACCAAGAACTTCCCATGTTATTTTATACTATCCTGTAAATTTTTACGGCGAGCGATACTGGCTCTGCTGAAGCCAGCAGGTGCTTTGCCCTCGCCTGGAGCGGGATTCCAGCCACAGTGGCCCACATCCCTCTGGCCTGTGGAGCTGGAACTTAACTCGGGAGTTCACACTGCCTTAAAAATGGGAAGCGTAGGTTTTGTGCTGCGGTCTGGAGGGTCTTTCCTCGCTTGTCTTTCCAAGGAGAGGTTACATTTGCAGCCCAGAGGGCGATGTTAGAGAGGTGCAACGGTTACCCTGTCCACCAGGCGAAACTTCCAGCCGCACACAGCTGTACGTATTGCCTCTCGTGCTGGAGGAGCGCGGCTTTGCAGTCGGTGCGTGACCTGGAGTTCCTTATTTATCTGGTACGCCGTAGGAACACGGGCCCGACTTTCAAATAACCAATTCATTCTTCCTTTCCCAAAGAGGGAAGGGCCACGTGCAGCGGTGCATACTGACTTGGCAGAACAATCCTTACGCCGTTGTGTGGGCTTTGGGGTGATGGGTATGATAAGCGTCCCATTCCCTCCGGGATTCATCGTGGGAAGGCCCGCTTCACTGGAATTAACGGGTATTATTCCATTCACAGGTAAGCCAGAATTTTCTCGCGTTGTGCTGTAGCGCAGGCACTGTCTGACACAACCACTTGCTCTGTGTTGTCTGAGCTTAGAGTTTCTTCATCCCTATCAAGCAAAAAGCTCAACAGCAGGCAGCAGATTGGTCTCAACCTAATCTATCTGCAGAATGCCAAAGCGCACGTCTATTTTATGTGCTCAAGCCATAACCAAAGTGCCTGAGGCTGCACGAACATCATGTCACCACCACTTGGGCCTCTCTGGTGTCCGTCGTGATGCCGTTAGCTCACCCAGGAACGGCGTTTGCCCTTCTTCCTGCCGGATACGTTCTCTGTGCTCACAACAGGCGCATCATAAAAAACCCGATGAAATAAAAACACGCGCCTCTGATAGCAGCTACTACTTGAACGCCCTGTAAGCTAAAATGGACTTTTGCTTAAAGAAAAACATATTTCAAATCCCAGTGTGCCCTGGGGAACCAGCACAGCCGTACTCTTGCTTCCTATTGAATCCTTCTGGGAACTTCAAGGCAATTCTCCTTAAAGGACCCCATTATACCGGGTATTGGGAATTGTTACTTACGGCCCCGGCACTACTCTGTGTCCCCTGGGTTCAAGGCTCACTTCAAGTGCAGTTGTATCATCCACTGCGCCAGCTACGCATGCTGAGTTTGCTTAGGGGCTGCCTGATGATGGTAAAGATCCATTTCTAAAAGGGATAATAATAAGAAAGCCCTAAAGGTAAAATGTAGCCCTGGTTAGACTCTGAGGAATTTAGAAGTGGAAGCTGTGTAAAAGTGAGGGACCTGTGGGTGCTCTTTAGCTAGAAATGCCCCTGCAGCCTTTGCCCAACTCTGCTCTGAACAATACATTTGCATGCATATGCATAAACAGAATTATTCTAATAATTTGAAGTAATCATTTCGTTATTAATTGCATTCTGAATGCAGCAGAGGTGAAGGGGGTGAATCCAGGTTATCAAGCGTATATAAAGCAGCACTGAAGGGCAAGATTGCTCAGGCTGTTTTCCTCATTATCTTCTCTTGGCATTAATCACTTATTCAAGGTTTCCAGGCACTGGTGTTCACCTTATGATCTCCCTCCGAGGCAGGAGCTTATAAACACTATCACCGCTTTGCAGATTGGAAGCAAAGGCGTTGGAGTGGCGTTGGGTGCGGATGGATTGCTTGGCTGTCCGGCTTCCAGCCACCTTGGCCACGTTGGCAGAGTTGGGCCAACAGAGAATCTGGCCTTCTCCTCGAAAACCCACGCGCGCACGTGGGGGAGGATGATTTGGTTTTTTCTTCTGCAGCATTTCACGTTTTTGTGACAGCTCATTAGACCTCTAACCTCAGGCACTGCATTGCCTGTCTGCGCCGGGTAGAAAGGTGTCCGTGTGGCCCAGCCCGACTTGTGATGGTCTCAGCTAGCTTTGGGATTTTCTTCACCACTTCCCATTCCATCAGATAAACTCTGCGGTATTAAATCCCGGGCACATGGGTCCTCCCAGCAGCAACATCCCTGCCATAAGCGGGATGCTGGTCACGCTCGGGCTGGGGCTCGCCTGCCATGGTCTCGTGGTCCTCACCACCACAGCACCTAACTGAGCTCGTCACGCAGAGGTATGGAAAAGCACCTTTGCATTGCAAGCAATGGCTGTCAATGGTGCAAATGTGTCCAGACTCGCATAATCCACCCAAAAAGATGGTGGTTGCTAAGCGACACAGCCCCATTCCCTTCTTTATGCCATTTTAGTTCCTTCTCAGCTTTACGTTCCATGTCTGGGGCTGCTTAATTTGATCCTATTTGCAGTGACAATTTAGGGTCTTGTGCCTTGGATACCAATTCACACAAAACGTACCAACCGTCAGACTTGAAAGTCACGTTTGGTTTTGGAGCTGGTGAAACTGAAATGGAATCCTGCGGTTTTTTCCTGCCGGAGAGGTGTTCCCAAGCTCGTGCTGTACCGTCCTAACGCCGTTCTCTCCCCCCACGTGCCCTCCATGCTGGTGTAGCACTCTTCGGCGGTGTTAATGAATTCATTACGCTGTTCACAAATTCCGGCTTTTCTAGAAAATTAACCAGCCTCAGGCCTTTCTCTCTCCCACTCCGTGTGGTTTTGCTGCTGTTGTAATGTGCAGAACGTCCCTCTCCAAAGCCTGAACCCACATTTCCTAAGTATCGGTTCTGTGAAACTACTGGTGGGGCAGAGTGGGGTGGGAGGGGCGAGGCAATCGCAGGCGATGGGATATGAAATGAGTAGCATTAACAGTGTGTGATACAGAATTACAAATTACAGAAATGTTATTTTTTTTATGAAGGCAAACATTTGCATCTCTCACAAAGAGGTTGTGGTGGGGTGGGGTTTCCAGGTGTCTTGAGTTTCTTCTGCATGACCCCCCCCCCCACCAGAGAAGATCCTTGCCATGCTCTCACGTCCGTCTGGGAATCCAGTTACTGCCCTTACGCCTGTCAGGATTCGGTGGTGACATCGCTCTCAATACTGGACAAAAATAAGAAAGAAAAGCACTTTACAAGAGCAAAGCAGAGGGGTGACATCTTATTAGGGAATTTGAAGCATACATTAAATAAAAAAGAAAGGTAAGGAAAAGACAAAATATAACTGACACCACCCACTTCCATTTTGGTTTTGCTTTGCCAGCGTTTCACAGAGGTTACAAGCAGCGTGTTGGTAACACAGCCCTAACGCATGGTGTGCCACAAGAGTGGTGAGGAGCTGCGTGCTGGCTGTATAAATCTGGACAGTTCCATTCCGTGATTGATTTTCTATTAATTTCCCAAGTGTATTTACTCCTTGTAAGCAGCCCCTGCCTCTCGTTGCGGTGTTCTGCATGATTCTGGCTCTCCCTCCCTTGGGTTCTCCAGCAGCTGCTAAGGACATTCAGTCCAGTTATCCCACATGGAGAACCATCAGAAGCCGGGTAGGGATGATCAGAGTCATTTATTTGGGTTGTTCATTCTTCAGTCAGTGCTTCAACGTGAGTATTGTCCCTCCTGGAGGTTATATTATACTCACTGCCATACTTTTGGCGGCTCAGTTGTGATAAAACTACAGAAGGAGAAAGAAATGTTTCCTAGGGCATTTATCGCCTGAGCAGGATGGTGGCCTCGGGCTGGCACGTCAAGCACGACGGAGCCTGCGCGCGTGGATGGGTGCTGTGTGCCCGCCGGGGGTGCAGAGCCAGGGCGCTGCCACGCCGTGCGGCGCCCAGTTCTCCTCCCCGCCTGGCAGCGCTCGGGCGGCAGCTGGAAGCAAGGGACCGTCCCCTCTGAACTCGTCACCGGGTTGCCATCAGGCCACTTACGGCCGAGATAAATTAGTAATCGGGAAGCAGAAGCGATCTCTTTAGCAGCTTCTCCCTCCCCGTTGTCGTTTGTGATCTGTGGCTCCCCCCGGCACGGGGAACGCCTCCGCTGTTTGTGCCCGGCCTCGGCGCTGAGCCGCTAATTGTTGCTGCTCTGCTGAGAGTGACGGGGAAATATGACAGCTAAAGATGAGCTCATTTATGAGAAGAGAAGGCTGTAAAGCAATTATGGAGGAACACACTCTTTACTCATGTTATATTTGTAATTTAATATATTCGTGTGCTATTATTAAAACATGAGGTTCGGAGCGCTGATCTGCATACGAGTCCTGCAGCTTGGGCTGCAGCTCTGAGACAAGCAGCTACCCACTGACATAGGCAATAAATGAGACCTTTCTTATACAGCCGTCAGCATTTATATACTCTATATTTATATACTAGAGAAGTTGCCAATACACTATGGTAGGGAGCACAACAGGAGAGATGTGAAGATGTGATGTAACAATCTATTTACATTTAGATACTAAATTGAAAATTATATTATTTTCTCCAAGCTTCATTCCGTTTGTCAGGTCTTGGGCAAGCGTGTAGAATCATTTAGGACTGCTGCTTTCAGCCCTCTCTCATCTGCATTCCCCAATCGAAAGGCAGCGGAGCGTGCGGACGGCTCTGTCTGCCAGGTACAGAGCGGGAGGAGGAGCCACGTGCGTCCGTTTCCCCACTCCATGGGCTAGAAGCAGGGTTTGCTAACCAGCAGCATGAGTGCTACAGGTTGCTAAGCAAGAATTAAGGCAATGAAAAGGAGGAGGTAAGCGTAACCTGCCGCAGCGACGGCAAAGGGAACCAGGGCAGCGGGCCCGGACTCGCAGCCATCCCGACGTCAGCTCCCGCTCCGCGCTGGAAATACTGCGGTCATGTTTCATACGTTTGATGGCTTGAGATGCCTGCGGGCTGTCATAAAATTCATCTTTTGCACTGTAAATCTTTCCCCTTTAAGCGTGGAAGAGGTTACAAATGTGCGTTAAATTGAAGCGAAAGTGATTAAATCTCACTCTGAGCAAGTATTGACAGATCCGCCTTGCTTCGGGATGCTGCGGGAGCTCCTTTCTTTGTGGCCCGTGCTCAAGAGAATGAAAACCAGTCAAAGGGGATTTTTGCTTCGGCGTATTTCTTTTTAATATGTTGCTGGCACTGAGATGCAGTTATTTCAAATCCTGTTACTCGCTTCTGTCCCCCACCGCCTGTCGGGCAGGTCAGATAATAGCTGAAATGGAAAGGGCTTTAATTAATTGTTGTGCTGCAAAGAAATTCTTTTATTTTCCACGTGCAGATATACAGGTTACCTTCATTTCCATACCTTACGATGAGCACGAGGGCATCCTCCCCGCTGGCGGGGCTGCTGTAGGCTGCCTGCTGGCGTCTCGGACGGGATGCTCGCAAGGGAGGAGGGTGGGATCCCTTCATGGAGAACGGGGAAAGAGTGCAGTACGTAGTCGAGGACAACTCACAGCTCAGGGCGAAGTGTTGGTTGTCAGCATCTTGTACACAGCCACATCCTTAACACCATGCTCTGAAGTGTCCGGGGCTGGTGGTGACCAAGGTGCTGCCTTTATGCCAGGAACTCGAACGCCCGCCCTGCCGCCGCTCGCCTTGGAAGGCGGTGCTCTTGCCTTCTTGGTTTTTCAGAGTTCCTCATGACTTTCAGGTCGAGAGCACGTGCGATGCTCATGAAACCAGAAGACTAACAGCAACGTCAGCAGCACAACGGAGCCGCAGCGGTTGCGCCTTCCTTCCCTCGGTACCGGGTGCCAGCAGTGATGTGACGTGCCCCTTCCCTCGCTCCGCGCGCCCCTGCCGCACGTCTGCCTAACCCCTCTGGAGCGTGACAGCCTAGGCCGGGAGCCACCATAAGGTGGACAAAACAGTTTTCGTTTCCAGCAAATTTCAGGCAAAACTGTGGTGGGAGCTGTGCTGTGCTCTGCTTGACAGGCGCATGGGATGTGGTTACCTGCGGCTGGACTCGAGCCTGGAGATTGTTTCCAGTCCAGTGGGCCTGTCCGTATGTATGAACTGATATTCTTCAGGTATTCCTCACACTAATGTCTTCTGCTGACATTGTCGCTCTTCATCTCTAATTAGCAGAAAAGGGCGCTTGTCACTAATACCAAGATGTAGCCTCTTTTTAAATCGAAAGGTCCTCTTCTTTTTTTAAACAAGTTATACAATGCAAATGCTTCCAGAGCAGGTTTATTTGCCAGTATGCAGGCAGTCAATACCCAGGACGTTTCCTTTCTACATGGTATCCTGTATTTAAAAGTAGCTAGCAGCCCCCCGTCATCCCGCGGTTGGTTCCCTTCTTCCTCCGTGCTGGCCTCGGGAAGGGGATGCAGTTGGCCTGCGTGTCTCTGCACAGGAGGCGCGGGCCAGCATTTCAGATTCTGCATACCACGGCTACTGGCTCGCCTCCAGCACGTCTAAGTCAACGGCCAGCTGAGGTTGACATAATTATATGTATATTAATTAACATGTATATGTTGTTTGCAAGAGGACAATCTGTTTTCACTGTTGGAAAGCCGTCATCCATTAACACTAACAGCAACAGAGCGTATGAGATCTGTATCTCGTTTCCATTTAAGGAACAGGGAATGTTCATGTAGCCCGGATTAAAGCATGGTAAATTCTGGTAATGCTGATGTTTCATTAGCATTCCCCATTTTCATGTAAATTAATTTCTTTGAGAAAAATGAAATCTATTCCTGATGCTAATTGCCAGTGATAATGATGAGCTGAGACTCAGAAGAGATTCATTATCGAGGTAGACGGGCTCGCTCCTGAAGTCTTCAGCTCAAGACTGGCGTGCTCCTGGGAGTTAAAGATCAGCTGAGCTCCAGGTTCCTGGAGTTCGTGCAGGAGCAGAGCTGTGAGGGCACCAGCTACACAACAAGGGACGTGACCTCCTCCGGCCTAGCAGCCTTTAGAACCAGGGAAGATTGTCTTTCCTCTCCTAAAATAACCATGAAGCTTTTTATTGATCATTTTATCTAAATTATGGATGGTGCTTGTGTAAACTACATTATTCTTGGGAAGCAGAGCACTGCCAGAGATGGCTGCACTCTCAGGCTCGGATGCGTGGAGTCCATCTTCTCGCAGAGAGGTTACAGCGGTCCACGCTATCGCCAGTATTTCTCGGCTGAATGCATTTGGCACTGGTGGTTCATTGTACTGAAAATGAGAAACGAGTTATGTGGTTGAATTGGTGAACAAACTCATCAAGCAAAATCTCAGGTTTGCTGTGAAAGCTAGAGTAAAGCCCCTGCGAGCATCGCGGGGGCTGACGTGGTAGGAGCCAGCACTGGAGAGTATCAAAATGTCCTTCCCTGTCCTAGGAGCTCTGCTGCTCTTGAAATTGGAGCATGTAATGGCTAAAGCTGAACTATATCACAAAATAATACACGGAATTACTTTGCAACCTGTTTCATGATGATATTTTTTTTTTTCCAGCTGCATTTTACCTCTCTTCAGCATTTAATAGCACACCACAGTTTATTGAATATTTGCAGTCTAGCCTTGAAGGATAATGAGTTTTATCCTGCCATGGGTTGAACACCCTCGTGTCCAAGAGAAGTTAATGGGAACTGAAGATGATCAGCATTTTGTAGGGTCAGCGCTTGATTGAACAGACAGGTCTGACTCTGGGATGCACCACGGTGAAAGAGCTGACTTAGGGTTTTGGAATAATACTGCACAGCAACAGAGTTCCACGGGAGGTCCGAATCGCAGTCTCGAAAATGCCTAGCAGTAAAATTGTTTGTTTGGCTTTGTCAGTAAAAAAGGCAGTGAGCGCCATGAAAAATACTCACCTTGGACTGCGCTCCCGTGCGTTGTACTCTCAAAATATTCCGAGCTGCTGGTGGAGAGCCTGTCCTAACTTAAGCAAATATTTCTGCAAAGCAGGCCACCTGAAAAATGAACAGTGGTCTCTGGTTAATAACGCTTTCTGGCTGCTGGACACGCCAAAGGGAAAACCGCTCCGGCTGTGGGTAGCAGCGGGAGGTGCGTTGGGTCTGCACGGCGGGGGGATGCTCCGGGGGATGCTCCGGGGGATGCTCCGGGGGCTGGCGGCCTCTCCCACCTTGGGCAGGGCACTGGCAGAGGCAAGAAGAGCAGAAGGTTTTTAGCAATCCCAGAAAAATCAGCCTTACCCCGTTCTCTTAGTTGTCTTCCAAGTGTGCAGTTTATTGGGGGTGCCCTGGGGCTCAGGTTTGTCGATACACCCAGTTTCTCTGTGCGTGGTTGACTATGAGTCACGTTAATGTATTTTGCTGCATCCCAGTTACTCAAAAAAGCACAAATGCTGAATAGGAATAGTTGATAATAGCAGCGATGCTTGGTAATTTTAACCTTTTGAGAATATCCATTAGCTTAAACTGGTCTCGTGCTAACTCGGAATATTGGATTTTTAACTGCAAGAGCATACAGACTTCCTACGTTCGCTTGCTCTTTTTTTTTTTTTTTTTTTTTTTTTTTTTTTTTTTTTGAGTGAATAAGAGGGGAAAGGCCTTTTCTGTATTCATTGGAACACAGTTCAATATAAAATCTCATAAGCCCAGTACAAGTAGTTACACCCTAGTTACAGAATTTGCATATAAATAGTGATGTTTTTGTTAACATGCCTGATGGAGAACATGTTATCAGGCGATACGTCCCTAATCTGTCTGCGCTGCCACAGTACTGCTGAATATCGAATATGGTGCTGTGGATTCAGCCTTTTTACTGGCCGAAGTGTGTAGCCCCGCTCACAAAGCAGTTACTGACTGGTTTTTATTTATTTCTGCTCACAAACAGATTTAATTTGAAGGTCACAATTAGGAAAGCTGGCACCTTGATCCCCACATTGAAATCCCCATATTGAAATATTCTCAGAAGTCATAGGACTTGAAGACGAATCACTATCTGTGAGGAAAAAAACCCCCAAGTTTAGCCCAGGAGATTTAAGAAGTTGGAGGGAATGTCACTGGTTTTTAAAAAAAATAAGGAAATCTTAATGGGATCTCGTTGCGGTGCCTCAGCGGCGAAGCCAGGCAGACTGCGAGAGCATAGCAAAATCAATCAGCTGTAATTTTGTTTATAGTAAAAGCTGGAGCTGGAGCCGCCGCTTTGGCCGGTCTAACAGCCGTCTGCTGGAGTCGTGGCCCTAAGCACGTGCTGCCCAGATGGGAGGTGCTCGTGATGGGGACGCGGGAGCCGCCGGCGCATCCCTGCCCGCGCCCGCAGCCCTCGGACCAGCAGCCGGCCCTTGCCGAGGGGGGGGGTCTCGGCTGGCGGGGTTTCTGACCGTTCTCCGGTTTTCTTTCAGGCCCTGCTGCAAAAAAGAAGTACGTCAGTTATAACAACCTGGTTATCTAGTCCATTTTGCCACCTGGGGCGGAGGACGGGCGAGGATTTCCATCCGCCGCTGGCGCAGAGCTCCCCCCGCGTGGCGGGGCGCCCGCCTCGGGGGGAGCGAGGGCACGGCGAGGCTGCGGGCAAGCGCGAGAGGAGCCCCGCGCTCCCGAGGGCCGCTCCCTGACATACCCTTCATCGCTCTCGGCTTAGCACGACGCTGGCGCTGCCGTCGGCTGTGGCCTCGGACCTGTTCCGGCCACGGGAGCCGCCGTGCCCGCGCGCCCGGCTGCGGCACGGGAGGCCTGGCTCCCCGGGGTGGGCTGCGTTCAGCTACAAGGACTCTAAAGGGGCTAATTCTGTCTTTCTATGTACTTCCAGACTGCAAGTTTTTGAACTTTCTGTACAGTTTGTGAGGATTTTTGCATATCGCCATCCATGTCGTTTCGAGCTCACTGTTTGTTTTTTGAATGCACAGTTTCATTGAGGCCCTATTCGCTCAGACCTAGCGCATCTAAAAAAAAACAAAACAAACCCCACCAACTAAGGATTGAAAAGACCTATGTACATGACGTGTATGATTACTATTGTATCACTGCAATCCATATGCGTTTTTTTTTTTTAACTAAACAAACAAAAAAAAGAATTTAAAGACCAAAAACTGTGCTGGCGAAGTTAGTCCCCCCCCTCCCCTTCACAACTGATGGGCTGCAGAGGAAGCAGAAAGGATTTTTTGCTGAGTTTTAGTAGAAGTCTTGATATTTGGAATGCATGCCAGTAATGTATTTTATGGTACATGTTATAATTTATGTTGGATATTTGTATTTGTGTTCGATTTTGTTATTTTATTTAAGGTATATGACTATTTTGCAATAATTTCAAGAATTCTTATGATATTTGGAGGAAAGAATATGGCTTTTACATGTCTTGAGGTTTTTTTTTTCTTTGTTGATGCCCCACCATGATTGACCAGTGTGATAAGGACTTAAAGAAGCATGTATGTTTTATACTGTTTGTAATAAGTAATTTCGTTAATCTTGCTGCTTATGTGCCAATTTAGTGAAACCAATCTTTGCTGCAAACTCCTCCCTTCCTTTCCATTCTCTCGATCCTGTGATATTATCCAAGAATGTATCAATAAAGGATTTTGGTTAACTTTTTTTTATTTACTCCAATAAATATATTTTTTCAGTTGTTCCCTCCCCCTCCCCCCTTGTGACTAAAGTTTTATTTCATGACGGTGTCAGACGTGGACGTCCAAAAACCCGACGCCGAGGTACTTCAGGCTTTGCGCACAAAGAGTGGGTCTGGAAAAGGTCTTGGGGGAGCTGGCAACTAATTGCAAAAAGAAAAAAAAAAAAAGTACCTTTTTAAGCCCTGGGATCTCTAACAACTGCTGAAAGCTGGGTTAGAGCCAGGCAGGGGAAGCCCTCCTGGCCGTGTTTGACAGTCTCCAAAGCTGGCTTCAACTGTTGAGTCTTCTTCATGACTTTGAAGGATATTATGTTCAACAGCACACCAGAACGCAATTAAACGAAGAGCTAATCAGAGTCAATCTGCCAGGCAACTATTGAGTGAGCTGGGGGGGAAGGGAAAAGTTTAGGCAAGAGGTGAGAGGAAACTCATTGCAATTGCAGCGCAGCACCTGCGCGCTGCCTTCGGCATCGTAACAGCATTTTGGGTGCAATGTGACGACTACTTTGGAAAGCATTTAGCTTCCCATTTTCTCTAGACAACTTGATCAATTATACTGATGAAGTTAATCAGCATCAAAAGAAAATTTGACAGCTGCAGCATGGGCCACAGTGCATAGTGATGAAGACCTCCATGTCAGACCTTGATTGACTCTTTATGCGTGCAAGTATGGGGGCTGGAGAGGAGTCTGCAAGGCCTTCTCGTTGGTGTTTTAATATTCATAGATACAATAATGAATTACAGCAGCCGAGAGATGAGATTTCAACCAAGTAAAGGCTTTGTTAGCAAGAAACAAATTATCAGCCCAATTAATAATGAAGGTAGAGGCTCTGCAACATTATCCTTTCCTCTACCCTGCCCATACACGTGACAGAGCCAGCACTGGGCTACCTAAGTACGTTACCATCAAACAGTGATTCTTGCGCCAAGACCCTAATTTTTTTTTTTTCTTAATGGGCAAATAAATGGTTTGTTGGGTTGTTTATTTTTCACTTTTTTTTGGAGAAGGGGGGAATGAGGTGGAAGGAGGAAAGGATGATGCTGGGAGGGAGTGACATGGGGTTTGGTTTCTTTTTATTTCTTCTCCAAGCTCGTGTTGCATTAGATCCAACAGACAATAAAACCTGAGGCTCTCATTTTCCTGCTTATTTTATTTTTATGGGTATGTGTGGGCGCACACACACACACACACACACAGTGTGCATAGACCCCAGCAGCCCCTGGTCCATGACGTGCATGGTTCAGCAAAGGTTAGCTGCCTGATGTTTTATACATCTGACTGCAGGCAGGGCCACATTCCCTCTGGACACGCACAGACTCACCATCAAAAAGCTCTCTGCTCGTTTACTTCAGGTTAACACAGAGTCAGTCTTAAATGATTTATCTGTCCTGAACGGCTTTCTGGTTTGATCACTGCCCGAAAAGGTAAGTAAATCAAGGCGGCATGAAAACCCTGAAAATATTTCCCTATATCAAAGTAGTACATGGAATATGCTTGCTTTGATTTGTGACGGTCACTGGTGTCTTCCACAGCCACATCACTGGTGCAGGCAAGGTCATATGGTCCATATCCCTACTGGGACAACTGGAAGGTCAGGCAGCGTGTGGCCGGCTCCTCCGTGCAGGCGGTGCAGTGTTAAAGCTGCCAGAGCTGTACTCACACCCCCTGTCTGGCACCTAACTGCGCGGTAGAGTACGGCCATAGCTCGCTCTGTAGGTGTCACCACGTATAGATAACTACTTGATGTTACCTACACAGATAGAATTTATAATCAATACACAATCATGCTTCTGGTAGTGAGATAATAATGATGGTGGATTAATTTTTTTATAGTTAACACTATAAATAATTATGGATTAATTTTGATAGTTAATACTATAAATAATTATGGATTAATTTTGATAGTTAATACTATAAATGTGATGATGATAGTGAATTTTTGACTCACCTCTACGTATTAAAACTCTGACGTGCGGCACCGAGCACTGTTTTAACAGCCTATGCAAGGTGAAGATACTGCATTAGAGACTGTTGATCATTTTTTTAATATTCCAGAAGCTACGCCATGCTATTACACCCACACAGCACATTTTGAAGCAGAGAAACCATGAGCCCTTAGCTCCCTTTAGAGTCCTTTATTTTACAATTGGATGTGCTTCGCGTCAGTACAGCGGTCCCGTTGTTTCCATAACATCTCCATCTTATCACCCATTGACTCCACCCCGGCATTCCCATCCCGCTTCCATCCCCGGCAGGTGGTTGTTATACCTGGGAACCAGACAGAGCTGGCCCCTTGTTAAAGGCTGCAAGTTTTATGTCCTGTAGGTGGCAGGTCTCAGTGACAGGGCATTTCATGAGTCAGAAGGACTTAGCCTGGACAAGGACAGCCGGTGGGATTCCCCCCGACCCCAGGAGCTTGTGTTAGTAGGTGCTGCAAAGTATGTGTAAAGCTACGGCTGCTCTAGCACGGCGAGCTCAGGCTGCAGCGAGCAGAGCCATGATTACCTGAGCTAAGCGTAGGTGCTCTCAGAGGTGGCCATGGCCACTGCACCTCGGTGGAAAGCTGTCCTCCAGCTGGAAGAGCTTCAGCCCCCCCGAGCCATGGAATAACCTCCCACGGGCAGGCGGAGCAGCTCCTCGCACTCACGCTCGGGCGCGCAATCCATAGCACACGCTCCCGCCACGGAATAATTTCTTTCACTTCTCATCATGATGAAGACACTGTGAAAAAATGCCTATGATGAGATTACACCAGGAAAAAAATCATGGAGAAAGGGAGTGATTTTTTTTTTTTTTTTTTGTCACCATTTATTATTTAGCCTGAATTACACCCAAATTGTTTTGGTATGTTAATGCCAAGTTTATTGTTCATAAATATCATTGCAGAGTTAAGCTTTCTGGGCGTGCTATATGATAGATAATGGCAATTATTTAGGCTGAGTCAGAGCTTAGTCTTCATTTGTGACATTAATTGCCTTTATATATAATTAAATGCACTATAATACTTGCATATACAGAATCTGTGCAGCCATGAAAGAGCTAATCAAACATATTTATTAATTTCTAAGAGAGCTTTTTGTAAAGGCTTTGATACAGTTGAGTGTTCTTTGGTAAACAGTCTTTTGATAAGATGTCTAGCAAAATATTTTGATAATTGCTTTTTGTGCTACAAGCATAATTAATATTATTTATAACAAATTAATAAAAGCCGAAGGGTGAGATGCTGCTTCCATCCATCTCGGCGGAGGCTTTGCCTTTGCCTCCCATGGAGTCAGAATTGCACCACCAGCCCTCAGCGTCCCTCGTCTTTCCCAAAACTACTTCAAAAAAGGCAAATTTTGACTATGCCGAGGGGGGGCTGTATGCCTGAAGTTACAAAAGCTGGAGTCCCGCAAGATTTGCGCTGCCGTTTGGGATGGTTTGCTCTAAGCCCAGCTCAGTAATTTTTCTGAAAAGACCCCTTTTGCTACGATCCTGGCAAGTGCAATCTCGCCTTTATAAGGGTGGTTGCAGTAGCAATAACACATCATTACACTTTTATATGAGTTATTTTACCCTATACCATGGTCAGTAAATCCGAGACCTCCAGACGGGGCAGGGGGTCGCAGTGCCTTAACTACTGTACATCGGAGTGCTTTTATTTTTCCAGGATTTCTGTTTGCTGTTGGCTCTCTCAATATAGCCACTGTGCTTTGTATTTGAATCACACGTTTACTTCCAGTAACTTTTTATTAACAGCTTTTATTTTATACTGCCCAAGAAGAGTACTCTGGCCTTTTTTCCCTTAAGAATGATCTCAACCTTATTTTTTTCCTCCAGTTTTTTTGATGCTTGTAGCACACTTGGCTGCCTATAATGTACAAACCCCAAAATAGTCCCTGTTCAGAAAATGGCCCTAGAGGGAACAGCATCAGCGCTCCCTCCCAGCTCCTGCTGCAACTCCGTTCCAAGAGCTGGGCTGCATTTTGCACTGCTTAGCAAACCGCCGCTGAGCAGCACACGCCAGTGCCTTTAATCCTCTCCTGGTCATCAGGACCAAGGGAAAAAAAAAACCACCTCGATTTAAGATGGTAGAGGTGATCTAAAGGAAGAGGCTTCGAAAGCCTCTCGAGCGCTGCAGGCACCAGCGCGGTGAGAGCACGGCAGCGGCCGCAGAGCGGTCCCGAGAGCCACCAGGCCAAGGGATGCCACTGCGGGAGAGGGGACACGGAGCTGGATTCCTCTCCCTGGAAAGCAGAGGAACGTGTGGTATTCATTAATACCTTGTTGTTGCCGAATACCAGTCTATTGCACCTCCCTTTGCCTCCTCTGCCTCCCTCCCGTTGCTTTATTTCCCCCACGCTCACACAGTCCCTGCAATCCAGGGAACAAAAGGCCCGGTTCTGCCTCTTGAGATCAGGAACAAAAGCACATGTTCCTGCAGCCGTTCTCGCACCGGGCAACGTGGGTGTAAGAGAATTTTTGACCACTGGCAGCAGGTAAGAAAATAGACATTATTGTTCAGTCTGGATGGAAGCAAGTGGTGCAGTCAGGCGAGTGGTAGGAAAGCCGGGAGGCTTGGGTGGCCATGGACGGATGGCTGAAAGGGTAATAACCTGCGTCCGAGGCTGCCTCCTGTGTCCAGTTTGGTAGACCTTAAATATTGTGAAGCAAAACAATGAAATTAAAAATGAGCCATTTTCAGCAAGAACACAAAAAAAGTGCTTGAAATAGAATCACAGAATGGTTTGGGTTGGCAAAGCCCTTTAAGCTCCCCCAGCCCAACCGTTCCCCTACCCCTGCCATCCCACCCCCAAACCCTGGCCCTAAGCACCTCCTCTTTTAATCCCCCCAGGGCTGGGGACTCGACCCCTTCCCTGGGCAGCCCCTTCCAGCCCCTGACAGCCCTTTGGGGAAGGAATTGTTCCCCAGGGCCAACCTCACCCTGCCCTGGCACAACTTGAGGCCGTTGCCCCTCGTCCTCAGGAAGTAACCGGTCAGACGTAGGCACTGCGAGGTGGTGGTCAAAGGGTTTATTTTCCCAACTGAAATGCCAACAGTTCCCTCGCACACACACGGCAAAGGCGCTTGTACCGCTGGCACTGACAAAGAGCAGCTTTTACCTGGGCACCGGGCGGCTTCAGGGGCTGAGTCGGCTTCACGAGCTGGATGCCAGGGGAACCAGCTTCCACCCTCCCTCCCAGCAGCTTTCCAGCCCCCAGATCTACCAGTGCCAATTCCATTCGGGCTCTGCAATACGGTGGCATAAACCTGTGAAAACATCGTAGCATAAGCCCCAGGGTTTTCTGTCATCTCTTGTCTGCTTCTGTTTATTCCTTTATTTTATACCTTTTGGTTTTGACTGAATCTTGAGGATATCTTAGCTTTACTCCTTAGGTATATCAGCATCAGCTCTTCCAGGACCCCAGGTCACTTGCATGGGCCCTGGCATGGATCTCACTGCCCCTCCACCATCGACCAGCAGCCTTCCGAAGCTGGCTTTGACCCTGGGGCTCCCTAGTGCAGCAGCTGAGGGCACTGCCCCAGGCACGCTCCCTAAAAATGGGGGGGAAAAGTGGGTGCATTACAAGGTGCACCCGAGCCCTGGTTATGATCTTAGGAATTGTTACAACTGCAGAAGAAAGAAGAGGAAAGGCAAGTACCTGGTCCCCTTTAGCAGCTGCAGGTGAGGTGACACCCTTCTGGATGGAGTTCACAGGGGGACCCAAAATCCTAGCGGGAGGTGCAGAAGAACATTGAAACCCTGTGGCCAAGGAAGACAGCAGGTTCTGCTCCCTTCTGCCCACAGAGACAAAAATCTGGTCTGCCAACCTGCTAAATTCCTGCCTTTGACACCCTCCCTTCTCAGGGCCTCGAACCAGAGGTAAAAAAGGCACCGGAGGTCAGAGCCAGCAACCAGCGCCAGGCACCAGCGCCCCTCTGGCCTCAGCGCCTTCTTCACGGCACGGGCGGGAGGGCACGGAAGGCTTGGCCGATGAAGGGCGCAACGACTGTCTGAGAGTGCTTTCCCTACCGTGGGAGCCATGGTCTTCAGGCTGAAGGCTTAAACAGCTTTGTCTTTTCGTCTCTGTATGCCAGGGTGTGTCTTAAATTCTGCCGACTTCTCTCCTACACCGTCACCGCCAAGCGTGTAACATAAAGGACGATACGCTCCCATACGCAACCCCCTCTTCGTTTTAACGGGAGGCTGGCATAACAGCCTGGCTTTTGAAAATAATCCATCAAAATGATCCATACCCCTTTTTGCCTGGATTATTATACTTATTTTATTCATTTTGTAGACAGCGAAATCATAGAGTGAATATTGATGATTGTGATTTTACCCTGGCATTATTTAAAGCTAAAATGGTAAATGTTTACTTACAGCCAGCAGGAATTCTTCTAAGTACGGCTCATTTATTTCGGGCCACTGTGGGACTCCGTCACGCATGGATTTGGGGTCAGGGGACGAGGCGAGCGAGGCGGTGCGTGCCAGCCCCCGCCACACCAGCGCGTCGCTTCTCCCTGACCTGACGATGGAGAAACAAATGGCGCCGCTCCACCACGCAGCAGCAGCACCGGGCTAAGTCTTCACACCCGCTCCCAGTTCCACCACGCCAAAATAACTTGGAGAAAACTGGGAGAGAGGCCGCTTGCTGTCTGTTAGGCACGGGGAGCTGAGCAGCACTGCTGCCGTCGGTGCGGTCTGCAAGGACACAGGCACCCCCTGCTCCCCCCACTGCCACTGCCCTGCCAGGTTTTATTGTCTAACTTGGGCGGGTGTTGACAGTTTCAGCTCCAAAACGCCAGGTTCGGTCCCTGCTGACAAAGATGCATCAAGGGTGCTGTTAAGCAAAGAGTTCGCTGTTCTTTCATCTTTCCCGATGCTGCTGCTGGCCTCCAGAGTTGGTAAAAATCTTCCTTAATCGCAGGGACAAAGCAGGGGGGAAAAAGGGTGTATTTATTTTTATGAGAGCAACGGGACTGGGGCTGTGTTCTGCTCAAGCCGCTCAGCGGTGTAAGAATCAAGATCAAACCCATGACCTGCATGGAAGCCCCTCACGCAACGCTGCCGCAGCCAGGCCCTCGCTGCAGCCCCGGGAGCGGCGGCGGCGCTTCCCAGAGAGACGGGCACGGTCTGAAACGCGCCCCGGAGGCACATCTCCGCTGGGAGGCAGAGGTAAAGCATGCTACGTTCTCCCCAAATTAATCAACAGTAAATTAAAGGTCTGTTATTAAAAACTGAAGGCTTTTTAGAGCACAGTTTCTCTTACAAATTTTTTACATCTTGACTCAAGCTGTTGAACATGCGCTAGGGCAAGAGGAAGAAACGAACCCTTTGGGGTACGTGTGGGTAGTGCTCAGTGAAGCACAAATTTATGCACTGCAGTAACATATGGAAAAGCATAAACACCCGTTTTGCTCATCGGTAAGTGACTCAGTGTTAACTTCCATCCTGTTTATGAAATTTTAAGATGGGAGGATCCTGAGGACGCTTCCCCACTAATTCCTATTAATAGAATAAAATAGAACAGTAGGGACTACAGAAGGCAAATGAAATAATCTCCCCTGTTCCCCAAGCCCAAGCTCTAGCAGGGACTTGCCACTCTACCACTTAGATGCAAAATATAAAACTCCTCCAAAATAGCCCTTCGTTGGTGTCTTGTCTAATTGCTTTCCAATCAAGCTAGAACTTCTCATCTAGCCAAACTGCTTTTACTGAAGAGGTGAGCTTCTTTCAAGGACTATTTCATTTACAGTAGAGAAGGTATTTGTCTGTTGTCTCTGATTTACGAATATAAGAAAAAGAAATAACCTTGAAATAACTTACCAAATTGTAACTCCTTGTCCCAGTTCCTTCTTCAGCAGTGACATTAATTTTATATATAATTCATCTCATACTACTTATACAATGTGAGTACCATGTGGACTGGTGATGCTATTCAGCGAGCAAATGGGTTTTCCTGGCAGCCTAATGGTCTGTGCAAAATGTATTTGAGCAGCTTTAGCTATTTTTCTGAACCCATTAGCTGCTATGAAAATCTTTAGTTAACCTAATCCTGTGCCTCCATCCGTCATGAAGCGTCACCCACGCTGTCCCGTGGACTTCAGCAGGTCCTAGATCTTCCTTCCAACCCTCACCCAGAGAAAAGTTTACACCATTTTTAATTGCCTTTGCACCTGATGCACAAGGCTTCAGGCTGTCCCTCAGTGGCCTCTTTACAACTCACACGCGGGTGCGTGTGTTCCACCAAACACCGATTTTCTTCCCTAATTCTTAACTACTGGAAGGGGTAAAACTCGACACCTTATCTGACCGATAGGAAGCCCCATCAAACTGATAACAGGTGATTTGTGAAGTATAAATCAGGATGGGAAAGGCCTTAAAATCAGGCCCAAGAATGTGTCCCAGACTGCATCTCAAGCCATGTAGCCAGAGGAAGCTGCTTTCCAGCGCCCCAAAGCCACAGAGCTGTTTTATCCTGCCTGGTTTTACTCTTGGTCTTAACATATAGATATGAATGTGAACACAAACACATATATATACATTTTATATAAATACACATAGTGTGTATACATATAATTTTTTCTATTTTGACAACTGCAGACACCTCTTTTAAGTACTGGCCAATTCATTTCTGGTGGCTGTGGCACAGACTGAGCCCTCCTCCTGCTCAGCTCCATCTCAGAGCTGCACTGGGACCGAAGGCAAACCTGGAATGTTCCTGAAGAATTCATCGTCTCGATTTAACATCAGCTCTTAACTCCTAATTCTTTGTTCTAATAGTCTCAATGCAAACTGAAGATTTTTGATGGAACTTGAAAGGTTTATTAAGAATATTACATAATCACGGAATGCTCTAGCTACATGTGTAGATCCCCAAAACTTTAGGTTCTGTTGCTTTTAAATTACTTCATACATGCGCTTCCAGTTTATCAGGTGGATAAATATCGTTAGAACTTTTTGGTGGATGTGGCTAGATTGTCAGCGTTAGGGGATAAACTGGTAAGACGGTGTCTAAAGAAACCCACTCTGCTTACAAGAAACAGACAATTTCTCTTTCAAAGGACGTGCAATTTTGCTGGGCACAGGGAGAATAAAGAAAATAGGTGACGACTTCCTTGCTCACAGCTCCAAGCCTTTTCGGGTCCATGGTTTTGGCTTTCTGATGGGGTCCCTGACTGCCAGATGTGCACTTGTTGGGGGCCTGTGCCCGCGCACGAGGCAGCTCCGGGGGGGACGGAGGTGAGCTGGCTGCACTGGCTGGAGTCTCCATCCTTGGAGATACTCAAATCCCAACTGGACAAAGTCCTGAGCATCCAGCTCCAGCCTTGAGCGGAGGACTAGGCAGCCTCCAGCCACCCTTCCCGGCCCCGGCCGTTCATGAGTCCACGATTGTCACCAGGGCACGACAACGCTCCTACCTCCTCCCCGGGGATCCCGGCACAGTTTCAGCATCCTCAGGGAAATGCATTGCCCCCATCCAGAATGACAGAATGTCTTTCCTTTCCACCTGCCAAAAAAACTTTTAAGCAGTAGGCTTTGTCTGGCTTTATCGCAGGCTTATTGTCCCAGCCAAAGCTTTACTAAATCCAGCAGTGACAGCAGTTCTTTCTCCTGGTCACAAGCTTTTATCTTTTTGTTAAAAGTTTTAAACAGCATCTCACGCAACAATGAATATCGCATACATTTCAATGAGCCCCTTCAAGGAAGAAATTCAGTTAATCTGTGATGAATGTATCTCAATCTATTGCTTTTCAACTTATAAAAATGACTGTCCCCTACCATATTAAATTGTAAGATAAGAGAGGCTGCTCTAACTTCCCAGCCAGTATAACGCTGTATCTCATCTTCCACATGTGGCTTTGGAGCGGATAAATTACGCTGCACGTGCCTTTCCCAGTGGCTAGAAAAGAGGGTCAGGGAGTCAGCAGAGATCACTGGGCATTCAAAGCTGGCGGCAGAGCACGGCAAAGGAACAGGGGGAGCATTCCTGGCCTCTCCCTGTCTTCTGGTGGGTGCTTCCGTACTCTTTTTTGGGTTCCCATCACTACAAGGACGACTGGCCAGAATTACGGGCTAAGTCTTCTTAGCCAGGGATAAGCTTAGGACATTACTTACCTGGGAAAACTGAACAATATAAGGAAAAGACAACAGAAACGGCTGTAAACAATACAGCGAATTACTTGCATTTCACAGAGGCCAAAGCTTCACCTTGGTACAGGAGGGCTACCTGAGCCATCGGTATTCCCGATACGTCCTTTCCATGTATGGCTCTCTGTGATGGGGAGTCGTCTCCAGCGCTCAGTCTCATTGCAGTCGGTGAATGACTCGGAGGTACAGAAGCATCTGAAGCACAGACCACATTTCCTCACGAGTGTATTTGCCTTCGTGCACACCTGCTTACCCGTTTATTTTGTGAAGTTGATCCCAACGCTCTAATCGCTACTTCAGAAGCTTTCCTTGTCCTAAAAAACGCTTCTCCGTTTCATCATTTGTGCGAAGGCTGGAAGGCGGTGCTCGCTGCTTAAGCAAGCAATTGATGACATGCCAGTGTCGTGGTTTAACCCGGCTGGCAACTCAGCACCACGCAGCCGCTCGCTCACTCCCCCCCCTCCCTCAGTGGGATGGGGGAGAGAATCGGAGAAAAGGAAAAAAAAAAAAAAAGTAAGACCCATGGGTGGAGATAGAGACAGTTTAATAAGAGAGAAGAATAACAATAATAATAATAATAATAATAATGGTAAGAAAATATACAGACTATATAAAACAAGTGATGCACAATGCAATTGCTCACCACCCGCTGACCGATGCCCAGCCTGTCCCGAGCCGCGATCACACAGCCCGAGCTGCGACCACTCTGCCCGCGACCGACCGACCGACCAACCCCCCCGGGCATGACGTTCTATGGTCTGGAATAGCTCTTTGGGCAGTTTGGGTCCTGGCTGTGCTGTACTCCCAGCTTGTTATGCCCCTGGCCGAGCAGGAGAAGCTCAAAAAGTCCTTGAGCAGTCTGAGCACTGCTTGGCAACAACTAAAAACATCAGCGTGTTATCAACGTTCTTCTAGCACTGAATCCAAAGCACAGCACTGTGCTAGCTTCTGTGAAGAAGAAAATTAACTCTATCCCAGCCGAAACCAGGACAGCCATCAAGCAAATAGGACTCAAAACTGCAGAAAAAAAATATTAAGTTCTACAATATTCACATGGCAAAGGAGGAAAAGCAGACTGGGGGGGACTGTGTGGGTGTATGGCTCACACAGGTCTGTACCCCCAAAGTCAATACACTGGGTGCGCTTGGGTCAGGGGATGAGCGATGTCCACTACGTTTGCAAAGCCTACAGGGCTTTCCAGAGGGAATCCAAAAGAAATAGGACATGCGCCTGTCAGCACCCGTGGGCTCTGAAATCCACAGCAGGTGGATGCAAACGCCGAGAACCCTCATACAGCGCCCCGTGGCTCCCGCGCCGAGCACAGCCTGGCACGCCACGGGCACTGGTGGCATACAGCTCGGCAAACGGGGAGAGGACGAGGCATCCGAGGAAGGGCTTGCTTGGGCTGGTACCCTCCGACGCTGGAAGTGCCGGGAAAACACTTCTGCTCCCCTTAGGACCTTTCACAGGCAGGGAAGTGAAGCCATCGGGAAGCCCCGTAACGCTGAACAAATTGACCTGGTTTATGTCCCTGGAGGAAAAGAGGCCAATCAACCTGTTTACAGAATAAATCACAGCTGCAAGGGGCTTTTTTACCTTTGCTCTCGGTCTTATTATTCATGAACACTCCAGATTTCTTAACAGTGAAAGCACTCGCTTAGGGAAAGCCAGACCTAAGCTGGATGAAACCCATTTCTACGCACAGAGCTTTTCAGTTTCTCTACCTACACCAATTCACCGCTCTCACTGGTTTTTTACACACTTCTCTTCTACAAACAGACCTAACTCCTTGGGTCAGAAGATGAAATTAAGTGGCTACAGCTGACAAGCCAACAAGGAGGGAAATTTTGACTCTTCCACAGGCAATATTACAACTCGCCAAGACCTATTTTTATCATACCAAATTTTGCTTTCCTCCACTGTTTCCCTTTCCTCTTTTACTCAGACACCGGATTTTCACGGCACACTGTTCTGCCTTTTCTACAGACAGCAGCCGTAGGCGTACGACGACTTCACGCGTGCACCTCTTACCTGCGTGCGGGTATAGCTGTAGTTTACTCGGAAACAAGCAGTAAATCACAAACGTTACAGCTCCCCAGCTGCCACGTGCTGGGCAGCCACGGCTGTCATGGCCACGGTCATTCCCAACAGGTACAGCAAGAACTGGCCAGCATACAAAGGCCTTCAGCTTCGCCACTGGGGACCTTCCAGTAGGAAACTGGAGCAAAAGAAGAACTTCAGAAAAAAAAAAATAAAAAAAAAAATGTAGGAACAGGGAGGAAAACATGAAAATCAGCACTACATTGGTAAGGAAAACTTCAGATTCACCAAGCTTTTTAACAGCTCTGCGTGCAGTGACACACTGCAGCCCAGCCCTGTGGTCAGTCTAACGGGTACAGCAATCCGGCTCCTCTCCTATGGAGGGCTGGTTTTGGAAAGACCTACTTTTCTTCTCTGCAGCAAAGTTCAGATGTTAGACGTATTCTGCAGCCTTTTCATGGGAATAGTGACAACCTGAAACATAGCTTTCTTCTTCTCCGACACGTACTAGTGTCAATGTGCCAGTACTGAGCACCGCCAGCCGTCCCCAGGATCTGTACCACATCTGGGGACAGATTTACAGGCGCCATTCAAAGGACAAGGTCTTCCACATCCATGTGGGACTGATGACATCCATAGCACAACTGGTGAGGAAAAGGACTGCAGGCTTAAGCTTTAAGTCTTGACATTTTTCAGGGTCCAGAGGCCATCACCGGTGCCGTCTGTCTCTAAGGAGGACCCCATCCAGCATACCTTCTGGGAGGAGCTGTGCGTGGAGTCACCTACCCGGTGATATCTGCCTGTAGTGACTCACAGAAACCAAAAGGCAAGACTACAAGGGATTAAGAAAGGAAAATAAAGCACAATTAAGGAATAAATTTAGAAAGGAGAACTTTTCAGAAATTTCTCAATTATTTTTCATCACTCTACCATCGTGAGGTCCTTTTCTTCTCTGGAAATAAGCAGCACCCTGAGTGATGAGATAATCCAGAGCTCTTGTTTCCTTACACACATATACGCGCAAAGACGGGCGTGTTTACTCAGGCTAAGCGAAGGTGACGTACAAAATACAGACACTAGAGGGCAAGGATGTATACAAATTTATTGAGGAGGGCACACGTTATTGGGCATAGCACCTGGGATAAGGGGAAAGACCAACCTTACACACTGACCCAGCAGGCCTTGCCCCCGCGAGGCACGCACAGGCACTCAGAGATGCCCGGCGCCCACTGCGGTCCCACCACACCACTGCCACGGCACTTTGGCGTTTCCCTCTCTCCATCGTTTCCTGAACTCTGGTCGCACCCCCACGCAGGTCTGTGGCCGCGAGCGTGGGCACCCACCGGCCCCCGGGTGCTGCATGGTTACTGTCGCACCGGGCGGCACGTATTGCGCAGAAAGCCGCGCCGAAGGGTGCTAGCACTGCGGAGAAAGCACTCGGAGCCTTGGAAGTGGCCAAAGGTTGGTTGTGCCACCTCCGTTTGGCCCCTTACTACAGTATTAGGTATCCTTTCATTTCAATCAGCTGACAGAATATTCTTTTTGCCCCCCCAGGAGATGACCAGAGGAGAGCCATTAACTAAAGCCATTAACAAAAACCAAAAATCCTTCCCCTCACAATGATAGAGTAACTGAAGCTGATGAATTGCTTCTATCTGGCCAAAAAAGAACAAATACTACATACACAAGGAAAAAAACCCCAGAATCTACGGTCAGAGATAGGAGTTTGCTCCACCACGACCGGAGAGACTGCTGTCGCTGCACAGCCGTATTCTGGGTTTGCAGGCGGAATGGAAGATGGGAGGCAAAGTGGCTGAATTCCTCTGGGCCGAGAGAGGACCCCAGGCAGGGGCCACACAGCTTATGTTACATCTCACGTTCCGGTGCACTAGGGATGCTAAAAACGTTACCCCCTTGCGTGCGGGATTTACAATGCAACTCCAAACTGTACGAGTCCACTTCACTGTCCCCCAGACTACCACCCACGCCTCCATCCAGGGCTGGCCAATGGGTCATTTTGGAAAGCAAAGCCATGACAGACCTTGCATTTAGCTATAACCAAGTCTTCTTCCTAAAAACTAACCTTAAACGTGCCGGGGCACATCAGGTCCAACTTTATAGAGGATTTTCTCCAGTTATTTCAATTAAGCAAACAAGTAACCAAGCAGTAACTGTACCAGGAGCTTCAGAGGTAGACGGACCGCTGAGCCGGGAGAAATTCCCAGTGACACAACTACAAGGAGCTTGCAAAATTATGAATCAGCCCGAGTCTCTTCTGCAGGTGCAGGGAGAATTGGCTTCTCCTCCGGAGCTCCGTCATCCAAAGCACAGAAACCAAGCAGGAGCTGAAAAAAACCCCAGGAAAACCGGTTTCCCACTTCCAGAGAGAATAAAACGATGCAAAAGAACCTCGCAGCAATGAGCTGCAATGTCTTCAAACGGTTCGATAGCCAGCAATTCTAGGCATGGACTTCAGCTGCTATTTCTATTATTTAGCACAGAAAAGGTTTTAAGTGTAAAAATGTATTTTGTCAAGAACTTTTCCACTGCATTCAGTGTACCTGAAGTGGTTTTGCTTGCGTAGGAAACAAGTTTTAAGATGCTACTGATCTGCTTTTTAAATGAATTTTCATTGCCATCCAAAAGCTGTCTGGCACAAATCATGAGTAAAAAAGTTAATTAGCCCGATAAATAAGAAATCTCCCTCTTCATTTTCTAGTACAATGAAAAGCGAATAACAAGAGCATTTGCCACACAGGATCACAGCTGAGGATACAGTGTGCTCTGCAGCAGAAGTCAGCATCGGTCCTAGGGCAAGCAAGTAATAAAAAGCCTTCTGGTGTGGAAAAGGACCGGCTATTCTATTATCACTTAGAAGCGTTATAAATAAACATCATAAATACTAAAATCACCAACTTTGGAAAAACGAGGGTTTGTTGTGTTAACAAAAAAGCTAAGTAAGAAGCGCGTAAGGCTATGACACGCAGAGCTACGCGGCACGCCGCAGCGGCGCAGTGTCCGTGCGTCGGGCATTGCTTCCGCTGGGAGCGAACGAGGGCCCCAGCCTGTGCGGGGCTGGCACGGCAAACCGGCTGCGGGAAGCATCGAGGCCGAGCAGGGCTGAGGGTGGAGGGGGGGGGCACACCAGGAGCACCCCGGGCACCCCAGGGCTTTCCGCAAACCCCCTTTCTCTGAGCCGAGCGGTGAGGATGGGGGAAGGCGCAGGGACGCGGGGTCACCCGGCCCACCAGGTGATGCCCACCCTCTCCAGTAGCTTTCTTCTCCGATGAGAGTGGCGTTAGAAAGGCGATGGCGTCCTTTCCATTTCCCAACCCCATTGCCACTACGTTTCTCCAAGAATCCCTCCAGCCACAGGAACTCAGGCGTTTGTCCTCCCCCCACGGCGGTGATTTGGCAGAGCATTTCCACCACATCACCCTGCTTAACACGGTTATAACTTCAAAGCCAACCTGCTTCATATTCCACAGGGGTGGTTTTTATTTACAACGAAAAGCCTCGGGTTTCGTTCACACAGGGAAAACGTGCCGGGAGGAAGATGTGCCACGAGGAAATCGCCTGCAGCCCAGGACTACAAAGCCTGTCGAGGCACATGGAGAAACGAGGCAAGATGAAAAGAGGGATAATTTTTCCCCCAAGTATGCTCCTTCAAAGAGTTCGAGCTTGCCTTCATGATTCTGCCCAGCAAAAGGAAATGTAATTGGAATACAAATAAAGAATTTAGATGGGAAGGTCTGTGTATTCGTGGCCAAGAGCCAGAGCCCTGCGTATTTCCAGCCCCCTCTGCACAACCGGGAGGAACGAGGGCTGAAAGCTGGGAATCGCCGTGCGGCTGCATTCCGTACCCGCGGGAGCACCCACGGCATTAAAGCTGCTTTGTACCTCACCTGCTAAATACAGCGCGCCCGGAGGAGGAGGAGGAGGGTGGAACCGCTACGGTAATGCATGCCACATACCTGCGTGCAGACCATACGCCACAGGGACGGTGTGGCACAGACCCGAGAGCTCCACTCCCCAGGGACAACCAGGAGCTTCAGGACCCGCTCTGCGCGCCCACGCAGGAGGGAAAACCAGACCGCGGCGGCGGCAGAAAGCGAGGGCAAAGAACCCCAGCGCCTGACGGAAAGAAGTTCAAGACACAAAATCACCCAACTTGGTTATTAAATGATTCACTTACAGATTTTTTTCTTGGTTATGATGTTTTCTTCCTCAGATTTTTAAGGCAGCTTCCTTCAGCTCTGTGAGTTTCCGCATTTGTTTGCTTACCTTTCCTTAAATGTTTATGCTATTATGTTTTGTTTGCTTAGCTTTCCTTAAATATTTAAGCTAAAGGGCTTTACAGGCATAAATATTTGTTTTATTTAAAATCTACTTAGCTGAAAGATAAACAACAGAGTAAGAAATCAGACATTGCAGTGGAGTTTTCGAGGAAGAACAGCAATTAGCTCTGCCAAGGTGCTAAACTTTTTAAAACGACGCGATTTGCCTGCGCGCTGCATTTGATAAGCTACAGACCGACACCTAATAATTGCTTTGAACACATTTTTCTTGGTTTCAATTTATTTTTTTTCCCTCCCCTTTCCTCATGCCGCTGCCGCATTAACCCTTTCCCTTCCTCGAAGGCAGGCATTGGCCTGGGAGCAGCTACCGCAGGCCGAGCGCGCCAGGGCACGACGAGCCGCGGGTTGAGATGCAAAGCAAGTTCATCGGCTTCACAGCGAGGAAGACGGAAGAGCCCCCCCCCCCGAGCAACCCCTGCCAGGGCTATGGGCGCTGCCCACCGCAGCCCCCCCCCCCCCCCGAGCCCCCACCGCCCAGCCTTGCTCGCGCCAGCAGCTCCGGCCACCAGCCCAGGGGAGCACTGGCCGCGCCGCACCGCCGTGCGCGACGGCAGCAGCTCTTCCCAGGAGACCGCGTAACACCTTCCGAAAAACTCACGGTGAAAAAAACCAGTGCCCTTCCGCAGGAAGCAGAGCGGAGATGCCGAAGAGCCGTGCCGCGGGCGCGCTCCAGCCGGGCAGGGCAGGAGGAGCGCTGAGATCCCGACGGAAGAGGCCCCAGGTGGATGTAGGTTGAGCGCCTTAACTCTGCGAAGGCACCTTCCTCGCCCTCGAGCAAAGGAGAATTATATGCAGATAACTTAGTCTATCTTTTCTTTCTATCTCTATTAAGCGATGGGATGCCTCTCGGTGCGCACCCCAGCAGCAGGAATCTGGTCCTGAGACTGTTTGGTGTCACACAGAGGCCACCAAGGGTTGGGGCTGACACGCCGGTGCTGACTCTGCCCCGCGCGGGCCTTGCCCTCCGTATTTAAATGAGGAAGAACCAACGTTTTTATTCCTGTGCCATAGAGTCGAGGCACTACAGTTATTCCCCTTCTCACTCCAGGTGTTGCACCCATTACAGGCACATGTACCACTGCAGTCTGCAGAATATATGCATGTGCAATGACAAAATGGAATAAATATACACCACATATATTTTCCATAGAGCTCAAGATGAATGAGAATGGAAGCGATACGGATCTGAAATGCCTTGTGTGCTTTTCCAACAGAAATGGCTAAAAGGAACCATAAAGCTTTCTCCCTTCACTAAGCAGACAGACGATGGCTTTGTAAGGATACCGATTCCACAAAACCAAACCAGTGACATGTCAGGATGAAGCACTGATTAGGCATAAGAGTGCTGAGAAAAACGAAATAACGAGGTTTTTACTGATGGCCAAACCATCATGCGTAGACATCTCCTACATCACCTTCTGGTGCAAAACCTCCAAGAAGAAATAGGTGGGACACCAGCCCCATGGGCAGCCCACTCCTCTCGTGTTTGGCACTTGGGAAGCATCTTTCCAACCAGACATTTCATCATTTCCACACTGCTTTAATATCTTAAGAGACCCTCATGTGTACATTTCTTTTTTTCACTTCAGCAGGGCTGCATGCATCCACGGGACGCCCAAAATCACGGCCAAGGCACCTCGCCGTTTGCAGCACCTCACCTCTGGAGCAAAGGCCCATATAGTCTGAGCCAGAATTAGCCTAGGAAGTAACAAATGGGATTTCGAATCCTACCGAGGGCGAGGTAATTTGCAATCTTCACACAAGCCAGCAGTTGAAGTTACAGAGGAATTTTGGAGTCACGGCCAGGTGGGCTGGAGACCTGCAGCTTGCCCTAACCCCGCTGACTCCTCGCTTTCCCGCCTGCCAAGAGGGGGTCCCAGGGGGATGGACTCAGCCCTGGGGAGCTGCAGTCTCCCCAGGAATTTTGTCATCTGCAAGGACATGGGGCAAGCGCTGCTCCTCCTGCCTGCGCGGCGGGGAGGCCTGGGAATTCGCTGGAACGGCGCTAATGGCCATTAACACCAAACTTGCTGGGTTTAGGCAGCAGCTCTTTAAAACCCTCCTGGCCCTCGAGCCTCAAATATAAATTAGCAGGTGGGCTGTTAATGTTTTTCTTCCCTTTTGCCACGACGATGGATTTTTCACTTTAAAGATAAGACATTGCCTGATAGAACCAAATATTGACAGAGGAGATAAAAAGGACTGTTATGATAATAGGCATAATGAAACGTTGCTTATAAAACTGTAGCTGCGAACAGATCTCTTTCCCTGCCGCAGAATATTGATCCCCTCAAAAAAAGGGAAAATTCACTTTCTTCTGCCTGCTCTGTCTGCTGCTGTATTTCATACCTGCAGTACCAATAGCGAACTTTTACAACCAAAGATCTCAAACTCTGTCGCTTGCTGATCCTTTACAAACCCAACACGATCAGTCCTGTACCACACGGCTGCAGCAAAATGGCTCAAAACTCAGAAATTACCTCATGCGCTTGCACGAGCCTGGAGTAACCCCACGGACCCCAGCACCAAGTAAAAACAAGATCTGACAGCTCAGGAAAAACCAGTGCAGCAAAGTTCCTACCTGCCCCTTGAACACTGGAAGTAGGAAGGAAAGAAAAAAAAAAACAAAACGACACGTTGGATGAGAATAGATCAACTGTTTGAATGCCTTTAACTCTCACTTGATCTTCCACCCTCTCTCCCTCTAAATTAATATATATAAAAATTAATAGATATAAAAATTACCTTAAACTCCGCGATGCCTGGGCCACAAGCCATTAGAAGGCGAAGCAGGGGGCTCCCGGCTGCCCGGGCCGTCCGTCAGACCTTGGGCTCTGTCATTCAGGGTCCATTGGACCGATGTAGCACCCATGGATAAGCTCTTTTTCAATTTAAAATCTTTAATTAGGTGTTTATGTGATGCCAGCATGCAGACAAGCAAGCCGTGCTGCTCCTGGCCGTTTTACCCAGGGGCTCCACGAGGTCAAACCCCCCCCTCCCCAGAGCAGCTGGGTGCCGAGGTGGCCGCAGGCATCCCTGAGCATCCCCCAGAGCAGTTGGGTACCGGGGTGGCCGCAGGCATCCCCAAGCATCCCCCGGAGCAGTTGGGTACCAGGGCAGCCGCAGGCATCCCCAAGCATCCCCCGGAGCAGTTGGGTACCGGGGTGGCCGCAGGCATCCCCAAGCATCCCCCAGAGCAGTTGGGTACCGGGGCAGCCGCAGGCATCCCCAAGCATCCCCCGGAGCAGTTGGGTACCAGGGCAGCCGCAGGCATCCCCAAGCATCCCCCCGGAGCAGTTGGGTACCGGGGCAGCCGCAGGCATCCCCGAGCATCCCCCGGAGCAGTTGGGTACCGGGGCAGCCGCAGGTGTCCCCGAGCATCCCCCGGAGCAGTTGGGTACCGGGGCAGCCGCAGGTGTCCCCGAGCATCCCCCGGAGCAGTTGGGTACCAGGGCAGCTGCAGGTGTCCCCGAGCATCCCCCGGAGCAGTTGGGTACCAGGGCAGCCGCAGGTGTCCCCGAGCATCCCCCGGAGCAGTTGGGTACCAGGGCAGCCGCAGGCGTCCCCGAGCATCCCCCGGAGCAGTTGGGTACCAGGGCAGCCGCAGGCGTCCCCGAGCATCCCCCGGAGCAGTTGGGTACCGGGGCAGCCGCAGGCATCCCCAAGCATCCCCCGGAGCAGTTGGGTACCAGGGCAGCTGCAGGTGTCCCCGAGCATCCCCCGGAGCAGTTGGGTACCAGGGCAGCTGCAGGTGTCCCCAAGCATCCCCCGGAGCAGTTGGGTACCAGGGCAGCTGCAGGTGTCCCCAAGCATCCCCCGGAGCAGTTGGGTACCAGGGCAGCTGCAGGTGTCCCCGAGCATCCCCCGGAGCACTTGGGTACCGGGGCAGCCGCAGGTGTCCCCAAGCATCCCCCGGTGCCACGGCGGGTTCGTTCTGCCCTTCCCGTGCCGCAGCGGGCAGCACAAGACGGGTCGCACGCCCCCGTTCTCACCGTGGCGCACACGCCCCACGGTCGTTAGGAACGCTGGATAATTAACCAGCAACACACACACGGGAACCATGGGGGGGTGAGGACAGAAAGAACGCGGGTGTTTGGGTCAGATCGACTCGATTCAGTTGCCGACCACTACGAAACCATCACTCTGGTGGTGAACAAACCTCGGTGCCCCTCCTCGCAGAGTAGCTCCGCCGGTATTCCCTCCCAGGCACCAGGCGCTGCCATCCCCAGCAACGTCCCGTGAACGCAAAGCAGAACCAGAAGCGCCCAGTAACGCCAGAGCAACAGCCTGCTGGGCTCTGTCAGACCCAACTCCGGCACCTCAAACCTCTGGGCAGCTCTTCCCTCTAATCCATCACTAAAACAAAACTATTTCAGTTGCCATAGAAACACAGTAACAAATAGCCCCAACATATATATATGTTTTTTTTACAGAAAGTAAGATATTGTTCCATTCAAGCAAAAACCCGCAAGTCCGTCAGTGCTGGTTTGGACAGGCCGATGTTCTGCTCGCCCAGCTTGGCAAAAGGCTCCGTTTCCAATTTTCGTTAGGGTGCTCTTAGCACCGCTTCTCTCTCCTACTGCACCTTGGTTTTCCTGTACGAATAAACTGCGGAGTAACCCTGAGCTGTGCAGAGAAAAATAACCAAGCGTCCCTTGGTTGAATCCACACGCCGACATATTCGTGTGGGGCTCCCCATTTTTATTCAAAAATTGTTCGATATCACTGTTCTATTCACACTTTTTAATGAAGAAATCACACATAGCAGCAAAATCAATTCTGGAAGTGAAATACTTACTCCCAGGCTGCCATCTTCACAGAAACCTGCGGGAATGGGTCCCCCGGCCCCCGGGGGGGGGGAGCGGCTGAGCCCCGGCTCCGTCCAGGCGACCACGGGGCACGACCACCTCCCTGGTGGGGAAAAGAAGAACCTGAATTTTGGAGAAAGTCAAACTGCATCCCTACTGCGATTCTTCCTTCTCTGCTTTAAAGAAGCTTGGTTCCTGGGCTGGAGGCAAGAGCCTGTGGCTGCAAACCCACGCTTGCTGGGGCTTTGCACCCTCCGTCCCGGCAGATGCTGGGCCAGGCTCTGCCTGTCCCCCCCCGACGGGACCAGGCTTTCCCGCTGGAACGCCCAGAGCTGATGCTATCAAGCACTATTGACTGGGGCACTTCTCATATACGTACGGCTTGATTTTAATCTCTGTACAGTTGTTAAGATTCATAGCATGATTGCAGACATACGTTTTCCTTGTTCAACAAATCCAGAAAGCAGCCGTATGTTATTACACAAGGCCCAATTTTTATATTGCTGTATTTTTTTTTTTTACTTCCGAGACAGTAGAAAACTTCTGTTCTCAATCCAAACAAAGCCTGTTATGAACCTTTTTTTTTTTTTTTTTTTATACAGCCTGGATTTCAACAGCTTGTTTAGAATTAAAACCCAAAGTAGGAATCGTAAGAGGCCTGGTTTATTATTAATCATGGGGGAAGACAAATGTTTTCAATCACGTTATGCCCACAGAGCAGCGCAGGTCCCACCAGCATCGTCAGTGGCTCAGGCTGCTTCCCGGGCACTTTAATCTCCTGCACCCCTGAGACAAAACTATGGCACTACTGGTAAGTAATGAATAGGGATTAGTAGTCAAACAACCACTTAATTAATCAGAAGAAAAGACTAACTAAGTGCTAAAACGGTTCAGGATGCTCCCCCCTCCGCACGTGCGTAGCTGTTGGGCTATGAAGGGGGGGGGGGCCCATTCCGAGTGCCCATTCCGTTCTCAGCTCCCACTGGGTTTTTTTGCAATGTTTTCAACGTAGTAAAAACCCAGAGGCCGTTACAAGTCTGCAACAGAACTGTCTGTGGCTCCTCCACTTTGGGTGCCCGGTGGAAGAGATAACGTACGGCTGCCGATAAAGCCCCCGGTCCTGCACACAGCTAATGCAGTTCACAGCAGAACATTTTGCCAGGGGTGAAATCACTTTCTGAGACCAGATTATTTCGGTCACTCAGGGTTTCCAACGGGGTAGTGGAGTTTTAGGCTGGTTCCCATGCAGCAGGCTCAAGCTGCAGCAAGGGGCACGCGCGCGGTGCCTGGGTTTAGAGCAGCGCCCCTCGGCCCGCACAAACCGAAAAGCTGCTTTTCATTCATTGCACGTTTTATCTCCCTTTTTAGCATGTGTGATGCAGGAAAAAAAGGTCAAGTTTAGTGAACTCTGATGATAAAATATTCAGCAGTTATTGTCGGACTAAACAGAGTGATGCCGAAAAGCAGAATGTGCGTAGAAGGAAAAGGTGGCAAGGAGCAGAGTTTCTGGACGCAGAACCTGCCAGGTTAAATGTTTCCCTATCGTAATTTTGTGTTGACTCGGTCCCGCGCCCACCCACCTTCGACAAGCCCTGGCTGCGCATTCCGGGGTGTTCACCGGGTTGATACCCAACAAATCACCGCGACTCCAGTTTCTGCCAGCTCAGCCCAAGCGTTCGGAATATTCCCATCCTCCTGCCTTAAAGATTTCTTTAAAGACTGTGAGTAATAGCAGACGATACACCTCGCTCTCACGGAGGTGGAGGGTAAGCCCTGGCCTTCTGCCCGGGCATCCTCGTGCCCCGCTTTAGCCCGGGGTCTGGGGTGCGCGGGCGGGACGCGGGGCTGTAGCAGCAGGCAGCAATGCGCCCGCCGGACACGCGGACCGAGCCCACAGCCCTATTGCAGGTGATGTGGAAGCGATACCATTAAATACGTGCATTTTTAGGATACAACTATTGTTGATACCTGCCTTTCACACAGCACAAGAATAATAAAAGGAACCCAACAACGTTAAACACCTGGTTTGAGATAAGAAGCAGTGGCCTGGGATGGGACTGGGCTGGAAGGTGAAGCTACTTTTACATACCAAAAAACCTGAAGCTTCACAAACCCCAGCCTTGCTCCGGTCACATGTTCACAGCCCTTTTTTAATGGGTATTTGTGCACACCCACACACGTCGGACTGGAAGCTACTGGGAGGGAGATGGTAGCGCTGAGCCGGAGCAGCGCTGAGCCGTAGCTTTCAGCCACTCCTAGTGGCATTTACATTAAGCCTTGCTTTTAAGCAGCACCACAGAGCAGGGTTTAACTAACGCCAACGGATGCTCCCCAAAGGGCGCCGGCACACGGGAGCTCGCCTGAGAAACCAGCGTACATACAGGATAAATAATTTTAAATGCTATGTCGATCTCTAAAGCGGTAAACAGATGACACCGGTTCTCCGGGGGGGTTGCTGAATCTTTCTTTACAGATACAAAATACAAACTACATCTCTAAGATTATGCTCTATCGGAGAACAGGCAATTAAAACTGGGCCACAGTGTTTGATTTTCAATATCTCATTTAAATCTTGTAACAAAGTTCAATTAATGGTCTCGGAAAAGTTTTCTGCAATTTAATGCTGCTTCCCCACAATACTTTTTATGGCTTTTTCTACTGCACAGCCTTTCTTCTTCCCTTTGAAATCAGGCAATATTATGGAAATATTATCTTTGTAAGTGCGGCTAAAGTTGATTATCTTATTGATTTCAGATAGCCTTCAAGTTTGAGACAAATTTCCACATCAGTCTGGAGGTACAGAACAAAGATTTCCAATGCACTAAATTATTCAGAACAGTCATTCCTAAATAGAGGGGTGAGAAATGCCCGCGGGGAGGAGCGGGGCCGTGGGGCCTCGGGACCGGAGGGGAAGGAGGGATGCTGCGGGGGGCGAGAGCCGCGGGCTGAGCGGCACCGAGGAATTTCGGAAGAAATGAATTTCAGTTCTCCAGCCCCATCCTGCCCCCCCCAAGTCGTTCACATCCCCAAATGCCCTCCCGAATAAACCCCACTGACCCCGAGACCAGACCTGGCTTGGCTGTTCCTACAACACAGGAACCTCCCCACACACACGATGCTTCGCTGCCTCACGGTCACAGCCACCTCTACATTAAAGACCCTTCCTAGAAACAAGGGTTTGGGGTTTTATTCCCCCCAAATAAATCTGAATATCACCCATTACTTTGAACTGCAAACCTCAGCTAAGGACAGTTTACGACTAACATTTAACAGCCGTTAAGAGAACATCTCATTTGCTACTGGGGAGACACATAAACATCAGTCACCTTGGTGCGCTTAAAAAAAACCACTTCCAGTTTCTCAGGCTGTGGGTACAGTGGTCTTGGCTGGTGTCGGGTCATGTCCTAGCCCGGGCACTGGGACGGGGACCCCACCGCCCCCCTGGGCAGCCCATGGCCACGTTCAGCCACCACCACAGGAGCCGGCTTCTTTCTGACATTTCGATGGAATTTCCTGTATCGCAAGCAGGAGAATCAGCGCGATCTGTGCGTGCAGCCCAGGGAGCTCCTCTGACCGCGCCTGCCTTGGGCTTTCCCCGAGTCTAACGGGGCATCGCTTGCCGTGACAGGGCACCTCCAAGGCAGCCTTTATTTGTGCTTGAATGCCATGCATAGATTCTCTATAAAGGACCCTCTACCGTTAGCATCTCTCTTCATATATAATTCATACCGTTCTACTACTGTGCCTTAAAGAGCCTGCACGTGCAGGGGGAGCGGCCCCAAACCCGAGGGCGGTCACGTACCCACCGAGGATGAGCGCCGATCCGCGCGGCAGCGGGGCTGGGGAAGGGAGCGTTTCCCCCAGCGGCCGGGATGCGGCCGAATCCTGCACCGGCCGGGGCCTTCCCTGGTGGCGGCTCGGCTCTTTCACTGCCACTGGAAGAAAAGGAAAGAAACCCTTTAATAAATCTCCAATTTCCCCCTAAACCCGCACTAAATTTGCACATCAGTGAGGATAAAACAGATGAAAAGACGTGGGGTTTTTTGGATTTTACAGTTTCATGCTGTTGGAGTTGACCCTGCAGGCTGACCCAGGGGGGACCCAGGAGCTTCAGCTGGTGCAACCCAGCAGCATGACTGCCTGCGCCGATCTGAGCTGCAACCCTTTCACATTGGTGGAAGCTGAACTTTTATTCTTGCTGTGGATGTGGGAGACCAAAACTCACTTTGGGAAAAAATCCCAGGTTTTATTTTTGGCTCTACTGTCAGAATCCCTCAGCACAGGGCATTTTTATGCTGCGGCTCCATTATGTGAACATCAGGAATAACATTTTTTCTCTCCAGGACTCTGCATTTACTCTCTGAATGTTTCCCTGAGAATATGACATGATTTAGACTGCGGTGCTTTTAAAAAGCCACCCAGTTTTCAGGACCAAATTCCACCTGTGAAAGGCAAGGAGTCGGCACTGTGGTGGTGGGAGTGAGCCAACACATGACGGAAACTCGTTAAAGCTCACTGCAAATTAGCTCATTAAGTGCCTTCAGATTGGAAACCATCTCTCAGCAACGAGACGCAATGCGGTGGGCAAAGACCGGATCCCTTCGAAACGGGCGTTTGCAATTATCAGGGTAACACAAGCCCCAGCGCAACCCCTGCACCACAGACGTGAGAGGCGTCAGATTTAAGAAGATCTTGGATGACTTCAGGCCCGTCCCGGGAAGGGCCCAGGGACCCACGGCGGTGCCGGTGGCGGGCTGCAGGGCGAGCAAACCCCACAGAGCCGCTGGCGCCGCCCCGGGGCTGCGTGCGAGTGCCCGCGGGCTCCCCCAAACCAGCTGTGGGCGGGAAGGCAGGGCGCTGGCTGCCGGGGATCCTGACCTCGTCATCGTGGGGTTGGTCTACGCTGCTGTATGGAATTTATAGCCGCATCGCCACTGGGACAAGCTATCAATTCCCTTTCACTTTGCATACTGTAAAGGCGTTTCATAGTGAACCGACTCCAGGGGCAGCGCGCCGGTCTTGTTGCAGTCAGATAATTATTACACATTCACAAGAGCCATCGGGGAAGAAACCTCGCTGTCTGCTGGGAAGCCCAGACTGGGAAGGGCACGCGGCCAAATTATGCGGGGCCTGGACTTCTCCTGGGCAGGGCAGGCTGGGGACAGGCGGCTGCACAGCCCGGGCTGCTCTGCTGCGTGGTGCTGCACGGGTGCTGCGTGGTGCTCTATGGGCACTGCTGCTCTACTGCATGGTGCTGCACGGGCACTGTATGGTGCTGCATGGTGCTGCACGGGCACTGCTGCTCTGCTGCATGATGGTGCTGCACGGGCGCTGTGTGGTTGGGGTGTGGTGCTGCATGGTGCTGCTGCTCTCCTGCGTGGTGCTGCACGGCCTGCTGCTCTGCTGTGCGTGCTGCGGCGCTGCTGCTTGCTGCGCGGTGCTGCACGGGCGCTGCTGCTCTGCTGTGCGGTGCTGCACGGGTGCTGCTGCTCTCCTGCGTGGTGCTGCACGGGTGCTGCTGCTCTCCTGTGCGGTGCTGCACGGGCGCTGCTGCTCTGCTGTGCGGTGCTGCACGGGCGCTGCGTGGTGCTGCACCCAGCACCGATTGCTGGAGACGGCCAGGGGATCCTTTGGCCAGGCAAGGGCATTCCCAGGGAGACACATTCCTGTGCAGCTATTCCTGAGCCTAAGGAAAACATAAACCAGGGCAAGCGTTAACAAATTCCAGCACAAGTTTTTAAATAGAGGATTCGTGTGGGCATCTGAAGGGGCATTCAACGCCTGCTCTGCCCAGCACAGCTACTCAACCTGCAGCTCAAGCCCTGGGAGAGCTTCACTAAATGCTCTTATCAGCTCTGGTGTTTTTAGTTTGTCACCTGCTTTGGCAGAAGCACCTTGCTAAGAGCTAAGTTTGCTTTGGGTGTCTTCCCAAAGATCCCCCCCCCCTTTTTTTTTTCTTTTCGGTTACTAAGCAGAAAGGCAAGGCTTGTACACTAGGAAGACCTTTTGCCGTGTTTAAAGCAACTACAGGGACTCCAAGCTCAATTTGCTCTAATAATTTATTCTGGGCTTGAAATCCCTAGGGTTATTTCACAGAAAATGTATTTTAAGATGTTTGGCTCAACAGTGACAAGATAACAGGCGATACATATTCATTTTCTCCCCCAAGATGGTGATGAGATGTAACAAAATAAAGCAGTGGTCTCAGTAGATCTTCCCTCCCCCCCCAAACGGAGAAGGCTCGCGGTGTTATCTCGCCGATACCACCAGAATCGTGCTGCCGTTTATCTTGAGGGTGTATTTATGAAAGGGATTGTTTGCAGCTGGAGCTACAAGGCATGAAACAAACTGATAATGGAACTTTCTTTTGAAGCTTATTCTTTTTCGGTGGCATTTTCCTTTTTTTCCTTTATGAGCTTCATGACAGCCAGGCAGTAATTTCCTCTCCCTGTTTCAGCACAAACAACAGATTAGTGTCACATTGTTTGCTGCGAGGTTTTGCCTGCTGCTCGCGCGAGTACTTGTTGGCGTTCGGCGGATTCCAAATAAATAATGCGGTCATTCACAAAGATAAAACACAGAAACATCTTCTTGGCACACAAGAACGCGCTGCCAGCACGGATCTTGAATACGGGATAAAACCACAGAGGCAGAGGTGAGTAACGTAGTTGGAAACCGGAATCGCAAAGCACACAGGGCAGGACTTTGCTGTAAGAGACAGGACACAGCCTTTGGCACCGCAAACGCCCTAATCTGCTGCGGGCTCGTATGCAAGAAAAATGTCGTTTAAATTAACAACATAAATCACAATTAATAAATTATTCACTTTCAGAGTTAACCAAACACAGAATAATACCTCATAGAAAAAATGTCTTTAATTTTTGCCCTTCTTCACGCCATAATTATAAATTATTTTTTCATATTCCTAGCAATATTATCACTGCTAGGAACCACAAGGAAATATGCTGCATGCTGTTCCTCCCCTGTTTCTCTTGCCTATCCCTTCAAGGCAAAGCTTTCTAGTCTCCCTCTCTTCCTCCATCATTTAAAACCCAGCCTTTACAAGTATCTCGTATTTTCTCCAAATCAAATGCATCTCACACGATTTCTGGTTTCCGTAGCTCGCTCGGCACGCTTCGCTAGGCTATGCGTCCTCATCCTGGGCAGACACTGCTCTTATAAAATATCTTCTTTAATATCTGTTGCCGGGGGCTTTCCTGGACCGTCGCCAATGCCCTGATGCTGCTCCCAGCTCATCGCCAGCACGGCCGGCCCAGCCCTGCCCACGATGGCAGAATCTGCAAATGCCGCCTCAAGTGAGCTCAAACGTAATTGAACTACCTGCCAAAGAGAATGAGTGTTGGTTTAAACCCCCACATCTTAAACAAAATCCTGAAAATGCCGCATTATAGAAGTCAGAAGGATGGCACATGGCTTCACAGGGTTTTATGAGAACGTCGCCAATGCCATAGCTCTGCGAAGGCAGGGAAATAAGCCCGTGACATTAGCGTGGTTAAGCGCGACTTGCCGCTCGTCCACAGGCTCTGGCGTCGGTCGCACAGAAGACAGCAGCCAGGGGGGGAACCTGAGTACAAACAGGCAGAGCAAAGAAGATTGCTGTCAGCCCAGGGGTGGAAAAGGCAGGAGGCACGGGGACAGGACCCCTTCCATCAACGGCACAAACTAAAGATGCAGTGTCCGTACCTGGAGCTCCTTTAAGAACTGTGGCCGGAGAGCAGCAACCTGTAGGCACAACCATAGAGGTGACACCAGTAAGAGTGCATAGACCTTGGAAAAACTCTTCCTGACAGTCGTATACTTTGGTTTGGTAAGAAAATTCAGATTTTGGGCTCCCAGAGCCCCTCCTCTGTGCATTAGTGCTCAGCGGTTGTTGGCACTCAAAAGCAACACTCCCAGCTATATCAAGTCGTTCAAGTGATGGGAAATTTGAGCAGTTGATTTGGGAAATGGGTATTTCATTAGAGGCACAGGTCCTGATAAATGGAAGTTTTCCTACTGCTGTCACTGGGAATACCAATGAGCTGGAGAAGGGGCGAAAGGCAGCGCCCCCACACCGCTGCTGAACGTTAACGTGGAAAAGGCTGGAGGCTGCAGACAGTTCTGGTACGTGCAGCTTGGAGAGGTGTTCCCTTACGGAGGCCTTCAGCTGCGCTCCAGGTCACCACGCGGCCGAGCCGAGACCCCAAAGCTGCCATAGCACGACTCCACCTTGCTCTGGTTGGCGGCTTCCATTGCTGTGGGCAAAGAGGCAAGGACACAGAGAAAACAGCCAAGCACAAACTCAGAGCAGGAGTTACTGGGTGGGACTGGAACAGCCTTACAGAGTCAAACCAACAGGATTTTGGAGAAGTTTATGTTGTGGCTGCTCAAAAAACTATTCAGTGATCAAAGAGGCCCTTTCTGAAATCCTTCCAATCCTAAAGGACCAACGATACGTGCTTTCCCCGAACACTGCAAGTTTCGCTTCTACAAAGAGACGCCTCTGACATTCGGTCTTAATGGCTTTATCCACCACGGTGCACGCAGCAGGACCCAGCGAGCCTTGCGAAGACACCTGATGGATGGGCCGACAACCCCATCCCACAGCACGTATCGTTCCAATTCAGTTCTTTGAATCTGCAGTACCCTCTGATGACAATTCCAGAGGAAAGAGCGATTCACAGTGCCTTTGTAGATGCTGCACGGTTAAAACAAAAACCACGGGTTGTCACTCAAGTTTAAGTCATTGCTTAATGCCTGAGCACTAAGCTCCAACTTGTTGACACGCATCAGCACGAGCCTTAAGCGATCCACTTCGTGCAGCTCCCGAGTTACCCCAGCTCTTGTAAACACCTTCAGAGAGAGACGCCCCTTGCCAAAACGCCAGTGGCAAATGCAGCCCCCCACAAAAACGAACCCATTGCAAGCCCGATAGGGACCACATGCACCTCAAGGGACAGCTTGGCCGCCGGCGCTAAGCCCCGCACAGCTTACACGTTTGGTAAGATGTCCAACCAACAAAACTGGAAGAACCAGCACCTTCCTGGCACACGCGCCCGCCTCAGCTCGCCGGCCCTCCGCGCCCCGGGCCACTGCGCTCCTGCTGGGCTTAGTCCAGCTCAAAGCAAACCGCTTCGCTACAGCGAGCAATTAAGATTAAGAAAATTGATTGATCTCCAGATTGAACTCTTAATATCTTCTGAGATACAGATTACTGAGTTTTGATCAATAGCCATAATGTAATTGAAAATGTGTTTCTGCCGTTGAACACGCTGTGTTCCTAATACCCACGATGCTTTGGGGGGTTTGATTGATAAGGAACACAAGTACAGCAAATGAACCACCGTCTGTATGCGGTTGGTTGATGTATATGGTTTTATTAAGTTCCAAAACAACACCTCAAAAATTGGGTTCTGGGGGTTTTTTTGCACACCCATACAAGATGGGTACGTGGTGATTTGAAAAAAATAAAGCAAAAGCCTATTTGTAAAGACCACCACGAAAAATTATTTACAGCTTCCACAAACTGCACATTTTAAAAACAAAGTATTAAAACATTCCTTTTAAGTAGATAAAATGAAAAATGAACATTTATCAATTTTCTCTGCATTAAAATAAGTAGCTGACGTGGACTTTTCTGAAAATTGAAATAAAAATCAGGAGTCAGGACCAAAAAGCTCCACTGGAGACCTCTGAAGCCAACGGGCCATGGAACTGGACACTGCAGCAGACACAGCACGTCTCACCCCCGTAGCCCAACGGCTGAACAACGGCGGGTTTGGGGAATTTGTGGGGTTGTTACTATTAAGTGAGAATTTGGACATTTTGGACATCCCCCTCCTGGTGTATTTGGCTATGGCACAGAGGAAGGGAAAGAAAACTGCGATGACCTGGTGATTCAGAGCCTTACCCGACCTCCGACGGGACCGGTCGGCGTCCCTCCAGCAGGCTCCGAAAGGATACGACCGTTTATGGAAGAGTTGAAGCTGCCCAGGGCCACGCGTTGGTCACCAGCTCGCCCTGGCCGTTCCTGCTGGAGCTGGGGGCCCAGACTCCCCCGGCCATGCTCCTCCTGGGGACCCTGGTGGCAGGGGAGAGCCCCAGACCCGGGGGCCACGCAGCGCAGATGAGCTGAGCTGCCGGCAGGCTCCGTGCCGACTGCGGGCGTCCAGCCCCCCGCTCCTCTCGGGGACACCCCTGCCAGCGCAGCTTCCCAGGACTTTTCAGTCTCACCTTTTGTGCCCACGCCACCTTTTGCTCAGGCCCAGGAACGTCCCTGCTCAGCACAGCAAAGCAGCTGGGAAAGGGGTGCAGAGCACAGGCACCCGGCTGTGCCACGGCTGCTGCTCCACGGAGCCCACGGAGACCCACACAGCATCTGTGCCCCCCACTTCACACAGCACCTCTGTGCCCCCCGCTTTAACTAAAGCAGCCCATATAATCCTCTGATTGCCCCCAAACGCCTGTCATTAGGGCTTATAAAACGAACGCTCTTGCAGCTTTCAGACCACAAATTCCCTTTAACAGGTCACTGCTGTTCTTCTCCCTTTGCCAGGCTCGGGTGCGGGGGTACGGAGCGGGTCCTGCTCCCCCTCCGGCAGCCCCAGCGCCCGGTGCGGAGGGGGCCTGGTGCCGAGGAGGCTCTGAACCGCCTGGGAATCACACCGGGCCGACAGCTAGGATGATTGGATATTTTCAACCCCTAAAGCTATAAAATGGAATAAAAAAAATGCGAGCGTATGCCTGTTTCTCGGGGAAGGAGGCTGCACCGTCCGGGCAGCGGGCGCAGCGTTGGCAATCCAGGCGTTGCCATGGCAACTCGGCCAGAACCCCTTAAAAATTCTCCAGCAAACAGTCACAAGAATCTAAACGTGTACGAGAGAAGTCCCTAAGCATTTCTAAATTAAGTAGCGGCCAAATGAGTTCCTCCCCTCTTCTCTGCTCTCCCAGGAAATGCTGCCTTACCAGCCTTTTCTCTGCTGCTGCTGCTGATTTTTAATTTATCCGCCCTGTCTGTCCCTTCTCCATTGATTTCCTCGCCTGACAAGGGATGTACAAGCTACACCCACCAGCCCTCCTTACCTGCTCATCACCGCCGGGTACACAGCCACCTGGAAGCAGACTCGGGCGCTTTTTCTTCCTTTCAACGTCCCCTAATTACCTGGAGAGCCAGCATCTCGTTCTCAAGCACAGCCAACGCTTGTGCCTGTAGTATTTTTAAAATATGCTGGCTTCCCTAATGGGAGTCAGCCTGGGAGACCTCCATTCAACTGCTGCTGCTACGTACCGACTAAGCGACCCCTTCTGCTACCGAATTAAATCTCCCTGGCACCTCCAAAAGGCCAAGATTAGGTTGCATACGCATCTCTCAGCCAAAGTTGAATTCTGAAACGTGTAGCACACGTAAAGTGCAAGGATAACAAAAAGTTTATCTTGCCCATAGACAGTTCATCAGAAGAAAAGGTAGCTTGTGTGATTCTATTGTGATGAGATATAGATGGTTTTTTCTTTAATTATCATTTCCAGTGTCATTTCAGTACAGCGCAAGCCAACGCCACCCCTGAAAAGCAAAGGCAATTTACTGGCTACAAGCCAAGCATCCCAACAACTGTAAATGAAATCCCAGAGCCTATCACATATGAGAATTATGGTAAGATATGGAATCAAAAGTAGGTTTATGATAGGAGACTCGGTGGGTCACATCCAGTAGTACGCATTACTGCGTGGCGTTGACTGCTGCATCTTCTGCTAAGCGCCCTCACCCCACCGACCCGTCAGCGTATTTTAAACACATCACATCCACCCAAAGGGCATAGATGCTGCCTCAGCCCCCGGTCTGAGGGTTCCCAGATGGCTCCGCAGACAGCGATGCTGGTCGCGGGGTTTTGGGGAGCGGCAGAGGGTCCCCAGCCCCGCAGGAGAGGCAGCCAGCGCCCGGCCCCACGCAGCTGATGGCAGCTCTGGATCCGAGCGGCTGTCGCTTCTGACACCCCCACCGGCCAGAACCCGCTTCCGTAGGAACCCGGACAAAGAGTAACCACAGCCGTTAATGAACGCCAGCCATGCCGCTGCAGCCCCCTGCCCTCCCTCTGCGCAGCCCCTCGGCCGGGCTGCAGCGCCCCAGAGCTGCCCGGAGCCAGGGGGGCTCCTGCAGACGCCAACCCCATCCTCCTCCCCTCCCCTGCCCGCACATCACTGCTGCCCCCGCTTCCCACCGCGGGGCTTTCCTCTGAAACACCGAGCAGACGCCATCGCGGCGACGGCAGCGTTTGCCATGCAAGGGTCACCCCGGGTCGCGTTTCCTCGCATGATGCCCAGGTCTGTCTTTGATCAAAACAGATCCTCTACACAGAACTTACCTTTTTTTTTAATACAAAAACATTTTATAGCCACAAATTACAGACAAAAAAGTGAGCACAAAGTGGAAAATTGTTATTGGGGGTCAAAAAAACCCCAGTCTGATTCGTTGCTTTCTGATCCCTGCATACAAAGGTTGGGATATGAGAATTACATTTTACTGAGCTTATTCCTTCTATATTCCCACATAAAAGCTGAGTTTATCTTTTAATTGATCTATAGGGCATTTACATATAAATCTAGAAATTTGGGGTTGGGAAGACCACTTTAAATGAGCAACAGAGCAGATGCACTTTTCCTAACTGCCTGCAGAGTGCAAGTCTTAATAAGAGCTTTAAGGTACACTTAAAGAAAAAATAAAGGGCTAAAATAAAGGGCTGCAGTGCCTGTATGGACCGAACCGCCCCGCTCCGTGCAGGGTGGCAGCCGGCTCACGGCCCTGCACTGGGGCACGCTGCCATTTAGCCTCTAATTAATCAGGCCTTTGTTTTAATTTCTGTTATTGCTTTACAATTCTAGGAGGAATCAAATCATTAGTTAAGAAATATTTACCAGTGCGAGCTCGTACAGCTTCGTGCTGCCTCCTCGGTGTGCCCGTTCTGTACGGATTGCTGCTGAAATGGAATAAAATAAAGCAAAAAGGGGATACGAAACAGCTGCTGAGGCTTATAAAGGTACTTCACGGCAAGATACAAAACACTTTTATGGCCCGAAGTACAATATAATTATGATTCGTTACTGGTTAGTTAAGTCTGGGGAGGCCGTAGAGGTAGTTTCCAAATGGTACAAATTAGGTATCGAATGCAACTGGATTGGGGATGAAGCAAGCTTGAGTCGATGGGAGCTGCGCCATCAGAGGCACCCGCCAGTGCCGAGGCCGTCACAGCAGCTCCCCCCATCCCCCCCCTCCAGCGGGGCAGCAGGCCAGGGGGTGCCAGCCCCGGGGCAGTGGGCGAGGTGGGGAGCCCAGGGCCTGGGGCCGCCGGGACAGACCCCAGGCTACGGCGGCACAAGTTCCGATCTCACGGTGCGTTACAGGAGCAGGCGCTACCAGTGATTTTGCCCAAGAAATGACTAAAAGCTCCGAAAGTCTCGGGATTTGTCCTACCTCTTTGGGTTGGGAGGGGCTGCGGGACAGCAGGGCATCCCTGCATCCCTGCCAGCATCCCTCCCGCATCTCCTGCCGGGCTGCAGCAGAGTTGCTGGGGGCAGGACCTCCAGCAGCAAGTCTCAAAAATGCATTTAAAGACAGGGGAGAGGGGGGAGGAGGGGTCTCTTTATATATTTCAAGAGCCACCTTTGAAGCAATCAAATGCACTTGCAAACTCGGAGGGCTCTGTGTTCCCGAGGATTAGCCCTGCCCCCGGCACTCGCTCCCTCGTTTAGTGTTAACTATCAAAAGGCTCCACAGCTGAACCGTGCACTGCAAAGCTTCTGGGGCCGCTATTTTATTTAGCGGAGGTCATTTGTTTCATTATTTTCATCTCAAAGCCGCTCAACGAACCAACGCCCACGCGGGCTTTCATTTAACACATTTAAATATTTATAATAACATTAAAATTATATATTAATATAATAACATATTTAAATATATATATATAAAATGATAATATATATAAATATAAAAATATTAAAAATACTTGAACCACTTTGCGGGAGCTTGTTTGAAAACCACGGCTCCGCCTGCAATTCCGCCCAGGTTTTCCTCGTCCCGCAGCCAGGGCCAAGGCGAGCGTTTTCCTCGTGGAAACCCAGCGGCTCCATCAGCCACGGCCCCCCAGGACAGGCAACAGACCCCCCCCCAAACCACTCAGGGCCGCCCAGCCCCTGCTTGATGCTTTGGGAAGACATTAAAGGCTTGTTCAGTCGAAACCACTTCCCACCTATGCACTGAGCGAAGTTCTCTAAATTACCGGGTAACACTGCAAAAATGTTTTATTCATAACTCGCCTAATGCCTGGCGCTTGCTTTTCTTTTGGTACTTACTTAATGCACATTTAATTTAACTTATTTGAAAGCGCTAACATATTTTCTAATTACCTGAAGTACTCAAACAGTTTCTACACTGTTAATAATTTCTTTTTTTTTTTTTTAGCTGTTGAGGGCTGAGATGCCGACACCGTGACCCGCTAACGGGGGCTGAGCATCCCTCCTGCCTCCGCGGTGAGCCAGACCCCCGCCGCCAGACAGCCCTGGGGTGCTCGCCTGCGGGTCCCACGGCCCCGTCCCTCTGCACCCACCGGGCAGCAGCGACACCCCAGCCACCAGTGCCACCAGTGCCACCAGCCACACGGGCATGGGAAGGGAGGGGCAGGGCAGGACCAGGCACCTCCCTCCAGCATCTTCGCCAGCTCCACTATGTATTATTCATTACTTTGCCTTTTATGGAAGGACTGCTAAATTTATTCACTACCGCTGCTTTTTTTAATAACTCCACCATTCCTGTGGCAGTTTCATTACTTCCGACGTTGGCTGGCACTGCTTTCACTGGGGTCTAAGGTTTTAACGTGACATTAAGATGCTAAAGGCTTTCCTCGGAGCTGATGACAGCAGCTGGGGATACGGCGCGCGTTGGCACGTCGGGGCGCCGTACGAACCCGGCGCGCTGCTTCGGCTGCGGGCGCGACGGTGGCTGAGCCCAGGGAAAGTCAGGCACGAAGCGTCGGGCACCTGCGCTCCTACACGGGGAGGGAGGGAGGGAGGGGGAGCACAGCGGCTGCGAGGCTGAACTCGCCGCGCTGAAAGCGCCCGCCCCCCGTCAGCGCTCACCTGGGGGATCACGGCCGCCGCTTCGCCTCATCCTGCCCCGCTCTGGATAAAGCGCGCACGGTGGTGTGACATGGGCCGGCGACACGGACAGGTGGCCACCGAACTGAGATGGGGAAGATGTAATATAAATTACATAAGTATATAGAAGAAGGCACAGTTGTTGCCTTATTCTTAACTATGGGGAAAAAAAAAAAAAACCACGCAAAAAAAAAGGAAAAGGCTCAGGGAATGCTGAATGGAAACGTTGCTGAGGGCAGCAAGGGGTGGAGAAGGCTCAGAGAGCAGCAAGACACTGATTCCCAAACCTCTGCCACATGGGAAGAGCCAGAGAAGCTGCTCTACGGCACGGTGAAAAAGAGGGATGGGACAGCAGAAGAACTTGCTGGAAAACGTAAGGAAGTGCCCACTGACGGGGTCCCTTGCGAGCGCCAAGCCTTGCTGAGCCACCCGGGGAAGCGGGGCCGGCACCAGCGCCCCCCAGGGAGCTGAGCCCTCCGCCTCCTTCCCCAGTGCTTGGCCCCCTGTTGGGATCCTCTGCACACCCACGCAGTTACGTGCTGGCGCAGACGCGCTTCCAGGGGGCTGCTGCACACAGGGCTGGCAGTACATTCCTCCAATTTTATTTTGGCGTAGCCTTATCAAGAATTACGTGAGATAAAAAGGGAGTCACCCGATGACAAATCTGGGCTGCCTCTTCTTTCCCTCGTACACCTCTTAAGTGCACGTCCAGATCTGCTCATGCATTTATTTTCTGCCCTTGCTTCAAAGTGCTCTTACCGCTCTGCTGGGGGAAAGAGATATTTTCAGTAGACGTATTTTACAAAAGAAAAAAATAATAATAATTTATTCCTGGAGCAAAGATACCCGCTAAGAAAATAATCACCTGTTATCAAACCAGATAGAATTTTGTGGAAAAATATATTCAGGGTGTTGGGAAATCTGACTCATACTCTCAAATACCATCCTCCCCTTGCAAATCACTGTCAAAATAGGTAACGCTACCGTTATGGCAATCTTCACCAGATATAGTGGGTTTAGGGTTTTTTCCCTTGGCGAGTGAGTAAATGTTCAGTCCCTTGGAGAGCGGGCGCAGGAGGCTGCTGCCGGGGGGAGCCAACCTCCCCCTGCGGCGACTGCGGTCAGTCCCAGCGGCCGAGCCAGGACCCCCGGCCTTGGGCCGAGTCCCCAGCGATGCAATCACACGGCATCGCTCTTTGACCGCTCCCCGGTGGATTAAACTGAGACCACGCTCAATCTCCCTCTCGCCGATGGGTTCTTCTCCAGGAGGCGGAGCGCCAGGGCAGGTGCCACCACTCACCAGAAGGACAGGACCCATTTTGGGCAATGGGGAATCAATAGAAAACACAGACAAGGAAGGGAAAGCAGCTTTGAGCGCCCGTAAGACGACAGACGCGTTCATGCAAAATTACTGTTTCCTGAAACACAAGGCATTACCATGTCAAGGGGTTAATAAAAGTTGCCTGAATAAAAAGAACGAACCAACCCACCTCTCTGGCTCTGTCTCCACCATCACGGCCCAGCTGGGCACACGTAGCCTGGCCAGTTTTTCTTCAATGCAGGGACAATCCAAGAGACAATTTTCTTCACATCCATTTGCCGTCTTTCAAAGCAATGATGAGCACCAGGCACCCTAAACCTGCAACTCTTTCCATTCAGGCTGGAGCAGACCAATCTATTCACCCTAAAAAAAGAAAAAAATGAAACAGGAGAGATTTTCAAGGGCAGATCATCTAATTTTCAAATTAACTTGCTTGTTGGCCATTTGTGTAACACAAGCTACAGAATTTGACCCCGTTATCTCTGTTTGACCCACTAACTTAAAGCTGGGCAAAGGGATGTTCCAGAAGAGCCCGTGACCTTGACCAGAAAGCACAGAAATTCATCCTTTTGGCTCAGTATTTTATTCCGAGGCTTGGCCTCCTGCCCCGTTACGCCTGCAAACTCCTCTGCCCAGCCTCCCGCTTTCGGTTCTTGCGGTGCCGGCACGGGTTACACCACGGAGCTCCTGCCGCCCTACCTGTTCCTCCCACACAACCCCTTCCAAGGCAGGAGCACGTTCCCATCGCCCCTGCCTCGGCTGCTCTGTGATTGAGCAGAGGGAGGATCCTCACCTCTTTGGGATGAACCCACCTCGCGCCTTTGGTGGGGGCTCAGCCTCCCCGGCGGGCTCAGGCTCGCCTGCCCGGGCTCCCCACGCTCCTCTCGCATTAATTCCGCCAGCGCTGCCTGTAAAGCTTGGCACGTGCCTCCGCCTGCCCCGGCGGCCACCGAGCAGAGCTGGGGGCATGCACACCCTCCGGGGGGGCTGGACACTGGGGGCCTCACCCATCGGTGCCGGGGGAAGGAAAGCAAGCGGCGAGAGGCTCAGGGCCCCGAGCACAAACCGCTCACAAGGGGCGGCCGCGGCACGGAGTTGGGTGTGGATGCCGGTTACAGACGAAGGGGGGTTGCTTACTGAGGAACTGAGCAGAATTGGGTGGCACAGAGGGGTTATTCGCTTGGCTTCGGGACAGACGGACAACACGCGTCTTTTTTTGCTGTCATGAGCTTCTTTGCCATTATTTACTGGTTTGAAATACTGAGATTTCATCTTCGCAGAAAAAATCCCCTTGCTGTTCTGTTTGAGTCCAGCCAGCTCCACTGCAGCGATCCTAACGAATCACACCAAGAACCACGATAATTTTGGTTAGGTGAGCAAATTCCATGTCTTCTCATAAAGGTTAAAATCAGTTAGGTTGGAGACCACTTGGCTGGAACATATGTTTGCATGCTAAGAGATAAACCCAGCCTGCTTCAGCTTCTGCTTCCCAAATAATAGCGTTCCCCCGCTCCCATTTCAGCCTGCTGCCGCGGTTCTGTTTGTTTTCCCATAAAAGTTATTGCCTGAGAAAACAGAGATGACAATATTGAAATAGAAAGGAAAGTCTCCCAAGAAAAATTGGAGGTTTCACCGCTGCCAGAGGCCCAGCTGAGCTGCTCAGACTACTCATGTAGTAATGAAAGGGGGAAATTTGTTATTTTCCAATAGAATCTGGGAAGCATAACTTCAGCAAATGAAATAAAAATTGAAGCTACTTATCGTTCTAGTTGGGTTTTGGTAAAGGAGGAGGCGATGGGAAAGCACACCCAGGGGGAGCTGGGCACAGCTACCCATGTCCCCAGGTCACCCCGAACGTGCCTTGCCGTCTTCTTGTCCCTCCCCTTGGTGGCTTGTGGACACAGCGCTCAGTCCTCAAATGAATCATAGAGCTAAAGGGCTAAATACCTCTGTTCATTAGACCTGGTAATTAATTGCCCTGGGAAGCGGTCCCGGCTGCAGCGTGGGAGGCAGGGGTGCACGGGGGCTCCCGCAGCCCCGCACCTTCCGCCCGGCACCGCCGCCGCAGGACCAGCCCTGGTACCAGCAGGGAGATTGCAACAGCGAAGATCAGGTCTGTGAAAACATCGGGGTAGTGAAGCTTTTTGGTTGCAAATCGGAGGACGGGTTCCTGGGATGTGCCAGAGCAACAGCAAAGGGGCAGGTTCACGTTCACGCCTTCTGCCTGCAGCCCGAGCCTCCACCTCCTGCCGCTTCGGAATCGCACGGGACGTCGCACGCCAGGTTGCCCCAGTGGGTTTCTGTCCTGGTTTCGGCTGGGATAGAGTTAATTTTCTTCTTCACAGAAGCTAGCATAGTGCTGTGCTTTGGATTTAGTGCCAGAAGAATGCTGATAACACACTGATGTTTTTAGTTGTTGCCAAGCAGTGCTCAGACTGCTCAAGGACTTTTTGAGCTTCTCCTGCTCGGCCAGGTGCATAACAAGCTGGGAGGGGGCACAGTCAGGACAGCTGACCCCAACTGACCAAATTGCTATTCCAGACCACGGAACGGCATGCTGGGGGGGTTGGTCAGTCGGTTGGTGGCTCGGGGAGTGATCGCTGCTCAGGACGGGCTGGGCATTGGTCGGTGGGTGGCAAGCAATTACACTGTACATCATTTGTTTTGTATATCCTGTATATTCTCTTACCATTCTCATTATTACTATTATTATTATTTTCTCTTATTAAACTGTCTCTATCTCAGCCCACGGCCCTAACTTTTTTTTTTTTCCTTCCCAATTCTCTCCCCCATCCCACTGAGGGAGGGGGCAGTGAGCGAGCGGCTGCGCAGTGCTGAGCTGCCAGCCGGGTTAAACCACCACAGTTTCAGACGTGGCCCTGGCTGTTCGCCCTGGGCAGAGCAGAAGTGCACGACTGAAACTCTCAGCTCCTTGCACGGTCTGCCCCTGCACAAATAAAACTTATGGAAAAAGCTTGGAGAAGGAGCGAGCAGCCCCGAGTGCCGTTTCAGCGAGGTGACTTCCAGCCGTGGTTTTGCCAGAGAAGCCTCCAGTCACAACTGAGCCACTGGCAGATTTTTCATTCTGTAGGAGGAATAAATAAGTAATTATACAAGTAATCCATTTAATGTTTCCTCCTGCTAGCATGCTGAGAAGGAGAGAGATGCTGCATTTTGAGCAGCGCCCTGAAAATGAGTCTCCTTTTTCTCCAAGATGCCTGAAAATTTGCTATAAAAATTAAAATAACTGGAACTTTTCTTTAATCCACTAAAAAAAAATTCTCTCTGATGACTAATTTTTCAGTTCTGTCATTTGGCACCTCTGGCACATCTGGGGAGACCCCAGTGGGTGGGAGGGAAAGGCGCGGGGGACAGAGGATGGACAGACAGAGGGACAGCTCAGCGCCTCCCCCCGAGCAATGCCGCTCACGGGGCAGAAGGAGCCTGGGCCAGGCGCTGCCCTCCTTTATCACCGTTTGATTTGCTCTCCCCCCTCCATCGGTCGGTCCCCAAGCCACCCCGCTCTGCTCACCCCCGCTGTGGCCACCAGGGCAACCCGCTCCCTAATTAACGGGCCCCACGGGCAACCGCTTCAGCTGCTGCGCAAGAGGAGGTCGCTGTTTTCACGCACGCTTCTGCCGCTTACAGACCGATCCAAAGCGTTAAATTAAACAGTGAGGCTTCCTCAACGATACGGATAAAAGCACCATATTTTCCGTTAATATTCCTCCCTTTATATCTCCATGAATCTCCGTATATTAGATGTCGTTAAGGCTCAATGCCAACTGCAAACGAACATCAGACCTTTATCAGATTATGACCCCTTTATGGGCCGGTACAGCTCCTGTGCCAATGAAACTCTTTTTGCAACCACCCCCCTTGATATTGGCAATACCTGAGGCACCTGCTTGCTGCAGGATTTAAGTTTGATTTTTGGGGTGGGGGGAAATCACATCTCCACCTTCTTCCCCCCCCTTTGCCCATTCTCCCCCCGCTTGACTCCACAACTGGCCAAGACTTCAATCCCGATGGAAGGGCCCCGTCGGCAAGCACAACAGGCGAGGGACGCGCCGTGCAAGCTAACAGGCACGCACCCACGGGGAGCTGCAATACGGATTTAGTCGGGCCCATTCCTAGGAGGCCGTGGCTAACAAGTCCTGCAAAGAAACACGTGCCCCACAGAAGCTGCAGCCGGCGTTGGGCACGCGCCAGTGGAACGGCAACGCCACGCAGGGCGCGTTGGTGCTAGAGCGCAGGAAAAGCAACGGCGTAAAAAGGGGACAGACTTACCTAGAGGCAAAGATGCAGCAGAGACAAGCACGGTAGTGAGAAAGATAAAACAGTTATGAGCCAAATATATTGAATATTGATATTCCTACCAAAGCCAATTACAGATTTCAGTGGAGGGCACCACATCAGCTTTGTTTGTAACTCCTGGTAAGAAGCCTACCTAAATATTTACTTTTATTGAGTTTGAGTCATTGCTACATCACTTACCTTTCCTCCCAGTTTACACCCATCAATTTAATTTCACTGCATTTTAACCGAATTACAATTGCCCCCACGAAGGGGAACACGACCGCCCCCAGGAAGGGGAATGCACTTCGCAGCAGCCTTATCAACTGCAAGCAGCTTTGCCCACTGGATCCCGAGGAGCCTGACCACATGCAGTATAATGGTTGGATCTGACGATCTCAAAGGTCTTTTCCAACCTCAACGACTCAATGATTCTATACATTTTAGGCTGCTCTCAGAGCAAGTGGCCACCCCAGCTGCTCAGCAAGGGACGAGCTGTAGCGCAGGAGACTCGCCATGGGACAGAGGAGAGCAGAGGGGTGGCAAACGCAGCCATACCTGGTATTTTATTAATCTCCACCTTGTAGAGGTGTGGGGTAGAAGAACATCAACGTTCTGGATGAGAATAAATGTTTCTGTTCCTCCAGACTTTAGAGAAAAGCTTAGAGAGCTCACCTGGGTGCAGGCTAAAGGTTCAGAAAGCAAGAGGTGGCGATTAAAAGGTCTCCCCCACGTTCTCAGCACAGCAAGGGGAAGAGCCGTGTCGGTCACTGATTTTAAGATGCGGATCCACAGAGGTGTCTGGGCTGTGACCCCGTATTCGGTGCTGCCTGCTTAGACCGAGCCCTGCAAGAACGACGCTTTGCCTATCACCCCTTCTTCCCATCTCAGGATCTCATGCAACTGATGTTAACTACGCCCTGCAACACCGGGCTCGGAGGAAAAATTAAGGATGTTTTCCCACGAAAAGCAGTAGCGTAGGAAGCGATCTTTGCTTATCCCACGCAGGGGCCCCGCTGCCGCGGAGGGGACATGAGCAGTCGCTTTCTGTGACACAGCCATACTCAAAACTCCTTGACGCTGAAGGGAAAAAAGGCAGAGCAACCCTTTCCAGGGAACGCTGAAGCAGACGGGGCTTCCACCGGCCAGCTGGACTTTGGCCAGAACACCCCAATTAACACCTGTAACACGGTGTGAAAAGTGCTCTGCGGCTTTTAATTACAAGATGCAGGTGAGACCTTGTTTTCACACTGCCCCCCCCTCACCCCCCCCTCATCCCGAGGAGGGCACCTCCAGCAGCAGCCAAGGTTCCTGCCCAGTGTTAGTGAAGAGGGAACGCAATGAGTGTCCCGGAATTCCAGCATCACCCATGGCTCGCTCGGTGCTACCCCGACAGTCCGAATGCGGCTCTTTCTCCGATACCAAGCGCCGTGGCAGTCGGTCTGCAGCATGCTAATGAAAATGAGTAGAGAAGGGCATTTTGTAATTCATGCCTCAAAGGAAATACCTCCATCCTGACCTGCCCCGCGCCCATTCGTACCCCTGATCTCGGGGTCATCCTCTTGCAGTTACGAGAAGGTAGCAGAAGGCAAGTGCCTCCAGAAAAGGAATAGCAAAGCTGCCTGTGCCGATGTCTTCCTGATATTACTACTGCGGCACACAGGCAGCTCCCCCTCTTGCTTCCCACAGGTATTTTTTTCTAATGGCCAATCCTTACAAAGCCATGACATGCTACAGAAGCGCTCGGTTTTGATTGCCAGCTCGGCAGCCTCGCTCAGCGACGGCGCCCGCCGCAACGCGGGCAGCAACGCAACCGCTGCCAACACCAGCGCCTGCTCCGAGCCCATCCCGCCCACCAGAGGTGGCCATGGGCATCACTGGAGGTGGTCATGGGCATCATCGAGGTGGCCATGGGCATCACCGGAGGTACTGGCACCATGCAGACCAAGAACCACGCGCTCTCCAGCTGCGTCAAGCGGTGCTGCCATACACGAGCGGCCGCAGCCGGCAGCGCTGCAGGAGGACACAGCGTTCCCCCCGGCACAACGATGGAGAGCAACGGCACCGGGAAGCACCGACTGCAGGGAAGAGCCCACCAGGTTACCAAAGCGGGCACTGCATGCCGTAAACCGTGAACGGCGCCGGTGGAAAAGCTGTTTACTCTGTGCAGAGAGCTGGCTCCCTTGTAAAAAGGCAATAGTGGTTGATTTTGTTCATACTGCACCGGGGGGAGAGAGAAAGGGAGAAAATACAGAAGGGCTGGGACTAGTAACAGAGAAACAGCTGCTGAACCATGAAGTTCTGGATATTTACTGTGCCTCCATCCCTCCCACTCACAGTGCCCATTACTTTGCTTTGCTAGGCTTCTTATGAGGATACAAATAATCCTGTTGTATTTTTCTGTTCTACTCCATTTACTATTTTTACTCTGAGCATTTCTTCTATATATGTGGGAGGAAAAGTTTATTTTCTAGCAATTTTGTAGAAGAAGGGGACGTAAGCAAACTGTGGTGCACAGCAAGCAGGTACTTACCTCTTCCTCCATCCATGAATTCCGATTCAGAACCATTTCTGCAAACTTGTCTTTGGTCATTGATGTTTACCTGCATGAACAGTCCTGCCCGACCCTCCACATCCACCAGGGAAGCCCAGACCCCTGCAGTTGCCCCAGGGCCTCCCCGGGAGCCTGGCTGGTGCGGGGGCCCCTCGCCGCAGGCTCTGCTGCCCATGGCCCGTGTCCCGTGTCCCGTCCCCAGGCCTTTCCACCCAGCACCCAGCCAGCAAAGAGTGAGCCCGTGTGTTATCCAGGACAGCAACAACACAGCCATCCACAGCTACGCCCACCTATATTCAATGTCAGCAAGTGCCTAAGCATTTTGGAAAGGTGGGCATTGTATCCAGTTTCCTAGTATCATGGCAGCAAATTAAGAAGTGCCTTTAAATGCTATCATGATAACTGTTTTAACCATTTTAGCGTATTTCTTTACTCAAACAGCAGCGTTTGATATTCAATATGAGCATAAATACTCACAACATGCACTGAAAGCGAGAGGAAGTCTCACTTTTTTTGATAGATTGATTTGAAGTTAAAGCACTATTTGAATGCTAAATTAAACGTGTTTTAAAAGAACTACAGGCAGCAGAATACTTCTGATGCTTTCAAGGCGAGCTGAGCGAATGAAAAAGTCGCCTCTCCCGTACATATCTCGGGCCACAGACCCATGCGTGGGGTGAACGAAACCCCGACGCCGTGAAGCTCAAAGCAGAACTTCACCAACTTCACCGCGTGGGACTACAGCTGCAGAGATCGCTCCTCGCCGCGGCGGTACATGAAAGCGTGGCTGAGCCACACCCTCAGGGTAGGGGTTCCAGACCTCCCATAATCACTAAACCTAAACCTGCCTAACCTTGAGCAGAGCTCATGAGCAAGCCCATGGACGAGAAGGGTGAGGGATGGGCTCAGCCCCCCGCAGGGGTCATCATCCACCACCCCCAGTTCTTCCTTCAGACCCTCACCGCAGCCCTCGCCCACCTAGATAAACCTAAACATACCGTCAAAAGTTTACAACAAGCCTTACGATCCTCAGATCCCCTCCCCCTGCAAAGCGGCACGCTCGCGTTCAACCTCTGCTTGCTGGATTTTCGCACCCAGCCTCAAACCCCGCAGAGGTTCCCAGAGCAGCCCCCGAGCACCAGCACCCCAGAGAAGCCAGGAGCGTCCCTAACCCCGGCAGCAGCCCCAGGAGCGGGCGAGGACAGGCTTCTCCCATTCCCAGGCAATGCCACAGACCCGCACGGGGAAACGCGGGGCGCAGGCACGTGGCAATCAGGGCGTGAGCCCAGCAGCCCCCCCAGGATGAACGAGTGCTTCTTCCAGAGCAAATCTCTGCTGCCATCCCCATTAATCCCGGCTCCACCGCGTACTTATGCTGATTGGGGTGTTATGCAATCAGAAGCTGATCCTAATTCCAGGTACGACGTACCCTGGGTAAATTAGGGGTATGATGGTTGCAGTTATATTTATTTGTGTAAGACGGTGAGACCTAGGGAGCTCAGATCCAAACACCGTGTACATTAACTGTTTCAGGTCTTGCGTCTGAGCCGTACCTCACCTTCCCACGTTGACTCGTGCAGCGTTCGGTTCATCTCTCACGACAAAGGCAGCATTTCCCACTGCAGCCACAATTACCCTAATGGGTAACGGGGCAAAGGAGTCCAGCGGCGCCTGGACCCCTCAGCTAGAGATAGAAGGACCCAGCTTGGACGGGGCTCATCAACACCAGCAGCAGACCAGAGGGCAGGGACAGATGATGGTTGGACGTGATGATCTTAAAGGTCTTTTCCAACCTAGACGATTCTACAATGATTGATTCTACAATGATTGATTCTACAATGATTGATTCTACAATGATTGATTCTACAATGATTGATTCTACAATGATTGATTCTACAATAGGGCTCTTCCCCCAGCTGCCTGTCTGAGCGGATGGGGCCGGGCTTTGTTCGGGGGGGCTGGGGCAGGGAACGCGCTTCTGCTGTGTTTTTTCCAGAAACATTCACTCTCCCTTTCAGCTGCCGTCCCTCCCTCTGCTGTTTTGGCCAGTGAAGTCACGCTGAGCACCGGTTCTCTGCACCCATCCCAGGGTGTTGACACAAGCTCTGTGACTTAGGGGAAAGCCCAAACAAGGACCCCAAGCAAAGATCCAGGATCTTCCCCCATGCTGGCCGTACGGCGGGAAGCACACCACGGAAACCTCCCGGTTACAGGCTCTGGCAGGGAAGCCCATTTGTTGCTTTAGACGTGAGTAAGGGAAAGGTGCCATTAATTACAAATGGGATTGGGAAACTTAATTAAGGTTTTAAATCATCCCAGCCCCTTGTCCAAAAGGAGGGAAAAAAAAAAATAAAATTCTTTATCTGGAGATGTGTTAATTGCCTACGCGGAGCCACCTGAGAGAATGAACATGGAAAACAAAGAAACGCAATGACCACTTGCACTACTGCCTTGAAGCACAACGGAGAGAGGGAAAGGCCACGGCCGAGGCCCCCGGACCCGCCCCGGGCTGGATGGGTGCAGGGGGGAGCCACCGCGGCT